>CAVLJG010000006.1:100508021-101708021 GCA_963669975.1 Acanthoscelides obtectus | reverse complement strand
TCGTAAATTATTTTAATTCTGATATGCCTATGCCCAATATATAGAATGTTCGTTTTCACATTTGTGTAGACTGTAAATTATTTAACAAGTTAATAAAAAATATTAGGTACATACCATTTGTATTTAATTCTTTTCCTATTTCCATCCAAATATTGTCTTTCTTTCTCACATTCCTGTATTCATCGTTCGACAAATCATACAAACAAGGATACTTTTTCACTATTTCTATCAATAATTCCGTTTTTGCCATTGCGAATTTTTGAAGAACGGCGTCAAAAACGCGGTCAAAGGCGAACTGAAATACGCCGCGATAAAAACGCTGGAACAATCGCATTCGCTTCGCACCACAAGTCTGAGCCTGTCCGTAAACCGCCGCGTTTTAATCTGATCGCGCATTAATCGCCGCGAAATTTTCGCAGCCAAAGCGAATATTTCGCGCCGGTTTGTGGGATGCTTACGTCATTCAGCATAGCTGTTGTTACCCGACCCTCCAGAGTCAACCGATAGGGACTATATCCTCTTCCATATTTTCCAAGGTTGATAGTTGTGGAAACTAAACTAAAATACAGACTTGAGACGTATTTGTATACTTGGTGTTTTGAATCCTATTAAGAATACATTCGGCTCGTATTCAAATACTTTTCTCTGTTTAGTATTTGATATTCGACTGAATACTTCTTGGTCAGTTCTCGGTATTCTGGATTCTGAATACGATTTCTCAGTCCCAATATTCGAATACCTACTTTGTATTCAAACCCGGTATTCGAATCCTGTTTACGACTACTGTTTGGCTATGCTTATGAATATTGCGATACGCTTTACACAGCTTGATCATATTAAAACACGTTCGCGGTGGTGGTGGATGGCACAAACAAAATAGCTACGCAAAGTTTTTGTTTGTGTTGACGGTGGAGCTTTTAAATTCGCAATGCGACAGGGCGCTTAAGGAACGGGATTAGATTACGATGCGCTTGTGCTTCTGCAGTATTGCCATTCTATCTTATAATAAATTTTAATACCATAATTTGTGTGTGATACCAGATAAAGTATATATAAGTACGAGCCCCTTCCCACTTCAGTTCGCCCACTTCAAGATTTGTACCAAAATATGCCTTTATAAACTAAACATGACGAAACTATTTACTTCTAAAGCAATTTATTTTCTCAAATACATTTTAGATACACTCTAGTCGTAAAAAATACATATTTGAAATCACTTAGACCTGTAACTAATAGAACATCTGAACAAATAAACAATGTGCGAATAAATGCGCGAAGGTTAACAAAGCAACAATTGAAAGATTACCATTGGGTAACATCACCTTTATTTTCTATTACGGCTGAAATTCTTTGGGGCATAGTGGTAACCAAGTTTTGGCAAAAATTTGGTGTAAAACAATCCCATATTTCTTGAAGATTTTGTCTCAGTTCGGTGATTGTACGAGCAGGATGTGTTGTCGTAGAACCTTTTTTATCTCGTGCCACCATGTTTTTTGAGGTATGGCACGCTTCACCATCTTGCTGAAACACAAAATCTTGGCCGGATGACAAACATTCTTCCATCACTGGTAAAAGCGATTCTTCTAAAATTGCCAAATATTTGTTTGTATCCACATTTCCATCAACAAAATGAAGTTTTCCTACTCCTTTTGATGACATACTGCCCTAAACCATAATGGACGTTGGGAATTTCACTTTTCTCTTCAGACAGTCAACATTGAATGCTTCATTTTTTTGCGAATAACTCTACTGCGACTGTGACCAACACAAACTTCAAACGGGCCTCATCGCTCCATTGTATTGCACACCATTCTTGAGGTGTCCATTGTCTATGTTCTTTAGCCCATCTAAGCCGATTTTTCTTTTGCAGTGGAGTTAATAGTGGCTTTTCTTTGGCCTATAAACAAGTTGTGCAACTTTAGGGTTTTTACTTCACTTTTTTTTATAAGAAAACTTACAAGTGCTAAATCCCAGTTTGTGGGCCTCTCTATGAGTTGTGGACCTCGAAATTCTCCTTCCAACAGCGTCACTCCACAGAGCACTTCATTGTAAATAATTGGCACGCCTGTTTTTCACGATTATTCTTCTTAATGCTCTTCGGTCGGCATTTGTGCTATTACTTTTTTTCACATATCCTGGCTTAATATTAACTGAACCAGTTACGTTATATCTTCCCAGAATAAAAAAATTTAATTATCAGTAACCGAATTTTCTCACTAATAACCTTTCCTCTACCCATTTTGAAAACCTTAATTACTCAAAACTATTTTAAACGTATACTGACAGCTGTGATTAATAAAAACAATTGTCATGGCTTTTATTTTTCACAGCCACCTATGCGTTATAGACTTATTTGATTAGGGAGTAATAAAGTTGGTGTTTTCTACTATATATTATCAAATTATTCATTGTTAATATTTTAAACCTATAATACCCTGCTACATTTTTATTATTTGTGTTTGATAAGAAAAAACTAAGATTTCCGCACTGATCCCATGATAATTCAGGTTTTAATACCTGGAATCAGTTGCATCTCCCGTCTCTCCTATCACCTGACAAAAAGCGTCTCTCTTTCGTCGCTTGCTTGGCGGGATACCAGCCACCACGAGCAGTGCTTTGGAGATGCAATGACCTTATTTATCTTGTTTGTGGTGCATCTGATATGCTCAATCATTCTCAGATCTTTATCAAGCCACACACCCAGATACTGGATTTTGGCTCCGAATCGCGGCATTATTAACATTAACAACTAATGAGTGATGAATGATATTTAATTGTTTAAAGATATACGATTGAGTGTGGTTTGAAGTTTGACGGTCTGGGTATTAAAACCATATGTGTCAAAAAGCAAACTTACATTATTATTATTATTATTTAATGAAGAATGTGACGGAGAATATTTCATCCGTTCAGGTTGGCTAACATTGCTCGTTTGAATCGAGGAAACAAGCAACAATGAGGTTGCGTGCAATGGTCTTGCGAACTGTCAAACCATTTATATCCATTCTTGCTTATTTATCGTAAATACGAGTATGTCACTAAGGGGACATTCAAGTATTACGTGAGCACTATGGGGGGGGGCGGGGGGTCTTTGCTTTGCTTATTCTGGATGACATGGGGGGTAGGGGCGCCTAGATGATGATTACGTCATCGGTAGTTATTTACTTTTTTACACGAATGTCAACCCTCACATTGTCTTTGCTTGAAAACGAAACGCATTTTCGGAGATTCCCGCAAATAATGCATACGTTTAGTGAACAGCGCGCGGTAATTCCCCTACTCGCTTCAGAACCGAGTAGGGGAATTACCGCGCGATGTTCACTTGTCTAAATTTCCTCTATCAGTGTATGGTTTGGTTTGGATACTATAGCGAGTAGACGTATTGTAAGCATAGTAAAGCAAGTTAACATTTGTATTACCATTGATTCCATTAGCCAAAGTTTAATGTTTAAATAAGATGTCGTTTCACATAGACAAATCAAAGTTATACCAAAAAGTGTTTGAAAGTTTTAAAAAACTCTCATACAAGTACGAAAGTACAAAATGTACAAAAGTTCGTTAACGAAGTGTGGCGAAATTACAAATTACAAGCAAAATCCGACAAGGAACTAGATATTATTGTGTCTAAGAGAATCGAAGAAGAATTGCAAGCGGCGACTAAGAATAAATCCAAACTACTAATTTTTTTTTCTAAGGTGAGTGACGAAATCATTTTAGGTACCTATGAGTACTAGAAATATTAGAAATCGCCATCTTTACTGATTAAAAAATATTATGGCCTAACTCAAAGTATACAGGTAATATTCATTATATTATAGATTTATTTCTTATGATTGATTCCGTCAATAGGTCACAAAGTACAGGATATTAGTTTTATACATATATACAGAAAAGTAACACCCTGTATTTTGTGACCGGAACGAATTGCTCGTTTAAACATATTAGATTTAAAGCAATAGGTTTTTGTATTTACCATATATATTGCTATACTTTGTATTTATGTAGCTTAATAAGAGAATCTTTAGCAGAAGCCATAGAAAGTTTTTATTTTTAGGCAACCTGTAAACCTGCAGAAAAAACACAAATTATACAGTCAGCTTCAAATATTAAAAAAGAGGAAGAAGATAAAATAAAACCCGGTAATGAATCACAACAGCACTGCGAAATTAATGAAAATACAGATAAACAGAGAGCAAAACCTTCTCAGGAAGCTATGAAAAATAAGATTGCTCTACTCGAAAAAAAATTGAATGCTTTGTATTCTGCCAGAGATAATATGCCAAGCCGTGCTGAAGTTGTTAAACAGATCATTAAGTTGCGCGAGGAAATAAAAACAGCAAAACAGCCTTTAAACAGGAAGGCTCAAAACGCAGTTGCCCAGAAGAAACACAGGGATGGTATGAAAAGAAAGTTAGAAGATATTTGTCATGAAAATCCAGAAATAAAAAAAAGGCTATCTCTGAGGGATTCAGTGGGTCGCCCTAATCTTGAAAGCAATCAACATTCACTATTGAAAACAATCGTGGATATAGCTTTATTTGGGAGTGCAGCAGATGATAGAAGACGAACGGAATCAATTCGCAGCGTAAAAACTCTTGATGAACCCACACAAGAATTACGTAAAATAGGATTTGACATTAGTCGCAATGGGACATATCATTTGATTCCCAGAAGATCTAATTCTGCAGAGGGACGAAGACATGTATCGACAGTCCCTGTTAAGCGCATTCGGGCTCAAACTGATCACCACAAGAGCTACTTAGATAGCAAGTTCGCTGACACATCAATCCATTATTTAGAGAACATAGCATCCATACTTGGACCAGATCAAGTATTTTTCATATGTCAAGATGATAAAACTCGAGTCCCTGGCGTAACTGCGGCAAATAAGCAAGCACCTCTTCTAATGCACATGGAATATAGAATCAAATTGCCTGATCACGATTAGGTAATCGCTGAGCGTCATAAATTAATACCATCTGTTTATGCTGGTATCAAAATCACTTCCAATATGCTAGGACAACCACAAGCCGTTGGATATTTTGGACCAACATACATCGCTATTCGAAGTGGAAAGCATAGTTCATCTACTGCTAATACTCATGCTCAGGATTTCGAGACGCTTCTCGAACTTGAAGAGTTTCGACCATTAGCTAAAACTGACCATGAACTAGTAAAACCAGTGGTAATCATGACGGTTGATGGAGGGCCAGATGAAAATCCACGTTATCAAAAAGTCATACGGTTTGCTATACAACACTTTAAGCGACATGATCTCGATGCATTGTTTTTAGCTACCAACGCTCCTGGAAGAAGTGCGTATAACAGCGTAGAGCGCAGAATGGCTCCTCTTAGTCGGGAACTGGCTGGCTAAATGTTGCCTCATGACCATTTTGAGTCTCATTTGGATGAACGTGGCGTTACAATTGATGAACATTTAGAAAGATCTAATTTCGAATTTGCAGGAAGTGACATATAAATCCGAACACCCAGTTTAAATGGTTTTATTTTGATAACAAGTGAAAACATTTTCAGCCTTATCAGTTGGACATTCCGGTTTTTATACTGCTTTTTTTAATTCACTAACGCTCTAAAAATCAATATTTCAGCCGCAGTAAAGAATCAACGTTGGCGGATTTTGGTTCTTGACATCCTTTACGATCGGTTACGATGCCTAGAGTACGGAGACCTGTACGATTTCGTCAACTTAGTGAGTTTTATAGGGGCCGTATAGTGGGACTTCGGGAAGCTGGACTTTCTTTTCGGGCAATTGCAGTTAGAGTGCAAAGAAGTGTAGACACTGTGGTTAGGTGTTGTCAGGCATGGCTTCGAAAAGGCCGTACGCAAAGAGCAAGGGGCACTGGACGCCGCCGTAGAACAACAGACCGTGAAGATCGCCGCCTAAGATTATTGGCCTTAAGGGACCGTTTCTCCACTACCAGGTCCATTGCAAATGAATGGTTTGCAGAACATGGAAGACCTATTGGCATGCGAAGTGTTTACCGACGAATGAGAAGTTTTGGCTTGTTTTCATACCGGCCACACTGGGTCCTCCCTTTAACTCGAGAACACCGACGTAATCGCCTTGAGTGGTGCAGACAATGGTCACTCTGGGATCAGGAATTGAACAGTATTGTCTTTAGTGACCAGTCTCGATTTTGTTTAGGCTTGCACGATGGTCGTGCCAGGGTTAGAAGGCGACGTGGTGAAAGGAGGAATCCACAGTTTTTTGTTGAAAAACATGTTCATCACACTGTTGGAGTTATGGTTTGGGGTGCTATAGCTTATGGTTCCAGGTCACCTTTAATCTTCATCAGAGGTAACATGAACGCGCAGCGTTATATCCACGAAGTTCTAGAACCCCATCTTTTACCCTATCTTGACACCCTGGCAGATCCAACTTTCCAACAAGATAATGCCCGACCACATGTTGCAAGAGTCACAATAGACTTCTTTCAACATAATGATGTCACATTGTTACCATGGCCACCAAGATCTCCCGACTTATCTCCAATTGAGCACGTGTGGGATATGATGGGTAGGAGATTGCTCAATTTGCAACGTCCTCCTCAGACTCTAGAAGCACTTCGAGAGGAGTTGGTGGTTGCCTGGAATGAGATACCATAGGAGGACATTGACCACCTGATCAGAAGCATGCCTAGGCGCGTTGGAGAATGCGTAGCACATCAGGGTGCATCCACACATTATTAAAGGTCAAAGGGCTTTAAAGCAGTGCAATCATTTTGAAATTTTTTCATTTACTTATTATGCTTCATTAAGTACTTATACAACATTTTATTAAAATAAAACCATTTAAACTGGGTGTTCGGATTTATATGTCACTTAGTATATTAGCTGAAGTATGGAGTTCTATGGAAATTGATAGCTATAATGTTATGCAAAATATGTTGGGGCAGCTGAACAAGATCTTCCTGATTTTCCAGACATTAAATGGTATTCAGAACGTGTGCGTGAGAGCCAATACTTGCTTCAAATTGTAAAATGTAGAAATACAGAATGCTGTCGTCCAAGAAGTGGCCTATTTAGATCACTAGCAAATAGGTTTCTTCCACCACCTGTAAAAGTAAAACAAACAGTTGATGACTTGATTTTGGATGAAGAAAGGCAATTTCTTAATCTTACAGTCAATTTGGCTCTACGATTAAGTGCTTCACTCAAAGATTTCCTGCAAATGTCCTACGATTATTTTTGTCCGGCGGTAAAATTGATTCTAACAGACCCGAACATGCAAAACGTGTGGTCTTTATCATGCTTCCGTCAAGTCACTAAATCATCACATCGAAAATATCCATAAAAAAGTAAACACGCACACTGATAGGAAAGTTAGACCTGTAAGAGTCGCTGCTCGTCGTGCTAATGAACTGATGTGCATTATTCAAAATTTAGATCACCATGATGCTGAATGACTCGATGAGAACGACGTAGACATTCCAAAATCCGATGAAAGCGAGCAAACTCATAACACTGAGCAGCAATCGAAGCAATCTAATGTCATCGTAAACTTAGAATCATGGATTCGGGTTTCATGGACTGAAGACTTAATTTGAATTTAATATATGTACCAAAAATTTAAAATATGTTTGTTATGTTAGTAAGATATAATATTTTTGTCCTTCATGTTGAATACCGTATCAGTAAAATATAATCTCTATCCTAAATCTATTTTCTTATTTTTCAAATTATAATTATAACGTTATAATTATAATATTAAAAAAAACAATACATTAATTGACAAATGTTTACGTAAGCATGGGGGGAGGGCGGGGTAAGAGCTGTGCTTACTTTTGTTGACACGGGGGATGGGGGGTAAATAATTGTAATAAATATGCTTACGTAATACTTGAACGGCCCCTAACGAGTAGCCACTGCGTTGATTCCGCAGCTCGCATGTATCATAACCGTCAACTAGAGTGTAAAATCTTGTCGTGGCGCTCGGTAGCGAGGGTGGAGGGGTGTAGGGTTGGGGGAAGGCCTGACGCTGAACCGGAAACAGGAAATTCGCCGCGACGTCCGAATAAAGAGCGTCGCGGCGCTGGATCGACGTCCTTCCGGTGCGCGCGCGCGGCGGCGGCGCCATCACGCTGACGCGTTATGCCTCCTATCCACTAATTGGTGCGTCAGAACGGTCACGTAACAAAAACATTGCGTCAAAGTTTGTTAGGTGCACTTTAAAAGATCGATACTTGGCAGTAGTTGTTTTAATAGCGGCTTCTAGTTTGTCTTCCACAAGCATAAAGCAAAAATCGTAGGAGTGGTTCTTACGTTTTAGTATCGTAATCGCGAAAAATGAGCTATCATGTTATATGGCGTGTACAGCGTGACCAACTAAGAATACGGTGTTTCTGTGAATTCCGCTATATACAAATCTAACTTTCTTTAAAATATACTTGACATATGTCGGGTTCATGCACGACTTAACCTAACCGAATTTAAGGATCAGCTGTTTCTACACCAGTGTCCTCCACATGTTACGCCGCCAGAGGGTAACTAGCTAGTGATTTCCAGTGGTGGTCAAATGTTTTGGTGACGTCACACCCATTTTTTGACATGATTCGGGTGGTTTCGGAATTCGTCTTACCCTTGGATAGCCCTTTCCATACTGTTCTATGCTCGTATTGACGTAATTATAATAATTCTGTGGTGTCTCGTGTTCCACGACGATTTACCGAGAAAGCCAGGCAGTGACTCATCTGTTGTTTTTGTTTGAGTTGTTGACGAATTTGCGGTAGAGATTTGTTTTGGTGTTCGTCTTCGGGTGTGTTTTTCTGCCTTTGACTTGTTTTTTGTGCGATTAATTGAGGATGGCCATGCCTAGATCCAAAAATAACGAAAAGCCGCGGTGGTATCAACTCCTGACCTTGTTGAAGAGGTACCTGCAGAAGTTACCTGAACGCAATCGGACATCGCCAGAGGAGCGCCTAATGATGACGTTGCAGTAAGTATCCAAATCAGTTCATTTTTGCATAAATGACAAAATATATTGAGGTTATGGTCGTTTTCTTAATTTCAAGGTCACTTCTTAAAATAAAGTTCAATATATTGAACTTTTTCTTAAGAATCAGCCAATCGGATCACTAGCGTTGGTCAGCTGATCGCTACAGCTGGAATTAGAAGATGGCTACGAGCCATCGATACTGTACAAAAGTCGATAGTCGATATTCATATCGTGATGTTTGATCGATTTTATATCGCTGTATGGGCAGATGGTTCGGTGATAGTTGTATGAAAAATTATTTGCGCTTGCTTACGCATGACAGTTTAGAGCTGAACATCGGGGCGGATTGATAAAAAAAATCATGTATGTTAAAAATTATAATAATTAAAGTCAGTGGTCATGTTTACTTCAGAAATTAGATCAAAAAACAGCATGAAAAAAATAAACATGGGTCCTAAATTGCCCCTTACCAAGATAGAGGATTTTGAAATTATATTCTAGAGAACGAAAAAAAAAATGGAAATGATCTTTAAGTACTGACTTAGTACTGACTTCATAGCTCATAGATGCAAACACTTTCATATCTGAGACTGTACCAGTGGTGATGTTGGCAAATGATAGCCCCTACAGAAGAAAAAAGAGAATTTAAATCTATACCATGCCCCCCATGACATGATTTTCCAAAACCTCACAGAACACTGTGAAGGTACTTTGTCATTAACTACAAACCAGGTGTACACCTGACGAATGCTGTGTATTCGCAGCCCATCAAATATGTAGTCTCTTTTGACGTTTATTGAGGTAAACAGATTGAGTAGCACGTAACTTTTTTTGTGACATCTGTACTGTTGGTAATAACAAACCTGGTAAAGGGCCAAATTAAGGACAGGCGTTTGGTATCACCAATGAAAAATTTTTTTTTAAACACAGAATTTTGGCAATCAAATGTATACTCCTAGATTGGGAATTTATACATATGTACAGAGCAGTATCATCTGAAGGGGCATGGTGAGATGACTATGTTTCTGTTTAGTGTTTGCTGACCAAATATGACAGTGATATTATGCTAATAATTTTTTTTTTGTTTCACAGTGTCAAAATCTTTCGAGGAGACAGTTGGAATGAACATCGTCATTTATTTTATGGATACCAAATTAATTGTCAATGAGAGTTTGTTTCCTAGTTTGAAGAAACAATTACTGTTTTATGTGTTTTTTTTTTTTGTTGAGGACAATTTTGTTTGCCTTTACCCATTAAACAGTGTGCGCAAAACTATTTTTGATTCACATATCAGAGTGATTATATTTGTATTCCAGTCAGTCCTCTACCTACAGATGTATTTTTTGTTATTTTAGTATTTATGTTTTCGCAATAAATATACCTGATCAATTAACAAGAGATAGTGCTTGCATGATATTGCACTGATCAGGTTCATAATATAGAGAAAAATCCAGAAGAGTAGAATACCTCTATGTATGTACAATTTATTGTAATGAAGAATTTGTTCTATTATTGCTGTGACTGTTCAGTAAATATTTTTTTAATTATACATTTATTTATTATCCTGAAATTCATTACTAGTCAAACTGATGAAAGTAATACTCCCTTTATTGAGGATGTGTTATGCATCTATGATCATCGAACTGCCTCAATATCGGTCGTCAGTCAGATTTCGTAATGTAAACAAATGAAATCGCCGACACATTCCTGACATTCCTGATATGCGTTGTCGGCATACTTTCAATATTTATAGTTCCACCAGATTTCCAGCCAAGAAAAGTGGCGCTGCCGTCGAGGTTATAGTCCAAGAAATATCTTCACATCTGCTCAGGAAAATATTCGGATTCGGACTTTTTGCATGTTATTCGAAAAAGCCTCCTAGTAACAAATCTACATGTTGTCAGGCTCCAAATTGCGTCTCTAATTGTTTGAACAACTTTTTCAAATAAATTACAAAAATTAATGTTCTCGCTTCATCAAAGGTAGCATTCGTTTTTTTTGATACTCCGAAACAAAATGATGTTTGACAATGTTTGTCAAAAGTTGATTTTGTACGAGATGGGAAAGTATAAAAAATTGATTTTGCGATACCGAAAAACCATCTGAAAAAACGAAAATGTTAATGTCGCCATGCTTCATAAATAACCATTAACGATACCTTTTAGGAGATACTGTTATTATAATTCTTTGTATTTAATTGATTATGCAAGCGGACGCTGAATGCATATTCAGCGTGCACGAGAGATATTTCATCTCTCTCGCGTTCATATAGACATAGACTATACTTTGAGCGTGCATTCAATTCATAATTACTCTGCCAATATTTACAATAACTGTACTCCCTAAAATGCTCTGGGGGTTTTGTTATTGGTTGGTTGAAGCATGTGTGAGATTTAGCAACATCAAAATATTCATTTTTCATATTGTTTTTAGGGTAGCAAATGACATATTTTGAGTTTTTACATTGCTTATACCTGTATATATCAAGTCTAGAGAAAATTTCTAAAGCTCATTTTTTATTTAGAATGTCCTAAAAAGCGCAAAATACTTTGAACAAAGCGGACAAATCAATTTTTGGAATCGGTTTAATAACAATTTTTGGAGCAATTTTGGGCCTAGTCACATGCAGATTCTTTAAGAGGTCCTTGAATCAGATTATGCAAAAATAGGAATCGGAACAGTTTTCCGAGCAGATGTTCCGATATTATCTGGACTATTATCCGAGTTCTGTGACGTGCATTGGCGCAAGCGTGTGGGGAGGGGCCACTTGTCAATGTCAAGGCTGGTCCGCCAGTCCACGTGACACATAAGCCACAAAACACTCTTTCATCTGATACCTTGACGTTAAACATATGATTTTGTTAGTGTGTTTAATGTTGATATTGTCGCCATTGCTACATTGGCAATCCTGGCCGCGCATGCGCTTTAAATGCTCATTTTCTTAAGTTAAGTTACGTTAAATCGTGCATGAACCCACCTATAGAAGTCCCAACGTAAGTGACTACTACTATTCCAAGGTGTTTTTAACTTTGGCACTCTATTAATATGCAGTTTTTGATAATTAATGTTGATGAGACATTTGTGTAATTTGGCAAATGTCTAGCATAAGGCGCAGATGGTAAAACAAGTGTTTTAGGGTGGATTTCACAATTTAACAAACCATTATTCTGCACCAATAGGGTACGAGTACCAAACAGTCCGTTAAATATACCCAATCAGCCTCAAGATCTCTCCGTCAAATTTTTGGCAGCAAATAGCATCAAAGTATTCAAAACAAAACACTGTAAAATATGAAGTGACAGCTTGCCATTGAAATCTTTTCAGTTTATTAAATATTAAGAAATTATGTAAAACTGAGCCAAAATTTTTAGCTGAAGGTTTTTCCACGTTTACTGCAACTTTTGTAATCCATATGTGATTATATCACCTACTGTGTGCTTATAGTTTATCCTATATTTGCAAACTTGCACCTCCAAACCCTTACATGAAAAAGCCTTTTCACTCAAATTTTTGTTAGGTGTTGCATTTCAACACATTCATACACTTCTGTCCAGTTCCTCAACGATATTTTAACCCCACTGGTCCGATACTGTTCAACAGTTTCAACATTCATACATACAATTGCAGTTGCAGTTTTTTGTTTTAATTTCAGTGTATGCTCAGTCGCACCATCGGTGATGGTACATTCAACATAACCACGTATATAGGGGTTCGTGCAGATTTAACGTGTACACGACGTCATCATTAGGCGCTCCTCTGGCGATGTCCGATTGCGTTCAGGTGCCTTCTGCAGGTACCTCTTCACCACGGTCAGGAGTTGATACCAGCGCGGCTCTCGTTTTTTTTGCTCTAGGCGTGGCCATCCTCAATTAATCGCACAAAAAACAAGTCCAGGGCAGAAAAACACACCCGAAGACGAACACCAAAACAAATCTCTACCGCAAATTCGTCAACAACTCAAACAAAAACAACAGATGATTCACCGCCTGGCGACGTCAATACGAGCATAGAACAGTATAGAAAAGGCTATCCAAGGGTAAGACGAGTTCCGAAACCACCCGAATCATGTCAAAAAATGGCTGTGACGTCACCAAGATGTTTGACCACCACTGGAAATCACTAGCTAGTTACCATCTGGCGGCGTAACATGAGTAGGATACTGGTGTAGAAACAGCTGATCCTTAAATTCGGTTACGTTAAGTCGTGCATGAGCCCGACATTATTTTTCAGTAATTACTAATAATTTTAGGTCTATGTCTACAGTAATTGAATTATGCACCTCGGAGATGTAGGGATTAACATGTTTTACACATATCGGTGTTTCAGGATGGGGACGACCATACTGTTTTGATTGCTTTGAAGAAATTCATTAACCCATGAATTTATAACAAATTATTATGATGTAAAGAGAGATGATGAATTGGTTGGAATACATTTTATATTCTATTTTCTTGCAAATCCGCACAATTCAACAGGTATGTGTAGCTATAATGATCTCATAAGATACACACAGTATATTGAACTTAACAAATTTCGAGATTGCCATGAATTAACAAACAACCAAACCTGCTGCCAAATTTAACAGCTAGAAAATCGACCTATTATTTCTCCCATTCCCATTCGCTGAGGGGATAACGGATTGTTAAATGTAAACCTATAACATATATCAAAATAAATGAAAGTTGTCCTGTTTTTTCTGTACAAAAGCATCATGTTGGAATCAAAAAGTGGTCTTGTTTATAATACAGTCGAATTTTTACGACTTTATTCAACATTTTAATAGAAATCACTGATATTCTGACACCTTTGACAGCTTCCGTCAAATTGCATTTCGATAAGGTCCATAATAATAATGTTGGTGAAATCGAACCTTAGAATAGTTAATGCTTAATTTTCTGCTATTAATTTTTAGGTTAGACCAGACAGTGCCTTCATATAATATTGCAGTGTCATCTGCAGAACTGCTTATTTTGCCAATAAAATTAATTTGGAAAGTATCGTTTAAATATACAGGGTGTAAACGTTATGACAGTCATTATTCAAATGGATGATGGAGGGTGTTAAAAGAAGCAAAAAGTTTCATATGACATGAGGGTCAAAACAGCATTTTTTTAGAGAAAAGCGACTTTAAAGTAAAATAAAATCTGACAACGCCGCAATGCCAGATGCAAATTACGACGGAATGCAGTGTATATAAAGATGGAGTTTGTTATTTTTGGCTCTTAGGTATTATTTCATTATTTGATAATGTACGAGTAGAAATACAAACAATAAAAAAAACGGACTTACCACTATCTCAGCGCTTCACCTGGTGTGTGAAAGTTTATAAAACGTATTAAAAAAATCCACTTGTAAATAGGGAACACAATTTTAATATTCAATATTCAATAACAGTGGACCTAAGAAGGTTCCTTGTGGGACACTACACTTAATATACTCGCGTAGTACATTTCCTTGCTAATATAAATAATATAATATAATTTTCGATCAGTGAACATGGCTTTCCTCTAAAACCAATTCTCTCCGATACTTCTCATATTAATTTATGATTTACTGTGTCTAAAGTTTTCTTTAAATCAACAAAAATGCAAATAGAAGAAATTCTGTCATCAACATTCTGATGTATTTTATTTACTATTTTGACTATTGCGTCCGATGTAGACTTCTGTAAATCCATATTGATTTTCACTTAAAGTTTTGTATTTTGTGAGGTATCGAACCATTCTAGTAGATAAGATTTTCTCAAAAGCTTCTGCTACACTGTATAGTATTGATATTGGTCCATAATGATTATTACGTTGTTTCTCCTGATTTATGTATCGGTATTATATTACCTTTTTTAAATTGAGGGATATATACCGGATTCAAAGTATTTGTTGATTAGGTGAGTGGTTCTGATAGCTCCTCAGCTATAGTTTTCAAATGCAGGCTTTTAATATCGTCGAACCCAGGACTTTATCGATTTTTTAAGGACATAACAGTGGTGTATACTTGACGTTGCTCTACTTTATCCAAAATAAATGAGTTTAAAGATCTTTTTGGAAGCTGAGTATTGGAAACATTTTCTTGTATATTACTTGCTAAGTTCTATATATACAGGGTGTCCGCAAAGTTGGGGTTTTCCTTTACACGACATGTAGATTTTGAAAACATAAGCAATTTTTCTTAGTACCATATATACACCAATGTCTTAAGGAAACCGAGATAAAGAGCTCTGCACCATCAAAAATATCTGAATACCGTCCTTTAGCCGCGACCCGCGACATCACCGAGTGGTACAAGGTCACTGGCTGAACCCGACGACAGAACTGGGTCGGGGTCAGTGTGTCAGGTCAGTATGCAACCTTCAACCGACGGTTACGGTCACGCATGTAGAGGTAAACGAACCCGTATAATCGATTGCGTTTCAAAAGAAAAAATAATAATGGCACACTCATACACCAATAATGAACTCGTTGATATGTTGTTAATTTATGGCGAATGTCTTCAAAATGCTACAGAGGCTTCGCGAGTGTATGCAGATCGTTTCCCTAGACAACATTATCCAAGGCCCCGCAGATTTGTGCACCTGGTCCAGAGAGTCAAGGATACGGGCCATTTGGAGGAATTTCGAGGTGGGCACAGTGGGAGGCCTAGACAACCACGAATGGTGCAAGTTGAGGAAGAACTACTGAATCGCGTAGACGAGAATCCCTCAACAAGCACTAGAGACGTGGCTAGAGAAGTGCAAGTATCAAAAACTAAAGTGTGGCAAACGCTGCGTGAAGAGGGGCTGTATCCGTGTACAAGCACTTCAACCTGACGATTTTCCAGCAAGAGTGCGGTTTTGTGAGTGGTTGTTGCATCAACATAACAATAATCCGGACTTTTTGAAGTGCATATTGGTGACAGACGAATCTACGTTCACGCGTAATGGAGTGAATAACTTTCGCAACACTCATGTTTGGTCAGTAGAAAATCCGCACGCTGTCCGTCGGGCACATTTTCAACAAACATTTTCGGTGAATGTTTGGGCTGGCATGGTGAACCTAGACCTAGACTTTTTACACAACATTTTGCCTTCCTTGTTTGCCTGCGTCTGCTCGGTAGCGCATCAGCTGATTTCATTTTCTGTCGGAGCGGTATGATTTCGGGCAGAGACGTACTTAGCCCTTCTCGTCAACTGGAGAGTGAGTACTTTTTCCTTTATTTTTTTTTTACTTGGTGGCCCTCGTTTCACTACACATTACCTTTGTTATTTCAAGGGTAGTTGTTTCTGAAAAGGACAACCCCAACATTGCGGACACCTTGTATATTGTATAAATTAATTTTTATATTGGTTGTAGCAGACGATATTTTCTGTAGTTGGCGTTAGTTTATCATTTTATAGTGTCTTTCTTTTTCTATTGCCGATGTTATCAACTCTTTGGTAATCCAGGAATTTCTTTTTTTCTCTTTGTGACTAATTTTTACTTTATTAGTACTATTATCGATCAATTTCTTTATTTTCTCTATGAGTAACATGGTTCCGTTGTCTTGACTATATTTTTGCTTGACATTTGATATTAGTTTTGAATTGCCGACAAAAGATCTGCAATTTTCCTGGTTGTTAGTAACGGTACGCATGTTAGAATCTTTTTCATTTGAAAATACCAGTGAAATAGTGGAGAAGCAATTTTGTTGGCTAGGTCTTTCACAAAGCAGTGATCAGACAGACACGCGCCACTGATGGACCTTTAAGGTCGAATTATATTACTAATTATTCTATGGAACTAAATTATTTGGTTTGATGAAACTGGAATCAGTTTAATTAGAAATAGCAAACCATTCGCATGTCTATTAAGCTTAGATAATTAAGTTTATGTAGAAAAGGTATGTTTAGACATTTTGATAAAAACATTTAAGCTGCTTATTTGAATCGAGGACTCGGCAAGACTCGACCCTTCATTCGTTAATGAATGTTTTTAGAGCCACAGTTTAGAGCTTGAAAAACCTTCAAACGTCTCTTGCACTACATATAATGGGTGATTTTTTTG
Source organism: Acanthoscelides obtectus (assembly GCA_963669975.1). NCBI lineage: Eukaryota > Metazoa > Arthropoda > Insecta > Coleoptera > Chrysomelidae > Acanthoscelides > Acanthoscelides obtectus. Next base: position 101,691,050 of record CAVLJG010000006.1, on the reverse strand, counting down.
CTAGTATCTTTTTGGCAACACTGTTTTTGACAGATGGCGCGTGACGTGTCTTGTGTCATTGTCAAACTTGTTCAGTTTGGTCTATAATTTAACCATGAATCGACTTACGAATGAACAACGCTTGCAAATTATTGAATTTTACTATCAAAATTCATGCTCGGTTAAGAGAGTGAATCGAGCACTGCTTACAATTTATGGGCAATTTGGTCGGCCTACTGAGGGAGCTATTCGGAAGCTTGTGACTAAATTTCGAACCCAGTTTACATTATTGGACATTAAACCACCAACAGGCAGACGTAGAGTGAGGATTGAAGAAAATATTGGGGCTGTATCCGCCAGTGTTAGTGATGACCGCGAAATGTCGATTCGCCGCCGTTCGCAGCAATTGGGCCTCTGTTACTGCACTACGTGGAAAATTTTGCGACAGGATTTGGATGTAAAACCTTATAAGATACAGCTGGTGGGAGAATTGAAGCCACACGACCTCCCACAAAGTTTCCAATTTGGTGAATGGGCGCTGGCAAAGTTGGAGGAAGATCCACATTTTTATCGAAAAATTGTGTTCAGCGACGAAGCTCATTTCTGGTTGAATGGGTACGTTAACAAGCAAAATTGCCGCATCTGGAGTAAAGAAGAGCCAGAAGCATTGCAAGAGCTACCAATGCATCCCGAAAAAATCACTGTTTGGTGTGGATTATGGGCCGGTGGCATCATCGGGCCGTACTTTTTCAAAGACGACAATAACCGGAACGTAACTGTGAATGGCGAGCGCTACCGTGCGATGATAATAAACTTTTTTTGCCCAAAATAGAAGAGCTGGACTTGGCTGACACCTGGTTTCAACAAGACGGTGCCACATGCCACAACGCACACGAAACAATGCCCCTATTGACAGGCGAGTTCGGTGAACAGTTTATCTCACGTTTGGGGCCCGTCAATTGGCCGCCTAGATCGTGTGATTTAACGCCGTTCGACTATTTCTTGTGGGGCCATGTTAAAGCTAATGTCTACAGGGATAAACCAGCAACGATTGACGCACTGGAAGCCAATATTGAAGCATTTACTCGTGAGATACCTGCCGATATGCTGGAGAGAGTGTGCAAAAATTGGACCTTGCGCATGGGCCATCTAAAGCGGAGCCGCGGCAAACATTTACATGAAATAATCTTTAAACATTAAATTATATCAACCGTTCTATCGACTCAAATAAAGATTTAATAGTTTTTTCAAATTTTTTGTGTTTTTTTTTTGGAAATCAAATCCTATACCTCTTATAAAATCACCCGTTACAAGTCTCAAATTATTTTCATAAAGCGATGAGTATTCCGATCGAGGATCGTGCCGCCAACTATTTGTATCGAACAAACACCGACACGATATTTTATTACAAAGTTATTATGAGAATTAGAGGAACCACAGCAGCTGCTTAAACGCTTAACAACCTCTGTTATAATTTACGTTTGCTGTGTCTGATCATTACCGAAATTACCTCCTGGTGCGCGATGTGGACAATGTATGGTTCAGTTTACTTTTTGATATATGAGAGTTTTTAGCTTCAAGACAAAATAATAAAATAATATTTAGGATATACATTGTCGAATCGGTCTCTCCAAGCTTGCGAACTCATTTCCTAATAAGGTTCATGACTGGTCAAAGATGGAACCTTCACCCGGCTGTTGTCGTCATTTTTCAACACATGTCACTCTGAAACGCGAAAGTTTTTTACTTAAAATAGTACAATAAGCGAATTCGTTTATTAGTTATAACATAAACGAATGTTCTACAATAATTTCACTGTTAGTTTGATTAAATTCTGCTTCTTATACGTTTAAGTTATCTAAAAATAGGCAAAAAATTAACGAATTTTAGTGTGTAACTATCCTTGAACTTTCAGAATAACTTTTAAAAAAAAATATTTTCTATAAAGGGGGTTCTTTAAAAAAATCAATGCGGGCACTTATTCCCAATGCGGGCATTTATTGGTCAGACACCAATAAACATAAAATAAACTATAAATAAAATAACATAAGCAATAAGTCTATATTTTTAGTAAGAAGGATGAACCTGATGCTTTAATAATAAATACTCAACATTTGGCGTCAATTTTGTAAGAGTTAATCTTAAATCTCCTCGGCTAATGATGTCCAGTCTGTTTCTTTTTTTCGTTAGGAGATTGGTAACAGCGCTGAACCCCCTTTCCACTAGGTATGACGATGGAAAGGAAATTAAAAATGTCCTCGCTATATTCCATAATACGGGATAAGTAACAGGTATGTTGTTTTGCAGCCAGAATTGCTGATATCCGTTTTTAAACTGAACCTTAAGTTCTTCGTTTGTACTTAGTTCACTCAGTTCCTCTTGTATTATGACATTCGCTTTTTCTAAGTCACCATATCGATTAATTATCCACGGTGGTATTACCATAGTCAAAATATCCTCAAACCTAGATTCAAAATCTGAATAGAGGGCATTTAAATGTTGAACGTAAGTTGAAAAGTCGTCTTCCTGGCAACTTGTCTGTGACAAATTGGGGAACTGAGAAAATTCGCCCCGTCCAATATTTTGCTTCATTAGTTTAACTCTGGCAAGAAACTCTGATAAGATGGACTTTGTTTCAATCAAATTTAAACTGTCGCCTTGTAATTGCAAATTAACCATATTAAATTTTGAAAACAAATCTGTTAAATAGGCGATGTCTGTTTTCCTCTCCATTAAATTTTCTTTTAAAATTTTATCTTTAGTATCCAGAAATTCTAAAATAGTCTCAAAAAGTGCAAAAAATCTTGTCAAACATAAGCCTTTCGGCAGCCAGCGTACTTCAGTGTGAAGGAGTAATTGATGAAAGTGTCCATCATTTTCTTCACACAACTGCGCAAATAACCGCGTATTCAACGCGTTGCTTCGGATTCGGTTTACTGCATCAGTGACTAAATGAAGTGATTCATGCAATCTAACACTCAAATTTTTAGCAACTAAATGTTGTCGATGGATGACGCAATGTATTGCTAACACCCCTGACACATTTTGTTTTAAATAGCTTAAAAATCCACGATAACGTCCAACCATGGCAGGTGCTCCATCTGTAGCCACTGATATTATATTTGATAAAGGAATTGCTTTTTCAATGAAGTAATCCTTCAAAACATGAAATATTGATTCACCTTTAGTGTCGGTTATCAAAGTTCTTGCGAAGAGCAGTTCTTCGTAGATTTCTCGATTCATAATAAAACGAACATATGCCAATAATAATGCTGCATTATCAGGTAAAGTTGACTCGTCCAGTTGTATAGAGAAATGGGTCGTTTGCAAATAATTACATAAGAAGCTTTCAATATCAGAACTCATTTCATCAATACGTCTTTCAACAGTATTGTTGCTTAAGGGAATTCTTTTAATGACATCAGATGCAGGTTTGTGTAAAACAGTTTTTAAAACCTCTTCAACGGCTGGCAAAATTAACTTCTCTCCGATAGTATGCGGTTTTCCGGATTTTGCTATAAGTAACGAGATATTGTAAGACGCCCGCAAACCATCATCATTTCTTTGTGACGTCGAAGCAAACATTCTGCCCAGTGAAGGTCTCTTCTGAAATTTATCTTTGAGTGTTTGAAAGTATTTTAGATTCGGACATGGAATCAGTCATCTGTGGGCAAAATTAAATTATTTAAATAAGACAGAAAATCCAGCAGCTGTATATTAAAAATATTTTTTGATTTTTCCGAAAACATTCCATAATTCGAACATCTTCTTGCAACAATTAGCTCGAATTACGGAGATTGCACTGTAATTATATTACCGATTGCTAAAACTTTCAAAAAGAAACTATTGAGGAGTACTCGTGTAATTTTGCATGATTGAATATTTCACTACTACATAATAACTAAAGTCATGATTGGCGTAATTTATCTATCTTTGCTAACTACGAGTACAAAACTAAAATTTAATAAAAAATAATGTACTTACTTTTCTCCAGCACTCTCAAACAAAATAACACTGACTCACTATAATTTGTGTGAAATACTATCTGTTTATATTTTTTAAAATAATTTCTTAGCACTTTCCTTTTCAAGATTCAGGAAACGAATAAACGTATTTGTCCCACATTCGTATTTATAAAGTGACGAATTGAACAAGTCAGTGCAAGGTAGCGAAGCTCTGAGTTTGCGACTCTCTGGTTTTTACAAGTTCAAAATGTATTGAAAATCAAATCCTATACCTCTTAAAAAATCACCCACTATAAGCCTTCATAAACTGATTGAGGCGTTTCATGGGAAGTTCAGAGTCAAGCTACTTGAGAATGTGGAGAATTGTACGCAATTTTCAAATTACTGAAACATGAAGGTTATATTGTCTGACAAAATCTTTCCGTCACTGGTTGTCGGTATGTTCCGTATTATTTTAGGCAATATCATTTTGTTTTTTCGCCTAATCTTTGCCATTGTGCATATTTAATGAATCGATAAAATTCGCGTTTAATATACACATGTTGTCGTTAAGGTGAAATGTTATCGTGCAAAGAATCTTAAACAAACACATTTTATCTAAGAAAAAGCTAACGATAATACGTGCGTGTTACAAAAATATATTTATATACTAAGTGACATATAAATCCGAACACCCAGCTTAAACGGTTTTATTTTTATAAAAGTTGATGAATGTATTTATCTTACTGTAAATAGCAAGTGAAAAAATTTTCAGCCTTATCAGTTGGACATTCCGGTTTTTATACTGCTTTTTTTTAATTCACTAACGCTCTAAAAATGAATATTTCAGCCGCAGTAAAGAATCAACGTTGGCGGATTTTGGTTCTTGACATCCTTTACGATCGGTTCCGATGCCTAGAGTACGGAGACCTGTACGATTTCGTCAACTTAGTGAGTTTGATAGGGGCCGTATAGTGGGACTTCGGGAAGCTGGACTTTCTTTTCGGGCAATTGCAGTGCAAAGAAGTGTAGACACTGTGGTTAGGTGTTGTCAGGCATGGCTTCGAGAAGGCAGTACGCAAAGAGCAAGGGGCATTGGACGCCGCCGTAGAACAACGGACCGTGAAGATCGCCGCCTAAGATTATTGGCCTTAAGGGACCGTTTCTCCACTACCAGGTCCATTGCAAATGAATGGTTTGCAGAACACGGAAGACCTATTGGCATGCGAAGTGTTTACCGACGAATGAGAAGTTTTGGCTTGCTTTCATACCGGCCACACTGGGTCCTTCCTTTAACTCGAGATTTTGTTTAGGCATGCACGATGGTCGTGCCAGGGTTAGAAGGCGACGTGGTGAAAGGAGGAATCCACAGTTTTTTGTTGAAAGACATGTTCATCACACTGTTGGAGTTATGGTTTGGGATGCTATAGCTTATGGTTCCAGGTCACCTTTAACCTTCATCAGAGGTAACATGAACGCGCAGCGTTATATCCACGAAGTTCTAGAACACCATCTTTTACCCTATCTTGACGCCCTGGCAGATCCAACTGTCCAACAAGGTAATGCCCGACCACATGTTGCAAGAGTCACTTCTTTCAACATAATGATGTCACACTGTTACCATGGCCACCAAGATCTCCCGACTTATCCCCAATTGAGCACGTGTGGGATATGATGGGTAGGAGATTGCTCAATTTGCAACGTCCTCCTCAGACTCTAGAAGCACTTCGAGAGGAGTTGTTGGTTGCCTGGAATGAGATACTACAGGAGGACATTGACCACCTGATCAGAAGCATGCCTAGGCGCGTTGAAGAATGCGTAGCACATCAGGGTGCATCCACACATTATTAAAGGTCAAAGGGCTTTAAAGCAGTGCAATCATTTTGAAATTTTTATCATTTACTTATTATGCTTCATTAAGTACTTATACAAAATTTTATTAAAATAAAACCATTAAAACTGGGTGGTCGGATTTATATGTCACTTAGTATATTTACCTGTATATGAGTACGTCCAACGTTATAAATATCATATTAATTTTGGGCTGAGAAGGTGAAACGTTTGGCGGTTCATATTTCAAAAATTCAAGGAAAATCAAAATGCTTATTCAAGTTAGAAGTAGTTTATGAACAAACTGAGAAAGATATCAAAAATCTGTTTTCGTGGTAACGTGATATGTTACTAGTGCATGTTTCAAAATTATCATAATATATAGAGAGTAAACTGCATCTTGATCGGTCTAAAGGCCGTAGTCGGTTGGAATTTCTTCCTAACGTTTCGCTAGCACGAGTGGCAAGCTTCTTCAGAGGTCCTTCCTAAGTTAGTTTTAGTTATATTTGTATATTACGTGAATAAACTTATTATTATTATTATTATTATTATTTCCGATGCTGGATGTAGACTGACTCATCAGTGTTCCATAACATCGGGCAGTATCAAACATGTTTTTCTTTTTTCAAATAGAAAGCCTTATATTTTATTGTATATTTGGAAACAGCTTCCAAAAACAAGAAGTTTGTTATACAGGGTGGCGCATCGAAAACGAAACAGACGCATTTACTGGCAGCTCAGTTTTTTTTTTTGAAAAACGCTCAGACCCGTCGATTTTCTCCATGCAACAATAAAGATTTTGCTCAAAACGTTGCCGCATATTTTGCAATATTTGAGGAGTAATTTGAAGGCACAATTCTTTGTCGCAGGTCTTCTAATGATGTTGGCTGTGTAGCATAGATCTTGCTTTTTAAATGACCCCACATAAAGAAATCCAAAGGTGATAAGCCTGGCGATCCTGGGGGCCATTCAATGGCACCTCTTCCACCAATCCATCGATCTGGAAACGTCTGATAATATTGTCGAACACGTAATGCGTAATGTGGTGGGGCACCATCCTGTTGGAACATCAACCTATTCGCAATATACCGCCGATCATTCTGATTTTCAATTATGGCTGTTAACCCAGATACCCCTGAAACTCTTAATGTTTGTTTTTTGTTATATACTTTTGTAAACTTATTAATTGGATTAATATAAACATATTTTCCTAGTAAAATTTTTAAGTTCCGCTTTTAGGTTTTTCTGTAAAAGCCGTCGGTTTAAACGTACGGTAGCAATATAAGGTACTAAAACTCAATATTCTTATGAAGTTATAAAACTTTATTTAGAAACGAAAAAAAATTTTTAGACCAATAATAATAGATTAGTTTTTAGTATGGTAACTTAAAAAACACATTTTTGGATGAAGTGCAACATCACACTTCTGGCATCTGAATGCTGCTTGTTTGTGGCAAAATGCGCAGCGGGTTTGCTTTTCCTGATAATTCACAAGATGATCCATCCGATCATATCTGGACTCATAGTGCAGGTATTTGCCTGGTTTAGATGGCCCCCGTTTTGTTTCTTTCTTATAAGTTTCTAATAATCCCGCAGCAATACACCTCCTAAACTGCAAATGGCCCATTTTTCCGCCAGAATGTTTATGAAGTTGCCATGCGTTTTGTTCTGCCATATCCAGAACATGTGAAAACAAGCAACAATACCACTTCTTTCCCCTGATTTCTACGCGGTAAAGGCTTATATTTTGGTCAGCCCTATCAACACCGCCCATGTTTTCGTTGTATTGTTTGATCAAACATGGCTGCTCAACATGTATTCTTTTGTTTCTGAGAGAAGCGTTTGACTTGCTGTGTCGGAAAAGGAGATGTTACATTTGAGGCAATTGTAACAACACTATTGTCATTCCATTTACATACAATATTATTTTGGTTCTCCTCCAAAAGATAATCAAAACTACCACGGGATTTTTTCTTGAACATACTGGATTTTTCAAGAGGGCAATCTGATAGTCTGTTTTCTCGCAGAGTTCCTGTGCATTTGAGCCCCCTGGAGGTCAGCTCAGCCAACAGAGGTAATGACGTAAAAAAATTGTCACAAAAGATACGGAAAGGAGCTTTTTCACATTAAGACTGAATAATATCAGCAAACTGAAGTACAACACTAGCCCCTAAGCCAAGAGGACGATATTTTTCAGAAATAATAGTTGTGGACCCTTGAAACAGCTCAAACCATTCAATGTACCCCTTTTTAGTTGTTCCCACCCATACCTTATAACCCCAACGAATGGGCTTTCCTCGGATGAACTGTTTTGATCCATGACCGCCGTAATAGGGTACCATCGACTCGTCCACGCTATGGCACTCTTCAAGGGGTGCAAATGACTGAAATTTCTCATTCAGAGTAGAAAACAAGGGCCTCAGTTTCGAAAACTTATTTTCAAGATTGTTGTTATCATTCAGGTGCAAATTCTGCATTATAAAGCTAAAGCGATCTCGAGAAAGCGCCGAATAGACTAACTTATTTCCTGCGTCACTGTTATTTTCCCAATACATTGACCGTCGAGGGAATGAGTTGTATCCAGAGAGCAGTAATACACCAATGAAACATTTTATTTCACTGGAATGTATATCACCTCGGCGATTATGCTGAATAGCATATATATTGGAATATTTCACAACCAAGTCAATAATTTCGTCATCTATAAACTGAAAAAATAGTTCTAAAGGAGATAAAGAATTTTTTGGACCACTTGCGTTTACCCATTCTGGAAAATCTAGGTTGATGTCACCTTTTTTCCAAGAGTAATTTGGTTTTGATAATTTTGGTCGTTTTTTCGTAAGAAAGGTAGACAAAGGTAGGTCATCGTCGCTATCAAAATCAACTGTAGTTTGGTTTGATCCCTCGTTTTCAAATACAACCTCAACTTCAGTCATCAGCTGACTTCCAGGGAGGTTGTTTATATCCACTTCATTTTCGTCGCCGGAATCCTCATCAGTGTTATATTCATTTGCGTTAACTGGCGGTAGAACGGCAAGGGCCTCTTCCAATAGTTCCAATAACTGCAAATATAAGAAAAAAAATCGAATAATACCGGATTTTCCTACTATCCGTTAAAACGGACATCGGTATTTGAGGTTATATTTTTGCTGGTGAGATGCAAATTTTTAACTTATTTGTTTACAATTATAAAGATTGATGTTTTCTAAAATTACTTATTCTCAAGATGGAAAAATAATATGAATAGTTTATCAGTATACTCACCTAAAATTATCCATTGTTCACAACAAACTAAGCACCTGTTATTCCAAGCACTTTCTCGCATACAGATCTCTCCTTTTAAGAGGTTAGAACAATAAATTTCGCTTAAACACGTGTTTCTAACAGCGAATAACCCAACGCCATCTAACGCGGAGTGACAGAGTTTCAAATTTGAAGCGAAATATTAGGTGATTGTTATAACGGACGCTAGGAGTATCTGGGTTAATGCAGGATCTATGGCGTCTTCCAGTAATTCCAAATACATTTCACCGGTCACATTTCCAGGTAAGAAAAAAGGACCAACCAAATGATCGCCAAAAATACCAGCCCAAACATTTAATTTTTGTATCTGCTGTGTATGAACTTCATGATAAACTCTGGGATTAGAATCGGACCAATATCGGCAGTTATGACGATTTACTACGCCATTTAAGAAAAAGGAACATTCGTCGGAAAAGCAAGTGTTGAATAGAAAATGTTTATCGTTTATAATTCGTTCACTCATATCTTCACAAAATTGTAATCGCCGATCAAAATCGTCTTCATTAAGTTCTTGTACCAGGTGAATTTTATACGGATGAAAACTATGGGCCTTTAGAATCCGTTGGACAGTACGTCGACTAACACCACACACAGTCTCCAATTTGCGGGTACTTAACGTAGGATCTACATAAACTTGCCCTAAAACCCCCACTTGTATTGCTTTGTTCCTTATGGGATTTTCAATATTGTGTTTTTTATTGGCGACTGACCCAGTTTCTCGAAATTTAGCTACAAGTTCCAGAACATATTTTCGATGCACGTTACTGGTCTCATGTCGCTCATTAAATATACTAAGTGACATATAAATCCGAACACCCAGTTTAAATGGTTTTATTTTAATAAAATTTTGTATAAGTACTTAATGAAGCATAATAAGTAAATGATAAAAATTTCAAAATGATTGCCCTGCTTTAAAGCCCTTTGACCTTTAATAATGTGTGGATGCACCCTGATGTGCTACGCATTCTCCAACGCACCTAGGCATGCTTCTGATCAGGTGGTCAATGTCCTCCTGTGGTATCTCGAAGTGCTTCTAGAGTCTGAGGAGGACGTTGCAAATTGAGCAATCTCCTACCCATCATATCCCACACGTGCTCAATTGGGGGTAAGTCGGGAGATCTTGGTGGCCATGGTAACAATGTGACATCATTATGTTGAAAAAAGTCTATTGTGACCCTTGCAACATGTGGTCGGGCATTATCTTGTTGGAAAGTTGGATCTGCAAGGGTGTCAAGATAGGGTAAAAGATGGGGTTCTAGAACTTCGTGGATATAACGCTGCTCGTTCATGTTACCTCTGATGAAGATTAAAGGTGACCTGGAACCATAAGATATAGCACCCCAAACCATAACTCCAACAGTGTGACGAACATGTCTGTCAACAAAAAACTGTGGATTCCTCCTTTCACCACGTCGCCCTCTAACCCTGGCACGACCATCGTGCATGCCTAAACAAAATCGAGACTCGTCACTCTAGACAATACTGTTCCATCCCTGATCCCAGAGTGACCGTTGTCTGCACCACTCAAGGCGATTACGTCGGTGTTCTCGAGTTAAAGGGAGGATCCAGTGTGGCCGGTATGAAAACAAGCCAAAACTTCTCATTCGTCGGTAAACACTTCGCATGCCAATAGGTCTTCCGTGTTCTGCAAACCATTCATTTGCAATGGACCTGGTAGTGGAGAAACGGTCCCTTAAGGCCAATAATCTTAGGCGGCGATCTTCACGGTCTGTTGTTCTACGGCGGCGTCCAGTGCCCCTTGCTCTTTGCGTACGGCCTTCTCGAAGCCATGCCTGACAACACCTAACCACAGTGACTACACTTCTTTGCACTCTAACTGCAATTGCCCGAAAAGAAAGTCCAGCTTCCCGAAGTCCCACTATACGGCCCCTATCAAACTCACTAGGTTGCCGAAATCGTACAGGTCTCCGTACTCTAGGCATCGTAACCGATCGTAAAGGATGTCAAGAACCAAAATCCGCCAACGTTGATACTTTACTGCGGCTGAAATATTCATTTTTAGAACGTTAGTGAATTAAAAAAAAGCAGTATAAAAACCGGAATGTCCAACTGATAAGGCTGAACATTTTTTCACTTGTTATTTACAGTATGATAAATACATTCACCAACTTTTATTAAAATAAAACCATTTAAACTGGGTGTTCGGATTTATATGTCACTTAGTATATTTCTGCTGTTCTATTAGCGCACTGATTATTTCCGAAAAATATTTCGATAATTTCAACTCTATCTGTTGTGGAATATACCATGGTTAATATATGTAATAAAGCGTTACAAGTTATTTTAGCAACAAAGTTTGGTCAAATCAATCGCAAACTATGTACTGAATTCCTATTTAAAATAAGTACGAGATATTTCCTTATCTTTCTTCAAGAAATAACTTTTGCCACAAAAACACGCTCCAATAGCTATTTTCAACAACAAAATGAAAAACAAACCGTGGGCGTAGTGAAGAAAAGCATTTACTTATTAAGTAAATTCTTTTAGTCAAATTTCTTCTGAAAGTAGTACAAACTAATCTGATGTACCTATTAAAGTCTACTTTAAGCTTTAAATCAATAAATCTTCAAAACTACTGAACTGTAGCTCATGTGTTTTACATCATTATAAAGGGAATTGAAAGACCTTTGAAATAAGGTATCACTCGACCCCCCTTTCCATTTAAGATTTTAGGGTTGGTGTCACCCCTGCCCAGGGGGTTGCACGTGTTGACGTGGTTTTTTGACAAACTTGTGTCCCGCTCGAAAACAAAATCGACGGGTTTGATCGTGTTTCAAAAAAAAAAATAAAAATCTGAGCTGCCAGTAAATGCGTCTGTTTCGTTTTCGATGCGCCACCCTGTATATATCATATGGTTTAATGTCATCTGTATATATCTGTACCTCAGGGACAGACTAGTTTAAGTCCAAATAAGTAGTTTTGGGAAAATTTTACTTGAAGTATTTTTCTTGCATTGTATTGTATGCGACTTGACATGAGTTAAAGAGTCGTAACTGCCTTATTTTTACAGATAGAAGCGTCCTTCACAATATTATCATACTAAACTCATTTTTGACAAAAATGGATTTAACCTAGTCTGGCTCTGGGGTACAGATATATTGTGAGTAATGCGTGAAAAAATCCCCAACTTTGACAGCTCGCAGCTCCACCATATTTGGAGATATTTAGATAAATTTTACTATAATCGATTTTAAATTAATCTGAGAAAAAGAAATGCTAAAATACGGTAAAAATGTACCTTTTCTTATAAACTGCATTGTTACGAAATTACTGGTAGTTCTCTCACATGGATCAAACCTTTTATGAAAAACAGGTCACAATATGTTTCTTTATTATATGATTATGGTACAGAAATAAAGTAAGTCCGGTTTTCAAGCGCTGATACTGATATGGGAGTTCCCCAAGGATCTATATTAGAGCCTCTTTTATTTATACTGTATATAGATGATCTGGGTGAGAGACCAAGTGAGTTTTATAATGTATTCAGACGATGCTAACTAAATTCAATAATATTATGAAGCACCTTGAAGAATGGTTTGTACAAAATCAATTATTTTTAAGCTCAGAGAAGACTGCTGTGAATCTTCAGCGGATTACGGCTGAATGTAGACAAATAACTCACGACATGCTTGAAAATGTGAGGAATGCATTCGAACAAAATCTTTATTACTGCATGAAAGTAAATGTAAATCACTTATTACCACATTGACCTACCCCTTTATAGCAAATTAATTTTCACTTTGTTTTTTGTTTTTTCAATTCTCGGAGACTTTTTTTTAATTTTAAAGGCTTGTTACTATTATACCCTTGAAATAACAAAGGTAATGTGTAGTGAAACCAGGGCGGCCAAGTAAAAAAAAATAAAGGAAAAAGTACTCACTCTCCAGTTGACGAGAAGGGCTAAGTACGTCTCTGCCCGAAATCATACCGGTCCAACAGAAAATGAAATCAGCTGATGCGCTACCGAGCAGACGCAGAAACCACATTGATTGTCTTACACTTAATGGCACATCTTCTAACAAGGAAGGCAAAATGTTGCGTAAAAAGCCTCGGTATTGCATCCCGTCCAATCGATTTGGGAGAATAAATGGTCCAATGAGCATACCGTTCACCATGCCAGCCCAAACATTCACCGAAAATGTTTGTTGAAAATGTGCCCGACGGACAGCGTGCGGATTTTCTACTGACCAAACATGAGTGTTGCGAAAGTTATTCACCTCATTACGCGTGAACGTAGATTCGTCTGTCACCAATATGCACTTCAAAAAGTCCGGATTATTGTCATGTTGATGCAACAACCACTCACAAACCGGACTCTTGCTGGAAAACCGTCAGGTTGGACGTGAAACGGATACAGCCCCTCTTCACGCAACGTTTGCCACACTTTAGTTTTTGATACTTGCACTTCTCTAGCCAAGTCTCTAGTGCTTGTTGAGGGATTCTCGTCTACGCGATTACCTCTACACGCGTGACCGTAACCGTCGGTTGAAGGTTGCATACTGACCTGACACACTGACCCCGACCCAGTTCTGTCGTTGGGTTGAGCCAGTGACCTTGTACCAGTCGGTGATGTCGCGGCTACAGGACGGTATTCAGATATTTTTTCTCGGTTCCCTTAAGTCATTGGTGTATATGGAAAAATTGCTTATGTTTTCAAGATCTACACGTCGTGTAAAGGAAAACCCCAGCTTTGCGGACACCCTGTATATATTACTCGCTATAATAATTATTATTTGTACGATATAATCCCTTATTATTATAGACTAGAATTTTATTATAAACTCAAATAGCTTTAGATCACCCTGTATTGTACGGCTATAGATGGAAATACGTCCCCCTAGAAATCAAAATTGACGTATCCGAGCGTTTTTCCCAAAATATACCAGAATAGTCACAATTGGGGGTGCGACCTTTTCATTGGGCTACCCTGTATGTACTTTTTGTAAAATGTATTCAGGAAGTCTCCAAGGTATTTAGGGCCAGATTTTTAACAGTTTGTCAGCAGACAAACGAAACGTCAAAGATGAGGTTTTACAAAATAAAACTCAAGCAGTCTCTTATAAAAAATGATTATTACTATTGTGCTTTATAAGGTTCAATTGTTTGTAGATTATTTGTCTATGTTTGTTTTTTTATATCCTAAATTTAAATAATAAACTATTTTTTCAATTTCAAATGGAACACTACTTATTTCAACATCATTAAACAGCGTTCCTTGGTAACTTTTTTTTGATATAAGGTTCACCCAACTGTTTTCAAACAGTCTTCGAGTTATTGCTATTAAATCCAAGAAAAAAAAGATATTTCAGATTTATACTTAAAATCAGATTCGTGAAAACGATGAAATTTTTGTTCACGCTACAAGACTCACCTTAACCCAATTCATTATGGAATTGTTAACATACATTCCTAGTAGTTCTGTTGATTCCCAGATGCTTGATCTCAGGTTAAGTAGTTTTTCACATCCTAGGTAACCCCTTTTACTAGAGAATGTAAATTTAACAACTATACCCCATTCGTAGTGCATCTACGCCCAGACAAAATAATGGTTGGTTTTTTGCTAGTATCTTTTTGGCAACACTGTTTTTGACAGATGACCCGTGAATCGTGTCTTGTGTCATTGTCAAACTTGTTCAGTTTGGTCTATAATTTAACCATGAATCGACTTACGATCGAACAACGCTTGCAAATTATTGAATTTTACTATCAAAATTCATGCTCGGTTAAGAGAGTGCATCGAGCACTGCTTCCAATTTATGGGCAATTTGGTCGGCCTACTGAGGGAGCTATTCGGAAGCTTGTGACTAAATTTCGAACCCAGTTTACATTATTGGACATTAAAAAACCAACACGCAGACGTAGAGTGAGGACTGAAGAAAATATTGCGGCTGTATCCGCCAGTGTTAGTGATGACCTTGAAATGTCGATTCGCCGCCGTTCGCAGCAATTGGGCCTCTGTTACTCCACTACGTGGAACATTTTGCGACAGGATTTGGGTGTAAAACCTTATAAGATACAGCGGGTGCAAGAATTGAAGCCACACGACCTCCCACAATGTTTCTAATTTGGTAAATGGGCGCTGGCAAAGTTGGAGGAAGATCCACATTTTTATCGAAAAATTGTGTTCAGCGACGAAGCTCATTTCTGGTTGAATGGGTACGTTAACAAGCAAAATTGCCGCATCTGGCGTGAAGACCAGCCAGAAGCATTGCAAGAGCTACCAATGCATCCCGAAAAAATCACTGTTTGGTGTGGATTATGGGCCGGTGGCATCATCGGGCCGTACCTCTTCAAAGACGACAATGGCCGGAACGTAACTGTGAATGGCGAGCGCTACCGTGCGATGATAACAAACTTTTTTTTGCCCAAAATGGAAGAGCTGGACTTGGTTGACATGTGGTTTCAACAAGACGGTGCCACATGCCACACCGCACACGAAACAACGGCCCTATTGAGAGGCAAGTTCGGTGAACAGTTTATCTCACGTTTGGGGCCCGTCAATTGGCCGCCTAGATCGTGTGTTTTAACGCCGTTGGACTATTTCTTGTGGAGCCATGTTAAGGCTAATGTCTACAGGGATAAACCAGCAACGAGTGACGCACTGGAAACCAATATTGAAGCATTTATTCGTGAGATACCGGCCGATATGTTGGAGAGAGTGTGCCAAAATTGGACCTGGCGCATGGGCCATCTAAAGCGGAGCCGCGGCCAACATTTACATGAAATAATCTTTAAACATTAAATTATATAGACCGTGCTATCAACTCGAATAAATATTTAATCATTTTTTCAAATTTTTTGTGTTTTTTTTTTAAATCAAATCCTATACCTCTTAAAAAATCACCCGTTACAATGACGACATTGTCGGGGGGGGGGGAGTGTTTCTTCAAACCATCGTTCAAATGAACCCCCGTCCAGTTCTTCATGGTAGTCGGTCGTTTTCTTTGACTCAAAACCATCTTCACTGCCAATGTGACAGATGAAAAATCGTTTTCCTTCTCCTGGAAATAATGATTTCATATAGTATTCAAGAAAACTAATAATAATAATACAGCTTCGTGTAATGCAGCCTCTTATGTGGTGGAGAAAATGTTTTGTTTTTTTATATTCTTTAACAATGTTGAAAATGGTCTTAAGACAGCTATTGCAGAGCTTAGGCGGCTGCCTCTTTGCCGCGCTGCATCTTTGTTGTGCCGGGGCGTAAATAGACTACGAATAGGGTATAGAAGAAATTTGTGTTACCTAGACCGCTAGCGAGCTAACAGTTGGATAAGGAGAGGCAGACCGATCAATCGGCCAGCCAGATCTCACGATCTTACAACACGCGAGGAGATGAAACATCGTATACGCAAGTCGTTCATGTGGATACGTAAACAAACCCTTTAGACGTGCAAGATGATTTCTACAGGAATCTAGCCTTGTGTGCTTGGCACCTGGGTGATATATTCAAAGCCCTGGATCAACTCTAACATATCGAGAATGCTTCGTCACAAGAGATCTTTGTGGCAACGGTTTAGGAGGAGTGGCCATTCACAAGATTACGTGTCTCATCGATCCTTTTCTAACCTCCTATCTAGAACGTTACATAATGCCAAACATGCTTATGAACGAAAACTCGTTACCTCCAAAAATAAAAAGAAGCTGTTTCGGTATCTAAGAACAAACCTGAATTCCAAAGTTTCATCACCTCAGATCCGCGACGCTGACGGTCATCTCCACTTGAATGCCACCGAATCTGCCAACTTACTGGCAGAGTCCTTTAGTGATGACTTCTTCGATGAGCCTAATGGAGACCTTCTACCGACCACTATCTGCCATAGGTGTCCCAACAGCCTTTGCGAAGTTGAGTTCCTGCCTGAAGATGTATTAATGCACCTGCGAAATCTGAAGACCTCTTCCTCCCCTGGTAAAGATGGGATGACGGCTGCTGTACTTGAAAACTGCGCTTCAGCACTGGCCCTACCATTAAGCTTGATATTCACATCGCCAAAAAGGGCGTCAAATCCTCCGCTAAAAATTATCGACCAATAAGTCTCGTTCCTATCGCCGCCAAAATAGCTGAAAGAATCATATTAGAAAAGCTGCTGTCATTTGCTTTCGAAAATGACCTTATCCCTAAGAATTAGCATGGATTTCTCCCTGGTCGATCAATAATGACCAACCTTCTCCACTCTCTCAACGATTGGACTCAGTATCTGGACACAAAGAGTCCTGTTGATATAATCTACTTAGATTTTTCTAGGGCTTTCGATCGCGTACCACATAGAAGGCTTCTGTTTAAGTTGGAATGTATGGGAATAAGAGGCGAGTTGTTACTGTGGATTAAGGCTTTTCTCACCGGGAGGACTTTCTCTGTACGCGTCAGTGATAGCCAGTCTCACCTTCATCATGTAGCAAGTGGAGTTCCTCAAGGCTCTGTCTTGGGGCCAGTGCTGTTCCTTCTGTATACAAGTGACCTGCCCGCATTGATTTCCTCCACATGTTCAGCTTATGCCGACGACACCAAGATTTACAATACTGTCGTAAATTCTGCTATGCTTCAACGAGATCTTGATATTGTTTGTCAATGGTCAGTCAGTTGGCTTTTACCCTTAAATCTAACTAAGTGTTGTGTCCTTCACCTCGAGAAGACAAATCCGCGATTTACATACAAGATCTCTGACCACAACATCGAAGCAGTTTCCAGCCACACTGATCTGGGCGTTGTAGTCAACGATCGTCTTTCCTGGTCAGAGCATATTCACCACGTTACATCAAAAGCCAAGAAACTTCTATACATGCTGGAGAGGTCTTTCAAAGGATCCGATGTCAACACTTGCGCCTACATTTACAAGGCATTCGTGAGGCCAATTCTTGAATTCGCTGGCCCGGTATGGGACACTGTGCTTCTGCGCGATAGAAATCTCAACGTCGGGCTACTCGTATCCCTTTTGGACCACGAAGACCAAGCTATGAAGACCGCCTTGAATTATTCAACCTGACCTCATTCTCTGAGCGAAGACTTCGTGGCGATCTTATAGTTACGTTCAGGATACTTCATGGTTTGATGGGCACCAACCTCATGCATCTATACCGTCCGTCACGCAGCAATCTACGCGGACACAGCTTCAAACTGCATAAGGAGCCATTTAAAACAACAGTCCGACAGTGGTTTCTTCCCAACCGCATATTCAACACCTGGAATAGTTTACCTGAAAGTGTGGTTGGTGCTACTTCAGTTAATAGCTTCAAAGTGCAGTATGATAGCTGGAGGAGTGTACAAACTTTATAGCTATGAACTATCTTTTTTTATTTTTTTCTCTTTGATATATTTGTGTTACGTGTCCGTACACTATATTTACTGCATGAGCTTATAGTACTGTGTACTCTGCTCTTCTCAATTATCATAATAATAATAATAATTTATTGATGATTGATCACCTTAGGCACTGGTATAGTAATTGCTATTTTGTATCTTTGTCTTTACAAAATCCATTAAATGATATCAGCATATCTTAGCTTAATTAACTGATATAATTTTTACTTTTAACAGGTTTCAGGTACACTGAATGTTATCAAATTGCTTATCAATCGAAACACTGGATACTTCCACACCGAATCATTTCTGATAAAAATGTTCCATATTGTTCAATGATTTGATATCAATAAATCTGTACAAAGAATAATAATTACATTACCATGAACATGTAATGTGTATATTATGTATATTATGTTTCATAATATTCTGATACACATAATGTTTTAGCAACTTCAAATAGAAGATTGAGATTGCATTTTAAATTTATAGATGATGCTTGAAAGTTGAAATCTACCACTTAAGTTGACGATAGATATGTACATAAGTTACGAGTACTATCATCATCCAAGCTTCAAGATACTTCCTTATTGGGTTACTACTTATATTCAGTGTGCCCTCAACTTTATCTTTCAATATAATACTCAGACTGTAGAGCGCTCTATTACCTCAGTGTAGTGTAATCAATAGTATAATACCAACGACTTCCGACTAGGCAGAAAGGACAAGTCTATGATTTGTTTCTCTCCAAAGTTTCATAGTCTGTAGTCAAGATAAAAGTTCATTCTACAACTCGACCAGGCTTAACCCTCCAGTTTGACAGTTGTTGAAATTTGAAATTCGTATATAAAAGTGCGTGTACAGTTCTAGTGTTCCAGACAATTGTCGAAAATGGTGAATGTTTCTGTGGAATGCAAAAAGCCGCTTAAACAAAATAATCGATTAAGTGTTAATGTGCATATTATAGTCATCGGCGTTGCTCAAGAGCATGTACCTCAACGTTAGGCTTTTACCTGTACAGTTGTGAGGTAATTTTGATTTATTTCAGGCCACTTCTTGTTTCTGCGAGTGCTCAGTTCGAATTTGAAGTTTGTTAGCAACATTGTATACAACAACACTGAAAAATGAAAATTATTGGTGACCATTCAGATTCCTTGATGGATACTGAAAATGTCCAACTGAAACTCTAACTTTGAGTTGTATCTACTTCAATTTAGATCTAAGAGTTCTTAGGAAAGGTCTTTCACTTTTTGAATGATAATTTTACGTTCTCATAGGTAGGAAACGCAGTATAGGCTCCAAAAAAATTTTGAAAAACAAATTAATTAAATTACTTCCAAATCTTTTTATTGACAATAATACAGGGTGTCCGCAAAGTTGGGGTTTTCCTTTTCAGAAACAACTACCCTTGAAATAACAAGGGTAATGTGTAGTGAAACGAGGGCGACCAAGTAAAAAAAAATAAAGGAAAAGGTACTCACTCTCCAGTTGACATGAAGGGCTCTGCCCGAAATCATACCGCTCCAACAGAAAATGAAATCAGCTGATGCGCTACCGAGCAGACGCAGGCAAACAAGGAAGGCAAAATGTTGCGTAAAAAGTCTAGGTCTAGGTTCACCATGCCAGACAAATATTCACCGAAAATGTTTGTTGAAAATGTGCCCGACGGACAGCGTGCGGATTTTCTACTGACCAAACATGAGTGTTGCGAAAGTTATTCACCCCATTACGCGTGAACGTAGATTCGTCTGTCACCAATATGCACTTCAAAAAGTCCGGATTATTGTCATGCTGATGCAACAACCACTCACAAAACCGCACTCTTGCTGGAAAATCGTCAGGTTGAAGGGCTTGTACACGTTGGACGTGAAACGGATACAGCCCGTCTTCACGCAGCGTTTGCCACACTTTAGTGTTTGATACTTGCACTTCTCTAGCCACGTCTCTAGTGCTTGTTGAGGGATTCACGTCTACGCGATTATCTCTACACGCGTGACCGTAACCGTCGGTTGAAGGTTGCATACTGACCTGACACACTGACCCCGACCCAGTTCTGTCGTCGGGTTGAGCTAGTGTCCTAGTACCACTGGGGGATGTCGCGGCTATAGGACGATATTCAGATATTTTTGATGTTGCAGAGCCCTTTATCTCGGTTCCCTTAAGACATTGGTGTATATGGTACTAAGAAAAATTGCTTATGTTTTCAAGATCTACACGTCGTGTAAAGGAAAATCCCAACTTTGCGGAGATCCTGTCTAATAGCAATAATTTCCATATTATGTTCATATAGCTATTTGCTAAGAATCTGCTCGTATCACAACAATGATTTAGAAAAATCAAGTAGACTTTAAGCAAGGAGTCACACCATTTCCAATGTCAGGTACTGCTTTTTGTATTTTTCACCTTACAAAATCACGAATATAATAATTGAGAGGCAGACTTGCAATACAGTTTGTCCAAAATTGTAAATTTTCATGAATGGCAAAAAGCTAGTCCTTAAGCTATGTACAGATATGTAACAACATCGCGAACCGAATCACGCGACGAACCGCAGCGCGCGCATTTTGACAAACAACATTGCAACATACATATACATCACCACAAACCGAACGAAGTCGTGCAACCACATCGCGCAACAAAATGACGATCCAATTTTGATGTTTGTCGTTCAGTGCAAGACGAATACTAGCGGAAATGCTTATTGCAGTGGCAGCAGTTGCCTATGTTTATATTCATTACTAATTATCCAAAAACAAGCGACGACGACGTCCGATACGATGGTAACAAACGCAGTTATATACCAATAGATCTGCACACGGTTGCAACAATTTGATGGCAGAATTGAAATTTCAACAAGTAAGTAGACGGTACAAAAATTTTGCGAGTATGTCTCCGACGGATTTTGAATATCTTCTCACGAAGATACGAAAACAAGATACAAAATGGAGAGCTGCCATCACAGTGCAAGAAAGACTGGCAGTCACGGTGCTATTTTTAGCGACCGTTTATTGATATATACTAAGTGACATATAAATCCGAACACCCAGTTTAAATGGTTTTATTTTAATAAAATTTTGTATAAGTACTTAATGAAGCATAATAAGTAAATGATAAAAATTTCAAAATGATTGCACTGCTTTAAAGCCCTTTGACCTTTAATAATGTGTGGATGCACCCTGATGTGCTACGCATTCTCCAACGCGCCTAGGCATGCTTCTGATCAGGTGGTCAATGTCCTCCTGTGGTATCTCATTCCAGGCAACCACCAACTCCTCTCGAAGTGCTTCTAGAGTCTGAGGAGGACGTTGCAAATTGAGCAATCTCCTACCCATCATATCCCACACGTGCTCAATTGGGGATAAGTCGGGAGATCTTGGTGGCCATGGTAACAATGTGACATCATTATGTTGAAAGAAGTCTATTGTGACTCTTGCAACATGTGGTCGGGCATTATCTTGTTGGAAAGTTGGATCTGCCAGGGTGTCAAGATAGAGTAAAAGAAGGGGTTCTAGAACTTCGTGGATATAACGCTGCGCGTTCATGTTACCTCTGATGAAGATTAAAGGTGACCTGGAACCATAAGCTATAGCACCCCAAACCATAACTCCAACAGTGTGATGAACATGTCTTTCAACAAAAAACTGTGGATTCCTCCTTTCACCGCGTCGCCTTCTAACCCTGGCACGACCATCGTGCATGCCTAAACAAAATCGAGACTCGTCACTAAAGACAATACTGTTCCATTCCTGATCCCAGAGTGACCGTTGTCTGCACCACTCATCCGCCAACGTTGATTCTTTACTGCGGCTGAAATATTCATATTTAGAGCGTTAGTGAATTAAAAAAAAAGCGTATAAAAACCGGAATGTCCAACTGATAAGGCTGAAAATTTTTTCACTTGTTATTTACAGTAAGAGAAATACATTCACCAACATTTATTAAAATAAAACCATTTAAACTGGGTGTTCGGATTTATATGTCACTTAGTATAGTAGTTTGCAATACATGTTTCGAATTTCAAAGCAATCGATCAGCTACATCATTTCAGAACTTTATGAGGCATTGATCGTAGTTTTAAAGGAAAATATACAAGTAATAAAAATATTTTTTTTACTTCTAAGTACTCGTACATTACAAAATGACACATTGGTGCTCGCCGCACCGGTATGTCTATCCAAACATGTGCAACTTTGTCGCGAGTCATTCGTTTGATGTTGCGCGGAAAAACCGACAGAGCCTGGATCGGACCGAACGGCGAGCTGTAACGGTAATCAGGTTCGCGACGGCGTTCTTTTCACCGTCTAAACTTGTTACATATCTGTACATGGCTTTAGAAACAGGCTTAGTTACTGCGGTGCAATTTGTGGCAAGAAAATAAAAAAAAATGGAGAGAATAAGTACTAGATTTACAGACTGGGAAAAGCGAAAATAGATTGATAATTCTAGAACAAATGTTGGACAAAATGCTATTTGCACGACTGTAGCGTCGCCAACAACGATTGGTACGGAGTATCGAATCACATTTCGAACAAAAATACTGTAACTTTCAGTCAGGGGAATCAACAGACCAGTGCATCGAAAACAACAGATAAAGAAAAGAACAATGACTGCTATCCATATATCTCTCTATCCCCCAGCGAAACTTTCTCAATTTCAATAACGTATACACAGACAGACATTTGTAGTAAAAAGAGGAAAAAGCTGCGTCCAAATTAATCCAATTCAGCAGCATCCTTTTATTGTAATTGGAATCATTTCCGGGGGGTTACAATCTCGACCGGGATGACCGAATCAAGTAATGTTACGTAAAAAACGGCCTTCAGCCAGATTTATGGGTTTGTATTCTTCCACGTTTCGAACGACAAAGTAGTGACCCTTTTGATTCACGGTCAGTGACGTACCATGAATTCACGAGCCCACAGCAAACAGCAGCATCTACGATATAAGACCTGATATAATAAAACGAACTAGTAATATACTAAGTGACATATAAATCCGAATACCCAGTTTAAATGGTTTTATTTTAATAAAAGTTGGTGAATGTATTTATCTTACTGTAAATAACAAGTGAAAAAATTTTCAGCTTTATCAGTTGGACATTTCGGTTTTTATACTGCTTTTTTTTAATTCACTAACGCTCTAAAAATGAATATTTCAGCCGCAGTAAAGAATCAACGTTGGCGGATTTTGTTTCTTGACATCCTTTACGATTGGTTACGATGCCTAGAGTACAGAGACCTGTACGATTTCGTCAACTTAGTGAGTTTGATAGGGGCCGTATAGTGGGACTTCGGGAAGCTGGACTTTCTTTTCGGGCAATTGCAGATAGAGTGCAAAGAAGTGTAGACACTGTGGTTAGGTGTTGTCAGGCATGGCTTCGAGAAGGACGTACTCAAAGAGCAAGCGGCACTGGACGCCGCCGTAGAACAACAGACCGTGAAGATCGCCGCCTAAGATTATTGGCCTTAAGGGACCGTTTCTCCTCTACCAGGTCCATTGCAAATGAATGGTTTGCAGAACATGGAAGACCTATTGGCATGCGAAGTGTTTACCGACGAATGAGAAGTTTTGGCTTGTTTTCATACCGGCCACACTGGGTCCTCCCTTTAACTCGAGAACACCGACGTAATCGCCTTGAGTGGTGCAGACAACGGTCACTCTGGGATCAGGAATGGAACAGTATTGTCTTTAGTGACGAGTCTCGATTTTGTTTAGGCATGCACGGTGGTCGTGCCAGGGTTAGAAGGCGACGTGGTGAAAGGAGGAATCCACAGTTTTTTGTTGAAAGACATGTTCATCACACTGTTGGAGTTATGGTTTGGGGTGCTATAGCTTATGGTTCCAGGTCACCTTTAATCTTCATCAGAGGTAACATGAACGCGCAGCGTTATATCCACGAAGTTCTAGAACCCCATCTTTTACCCTATCTTGACACCCTGGCAGATCCAACTTTCCAACAAGATAATACCCGACCACATGTTGCAAGAGTCACAATAGACTTCTTTCAACATAATGATGTCACATTGTTACCATGGCCAGCAAGATCTCCCGACTTATCCCCAGTTGAGCACGTGTGGGATATGATGGGTAGGAGATTGCTCAATTTGCAACGTCCTCCTCAGACTCTAGAAGCACTTCGAGAGGAGTTGGTGGTTGCCTGGAATGAGATACCACAGGAGGACATTGACCACCTGATCAGAAGCATGCCTAGGCGCGTTGGAGAATGCGTAGCACATCAGGGTGCATCCACACATTACTAAAGGTCAAAGGGCTTTAAAGCAGTGCAATCATTATGAAATTTTTATCATTTACTTATTATGTTTCATTAAGTACTTATACAAAATTTTATTAAAATAAAACCATTTAAACTAGGTGTTCGGATTTATATGTCACTTAGTATATCTTTTTCGTTCGTCCTCAGCAACCATTGCAATGATTTCAATGGAAATGTAGTGGTGCCAAGAACTGGTACTATGTACGTCTCATCTTCCATTAAAATCGGTGCAATGGTTAATGAAATAACGCAGTGACAATATGGTCAGTAAACAGACTGATCGGAAACATCACATATCAAACAATATTACATTTTCCATACTTACACTGATAGTAAAAAAATGGATTCACTTTGAAAAATAGTGAAGATAATGATCATGGAATTATCCTCACGTGAAATAAGGCTGCTTTTATAACCAATTTTCTTCTCTAAAGATAGTAATTTTTACACTCAGATTGTTAATTTAGCCATTATAAATTAACCTGAACTCTTTCAGATTTTTCTAAAGCGTTAGACACCATGAGCGATTTACAATAGCCATGAAATAGGTCACAGAGAGTTGTCATCGATATGAAGACTTATCCCGAGGCTTTAACAGCATCGGAAGTGCCTCAAGGGTCGGTACTTGGGCCACTTCTTTTTATTTTATATAGCCGCGGCTCCCTGGTATTTAGGCTAGTGTACAATAGTATTTGCAAAATATTACGGTTGAAAAAATAAAATTTCTGGAAACGTGAAAAATACGTCGGCGTATCTACAGGGTGTTCCTTAATGATATGCGAATATTTAAGGATGTGAATCTACATGAAAAATTAATGTTAGTTTGCTTTATGAACTATGGTCCAAAAATGTTTCCTTACAAAAACTCGGGGTGTTGAAGTTTTAGGAAAAAAATGGAAATTAATTAATATTTTCAGAACCGCTTCAGATATTTCACTGGTACTTAGTACGTAGTGAAAGTTAATAAAGTTGCATATTTTTCAATGCAATAATAATTTTTAGCTTTAACAGTGGCGTGCGTATGGGTATTGACTTTGATACTTTTTAAGAAACAATGGTACGCAAATGGTCTTTTGCAAAATAAAAATTATTTTTGAATTCTCCATTCAATTTAAAACAAATAATCTATCTTGAACTGTTTTCTTTCGATGCGCCATTTTTGAGTAAAAAAATAAAAACCGTTCTATTGTCTAACTTGCAAAATTATTATTAATCTAATTGGAAAAATTAAACACATTGGGCGCACGCCACTGTTAAAGCTAAAAATTATTTTTGCATTGAAAAATATGCGACTTTGTTAACTTTCACTTCGTACTAAATATCAGTGAAATATCACAAGCGGTTCTGAAAATATTAATTAATTTTCATTTTTTCCTAAAACTTCTACACCCCGAGTTTTTGTAAGGAAACATTTTTTGGCCATAGTTTATAAAGCAAACTAACAATAATTTTCCATGTAGATTCACACACTGTATAGTTGGATATGCAGCGGTCGAAAATTCATCGTACCTGATCACGATTCGATTTCGCATTTTGAAACGATTTGACTCATCTCTTTTTTTCGAAACCTATAATGAGGACGTAGGAAGTATAGAGTCGATCTCCTTGTCGCCATTTCTTGTCATCCTACCTTTGCACCCGGGGTGAGACTATACCCCAAAATTCTGAGTACGCCACTGTGCGCGAAGCAATAAAAATAGAAACCTAACAAACCAAACAATTGTGTGCCTTCCTACCAGTCACTCTGTCGTCGGCAGGGTCCATTTCACGCCCCTTTTTAATGCTACTGTCCAACGACGAGGAGAGAGGAACTGCCACGTACACAAAAAACTCGTCCGGATGAAAATTAAGCCGATTTAAGGCCTATAACGACGGGAAACGGAAAAATAAATAAGAATTTCGGACCAAGAGGGTACTAAGAAACTTATATTAGTTCTTGGTTTCTATCGTTATCGAAATAACTGGAGTAAAAATGGTTCAAGTTACGATATTCAGTAATGGACAAATTAATATTGTGCTGTATTTCTTTTTTTATTAATACACCAACCTGTATACATAATTCGTTATAGCATAATACTCACTTATACATAAATAAATTCATTAGAATCCCTTCTATAAAAAATTAATTGAAAAAACTGGTACTATGAAGGACAAAAATATATAGACAATGCAAAACAATTATAGAAAAAAGAAGCAAAGTTCATTGAATTATAGAAAACCAATCATGTTTGCGTTAATATTTTGTAGCATAACCATTATTATCAATCAGCGCCTGGCATCGTCTCGGCATAGATTGTAGAAGTTTCTTGATATAAGATTCATCAATCTGTCTCCACTTTTGCTCTAAAGCGGAAAAGTTCATCCTTGTTTGAAAAATGTTTATCTCGTATTTGCTTATCTAAGTATTCCCATAGATCTTCAATGGGGTTTATATCGGGAAACTGTGAAGGTCATTTGAGAAGTGGTATTTTTTCATCCAGAAAGAATTCCTTTGCGAAATTTTGAAAGGTGTTTCGGGTCATTATCTTGCTGGAAGATTGATCTTCAGGGCATATTGTCTTCCATATAGGGTAACATGACATGCTTTAGTATATCTGGGTATACAAACTTATCCATAATGCCATCTATTCTATGTAAAGGTCCCATCCCAAACCTCGAAAAGCACCCCCAAACCATAACAGACCCGCCTCCATGTTTGACAGTGGGCAAAGTGTACCTAGGGTTCAATCTTTGTCCACTAGGACGTCTAACGTAATGAACACCATCTGATCCAAACATATTGAACTTGGATTCGTCACTGAAACATACCCTCTTCCAGTCACAGATGCTCCAATCAAGATGCAACCGTGCAAATTCTAATCGGTCCATACGGTTTTTCCTCGGGCGACGTGCAAATATACTAAGTGACATATAAATCCGAACACCCAGTTTAAATGGTTTTATTTTAATAAAATTTTGTATAAGTAGTTAATGAAGCATAATAAGTAAATGATAAAAATTTCAAAATGATTGCACTGCTTTAAAGCCCTTTGACCTTTAATAATGTGTGGATGCACCCTGATGTGCTACGCATTCTCCAACGCGCCTAGGCATGCTGCTGATCAGGTGGTCAATGTCCTCCTGTGGTATCTCATTCCAGGCAACCACCAATTCCTCTCGAAGTGCTTCTAGAGTCTGAGGAGGACGTTGCAAATTGAGCAATCTCCTACCCATCATATCCCACACGGGCTCAATTGGGGATAAGTCGGGAGATCTTGGTGGCCATGGTAACAATGTGACATCATTATGTTGAAAGAAGTCTATTGTGACTCTTGCAACATGTGGTCGGGCATTATCTTGTTCGAAAGTTGGATCTGCCAGGGTGTCAAGATAGGTTAAAAGATGGGGTTCTAGAACTTCGTGGATATAACGCTGCGCGTTCATGTTACCTCTGATGAAGATTATAGGTGACCTGGAACCATAAGCTATAGCACCCCAAACCATAACTCCAACAGTGTGATGAACATGTCTTTCAACAAAAAACTGTGGATTCCACCTTTCACCACGTCGCCTTCTAACCCTGGCACGACCATCGTGCATGCCTAAACAAAATCGAGACACTTCACTAAAGACAATACTGTTCAATTCCTGATCCCAGGTACAGGTCTCCGTACTCTAGGCATCGTAACCGATCGTAAAGGATGTCAAGAACCAAAATCCGCCAACGTTGATTCTTTACTGCGGCTGAAATATTTATTTTTAGAGCGTTAGTGAATTAAAAAAAAGCAGTATAAAAACCGGAATGTCCAACTGATAAGGCTGAACATTTTTTCACTTGTTATTTACAGTAAGATAAATACATTCACCAACTTTTATTAAAATAAAACCATTTAAACTGGGTGTTCGGATTTATATGTCACTTAGTATAAATACTATCTAACGGTTGGTCCAAGCAAAACTGTTGTCTAGTGGCGTGCAAATTTTGGCACTAGCTCAGCAAAGCGGAGAGTTAGGAGCGCCAGTGACTTAAGACGGATTAAGCCACAACTCCCCGAGATGTTAGTCGGAAATTGTTTTGCTTGACCACCACACAAAAGGAGAATCTAACAGAGATTACGAAATTTAAGTAACAGTACACACAGGGAGAGCCAAATAAAACAAGATATTAAATGAATCACAATATATTAATTTATAAAAAAAACGCACATGTGCTCCGCTACTGGAGTTTGACTAATAAAAAAAAGAAAGGATGTTATAAATCTTAAATATAACTTGACAAAATTATTTTTCGAGATAACCCCGCGAGGTGTCCTCAACTCTGGTCAAGAAGTAGCCAGTAGTGGGCACGTCACTGGGCAGGGGCTGCTTGCCTCGTTGCCGAAAATTATGGTAGTAAAAAAAACCCTAGAGAGAGAAAGACTGTTTAAAAATCTACTCTACTCTCTGTCTGAGATAAAACTTACTGATTGAAAACAATCGCACTTGAAGCAGAACCATGTACATTTTTTTATACAAGACTGGGAGCGACTCGGAGACTTCTTCTCTAGCTTTCCTTGGAAAGATGTCTGTTTCACCGACGCGGATGCGTCGGCTGTCTGTTCTTCGATAACCGAAATTATCCACGTCGGAATGGAGGAATATATCCCTCACACAGTGAAAGTGCCTAGACCAGGGTCCAACGGCTGGTTTAACAAATCGTGTGACGCTGCTCGCCAGCAGAAGATCAAGGCACACAGAACCTTCTTACAAAACCCCACTGTAGAGAACAGACAAGCCGACGTTCAGTCCAGAAACAAATATAAAGAAGCAGTGCGCAATGCCAAAAACCAACACGATATAAAAGTTAGGCACAGGATAATGTCACAGCGCAATGGCAGTCGGTCTTTTTGGACGCTCGCCAAGCAAATTGAAAAGAACTTCTCACACAGTAGCCTTCCACCACTTACGTGTCAGGATGGAACTATTGTATTCAACTCAAAGGCCAAGTGCTAGCCAAGATCTTTGCTGCCAACTCCACCATGGACGTCCCCCCCCCCCAACGCCCAAGTGCCGTCAATTCAAAGGGTTCCCTACACTATGCGGGAGGTAACATTCAGGCATCGCTCGACATCAACAAAGCTTCTGGTCGGGACTTGATTCCTGCCATTGTACTGAAGAGTTGTGCAGCGGAGCTTGCTCCAGTTCTTTCGCGTCTCTTCCAGATATCTTATGAATCCGGCACCTTCCCTGAAAACTGGAAATTTGCTCATGTCCAACCCATCCCAAAAAAGGGATCTAAGACCGACCCTTACAACTACAGGCCTATAGCTCTGCTTTCTGTTTTAAGTAAGGTAATGGAGAGGTGCATAAAACGCGAGCTTCTGGACTACGTCGAACGTCACAGCTTGATTAGCGACAGGCAGTATGGTTTCCGGCACCTAGCTTACGTCACGCAATTGTGGAGTAAACTCATCCAGTCTTATGGTGAGGCGCATGTCGTTGCTCTTGACATCACGAAAGCGTTCGATCAGCTGTGGCACGCTGCCCTCTTAAGCAAACTTCCATCCTATGGCCTCCCAGAAAAGCTTGACAGATGGGTGGCTGCGTCAACGCGGGTGTTCCCCAGGGATCGGTCTTGGCTCTGACACTGTTTCTCTTACATATCAACGACCTCCTTTCCTGCACGATCAACCCAATCCACAGCTTCGCTGATGACAGCACTCTACATGCAGGAATTCAGAGTGACACGCCGATCTCTGCCGCTGAGTTGGAAAAAGAAGACTAGCGATGACTTCCTCTGACAAGAGACCTGGAGGCTATCACTGCTTGGGGACGCAACAATTGTAAAGTTCAATGCTTCCGAAACACAGTACTGTACTTTGACGAACAAAAAGCGTCCCTGCGCTCCCCCGGTTTCGATGGATGGTCGAGTTCTGCCAAAGAGCCATTCATTTCGGCTGGTCGGAGTCCAGATCACCGAGGACCTGATCTGCAGCCGCTGGGAAAAGCTATGCTAATTGTTTAGGGCTAAGAAGTACTTTTCTCCGCATTACCTTCTCACTCTATATAAGGCCCAGATAAGGCCTAGCCTCGAGTATTGCTCACACGTTTGGGGTGTTACCGCCCCGACTACATTATCCATGCTCGATGCTGTCCGGAGGAGGTCGGTCCGACTGATCGGTGATTCTTCTCTAACTCACAGTCTCGGGACTCTTTCGTACTGGCGGGCCGTCGGCGATCTAGCTCTTTTCTATCGCTACACCAACGGGCTTTGCTCCTCAGAGCTCTCTTCCATGATGCCGCCGTGCGATGTGCCTGCCATACAGACCCGCCTGACTTTGGCGTCCCATCCTAACCGTGTCGAGCTTCGTACATCCAGAACTGGCAGATACGACCGTTCCTTTGTCCCGAGGGTGTCGAGATTGTGGAACAGTTTACAAGAGGAGGCTTTTCCCAGTTCTACTAACCTTAGGCAGTTCAAAAATCGTATTAACAAAATTTCTTTGGGATCATCATAGCAGTCGCGATGTTCCGGCATTTAGGCATCTGCCTGCGCGGCTGCTTCGATATAAAAAAAGGTAAAGCAATGGCAAAAAAAGATAAAAATGTACTAAACTAATATATCCTTGTTCTAAAAAGTTATGGCAGCTCAAAAATCAAAATCATGATCAATGTAATAGAAGGCACTGCACCCATATTTGAATACGTAGAATGTCCAATAAAATCTAGAAGTCTCTAGGAATTTCAATAAGCAATAATAAATGTATAAAGATCTATGAAATTGTTAATTAGAATGATATTTTACCTGTTCACATCAGGTTTTTTTTTCAAGTGGATGGCTTCCACCAATTTGCAAAACTGCAACAAGATGCAACCAACTGGAGGAGAAAGGATGATGATTCTCTTCTGTTTCTATTGACGCTGAGGGTAAAAATCCCATAAAAAAAATGGAAGGCGTAGCACCCAAACCAAAATGACTAAACTTAAGTTGCACAAAAAGGGTGCTAGTCCATGAATTGGCGCTTGGGGCCTAATATCCCAGAGTGGCCTTGAAGAAGATATGTTTTATAGGACACCAACTAACGGAGAAAAACTACACAGTTTTTTGCTGATCGTCAACACCATACTGAATCGCTGAGAAAGAAAGATATAATACGAGTGAAATTATACAATCAATGAACTATTAAATTTGTCAAAAGAAAATCATTGAAAAGGGTTTGGCCTAGGAATGAGCACTCTATTATCAATGAAGAGAAATTCAAATTACGGATAAGTCATAAATAGTAAAAAAATGTTACATGATTTTGGCACATATTAATGAAGCAGAATACTTCCATGGTGCTGATGGCACGAGAAAGTGGAATGTCCACTATGCTGTCCGACACAAAGCTATTGATCTACCCAGAATGCATCTAAATCGACCAATTTCGGAAAAAATACATCAGCTTTACAATACGTGCGAACGAAGCAGCTTATCCTACTATTAACTAAATCCTCAATTTGTACTCATTTTCTCACAAAGCACCAAAATAAACATGTTTGGTGCGAAATGGGACAATCTACAGGCGCATTGTGTGTCTATTCATGTGACAGTAAACACGTCTAACAAAGGAAGGAACTGCGTTCAGAGGCTTATATTGCACAACCACATTAGACGATTGTTAGTCCTCCTTTTCCTGAAAGTACTGATGTGGAAGATCCAATCACTGAGGGCTTATAATATAAAAATGCAACCAATAGCTATTGGTGATATTAGTTTCTTTTCTATTCCATTGCCTGGCGGTTAAAGATACATACAGGGTGGCGCATCGAAAACGAAACAGACGCATTTACTGGCAGCTCAGTTTTTTTTTTTGGAAAAACGCTCAGACCCGTCGATTTTGTTTTCGAGGGGGACACAAGTTTGGCAAAAAATCACGTTAACACGTGCAGCCCCCTGGGCGGGGGTGACACCAACCCTAAAATCTCAATTGGAAAAGGGGGTCGAGTGATACCTTATTTTAAAGGTCTTTCAATTCCCTTTATAATGATGTAAAATACATGAGCTTCAGTTCAGTAGTTTTGAAGATTTTTTGGTGTAAAGCTTAAAGTAGACTTTAATAGGTACATCAGATTAGTTTGTATTACTTTCAGAAGAAATTTGACTAAAAGAATTTACTTAATAAGTAAATGCTTTTCTTCACTATGCCCATGGTTTGTTTATCATTTTGTTGTTGAAAATAGGTATCGGAGCGTTTTTTTGTGGCAAAAAGGTAATTTCTTGAAGATAGGAATTCAGTACATATTTTGCGATTGATTTGACCAAACTTTGTTGCTATAATAACTTGTAACGCTTTATTACATAAATTAACCATGGTATATTCCACAGCAGAAAGAGTTGAAATTATCGAAAAATTTTGCGGAAATAATCAGTGCGCTAATAGAACAGCAGAAATATTTAATGAGCTACATGAGAACAGTAACGTGCATCGAAAATATGTTCTAGAACTTGTAGCTAAATTTCGGGAAACTGGGTTAGTCGCCAATAAAAAACGAAACATTGAAAATCCCATAAGGAACGAAGCAATAGACGTGCGGGTTTTAGGGCAAGTTTATTTAGATCCTACGTTAAGTACCCGCAAACTGGAGACTGTCTGTGGTGTTAGTCGACGTACTGTCCAACGGATTCTAAAGGCCCATAGTTTTCATCCGTATAAAATTCACCTGGTACAAGAACTTAATGAAGACGATTTTGATCGGCTATTACAATTTTGTGAAGATATGAGTAAACGGATTATAAACGATGAACATGTTCTATTCAACACTTGCTTTTCCGACGAATGTTCCTTTTTCTTAAATGGCATAGTAAATCGTCATAACTGCCGATATTGGTTCGATTCTAATCCCAGAATTTATCATGAGGTTCATACATAGCAGCCACAAAAATTAAATGTTTGGGTTGTTATTTTTGGCGATCATTTAGTTGGTCCTTTTTTCTTACCTGGAAATTTGACCGGTGAAATGTATTTCTAATCACTGGAAGACGTCATAGATCCTGCATTAACGGTTATAATTGAAAATCAGAATGATCGGCGGTACATTGCGAATAGGTTGATGTTCCAACAGGATGGTGCCCCACCACATCACGCATTACGTATTCGACGTTTCCAGATCTATGGATTGTTAGAAGAGGTTCCATTGAATAGACCCCAAGATCGCCAGATTTATGACCTTCGCATTTCTTTATGTGGGGTGATTTAAAAAGCAAATTCTATGCTACTGAGCCAACATCATTAGAAGACCTGCGAGGAAGAATTGCGAATGAGTGCCTTCAAATTACTCCTCAAATATTGCAAAATGTGCGACAACGTTTTGACCAAAATCTTTATTATTGCATGGAGAGTCATGGTGGCCATTTTCAACATTTAGTTGCCTAACGGGTCAGTTCATTCTTCATTTTTAAATTACTTTGCTGCCAAATGTATTGATCTCCACTAATGATGATGTATTAGTTTTATTTAAGCTTTAAATCGATAAATCTTCAAAACTACCGAACTGAAGTACATTAATTTTGTATCATTATAAAGGGAATTGAAAGACCTTTAAAATAAGGTATCACTCGACCCCCCTTTCCATTTAAGATTTTGGGGGTGGTGTCACCCCCGCTCAGGGGGCTGCACGTGTTAACGTGATTTTTTGCCAAACTTGTGTCTCCCTCTAAAACAAAATCGACGGGTCTGAGCGTTTTTCAAAAAAAAAAACTGAGCTGCCAGTAAATGCGTCTGTTTCGTTTTCGATACTAACACCCCAAGGTTTGTTAAAATATGAATTGTCGTAAAACTCAGTTAATGATTTTTGAGGTTATTTAAATAATGGAATCAAGTAGGTTCACTTTTCCCAACTCATCAACGATTGAGATCAGAGCAATTTAAGCCGACTGAGAAAAAAGTCAGTTACGAACATGTACGACAGAGAACTTAAACTGATAAAGCTCGAACAATTAGTCCATACATTCTTTTCCTCCCCTACCTATAGTTAATGCCCATCTGGCAACGTTGCCCCTTTCCACATTTACGCCACATCGCTGAAGTGTGGCCTGTCGCAAGTTTCTGTGTTAGGGCCGCTACTATTCATGTTATAGAACTCAAATTTGACCACAGTTGTTCAAAATTCTAGCATCACTTTTCCAACAGTTTTTTTTCATTTCCACATTTACGCCACATCGCTGAAGTGTGGCCTGCCGCAAGTTTCTGTCTTAGGGCCGCTACTATTCATGTTATAGACCTCAAATTCGGCCACAGTTGTTCAAAATTGTAAAATAGTGCATCTAGCATCACTTTTCCAACAGTTTGGAACCGATGCGGGTTATGGTTTGTGAATTGTATTGGGCTTGCGTCTTTATTAGTTTCGTTGCAATCGTGAATAGCTTGTATCAATTGAAAAGAAATTATTGCATCTATATGAACTGGGCATAATTTCGATACCCGAGTACCAAATATTGTAGCAAATAGCAAAACAAGAGCACTAAAAGCTCTCTAATGTTCTAATATGGGGTTGTCCAAGACGGACGCAGGAAAGTAAACGCATATTAAAACAAGATAGATTGATATTCAAATCAAGTTGGGTACTTTATTTTGAAGGTTCACTTATACCATTTATGTATGAAAAATAATATCGCTCAAATGTTCACCACGATTGGATTTACAGACGTCCACGCGATGGTCGAAATTTTCAATGACATTTTGCAACATGGACGGTTCAATGGCATTTATCTCGGCAATGATGTTGTTTTTGAGTTCTTGGAGGGTGGATGGTTTATTGACGTAGACTTTGCTTTTCAAATATCCCCATAAAAAGAAGTCCAAGGGAGTCAAATCGCACGATCTTGGTGGCCATGGCACATTTCCTCTGCGCGAAATCATGCGATCACCGAAGGTTGCAATCGATGGATATTGACGTTGGTTGTGTGGCATGTTGCACCGTCTTGTTGGAAATAAACATCGTCCATATCCATTCCATCAAGTTGCGGCAAAAAATAGTCCTCTATCATCACGTGATATCGCTCAGAATTGACGGTAACGGCGTCCCCGGCTGCATTTTCGAAACAGTAAGGTCCGATGATGCCTTTTGACCACAATGCACACCACACAGTCACTTTTTGAGGATGCATCGGCTGCTCTTGATACTCACGGGGATTTTCGTTCGCCAAGATGCGGCAGTTTTGCTTGTTTACCGTCCCATTCAAAGTGAAATGCGCTTCGTCGCTGAACATGATTTTTGATGAAAAATTGGCATCAATTTGGCGGTGTTCAAGGAGCCAATCTGAGAACGTTCGGCGCGAAAAATGGTCGGCCCGACGCAGCTCTTGCGTCAATTGGATCTTGTAGGCGTGTACATTCAAATCCTTGTGGAGAATGCGGAGCAAACTGGTTCTCGAAATGCCCAATTCTTGGGATCGACGCGTTGTTGATTGTTTCGGATCGTCTCTCACACTCTCCTTCACAACAGCAATATTTTCCGGTGTGCGAACGCTCCTTGGCCGGCCAGAGCCTGGCAGATTTGTCACAGAACCTGTTGCCTCGAATTTACGCACCAGACGACCGATGGTTGTTTCGTTTGGGCGGTTGTTGCGACCGAAATGTTCACGAACCGCGCGAAACGTTTTTTTTATTTTTGCACCATTTTTGTAGTGCTCTTGAATAACTTTAATGCGGTCTTCAATCGAATACGACTCCATAGCGATCAATGGTAAACATTCAACTAACAAAATGATGTGTCGGTGACAGAAAACAAAGATGGCGTCTATGTCAAATTGACGTTTACTTTCCTGCGTCCCTATTGGACAACTCGTTATCTGCATTTAGAACATAAGCCCGCTGATCATTGAACAGTACAGAAGACTGCATGAAGAAATGAATGCTGAGGGTTCCCAAAAGTTCAGAATATATTCACAAAATTGTTAAGTCTTTAAACTAAGTACCTCCAACAGTACCTGTAATTCCTGCCAGCGTAACATATCATTTTACTATCAGAATGTACGAGGTCTTAACAGTAAGTGAGTTTGACCAAATCGCGTTGAGTGAAACCTGGTTGAGTGTTAGTGTTTTGAGCTCAATATTTACACAGTTCATAGGAAAGATTGAAAGTTTGGAATTCTCAGGAAAGAAACTGGAGGTGGTGTTCTCCTTGCTGCCAAAGGCTTCATTGATACTAAGGTCGATGAGACGAGTAATTTTGACTTACAGTTCCCTTCTATTGATCTCTTGGTGTCATTTTTTGTAGTTGTTTTTTATACAGGGTGGCGCATCGAAAACGAGACAGACGCATTTACTGGCAGCTCAGTTTTTTTTTTGGAAAAACTGTCAGACCCGTCGATTTTGTTTTCGAGGGGGGCACAAGTTTGGCAAAAAATCACGTTAACATATGCAGCCCCCTGGGCGGGGGTGACACGAACCCTAAAATCTTAAATGGAAAGGAGTGATACCTTATTTTAAAGATCTTTCAAATCCCTTTATAATGATGTAAAATACATGAGCTTCAGTTCAGTAGTTTTGAAGATTTATTGATTTAAAGCTTAAAGTAGACTTTAATTGGTACATCAGATTAGTTTGTACTACTTTCAGAAGAAATTTGATTTACTTAATAAGTAAATGCTTTTCTTTACTCACACCCATGGTTTGTTTATCATTTTGTTGTTGAAAATAACTATTGGAGAGTTTTTTGTGGCGAAAAAGTTATTTCTTGAAGAAAGATAAGGAAATATCTCGTATTTATTTTAAATAGGAATATACACATAGTTTGCAATTGATTTGACCAAACTTTGTTGCTAAAATAACTTGTAACGCTTTATTACATAAATTAACCATGGTATATTCCACAGCAGAAAGAGTTGAAATTATCGAAATATTTTCCGGAAATAATCAGTGTGCTAGAACAGTAACGTGCATCGAAAATATGTTCTAGAACTTGTAGCTAAATATCGGGAAACTGGGTCAGTCGACAATAAAAAACGCAACATTGAAAATCCGATAAGGAACGAAGCAATAGAAGTGGGGGTTTTAGGGCAAGTTTATGTAGATCCTACGTTAAGTACCCGCAAATTGGAGACTGTGTGTGGTGTTACTCGACGTACTGTCCAACGGATTCTAAAGGCCCATAGCTTTCATCCGTATAAAATTCACCTGGTACAAGAACTTAATGAAGACGATTTTGATCGGCGATTACAATTTTGTGAAGATATGAGTGAACGAATTATAAACGATGAACATTTTCTATTCAATACTTGCTTTTCCGATGAATGTTTCTTTTTCTTAAACGGCGTAGTAAATCGTCATAACTGCCGATATTGGTCCAATTCTAATCCCACAAATTATCATGAGGTTCATGTTACATATGGATCTGTTGTTAGAAACTGTAGACATTTCCATAACATAAGAACCATTAACCTACTGTATTTTGCTTTTGTGAGGTCTAAACTGGAGTATAATAATAATAATAATAATAATAATAATATTTATTCGCCAAAATACAAAAAATGGGCAAATAAATATGAAAAAAAACAGAAGGCATCGCATGTGAGTGGTTTATATCTTAATAACTAACAATCAATCATATATGTGTATAACAATTATTGTTAAATCTAAAAAGTATTAATGTAATTGGAATTTTGTAGTTTTAGTTTTCTATATAATTATGTATAGTCATTCGCTGCACAGTACTAACCCAGTCTTTCAATTTTCTTCTAATTTTTTTTCCAAAATTATGTATTTTTATTTCGTTTGGTACTACATTATACAATTTAGCTGCTAAGAATTTAAATGATTTTTTGAATAATGTTTTGTGTGGTCTTTGGATATTAGATGAGCCTATTCGAAATCGTGTGTTATGCTCGTGTTTATAGGATTTTTTCTTTTTATTACAATACTTATGGTATAAGGTGGTGGCATGTAAGAAATAAAGTTGTCTTGTATCAAGTATCCCTGTTTCTTGATATAAGTTGTTCGTTGGATATAATCTTGTACTTCTAACAAAGAATTAGTTAGGATAGTTTATACATACGTAGGTCAAGGATATACATGAGATGTGTTTGTTTTATTATGTAGTTTGTTCTGTATCTTTTGTATGGATTTTGTATAATATTGTCCTGTTAATGGGCCACTGTTGGACAATAAAGCTACTATCTATCTATCTATCATTTTGAAGTGTTTGATGCATCCGAATTGATATTACAAGTCAAATTGTAATGGTCCTCGTGTCATGAAGTAACACATACTTCACATAATTACTCTGATATTGAGTTTTATTGCCCTCTCGATACTAATCTGTCGCTATTATGTGAGAAACTGATTTTATTAATTATACGAGGGATGTCTTTTAAGTTTTGCATATAGAAACTTAGTAGGCCGCGCGGATCGAACGTCAGTACTGAATCTTAACCTCACTCTTTAGTAAACTTGAATTAAAAGTTTCACAACGATACGTGCGGTGTTCTCACTACAGTGAAGTCATTAGAAAAATGGAACTCAACCGAGAACATTTACGCGCCATAATTTATTACAACTTTCAGAGACAATTATCGCAACAAGAATGCCTTGCTGAGTTACTGTATGTTTTCGGCAACGAAGCGCCACATCAATCGACAATTTCCCATTGGTATGGAGAATTCAAACGTTGACAGGTGAGTCTTAGTGACGATCCCAGGGTGGGTGCACCAAAAACGGCAGTCACCCAGGAAAACGTCGATGCTGTGCGCAAACTCATCATTGAAGATAGACGTGTGTCATATCGCGAGATTGAGGCGTCCTTGAAGAACTCAAAGACCTCAATTCAAACAATTTTACATGAAGAATTAGGAGTAAGAAAATTAGTTTCTAGTTGGATACCCCACCTGTCGACTGAAGAGCAGAAAGCAGCCAGGGTTAATTGGTGTCAAAAAAAGCTTGTTGGAAACTCAAAAAATGTGTACAGCATTGTTAGTGGTGATGAATCGTGGATTTACTGTTATGAACCAGAAAATAAACGACAGTCGGCTGTTTGGGTGAAAAAAAGCCAACAAAAGTCATCCGTTCTCGAAGTGTTTGGAAAAAGGTGGTCGCGACATTTCTGTCAAAAGCGTGTCATATTGCAACAATTCCTCTTAATGAGCAAAGAACTGTTACTGCGGATTGGTATACCACCATTTGTTTGCCGAAAGTCATCACCGAGCTTCGAAAAATCAACCCCGAAAGAAGAATCATCCTCCACCAATACAATGCAAGCTCGCACACAGCCCAAAAAACAAGGCAGTATTTAACGGAAGAAAACGTGGAATTATTGGACCATCCTCCATATAGTCCCGATCTAAGTCCTAACGATTTCTTTACTTTCCCGAAAATTAAAAACAGACTGCGTGGTCAAAGGTTCCAGTCACCAGAAGAAGCAGTTGACGCATTCAAAAATGCCGTTTTGGATCTGCCAGCAAACGAGTGGAATAAGTGCTTCGAAGCGCATGCAGATGTGTATTAATCTTCGTGGAGAATACTTCGAAAAACAATAAAGTCATTTAAAACTACCTACCGTGATGTTTTATTTCCATATGCAAAACTTAAAAGACATCCCTCGTACCTACTCGTATTATCATGTCTACCTACAACACTCAGTGTATACGAAATTTGAGATTGAAGGGAACTTCTCAAAGGTTACCTGTCAGGATTAAACGATTGTAACCCACTCAAATGCTTAGGCGGAAATGCTTGCCAAGATCTTTGTCGCCAACTTTAGCACTTCCCAACGCTTAAGTTCCTTGGATTCAAAGGGTTCCTTATCCTGTGCATCAAGTAACCTTCAGGCATAAGACCGTAGGATGGGTGCTCTTGTCGCTCGACAAGAACAAAGCTTCTGGAACATCCAGAACAGGCCGATACGACCGCTCCTTTGTCCCCAAGGTAACGAGATTGAGGAACAATCTGTATGAGGATGCTCTACTGACTCTACTGACCTTAGGCAGTTCCAAAATCGGATTTACAGTTTCTTTAAGCTCATGTGTTAGTCCTAGTCGTATTTGGATTTTCTTCGGAGAAGAATGTTGGGCGACGTGCACTTGCTGCAAATATTTTCTTATTACCTATTTGTTGTGCTCAAACTAATCAAAGGCCAACGATAAACCACTATTTTTATTTCTCGTCTGTTCAACTATACTAAGTGACATATAAATCCGAACACCCAGTTTAAATGGTTTTATTTTAATAAAAGTTGGTGAATGTATTTATCTTACTGTAAATAACAAGTGAAAAAATTTTCAGCCTTATCAGTTGGACATT
The DNA here is from genome assembly GCA_963669975.1 of Acanthoscelides obtectus. Classification (NCBI taxonomy): domain Eukaryota; kingdom Metazoa; phylum Arthropoda; class Insecta; order Coleoptera; family Chrysomelidae; genus Acanthoscelides; species Acanthoscelides obtectus. The sequence goes on along the minus strand of CAVLJG010000006.1, from coordinate 101,650,169 downwards.
CCGGTTTTTATACTGCTTTTTTTTAATTCACTAACGCTTTAAAAATGAATATTTCAGCCGCAGTAAAGAACCAACGTTGGCGGATTTTGGTTCTTGACATCTTTTACGATCGGTTACGATGCCTAGAGTACGGAGACCTGTACGATTTCGTCAACTTAGTGAGTTTGATAGGGGCCGTATAGTGGGACTTCGGGAAGCTGGACTTTCTTTTCGGGCAATTGCAGTTAGAGTGCAAAGAAGTGTAGACACTGTGGTTAGGTGTTGTCAGGCAAGGCTTCGAGAAGGCCGTATGCAAAGAGCAAGGGGCACTGGACGCCGCCGTAGAACAACAGACCGTGAAGATCGCCGCCTAAGATTATTGGCCTTAAGGGACCGTTTCTCCACTACCAGGTCCATTGCAAATGAATGGTTTGCAGAACACGGAATACCTATTGGCATGCGAAGTGTTTACCGACGAATGAGAAGTTTTGGCTTGTTTTCATACCGGCCACACTGGGTCGTCCCTTTAACTCGAGAACACCGACGTAATCGCCTTGAGTGGTGCAGACAACGGTCACTCTGGGATCAGGAATGGAACAGTATTGTCTTTAGTGACGAGTCTCGATTTTGTTTAGGCATGCACGATGGTCGTGCCAGGGTTAGAAGGCGACGTGGCGAAAGTAGGAATCCACAGTTTTTTGTTGAAAGACATGTTCATCACACTGTTGGAGTTATGGTTTGGGGTGCTATAGCTTATGATTCCAGGTCACCTTTAATCTTCATCAGAGGTAACATGAACGCGCAGCGTTATATCCACGAAGTTCTAGAACCCCATCTTTTACCCTATCTTGACACCCTGACAGATCCAACTTTCCAATAAGATAATGCCCGACCACATGTTGCAAGAGTCACAATAGACTTCTTTCAACATAATGATGTCACATTGTTACCATGGCCACCAAGATCTCCCCAATTGAGCACGTGTTGGATATGATGGGTAGGAGATTGCTCAATTTGCAACGCCATCCTCAGACTCTAGAAGCACTTCGAGAGGAGTTGGTGGTTGCCTGGAATGAGCTACCACAGGAGGACATTGACCACCTGATCAGAAGCATGCCTAGGCGCGTTGGAGAATGCGTAGCACATCAGGGTGCATCCACACATTATTAAAGGTCAAAGGGCTTTAAAGCAGTGCAATCATTTTGAAATTTCTATCATTTACTCATTATGCTTCATTAAGTACTTGTACAAAATTTTATTAAAATAAAACCATTTAAACTGGGTGTTCGGATTTATATGTCTTTTAGTATATATTTACTGTCTTAAAGTTTGCTATTTGTATCATGTTTGGTTGCCATATCGCCGTTTTCACAATAATTCCATTCCGTCAAAAAAACTGTATAATAATATGAATCAAATAAAGATCGGGAAGATACGATTATAACAGGTGATTATTTAATAGATCGGAGAGAAACGATATCGACCTGTCATGAAAGCTGAACGTGCTTATCAGTACTTGTTTGCGTAGCTTATCTATTACCAGCAGTTTGTGTATACCGTTCGACATTTCATATATGTTACGTGTCACGTTTTATTGCAAAACTTGCTCAGGTACAGCAACAAACCCAATTTTTTCTGGATAAAAAAAAATATATGGATTTTGAGCAAAGTTCCGAATATAGGTTCATTCCACTATGATGATGGTATAAATATGTTGCATCAAAATTCACGAAAGACGTGTTACTCAAACGCCGCCTAAGGTTATATACTAAGTGACATATAAATCCGAACACCCAGTTTAATTTTAATAAAATTTTGTATAAGTACTTAATGAAGCATAATAAGTAAATGATATAAATTTCAAAATGATTGCACTGCTTTAAAGCCCTTTGACCTTTAATAATGTGTGGATGCACCCTGATGTGCTACGCATTCTCCAACGCGCCTAGGCATGCTTCTGATCAGGTGGTCAATGTCCTCCTGTGGTATCTCATTCCAGGCAACCACCAACTACTCTCGAAGTGCTTCTAGAGTCTGAGGAGGACGTTGCAAATTGAGCAATCTCCTACCCATCATATCCCACGCGTGCTCAATTGGGGATAAGTTGGGAGATCTTGGTGGCCATGGTAACAATGTGACATCATTATGTTGAAAGAAGTCTATTGTGACTCTTGCAACATGTGGTCGGGCATTATCTTGTTGGAAAGTTGGATCTGCCAGGGTGTCAAGATAGGGTAAAAGATGGGGTTCTAGAACTACGTGGATATAGCGCTGCGCGTTCATGTTACCTCTGATGAAGATTAAAGGTGACCATAACCTGGAACCATAAGCTATAGCACCCCAAACCATAACTCCAACAGTGTGATGAACATGTCTTTCAACAAAAAACTGTGGATTCCTCCTTTCACCACGTCGCCTTCTAACCCTGGCACGACCATCGTGCATGCCTAAACAAAATCGAGACTCGTCACCAAAGACAATACTGTTCCATTCCTGATCCCAGAGTGACCGTTGTCTGCACCACTCAAGGCGATTACGTCGGTGTTCTCGAGTTAAAGGGAGGACCCAGTGTGGCCGGTATGAAAACAAGCCAAAACTTCTCATTCGTCGGTAAACACTTCGCATGCCAATAGGTCTTCCGTGTTCTGCAAACCATTCATTTGCAATGGACCTGGAAGTGGAGAAACGGTCCCTTAAGGCCAATAATCTTAGGCGGCGATCTTCACGGTCTGTTGTTCTACGGCGGCGTCCAGTGCCCGTTGCTCTTTGCGTACGGCCTTCTCGAAGCCATGCCTGACAACACCTAACCACAGTGTCTACCCTTCTTTGCACTCTAACTGCAATTGCCCGAAAAGAAAGTCCAGCTTCCCGAAGTCCCACTATACGGCCCCTATCAAACTCACTAAGTTGACGAAATCGTACAGGTCTCCGTACTCTAGGCATCGTAACCGATCGTAAAGGATGTCAAGAACCAAAATCCGCCAACGTTGATTCTTTACTGCGGCTGAAATATTCATTTTTAGAGCGTTAGTGAATTAAAAAAAAGCAGTATAAAAACCGGAATGTCCAACTGATAAGGCTGAACATTTTTTCACTTGTTATTTACAGTAAGATAAATACATTCACCAACTTTTATTAAAATAAAACCATTTAAACTGGCTGTTCGGATTTATATGTCACTTAGTATAAATGACTGAGTTTTCAGTTGAGAGATTTTCATAAGTCATTTTTTTGTACACCGAAACAGCCGCGCAGGCAGAAGCCTAAATTGCCAGTGCACCGCGGCGTATATCGCAAACATTTCATTTCTTATTATAAAATGAAACATTTGGCTGTAACTTTGCCGAAAATACAATTTTTTAGAGGATGCCTCCACTTGCTGTTTTAGATAACTACAAAGTTGCATTTTGGGTCGTAATACTGTATAGAATACTGTTTTATAAGCTGTTCTTATTTCTCTTTTTACACAAAAGGATGCTCTAAGTTATATGAATATGATATACACTATGTATTACTGTGACAATATTCATCGCAGTAATGCAATTTTGCATTATTTGATGAAAATTAACCGGACAAACAAAATTTTGTTCAAATTAAATTTTAAATAACTTTTTAACCTTCGCGTCAGTTTCGTTAATTTTATCGTCAAGTTGTAGGTAATTTCATTGTCCCCATTATCGACTATCGGTCTTGCAAATAAATTGAAAATGTATGTTGTTATACAGGGTGTAACTAAAAGGTACATTTTGCCCTAAATTTCTGAACGCCCTGTGGAAACAACGGATTACTGAATAATGTGTTTTTGTATGAGAATTTCCAGCCTCGACTTTTCACATCAGTTCTTCATTTAAAAAGCAAAATCTATGCTACTCAGCCAACATCATTAGAAGACCTGCTACAAATAATTGTGAATGAGTGCCTTCAAATTACTCCTCAAATATTGCAAAATGTGCGGCAACGTTTTGAGCATTAACGGGTCAGTTCATTCTTCATTTTTAAATTACTTTGCTGCCAAATGTATTGATCTCCACTAATGATGATGTATTTAGTTTTATTTAAGCTTTAAATCAATAAATCTTCAAAACTACCGAACTGAAGTACATTAATTTTATATCATTATAAAGGGAATTGAAAGACCTTTAAGATAAGGTATCACTCGACCCCCCTTTCGATTTAAGATTTTGGGGGTGGTGTCTCCCCCGCTAGAAATTGTTTGGATCCGTCCCTGTACAGGATCAATACCTTTCCTTTCCGGATATTCCTCTTTAGCGAAATTGAAATCTCGACCGCAGCAAATTGATAGACAAGCCAGTCGCTGTCTACTGCGATTAACGCGATCACAGCGTGATAGCCGACATCAGGCAATAGCTTAATTTTACTTACGCCTCAATTCATGCGGCTTGAGTTGGCACCAACAATTGTGGAGTAAAACCGATAATAGGCAAATGAGAGACTGTAAAAAATTAAATCTCGGATAATGGATGTTCTATGTTCTACAGGGCGTAAACGTTATTGTAGTCATTATTGAAATGGGCAATAGGGGTGGAGGGTCAAAACAAGTAACAAAGAGTTCATATGACCCATGGTCCAAAAGTCAATAGATTTTTGTCTAAATGTAATGAATAGTTTACAACTTTAAGTACATTATATCGACCACAATCTTACTAATTTTTATAATCTAATCTAAAACGTTTTTAAATTAACACATAAATGGCATTAAGTTTTCCTAAGTTAAGCCAAAATTTGTAGACAGTAGGTAAGTTTCATTACATTGTATATTTAAAACACACATGACAACAGCGCGTCGGTCATCATCACTCTTATCGAACCGACAATCGATCGCAAACGGTAACAGTGGTTAGTATGTTGTTTTGTTTTTGTTCGCGTACGTCGTCGTATTGATTTACAATGTTCTCGAATCAAGAGTTCGCCGACATATTGTTAGTTTATGGTGAAGCTCGTTAGAATTCAAATCTTGCAGCTCAAATTTATCGCCAACGGGTACACCCAGACAAAAGGACATTTGTGCAAGTGTACCAAACAAAATTTTAAATATCGTGGAAATCAATGCAGATATCAGCAGTCGGGAATTAGGCCGCCGCGTAGGACTATCGCTTATCATAGTCCATAGAATCCTACGGGAAAATTTGCTTTATCCCTACCATGTACAACGAGGCAGGCTTTGTTACCAGAAGACTATCCTCGCAGACTAACATTCTGACAGTGGTTTTCGCACAAAGACGTTGAAAATCCGGATTTATTTAAAAACATTCTAGCGACGGACGAATGTACTTTTACGCGAGACGGGACATTAAATTTCCAAAATACTCACACGTGGGCCCAAGAAAATCCTCATACCATTCGTGAAGGTCATTTCCAACAACGTTTTAAAATAAATATGTGGGCGGGTATTCTTGACGATCAGGTACAGACCTTAGACAACATGCCATTACAACGGAGACAGAATTTGTGGTTTCTTCATGACGGGGCACCACCACATATTTTTAGAGGCGTCATTTAGTATTTGAATGAACATTATCCAAATCGCTGGATCGGTCGAAATGCTCCTGATCCTCGAAAATGGCCGGCAAGATCTCCTGACCTCAATCCGATGGATTTCTGGTATTGGGGAGAACTTAAAGGGATGGTTTATGGGGCTGGTCCAATAACAACTGGAGCACAACTTCGCGAAAAAAAATTTAATGGGCTGAAATAATAAATGGACAACTTCGAGGACCTAGAGTAAGAAGAAACTGGGTTCGTCGTAATGAAGCTTGTGTGGAAAGTGGAGAACGATGTTTTGAATACCTTCTTTAAATACAAAAAAAGTGCAATGTGGGTTTTAAAAAGAAAAACAATGTATATATCAAAATTGTGTTCCCTATTTATAAGTGGATTTTTTTAATACGTTCAATAAACTTTTACACACCAGGTGAAGCACTGAGACAGTTAGTGGTAAGTCCGTTTTTTAAATTGTTTGCATTTTACGAGTACATTATCAAATAATGAAAGAATTTTATTTTACCGTTTTGACCCCCATTTTATATGAAACTTTTTGCTCCTATTAACCCCCTCTATCACCCATTTAAATAATGACTATCATAACGTTTACACCCTGTATAATCCAATCAATTGATATCTCTGTTCAACTGTTTTTAGATAGTGACTGTGTAACAAATCGAACTTACTCCGTGTACGATGGTTCTCTGAATATTTTGACAAGAAGATTGACTCTGTACTCTGTACTCTGATATAAAATAGACACGAACCGACAAACCGACATAAATGAGAAACACGGACTTGTGTGATGCAGATATCTATAAGCAACTGAAAACTTGTGAACCGAAGTTCGAATATTATCGTTCAATGCTTCCATCGTTTAGGTAGCCGTAGATTTTAAAAATTGAGAAACAAAAGTATGATAGATTTGCCTTATATAGCTTGTTATGCAGATGTCGAAGATTCATCGTACCTAAGTTAACCTACCTAATCACGGTTCAATTTCACATTTTGACTCATCCCTTTTCTCTGGAACCTCCAGCGAACGCGTGGAAAGTATAGAGTCAATCTACTTGACGCCGTTTTTTTAATGGAGTGTTTCATATTTCATTAGATATTCGAATAACCCTTCCCAAGAGAATAAAATTGTTATAACATCCTTGGCATTTTGATGATTGATTGCTGAATTATAAACGAATGAATATACAAGAATGCTTATTTTTGACAGTCTGTCGGTTCCCCATTTTCAAAGATGGTGATTCTATATTCTAGGGCTATGTACAGGGTGTCCGCAAAGTTGGGGTTTTCCTTTACACGACGTGTAGATCTTGAAAACATAAGCAATTTTTCTTAGTACCATATACACCAATGTCTTAAGGGATCCGAGATAAAGGGCTCTGCAAAATATCTGAATACCGTCCTGTAGCCGCGACCCGCCGCGATATCCCCGACACCCCGACTGGCACAAGGTCTCAACCCGACGGCAGAACTGGGTCGGGGTCAGTGTGTCAGGTTAGTATGCAACCTTCAACCGACGGCTACAGTCACGCGTGTAGAGGTCAACGAACTCGTATAATCGATTGCGTTTCAAAAAACAACAAGCACTAGAGACGTGGCTAGAGAAGTGCAAGTATCAAAAACTAAAGTGTGGCAAACGCTGCGTGAAGAGGGGCTGTATCCGTTTCACGTACAACGTGTACAAGCCCTTCAACCAACCTGACGATTTTCCAGCAAGAGTGCAGTTTTGTGAGTGGTTGTTGCATCAACATGACAATAATCCGGACTTTTTGAAGTGCATATTGGTGACAGACGAACCTACGTTCACGCGTAATGGGGTGAATAACTTTCGCAACACTCATGTTTGGTCGGTCATTTTCAACAAACGTTTTCGGTGAATGTTTGGGCTGGCATGGTGAACGGTATGCTCATTGGACCATTTATTCTCCCAAATCGATTGGACGGGATGCAATACCTAGACTTTTCACGCAACATTTTGCCTTCCTTGTTAGAAGATGTGCCATTAAGTGTAAGACAATCAATGTGGTTTCTGCGTCTGCTCGGTAGCGCTTCAGCTGATTTCATTTTCTGTTGGAGCGGTATGATTTCGGGCAGAGACGTACTTAGCCCTTCTCGTCAACTGAAGAGTGAGTACTTGTTCCTTTATTTTTTTTTACTTGGTCGCCCTCGTTTCACTACACATTACCTTTGTTATTTCAAGGGTAGTTGTTTCTGAAAAGGAAAACCCCAACTTTGCGGACACCCTGTATATATATCGTAAACAGTTTCAGATTGCGATATCACACCACCCCCCATTTCATTTAATAAAGTGTTTCAAAATGGCTCTGCCATTCTTCCATTCAAAAAATGTGTGAACCTTTTTGAAAAGCACTGTATATTGATTACCCTGTATGTTCTTCGTACAGGTGCTTAAAAACTTTAACACTTGTTTACGTGGAAATGCTCGTTTCAAAGCGGTTTTCAAACATCCTTCAATGCGATAATTTGTATAAAGCTCACTTCTATACGAAAAAAGAACTCACTGGTAAATATTTCTTTCGTTTTTTTTACGTGCATGTTCAAATAGTCCTTATTTCGTTCTTTTCCTGTTACTTACCTTGATACTAAAAACTTCTTCCCTCTATATATAAAAGTCATAGAGTCTAATATGAAGTTTTTACATTATATTCTCTTGTTTCAGAAAAGAACTATCGAATAAAGTTGTAGTTTTTTCAGATATTTTTTTTAAATGGAGAAAATTAATGTCTCTTTTTCTTATTCAAAATATATATGTTTTATCATACTTATTTTATCGGTTTGATCAATTTTTTAAGTTTGTGAGTCATATCAGAGTTTGGACCCGTTTGCATCTAGCCGCCTATGAAATCGACATATTATTAAGTGACATACAACTTCAAACTTTTTGACTGAAGTAATAAAAATGAGCTTAACAAACCATATACAGGGTGTTTCAGTTTATTGTTGCATAACTTTAACATTCGATAGAACTTTTAAAATTAATGCGTCAAGTCTATATAAACATGGGTCGAAAAATGCGTGGCTTTCGAAATACAGGGTGTTTAAATTTACTTTCTAAAATAGTTTTTTTTAAATATTTCGAACAATATTTGATGTACAACAGTGAAAATTGGTATAAAGGGTTTTTTGCCAAGACAAAACGAACGATGGGCATAGTTTTACTGTAGCCGCTAGAGGGCGCCCTCTACTGTACCTGTAGTGTATTAAAATGACCGAAAAATTTTTCTTAATTCAATTTTTTGCTTTTTGAATAAAAAAACTTCGCACTTTTCAACATAAACAAGCTCTCTTGTGAATTCTGGTTATAGTTAGCCGTTTTTGAGATATTTCGATTTTTAAGGTTCGATGCATTTTTAATTATTTATGATAAAATAACGTTAAAAAGTCAGTATCTCGATAATTTTTAGAAGTAGGCTGTGCCTGCAAATATTTTTGAAATTGAAAGCAGAATAAGGTTAAATGTCAATTAGTTGACAGTTAGTTTTGTTGTCTGTTGAAACCTGAAACGTTTTTTGCAATTGTGAAATTTAGTTTCTTTTACCTGTTTTTTTTGTAAGTTTTATAAAAATCAACATATTTGGTAGCATGAAAATCCGCATGCAGTTCGGGAAAGAAATTTTCAGCATGAATTTAGTGTGAACGTGTGGATTGGTATCTACCGTAATCGACTATTTGGACCCTACCTTTTGCCTGCAGGGTTAAATGCTGCGACCTTCTTGGAATTTTTAAAGGCTGAACATGCAAATATGTGGGATGATGTTATGTTAGATTTAAGAAGATTGGCCTGGTTCCAGCTTGATGGTTGTCCAGCTCATTATTCGAGAATAGTTAGAAACTGGCTGGACGAAAATTATCGAGAAAGATGGATCGGCCGTGGAGGACCAGTCGCCTGGCCTCCACGATCCCCTGACCTAAATCCATTAGATTTCTTTGTGTGGGGATTTCTAAAAGAAAAAGTGTACCAGACTCCCGTAACCACAAGAGATATGCTAATAGACAGAATCAGGAATGCATGTGATGAAATAAGGCCTTATTTGAATAATGCTATACCACGTTCGATCATTCGTAGATGTGAATTGTGTATTGAACAATTGGGTTTACATTTCGAGCAACTACTTTAGATTTTGTATGTTTGTCCTAACTATCCAATAGCATTTTAGTTGTAAATAATTAATTTAATTTGTTAAAAATAATATTGGAAAATTAAACAAATTAATATTCTGTTTTTTTGTGTTTATTTGGAGTTAGGAATTATTGCTGTGTTTAAAAACACAATCTAAACGATCATCTTAATTACTTGTAATGCCCAAATCTAAAATGTAAAAAAAAATATTAATTTCCCATGAATAATTAAAAATGCATCGAACCTTAAAAATCGAAATATCTCAAAAACGGCTAACTATAACGAAAACTCACAGGAGAGCTTTTTTATGTTGAAAAGTGCGAAAAATCAGTTTTTTCATTCAAAAAGAAAATTGCACTAAGAAAAAATTGTCGGTCATTTTAATACACTACAGGTACAGTAGAGAGCTCCCTCTAGCAGCTACAGTAAAACTATGCCCATGGTTCGTTTTGTCGTACCAAAAAATCATTGTATACCAATTTTCACTGTTATACATCAAATATTGTTCGAAATATTTAAAAAAAACTATTTTAGAAAGTAAACTTAAACACCCTGTATTTCGGAAGCCACGCATTTTTCGATCCATGTTTACATAGACTTTATGCATTAATTTTAAAAGTTCTATCGAATCTTAAAGTTATGCAACAATAAACTGAAACACCCTGTATATTTGCAAACAGAAAAAACGGACTATCATTTTTGCTGAAAATATACAGGACATCCCATTTAAAAAATACAACTTTATAGTTTAGCGCGTTTCTGGTTCATCGTGTAGACAAAAAAATATTACATGAAAAACCTCATATTAGATCCTATAACTTTTATGTAAGACTTTTCCTTTTAGAAGGTCATATAAATGCTAGTTTTCAAAATTCTCATTTTTTTACTGTCTGTTGACTATAGATAGGATGGGGTTGGATAAAAAGCAATGAAACACGTCATTTCAAGGATTCTGTTTTATTTGTTTACAATAAATTACTTTTTTCACCAGGAAAAACAAATATAGTGCGATAACACAGTCAGTTTATATAACTTATCTAATTCTTCTATACACAAAATCTACCCAGCTATTTACACATATACATAAAAATCATTTTATTTATTTACAAGTACACAGTTGACAGAACCTCAACGACATAATAGCTTTGTGACACGGTTTACAAATTATGTTTCTAATTCATTTGATTGGGAAAATAAAAATATAGCTGACTAGATAATATAACAGGCTTACACTGAAAAATCCAATGTTTGCAGATACTGACCGCTGGAAACCTAGATGAAAAATCAGTTTACGAGTCTTATCAAAATAAAAAATAAAACGCAATCATAGTAAGCGTTCAACTATATACAGGATGTTTGCAAAACTTGGCAGGTGGTTCTTCAAACCATTCTAATGCGCTTTGGCGCAGCGCTTCCCACCATGACGAAATGCTGTTATGCGCTGCCAAGGTGGGATGCGTGGCGAACGACTCAGGGGTTTTTGGTGAGTATGTCGCTTTTGGAGAATCTTACACTTCAGGCAAGAGAGGTCGATAGACAGAATCTATCGAGCTTGCCTACCGGAGAACAGCAATAAATAAAGGTTTTCCCGTAGTATCGTTGCTTGTGAGTTTTTAGGGTCCATGTCGCCACCAACACTAATTCCCGATTTTACTAATAGTTCAAACTTTGAACATATCCTGTCATCGGAAAGGACAACATATGAATAACCCGTCGGGCACAGCCAAGGGCGGATTCAGGATTTCGTTCGTCTAGGGGTGGGGGCGCAAACGATATTTGGGGCTATTCATTTTTTAACCTCAGTGGAACTTCTAGAATTTATCATATTATTGCTCCTTTCTAGACAGGCCACAGGCGCACCGCTAAACAAATCTCATAAATGTCTATTTCTAATTTAGGCATTCATCTAACATAGTGCATAGTGCGCCAACCCTGAACAAAATAAGTCAAGCTTTACACACTTTTCAAATTACTATTGAGCAACAAACAGAACATAAATCACTTTTTAAGTGCAATCTGTATAGCTAATATATTACCCAGTCTTAGATTTGTCACAAGTCACAATACTCGTATATACGTATAAATCGTAAGAGTCGTGCTGTAAACAAGTGATGTCAAAGAGGGACAGCATTTGGCATACCAAAGGATACCAAAAAATCATAATGCTCAGTTCCTATAGCTATAACTTATGGTTAGTATGCCCCTGTCATCAATTCATTGCAAAAGCAAATGTCAGACGTCTAGGGGGGGCGGGGCGCGCGTCCCCCGCACCTCCCCTCTAAATCCACCAGTGGGCACAGCTAATAAATATATTTCACCGAATTCAGACTCAATGCAGACTCAATTACCATGAAGACGAGGACGACAACCACGAGGAGGCCGTGGAAGTCGCAGCCGAAATCATGAGGAGTCGACCACCTGGCCAGGAGACGGATCACCCCTCCAGTCCAGAGGAAATCCGTCTGATCATCCGCAGGTTGAAGGTCAGAAAGGCGCCGGGAAGGGATGGTATCAACAACAGGATGCTGAAGAACCTTCCCACCAAAGGCATTGCTGCGCTCACCAACATCGCCAATGCCACTCTGAGACTTAACCACTTCCCGCGGCGGTGGCGGGAAGCCCAGGTTATAATGCTCACCAAGCCAGGCAAGGACCGGAAGCTGCCCCAGAACTACCGGCCCATCAGCCTGGTTTCCTCGATGGGCAAAGTAGTCGAAAAGGCTATCGCCGTTCGACCAGAGAAGCAGGCAGAAGAACTGCAACTTCTCCCCCCAGAGCAATTCGGCTTCAGATCCTCCCACAACACGGAACTCCAAGCGCTACGACTGACAGAAAACATCACCAGCGGCTTCAATCTCCAGGAGGCAACCGGTCTCGTCCTGCTGGACGTGGAACGAGCCTTCGATCGAGTTTGGCACGATGGACTCATCGCCAAAATGGAAGCCGCCGGAATCGATGCGAACATGTGCCAACTGATCCAGAGCTATCACAAAGATGGTTCACGGTGAAGATTGGTACATGCCATTTAACAAGACGACAGCTAGAAGCAGGCGTGCCCCAGGGGTCAGCCTTAGCCCCCCTGCTCTACAACATCTATACTCACGATGTGCCGAAGACAGCTGAAACAATGCGGGCCCTATATGCAGACGACACTGCTATAGCCGCCAAGCATAGACGACCCGAGATCATCCGTAGGAGACTACAGGATGAACTGGACCACATCCAGGACTGGTGCGTGAAATGGAAAATCCGCATCAACGTCCAGAAGACGCAGGCAATCTTCATTCAACGAAGAAGGATTGCAAGACCTCTCGAAGCATCCATCTTCGACGAAGAAATCCAGTGGAGCGACAAAGTCAAATATCCGGGGATCGTATTTGACAAGTTCCTCACCTGGAAATACCACATAGAAGCTGTCATCGCAAAGACCAGAGCAGCCATGGCTCAACTCTACCCATTACTGGATAGACACAGCCGGATGCCGCTAGCGACCAAGCTACGGCTGATCAAGGCCATCGCCAGACCTCAGCTCGCTTACGCCTCCGCGGTCTGGGGGTACGCTGCTCCCAGCTACCGCAAGCGACTTGCTGCTCTAGAGATGAAGCTACCAGTGCACCATCCTACGTAAGAAACTCAACCTTACGTAGAGACCTGCATTGGGACACCATCCACGAGTACATGAGGAACAAAGCGGAGAAGACCTTCGAGAAAGCTCAGGACCACCCGAACGAGCAGCTACGATTCCTCATGGACTACGATCCGGACGAGAGGCCTCGCAACCGCAGAACCAGGTATCCTAGACCAAGGTCCCAGTTGGCACCTGCTAACTGGAACCTTGACTAGGAGACTAGGAGAACCCGCGGTTGCTCCCCCCCCCCCCCCCCACGGCGTGCGTGGATGCAGAGGACCAGGAACCACCGGGACCAGGACCCACCGGGACCAGGACCAACCAGGACCAGGACCCGCCACGACCAGGACCCTTCAGGACCAGGACCAGGAACAACATATTGGTAAGAGGACTTGAAACTCTTGATTTTTCGAAAACAAGAGTTTCAAGAGAACCTAGCAGACCCTCTATCGATGATCGCTTAACGACATCGATAGAATGTGCGAGGTAAAGGGAACCAACCCGGCGTTCCCAGAGACTGAAACACATGAGGAGACGTTGTAGCAGACCGCAGGTCAAGCACAACACATGGCCTACCGAGACGCTGATGAGTCAGGCCACGCGGAGGTTTAGGGTTTAGTGGGTATTAGGTGGTCTCCTCAAGACAACCTGGAGTCCCACACACGCCGTAGCTCGGGCTATGGTATGGTGCGTAAACGCATTCCCCCTCACCAAAAAAAAAAAAAAAAAATACTCGTATCCAGTAATAATTTTCTCACACAGCAAATATCACTGATTTCATACACATGAATATACTTGCTATTCAACCAACTTTCTTTCTGTCACATCTCAGAGAACAGACTACTCGGCTTCACAAAACATATGCTTGCTTTCTGCAACCAACAATGCGTGTAGTTGAGTCATTCCTCCACAGATGGACGCTCACAGCAATCATAGAAAGCAAATGTGGAATGAACTATTTGCAGCCTAAAAACTACCTAGTCTGCAAGATGATATTTTATTGTTTTTTGCGTTTTATAGGTTCTTTTTTTCAGCTCTGTAACATTCAAATTAAGGAAACTGAAGTGTATAACTGGTTGCCTACGCTTTTACACTTTGCATAAACCGGTCAGGTCCTGGACTTGACTGGTAAATCCACATATCAAATCTTAGTTCATTTCAGTGGATGGCTTTGAAAATATTTTTTTTAATTTTTAATGAAGCCTCGAGAAAAAATGTTACATAGAAGAAAGTCTCTCCTTAAAATGCGGTCCTGTGTATGATGTTTCATTTTTGGTCCTGACTTGTGTATCATCCTGTATAAAGTCTTTTTTTCATGTTTTCAGTCATCACTGCGTCAGTCATTTGCACACATTGGCATTAATTCAGGTAATTTTGATTATTATTTTATTTCTAATTCCCAAACATCACTTCGATATCTATACATTCACATAAAACACAATTTGTTGAATCGGCAAACGCTGTAAAACCTTGAGAACAGTAGATATTCCAACTGATTAAAAAATCGACTGATCGATCTTAAAAAAAATACACGGATATCTTATCAGAGAGTCCAAAAGTTATCAATTCTAATGTTTGCTTTTATCATGTCCCTACGGTTTATCGCTGACAAAAATGTCTCGGAAACGTAATAAAATCAATAATAATAGTCAATTTGCCCAATTACTTGTTGAAACAATCTTATTTGTACAGAAATAGGTGAAAAACCAACAACTTTTTCCTAAAACCACAATAAAATTACTAGAGGTATCAAACTTAATCTAACTTTTGCGAAGGTAATTTCGATGCTGCAGAACTTTTTGTTATATAATATAACAAAGTTAAAAATAATATGTAAATATTTCCAAGAAATGTCACACTTTTTTTATTTTAATTTTAAATTAATTTCAATCACTATATGTATATAAATACATAAACATTGCCCTCATGGTAATATATTTGCATACAACCCATCTTTTCAAGCATGTATCACCATCTTACACTCGGACACTCATATGAATAACAATTTTACCAGAACAAATTTAATCCAGCACTTTGGGAATTAGGATGAGGTTTCACCGAGCGCCCCTCGTATACACTAACCTGAAGTTTGGCAATGATATTTACATTTCCACATTGCTTCGCGACAATTTAAATCCTTCCCGTATTGGTTGCTAGCATCATAATTGTGTTTTCAGCTCCTGAAGATGGCTCCATAGAGAGTGCCGAAAGCTCGAGATTACCGTTAAAAGACTTTACTAAATCCTAAAATTTTGCCAATTTCCCAGTTAACAATTAATTGCATTTTTGTCCAACTGGTCGTTGGCGATGGCAATGACTACTGCTCGTATATATATACCTGTATATATAATAAATAATGTTTCATTTTTCTTTTATTTAGATTCTGTATAAACAGACCCTCCAGGAGTAATATTAAATAGTAACCAAGTCCTCGGGCTAAATTGACTATTCACGTGTATTTTTTTAGCAAATAAGTCCCTCTACAATCCCACGTAATCATCACATGATATGTGTTTTACCAACATTACATCTCGAAACAACCTTCAATACAGGGTGTGTCCCAAAAATCCTTAGACGTATGTGTTCTGCTACACTAATCTTGAGAAATTACATACACTTAGAACGAAATTTATCTGACGTCTTTAGTTCAATGTGTACGAGAGAGAAGTGTGTAAAGACATATACAGGGTGTCTGCGAAAACTTTAACACCCTGTATCTCACAAACTATCAACTTTTCGACTAAGGTATGTTTAGGTCAATTCATATATTTTGGTCTGTAATGTAATAAAAGATAACGTGAATAAGTAGCCAGCAATATTATTGTCTATACAAGCTCGCTAACACTTCTTGAACTCAATCCGTCGTACAAATTTGATTTTCTCCGTATAATCATCTGCCATCTGCTTGACGGATAAGGATTTTTGGTCGCTATGCGTAACACCGTTTACAACAGTTTATTGATTGGACTTACAATCTCTTGATCTACCACCACCTTGGTTGTCCGTACAAAAACGGATGAGAAGGATGGGGTCCCATCATCATCGGGGGTCCGGGTACAGCCGCGTTTTCAGGTTTCGGGCCTGCCGAACCCCCTAAGCACGGTTTACCGTCCCTTACTAACACAGGTACGGCCACCCTTCGTGGGGATGGCATCGGGTTATTTTGTTGGTCCTGGATGCCCTTTTCGTGCTGGGCTCGTTTTGTCTTGTACCTGTAACAATTAGAAACAAGATTCAGTTTATGATAGCAATAACAAATTGGCTTTATTTTGTATACAATACTTTTCTTCAATGTGCCCCCCCCCTAATGCGGGGTACCATATTTTAGAATAAAATTGACACATGAAAATGTCAAGATGGCCGCCGGGCGCCCTCTTGGAAAAAAGTTATATGAACACGGGGCCCTTGTGGCACATCAATCAATCAATAACCTTTATTTCCATACAGACAATACAAAGGGTGACTTCGAAGTTGAGTCATTTATTTTAACAGTGAGTAGATCTGATCAAAAGAAATGTTTTTTCCCTTTACCATTTTTCTGGTAAAATTAAAGTAACAAAGTTATAGCCCTTTGGAAGTTTGAGTACCGCCCTGTCTCAATAATAATATTATGTGCTCGTGTTTGGCGACAACGGATATAATCCGCCTTATCGGTTCATCGCATCGGAAACAAAAAAGCGAAAGAATTTGGAACGATGTTTTTATAATTATTTCATTCAGTTGTACACAGTCAGTGAGTGAATATGGTGTCTGTTGCGTGGCTCAAACGAAATAAAAAATGGCACATGTTTATGCGGATCGGTTTCCCAATCGAGTGCAACCAACCCCTCGTGTCTTTGTTAATCAGGAGACTTAAGACCTCACATGGGGACTGCATGCCGGTGCTCCAAGACCTCACGATCAAATACAGGTCCGCACTGAAATACTTGTCGGGAGGATACTTTATAAAACAAGGTAACATTTTTTTTAATTTTATTTTTTTATTTTTACACACATATTTTGGTTTATCTTCCTTCTACAATCATTATCTGAAAATTAATGACTCAACTTCAAAGTCACCCTGTATAATTGTATTGGAATTGTCAATTTTTCGTTCGCTACAAACCTACAACTAATCTCAAATTGCAATGTTCAAAAATTCAACAACACGATAAAAGCACTTGTTTATCAAACATTGCTTCAAGTGGAACTTGAAGTCGTTAATATTTTTAACCGAGGTATGTGGCATGGTAAATTATTAAAAAGAAGCGGACCAATTTTATTAGGTGATCGAAATGCCGCTTTTGATTTGCTGAAATTTTGAAGCTCCTGACGAGTACTTTATAACCCTAGAATATAAATTCAATACCTTTACCTACTACAAAATGGTGGTACATTTAATAATTACTTGAACATAAACCCACTAACGTGCATATCTCTACAAATAATTGTAATTCCCTGCCACAGCAACAGCGATAAAAACTTGTTTTGTTATTTTTTGCTGACAGTGACAAGAATATCAGTACGAAAACAAACATCATTGTACAGTTAAAATATTCTTTTTTAGTTTTCGGTTTTAGTGCTAGATACTGTTTGAACTATTTTTAAAATGGTCAATTCTCGTCCATTGGAAGGAAAAATCGAAGCGATTTTTATTCATGTTGCGACGCGTAACCTTCACGAGACCGAAAGTATTTTTAATGATCGTTTCCCGCATCGTCCTATCTATAGAAAATATTTAAGGGAACTTGTATCTAAATTTACAGCTACTGATAGTGTAAACAACAAAAAGCCCCCAGGTCATCCGACCATCCCGGAAGAAAAGCAAGTTCAAATAACTGGTGAGATCATAGTAAATCCCCAACAGTCTACTTCCTCCATCGCGAATGTATGTGAGGTTTGTCCTTCTACTGTATGGAGACTTTTGAAAAAGAATAAGTATCACCCATACAAAATTCAAATGGTACATCAGCTAACTGAAGAAGACCCTGATCGAAGAACAGAATTTTGCGAGACTATGACAGAAACCATTGCACGGCGTCCTAACTATATCCAAAATATTTGTTTTAGTGATGTATGTACATTTTTTCTCAACGGTAATGTGCATAGACAAAATTATCGTTATTGGAGTGACACTAATCCTCACATCTACCGGGAAACTCATACTCAATATCCACAAAAAATTAACGTTTGGGCTGGTATATTGGGCGGTCTCTATTCATCGAACAAACTTTAACCGGGGAACTGTATTTGGATATGCTGGAAAATACCATTGATCCTCTAATCACCGAAATCGTCGAAGCGAATCATAATGAATTCGATACTGATATTGTATTCCAGCAAGATGTGCTCCACCACATTACTGCAGACAAGTTAGGAATTATTTAGATAACAATTTCCCCGTTCGTTGGATTGGCCGTCGAGGTCCTTGGAATGGCCAGCTCGCTCACCAGATTTGACACCTTTAGGGCCAGCGAATGAGCTTCAAGTTCCAATCAACAAATCTTAGCAACCAATAGCTATCAAATGTTGAAAACAAAATACTGTCAAAGTATGAGATGACAACTTGTTATTGAAACATCACCAGCTTACGGAATATCAAGAAATTACATATAATTCAGTCAAAATTTTAAGAAATGTTTTATTTTTTGAATTAAATTCATGTTTTAATTACTATTGTTGATTTTTTATTCCTGTTTATATTATTTTATTCAATTGATAAGTGATACTGGGTGTTTTTTCCTATAAACCTCTAGCAGAGAGTCATTAAGCACCTACTTGATGACAGGCTCTACCAAAAGATATTGCTCGTTTCCAAACATTCATTCATTTACTTGCCGTTCATCAGAACCATTATGGCACCTTGGATTGATATTCCCACAAAACCATCCAGGTTTTTTAATATCCATACATCCATAAAGTTGAATATTTTTCGTTGTTCAGGAACTGAACTAACATCCACACTATATTCACAGCGATTAAGAAATTCCCAAATATATGCCTCAAAGCTACCAGCAAAAAAAACTACAAATTTGCCATATTATTCTTTTTTCACGAGTACACATTCTAGGTTATATTTACATTAGACATTATTTGAATACAGCTGATTATTGCATTTCAAGGAGTGACACATGTGTGGGATCTGTCAACTCTTGGTACCAGTCACAAAACATATACTCTGAAGGTTTAATTCCATGCTATTCAATGACAACACGGTGACTTGTGTGGTTGTCAGCGGCCATTTTGTGAGGGTGCGACAGGGTTGCCAGATTGTGCATTAATATCTCCTGGTCCCAGTGGAGTAAGTTCCGCCAAGTGTTGAAATATACTCTACTATGCTTTATAAGACTATTCGTGACATTTTTCTCAAAATCGTTGCACAACACTTGAAAAAATGCAAATGGAAATTTAAAATTTATATTTAGAAGTATCAATACATTTCACGAATATCGTCATCTTTCGATCCGGACTGTGTCAGAAAGAGTGACTGCCATTTGGCTGCGACATTACCCTGCCAAATCAGACATATCTTTCATCATTTTCAAAGAAATTGTACAAAATCTACAAATTTGTGAACTTTTTCTTGCAGACTTGCAATGCGGTCTTTTTGCAGTGACATGGTATATTCTTGATCCGCGACCATCTTGTTCAATATTTGATTCTCCCTTTGCAGCATCTCAATTGCATCCTTTGCTGTGTTGCATAACTTTTATGGTACCCTTTTAACTAATTAATTTATAACTCAAAAAAATATAATCAGACCTCGACGTGCAGTTTCAGTTTAAGTCTCTTTTTAAAAATAAATAGTGTGTAATTTTCGAACGTAGCATTCATGATCAGTTTCAAGGCAAGATGATTTTCATTTGCTTATTCTGGAGCTGCTAGAGAATTCAGACGACTCAAAATAGAACAGGTAGCTCTGTATATTAAACAGTAATAACAATGAAGTAGCTACAGTAGAAGATAAAGTGAAGTATCTGCCACTCCATAGTACACACCGAATCGTATAGATAACCACAATCCAAATGGATTTGTTTTATGGCTTTTATAGCACGCCTTTTGGAGTACCATGGATTAAGCGCGTTTATTTACCACACCAATCTTCACAAGTACACATTATTCATTTTTAGTGCTGATATGAGCCGTAAGTGTAAATTCGACCCCCACCATTGAGATCTGGAAAACTTTAAGACATAGGAAGTCTATCAGAATAATTATTGGATTGTCTAATCTTAGATTACGGATTCTCTTACCTGTGATTTTGAAACCATATCTTGACTTGTGTCGGCGTCAGCCTGATTATCGAAGCCAAATGCTCTCGTTCAGGTGCTGACAGGTATCGTTGCTGTCGAAACCGCCTTTCTAGCTCGTACGTCTGTGCTTTGCTGAACAATACTCTTCGTTTCCGTTTTTTGCTGTGTCCATTTGTCTGTAACAAATCGAACTCACTCAGTCACAACTAGCCTGCTTAATTTTCATCGACCACAGAAAGCCTTCAAATCTCTTTGGTACATCCACAATCTTTTTTTGCTATGAAACTGTTCATCCGATTTTTTAACTGCCTAAGATTAGCATAACTGGGAAAAGCCTCCATGTAGATTGTTCCACAATCTCGATACCCTAGGAACAACGGAGCGGTCGTATCCGCCAGTTCTGCTTTGGATTGGATTTAAAGTACGAGAACGGAGATCTTTGGGACTTCGCGTTAATACCATGATGCATTCTTACCATATGTTGTTCCCCATCTTCCTTGATGTCTTCCTGCTCTTCAGTCTCACTGGTGACAGATGGCGTCGCGGACGCTGTTGAGTTGGCTTGAGGTGCATGCTGATGCCCCGGAACTAAATCATGGGACCCACTGCAGGGTTCCACGCTCGACCGTTCAGATATCGCAGGACTTGTACTATCTGGGCTAAGTTGAGGAGGTTGCGGGTTACTTTGCTGATGGAGCTGGTGAAGAGGTAGATTGGTATCTCCTTGGCAGCCTGATGTCGTTGAAGATAACACTGGAAGAAAAAACAGAAGTCGAAACCCAATGTCTGGCAGAAACTCACATCGAACTTATATTCATGGTAAAGTTCCCAACGCTGTATCTTTGTCGCCCGGGATGCTAGGCGAAATCTGGCAACACCGTCGGGTTTGTCGGCTCCCCCACCACCGATCCCAACCCGAAGCGCCTATTTGCGATGCTCAGTACCGATCCGACAACCATACGCAATGGTGCCGTTCATCGCCGTCACCGCGGTGCGAAATTCGTGCGATCATTCTATTTTTGCTCGCAAAAACGTTAACACCCATAGAAATTCATCGCCACTTGAGTGAAATTTATGGGGAAACATGTATAAGCATTTAACATGACCTCGAATGGTGAAGAGAGTGCTCTGACTACCGTCGATCTCCGAGGAAGTTTTGGCGAAGATTGAGCATTGCCGATCTCCCTTGCAATTGAAAGAGCACCTAGGCGGTCAACGGTTCAAGTCGGACGATGAGTTACAAAGAGCAGTTACCAAGTTTATAAACGGGTTGGTGGCGGGCTTCCTTGAGGTCGAGTGGATTTCACGTATAAAAAAATGCGTAGAAAAAAATTCAAGGCGATTATAGAGAAAAATAGCTTAAAGATAAACGTTTCCAAAGGTGAATTCGTTTTTCCGAATAAAAAATTCCTTGTGCCTGAAAAAAATGTAACAATCCGGAGCAATTTACTTCCCAAAATACAAGGTTCAAATGAATTATACTCGTACTTAACCCGCAGAAAGCAAATCCTTATGCGCGGGCATCATATTTATACATCATAAATAACAAAGCATTGCTTTGTGTTTTTTAGACTAAGGTAGCTTGTAAGTACTGAAGTGCTTAGGATATACTATTTTGCTCACGTACAGTCAGCCAGCTAGCAGCTCACATACCCGTATATCGGATTTGCTAGTTGTGAAAAAAGAGTGACACGTACAATAACATTTAGTAATAAGCTCAGTTCTTGTCGGGAACTATGCAAAACTTCACACATCATGTAACCTTACGAAATATCTTTTTACCTGCGGGTTCAACCCTGTAGTACACAAAATAATTTTAATAATATAAAAGTCAATACTCATACGCACGGCACTGTTAAAGCTAAAAATTATTATTGCATTGAAAAATATGCAACTTTATTAACTTTCACTACGTACTAAATATCAGTGAAATATCTGAAGCGGTTCTGAAAATATTAATTAATTTCCATTTTTTTCCTAAAACTTCAACACCCCGAGTTTTTGTAAGGAAACATTTTTGGACCATAGTTCATAAAGCAAACTAACATTAATTTTTTATGTAGATTCACACCCTTAAATATTCACATATCATTAAGGAACACCCTGTAGATACACCGACGTATTTTTCACGTTTCAAGAAATTTTATTTTTTCAACCGTAATATTTTTCAAATACACTAAGTGACATATAAATCCGAACACCCAGTTTAAATGGTTTTATTTTAATAAAAGTTGGTGAATGTATTTATCTTACTGTAAATAACAAGTGAAAAAATTTTCAGCCTTATCAGTTGGACATTCCGGTTTTTATACTGCTTTTTTTTAATTCACTAACGCTCTAAAAATGAATATTTCAGCCGCAGTAAAGAATCAACGTTGGCGGATTTTGGTTCTTGACATCCTTTACGATCGGTTACGATGCCTAGAGTACAGAGACCTGTACGATTTCGTCAACTTGGTGAGTTTGTTAGGGGCCGTATAGTGGGACTTCGGGAAGCTGGACTTTCTTTTCGGGCAATTGCAGTTAGAGTGCAAAGAAGTGTAAACACTGTGGTTAGGTGTTGCCAGGCATGGCTTCGAGAAGGCCGTACGCAAAGAGCAAGAGGCACTGGACACCGCCGTAGAACAACAGACCGTGAAGATCGCCGCCTAAGATTATTGGCCTTAAGGGACCATTTCTCCACTACCAGGTCCATTGCAAATGAATGGTTTGCAGAATACTGAAGACCTATTGGCATACGAAGTGTTTACCGACGAATGAGAAGTTTTGGCTTGTTTTCATACCGGCCACACTGGGTCCTCCCTTTAACTCGAGAACACCGACGTAATCGCCTTGAGTGGTGCAGACAACGGTCACTCTGGGATCAGGAATGGAACAGTATTGTCTTTAGTGACGAGTCTCGATTTTGTTTAGGCATGCACGATGGTCGTGCCAGGGTTAGAAGGCGACGTGGTGAAAGGAGGAATCCACAGTTTTTTTTTTGAAAGACATGTTCATCACACTGTTGGAGTTATGGTTTGGGGTGCTATAGCTTATGGTTCCAGGTCACCTTTAATCTTCATCAGAGGTAACATGAACCCCATCTTTTACCCTATCTTGACACCCTGGCAGATCCAACTTTCCAACAAGATAATGCCCGACCACATGTTGCAAGAGTCACAATAGACTTCTTTCAACATAATGATGTCACATTGTTACCATGGCCACCAAGATCTCCCGACTTATCCCCAGTTGAGCACGTGTGGAATATGATGGGTAGGAGATTGCTTAATTTGCAACGTCCTCCTCAGACTCTAGAAGCACTTCGAGAGAAGTTGGTGGTTACCTGGAATGAGATACCACAGGAAGACATTGACCACCTGATCAGAAGCATGCCGAGACGCGTTGGAGAATGCGTAGCACATCAGGGTGCATCCACACATTATTAAAGGTCAAAGGGCTTTAAAGCAGTGCAATCATTTTGAAATTTTTATCATTTACTTATTATGCTTCAATAAGTACTTATACAAAATTTTATTAAAATAAAATCATTTAAAGTGGGTATTCGGATTTATATGTCACTTAGTATACTTACATAATGCATTATTAACATTAAGGAGGGATATATCAGCTATTTTGCGAAATTTTCAGTTAAAATTTTAATCACTTTCTAATTATCGGTAGACCTAAAACTTGTAAAAGTATGCTTAAAATTACTGCGCGCCTAGTCGGTGTTTCATTTTCTATGTCATTCAGTATATTGTACTGTACTGCATGTCACGTGTATTTTCTAACCACGATACCCTTAAGGTCACGATAATAATTGTCATAAGCCAAAAATAGTTAGATGAGATATGTTTATCAATAATTAAAAAATAGAGTAAGACGTAAATTAGAGTCAAACATTTACTGATATATCTATATCTCGTGCTTGCAATAACCTTATTACAGGTACATCTTTTATAATCAATAATGGCGGGTGTGGATCTATGTTTTCAATACAAACAATATACGTTTGATTCATATTGATACAAAGGATATTGCGTTACATATATGTATTTTATCTATTTATTATATTTTTTATAAGACTAACCGTGTTGATTGTGCAAACATTTTTGAGCAAACATCATATCGACGTCTGTTTTTCATTATTGTTTCCTTTTGTATCATTCCTAAAAACGAGGGCAACCTATTTATACAAACCTGCGTTCCTTTCTCAGAAATCAGATCGCTGATAAAGATGTTTTTACAGAAAGCATTCATGATTCAATTTATCGATAAATAATGTGGCATAGAAAACATAACAAATGGAAGAACGCTACTATATGAGTTCAAACGCTATACATTTTTTCATTGCTCAAGTGCCCGTTGGCTCCTAGGTCATTACTTTTGATGTGGAATTTTGTATGAATTTTTAAATGATGATTTCTTTAGAAATGCGATTACTACACGATATACAGGGTGTTCCTTAATGATATGCGAATATTTAAGGGTGTGAATCTACATGACAAATTAATGTTAGTTTGCTGCAGTTCTGTTATTTTTTTGTTTAAACTCTTGCAAGGAAATATAGTTTCTTCGGAATTGTTATCACAACTACAGTTTTTAACGCCAAGTTCCGTTTCAAGATGTAATGTTACTTTCTTTTGCAGTCGTGCTAACAAAAATTTGACTTTGAAATCACCTGAAAGGGTTATGTGTTTGAATTATACTAAGTGACATATAAATCCGAACACCCAGTTTAAATGGTTTTATTTTAATAAAAGTTGGTGAATGTATTTATCTTACTGTAAATAACAAGTAAAAAAATTTTCAGCCTTATCAGTTGGACATTCCGGTTTTTATACTGCTTTTTTTTAATTCACTAACGCTCTAAAAATGAATATTTCAGCCGCAGTAAAGAATCAACGTTGGTGGATTTTGGTTCTTGACATCCTTTACGATTGGTTACGATGCCTAGAGTACGGAGACCTGTACGATTTCGTCAACTTAGTGAGTTTGATAGGGGCCGTATAGTGGGACTTCGGGAAGCTGGACTTTCTTTTCGGGCAATTGCAGTTAGAGTGCAAAGAAGTGTAGACACTGTGGTTAGGTGTTGTCAGGCATGGCTTCGAGAGAGCCGTATGCAAAGAGCAAGGGGCACTGGACGCCGCCGTAGAACAGACCGTGAAGATTATTGGCCTTAAGGGACCGTTTCTCCACTACCAGGTCCATTGCAAATGAATGGTTTGCAGAACACCTATTGGCATGCGAAGTGTTTACCGACGAATGAGAAGTTTTGGCTTGTTTTCATACAGGCCACACTGGGTTATCCCTTTAACTCGAGAACACCGACGTAATCGCCTTGAGTGGTGCAGACAACGGTCACTCTGGGATCAGGAATGGAACAGTATTGTCTTTAGTGACGAGTCTCGATTTTGTTTAGGCATGCACGATGGTCGTGCCAGGGTTAGAAGGCGACGTGGTGAAAGGAGGAATCCACAGTTTTTTGTTGAAAGACATGTTCATCACACTGTTGGAGTTATGGTTTGGGGTGCTATAGCTTATGGTTCCAGGTCACCTTTAATCTTCATCAGAGGTAACATGAACGCGCAGCGTTATATCCACGAAGTTCTAGAACCCCATCTTTTACCCTATCTTGACACCCTGGCAGATCCAACTTTCCAACAAGATAATGCCCGACCACATATTGCAAGAGTCACAATAGACTTCTTTCAACATAATGATGTCACATTGTTACCATGGCCACCAAGATCTCCCGACTTATCCCCAATTGAGCACGTGTGGGATATGATGGGTAGGAGATTGCTCAATTTGCAACGTCCTCCTCAGACTCTAGAAGCACTTTGAGAGGAGTTGGTGGTTTCCTGGAATGAGATACCACAGGAGGACAGTGACCACCTGATCAGAAGCATGCCTAGGCGCGTTGGAGAATGCGTAGCACATCAGGGTGCATCCACACATTATTAAAGGTCAAAGGGCTTTAAAGTAGTGCAATCATTTTGAAATGTTTATCATTTACTTATTATGCTTCATTAAGTACTTATACAAAATTTTATTAAAATAAAACCATTTAAACTGGGTGTTCGGATTTATATGTCACTTAGTATATTTTGTGACTTGTGGCATACCGTTAGAATCGGGATAAACTAGAGTAGTTTTTAAAAGAATTCTAAGAACATGAACGCTTTTAGTTTTTTTTACAGAAATTCAAAATTGTGACTTACATTTTTTGTTCTTCTATGTACTAACCCTTTGTGAGTTTATAAATAAAAAACTACATGCTGCTGGCAAGTAATGTTGATTTGTAAGATTGGTACTACATCACCCATTAAGATAAATTAATCATTCGGTGGACATACTCTTTATTTATTTTTTATTTCACTTTATCTATTACATTTTAGAGTTTTTACTAAGGAAAATTAAAAGATCTACATAATGCCGTTGGGTTAAACACTGTTTGAGGGACCTGGGGTGATAGAAAAAGACCTCCTCTGTCCGCAATTTCAATTTGGCAAACGATGCACCTGTATTTGAATACAGAAATTGAGAAAATTAGTCCTAATACTTAATTTACAGACCCCGTATCTACTGGTAACTGATTATTGAACCAACCAGCTCCGTTCTGGTGCGTATCGCCAACCGATACATAATTTATACACCCCTATTATCCCAAACCTACGGACACAACCAATAGTATCAATGTCAATTGGTGCACACCGAATCAAGCTGGATGAATGCTTCCCTGACATCGATACATCAGCCCTTCGGGAGCGAGGGTTGTTTCATCCCTCCGCGGCGACAATTACGCAACGTTCAAAATCACATTAGCCCAGGGTAAACGAGCGTGATGGAGGGTAGTAGTAGGGGTGAGCGACGCCCTAGCTCGAACACGGCATTGGTTGGAGCATCGCACGGAACCGTGTCACGCCTACCTTTGAGCAGATGTTTCGCTGTGATGATGGTACGGGGAAGAGCAGCTGGTTACTGTTGGAAATGACGTCTGATGGGTGATTCGGAGTGATGAAATGTTCTCGATACAATAGCATCCCAAGATCGCTTTGTCTTTTGACTTGAGGGTAGATTAGATAACATGTCATTTGTACTAGAAGTTGAGGTAATAAAAAATTCCACAATTTTCTAGTAATAAATGAATATTTCTTAGCCCCGCATGGGTATAAGGTATTTTGAAAAGTGACGTTATACAGGGTTTTTCAGTTTATTGTTGCATAACTTTAAGATTCGATAGAACTTTTGAAATTAATGCATACAGTCTATATAAACATGGGACGAAAAATGCGTGGCTTCCGAAATACAGGGTGTTTAAATTTACTTTTTAAAATAGTTTTTTTAAATATTTCGAACAATATTTGACGTATAATAGTGAAAATTGGTATACAAGGGTTTTTTGGTACGACAAAACGAATCATGGGCATAGCTTTACTGTAGCCGCTAGAGGGCGCTCTCTACTGTACCTGTAGTGTATTAAAATCACCGAAAATTTTTTCTTAGTGCAATCTTTTACTTTTTGAATGAAAAAACTGATTCTTCGCACTTTTTTGCATAAAAAAGGTCTCTTGTGAGTTTTCGTTATAGTTAGCCGTTTTTGAGATATTTCGATTTTTAAGGTTCGATGCATTTTCAATTATTTATGGAAAAATAATATTTTTTCTACATTTTCGATTGGGGCATTACAAGTAATTAAGATGATCGTTCAGGTTGTGTTTTTAAACACAGCAATAATTCCTAACTCCAAATAAACACAAAAAAACAGAATGTTCATTTGTTTAATTTTCCAATATTATTTTTAACAAATTAAATTAATTATTTACAACTAAAATGCTATTGGATAGTTAGGACAAACATACAAAATCTAAAGTAGTTGCTCGAAATGTAAACCCAATTGTTCAATACACAATTCACATCTACGAATGATCGAACGTGGTATAGCATTATTCAAATGAGGCCTTATTTCATCACATGCATTCCTGATTCTGTCTATTAGCATACCTCTTGTGGTTACGGGAGTATGCTACACTTTTTCTTTTAGAAATCCCCACACAAAGAAATCTAATGGATTTAGGTCAGGAGATCGTGGAGGCCAGGCGACTGGTCCTCCACGGCCGATCCATCTTTCTGGATAATTTTCGTCCAGCCAGTTTCTAACTATTCTCGAATAATGAGCTGGACCAGGCCAATCTTCCAAGAAGGTCGCAGCATTTAACCTTGCAGGCAAAAGGTAGGGTCCAAATAGTCGATTACGGTAGATACCAATCCACACGTTCACACTAAATTCATGCTGAAAATTTCTTTCCCGAAGTGCATGCGGATTTTCATGCGACCAAATATGTTGATTATGAAAGTTTACCACTCCACGTCTAGTGAAGTATGACTCATCGGTCCATAAAACGTTACTTAAAAACTCCCTAATATTATCAGTTCTATCAAGAATCTATTGACAAAATGTGATTCTTCGTTCTCCGTCCCCTGGCTGTAGTCCTTGCACAGGTTGCAAATGGTAAGGACGTCTATGGTCATTTCTAAGAACACGGTGAACATGGCTTGCTGAAATTCCCAAGGCACCAGAAACTCTCCTAACACTTATGGTCGGATCTCTATCAAACTCACGCAGAATCATACGGGTAAATCTGCGCTGACGAACATTTATGTTTTGATCCTTTTGGAGATTTCCAAAACCATTTTCAATTATTTGGCGATGCACTCTTACAAATACTGAGCGTGTTGGATGTCGTCTGTTTGGAAATCTTCGTGCGTATTCTCTGGCTGCTTCTGCTGCGTTTCCATTTACAAAGCCATACACAAAATGAATATCCGCTAACTCTTGATTGGAGAATAAAAATGGCATTTTTATAAAACTTACAAAAAAAACAGGTAAAAGAAACTAAATTTCGTGCATTCACAATTGCAAAAAAACGTTTCAGGTTTCAACAGACAACAAAACTAACTGTCAACTAATTGACGTTTAACCTTATTCTGCTTTCAATTTCAAAAATATTTGCAGGCACAGCCTACTTCTAAAAATCATCGAGATACTGACTTTTTAATGTTATTTTATCATAAATAATTAAAAATGCATCGAACCCTAAAAATTAAAATATCTCAAAAACGGCTAACTATAACGAAAATTCACAAAAGAGCTT
The DNA here is from genome assembly GCA_963669975.1 of Acanthoscelides obtectus. Classification (NCBI taxonomy): domain Eukaryota; kingdom Metazoa; phylum Arthropoda; class Insecta; order Coleoptera; family Chrysomelidae; genus Acanthoscelides; species Acanthoscelides obtectus. The sequence continues at coordinate 101,620,532 of CAVLJG010000006.1, read as the reverse complement.
TTTTATGCAGAAAAGTGCGAAGAATCAGTTTTTTTATTTAAGAAGCAAAAAATTGCACTAAGAGAAAATTTTCGGTCATTTTAATACACTACAGGTACAGTAGAGAGCGCCCTCTAGCGGCTGCAGTAAAACTATGCCCATGGTTCGTTCTGTCGTATCAAAAAACCCTTGTATACCAATTTTCACTGTTATACATCAAATTTCGAAATATTTAAAAAAAACTATTTTAGAAAGTAAATTTCGGAAGCCACGCATTTTTCGACCCATGTTTATATAGACTTTATGCATTAATTTTAAAAGTTCTATCGAATCTTAAAGTTATGCAACAATAAACTGAAACACCCTGTATAGTTTTGTTTCAAGACATTATGTAGGTTTGTCTACAAGATGTCAACCTAGCACCAGCTGCTGTACACTTGACGTGTACTTGTTCCTTAGCTGTACGTGTTGCCTAAACGTCATAATCCTTCAGCTATCAATATTTGGCTCTGATGTGATGTAACATCTATATAGTTCCGACATGACATTATGTCTTCTGCCCACAAATGATTATTGTGGAAATTCTGAATGGCATTTCGAAAAAAATTAGCTTCGTCCGTGAACAGAATCATTGATTCAAATTGCGGATTTTCCGTAATTTTTTGAAGATACCACTGACAAAAGGTCACAGGCCTTCGAGAATCAATGGGAAGTAATGCCTGTACTCTTAAAATATGGTAAGGATATAACAAAAAACCAATAACATTCTCCAAACAATTTGATGGCAAATATAAGTGTCTAGCGATCTTTCTCGTATTCGTTTCAGGATGTTCTTCGACTTCGTGCAGCACTGCTTCCTCAATTTCAGGTGTTCTCACACTTAGAGCTCTACCTTCAGATGTTCCTTTTCGGACAGAACCAGTTTCAACAAGACGACGATGAATATTAGAAAAGGTTCGACTATCTCGCAAAGCACGATCGGGATATCTCTGGTGATAAATCCGTCTGGCTTACTCACCATCACCGTCGGCAAGGCCATATACGTAATGCATTTCCGCCATTTCTGCATTTGAATAATTCACCATTATTAACAAGAGTGTAAAAACTAAATAATGAAAAAGATGTCACAGCGAACAGATTTGAATAACAGAGACTTGTCAGATCTCAAAAGCCAGTGACATACTCCAGAGCAACTAGATATTTATTGCTAAATTGCATTCCTCAATTATTACATTTATTTTCTCGGACAATAGAACGGTTTTTATTTTTTTACTCAAAAATGGCACATCGAACGAAAACAATTCAAGAGAAATCATTTGTTTTAAATTGAACGGGGAATTCAAAAATAATTTTCATTTGGCAAAAAACCGTTGGCGTATCATTTTTTTCTTAAAGAATATAATAATAATATTATTTATGGGTCTCTTTAGTCCTCTGGAATTGGTAGAATTTGAAAAATAGTGCAGTAATACATGTTTTTTATCCTTGGGCCACCGCGCAGGTCTGAGGCTTAAATAAGGTAGGTATATAAGGGAAAAGGGGGGACGACGTCACATGAACTCTACGGAAGAAAGATGTATGCATGCACACTGGGTGGTACCTCCACGCTCGACGGTGAATCGCAACATCCATAGCCAAAAGAGAAATTGTCTTGAAAGAGGATTCGAACGCATGATTAGTAGTGAAAAAACTATTTTCTCGTTCCATAAGATTTGTTTCTTCAGTGCGCCTCGCGGCCTAACGGCTAGGAAGCGTATACAATACTATATGTTCAGTTGCATTGAAATATAAAGTCCTGAATGCTTACCATGATCAGGCAATTGCGCCCAATGCCTGGACAGGTACGAAAGGTCGGGGGTAGTGTACATTGAAGCATCCGTAGCTCCAATAGGATCTATCGAATCGGTGGTCTGCCTACTATTATCTAATTCTAGAATATCGTTGATAGCGAAACTTGCAGGTTGTCGTTGGTGATACCCTACGGGGCTGCCAGTCATTTTCATTGAGTCTAACAATCTGCAAAGAAAAAATTTCTTTATTAATATTTCACCTACAAGTGACACGTAGGTTCGTGATGTCAACCGGAAGTAAGACGTATACGAGCCCCTTCCCACTTCAGTTGGCCCACTTCAAGATTTGTACCAAAATATGCCTTTATAAACTAAACATGATGAAGCTATTTACCTCTAAAACTATTTATTTTCTCAAAAACATTTTAGATACACTCTAGTCGTAGAAAATACATATTTGAAATCACTTAGACCTATAACTAATAGAACATCTGAACAAATAAACAATGTGCAAATAAATGCGCGAAGTTAACAAAGCAACAATTGAAAGATTACCATTGGGTAACATCACCTTTATTTTTTATTAAGGCTGAAATTATTTGGGGCATAGTATTAACCAAGTTTTGGGAAAAATTTGGTGTAAAACAATCCCATATTTCTTGAAGCTTCTGTCTCAGTTCGGTGATTGTACGAGCAGGATGTTGTCGTAGAACCTTTTTCATCTCGTGCCACAAGTTTCAATAGGTGACAGATCTGGACTGCTAGAAACCCATTTCAAAAGTGGTACATTATTTTCTTCCATCCATTAAGGTATTCCACTCATAACAGTTTTTTTTTCAAAACAAAAATTCCCCTCTAAAATTATCATTAAGGTATCACTCAAAACCATGAAATAAAATGAAAATAAAAATAATCAGTGAAAAAACCTAACTTTGCAAAATCATAATATAAATTTGTTGTTATTATGTTCCTGACATCGTGATTTTATCATCGACGTACGTTCATTGATTACTTCGGTACAATTTATGATATGACGTAATAGTCATCGTTCGTGATTTTGACTATACATATGACGGTGTATTTTATCAATTTTCATCCATTTTTGAGGGCATGAATGGCGCTCTATATATCATAATATCTACTTTGAATACGATATCATGTTCTAATATCTTAAAGGATAGTAAACCGTTAAGCAATATGATATTTTTGAAAACAAGAAAGATTCATAAAATTGCTTTCTCGCAGATTTATGTAATATATATAGCCTTATTTGCAAATGAAAGTCTGAGAAGCACTGAGAAATTAGATGGTTTAGGTATTCATCCATTATAGTACCTACCTGAGCTCTTCGAATGATCCACAGGTACTATTTTATTACCTTTTAAATTTATTTTAGATCCTTTTTGTATTATGAGGGAATACCAACATATTTGTCTTTAAAGGGCTCGAACGAAGATCATGACTACGAATAAACTTTGCAATTTGGGCAAAATCTTGATTAATTTTACGATTAGTTGTTTCCAAATCATTGCTCCTAAATGAATAGAAAATCTGAGCATCGTCGGCAAAAATTGTATGCTGCATGATTTTCAGTCTGTTTTTAAATCTGAGATATACAGGGTGTCCGCAAAGTTGGGGTTTTCTTTTTCAGAAACAACTACCCTTGAAATAACAAAGCTAATGTGTAGTGAAACGACGGCGACCAAGTAAAAAAAAATAAAGGAAAAAGTACTCACTCTCCAGTTGACGAGAAGGGCTAAGTACGTCTCTGCCCGAAATCATACCGCTCCAACAGAAAATGAAATCAGCTGAAGCGCTACCGAGCAGACGCAGAAACCACATTGATTGTCTTACACTTAATGGCACATTTTCTAACAAGGAAGGCAAAATGTTGCGTAAAAAGTCTAGGTATTGCATCCCGTCCAATCGATGTGTTAGAATAAATGGTCCAATGAGCATACCGTTCACCAGGCCATCCCAAACATTCACCGAAAATGTTTGTTGAAAATGTGCCCGCCGGACAGCGTGCGGATTTTCTACTGACCAAACATGAGTGTTGCGAAAGTTATTCACCCCATTACGCGTGAACGTAGATTCGTCTGTCACCAATATGCACTTCAAAAAGTCCGGATTATTGTCATGTTGATGCAACAACCACTCACAAAATCGTCACGTTGGACGTGAAACGGATACAGCCCCTCTTCACGCAGCGTTTGCCACACTTTAGTTTTTGATTCCACGTCTCTAGTGCTTGTTGAGGGATTCTCGTCTACGCGATTACCTCTACATGCGTGACCGTAACCGTCGGTTGAAGGTTGCATACTGACCTGACACACTAACCCCGACCCAGTTCTGCCGTCTGGTTGAGACCTTGTACCAATCGGTGATGTCCCGGGTCGCGGCTACAGGACGGTATTAAGATATTTTTGATGTTGCAGAGCCCTTTATCTCGGTTCCCTTAAGACATTGGTGTATATGGTACTAAGAAAAATTGCTTGTGTTTTCAAGATCTACACGTCGTGTAAAGGAAAACCCCAACTTTGCGGACACCCTGTATAATGAAAATCACAGGGGTCCTAACACAGACCCCTGTGGTACCACAGACCAATTTTTTTCTGAGGTAGAGTACTATGAAAATCCGTAATAACTGCATCTAGACGCAAGAAGTGAATGATTAATGGTGTCATATCATACGCTCAAAGATCTTAACACGTTTATGTTAACAAGGTAGATAATATAAAATAAGCTGTACCTATGTATACTATCCTTTATATAAGCACTTACTAATTGAATAATTTATTAATGACATCACCAATATTTCAGCTAGTTTTTTGCAGTATTAAAGTTCAAAATATATCGATTAGAGTATAAAATCTTCAAACGCATGGATACTAATCTAGATAAATTTGTAACATGTTGCTTAGACCTCAACTCTGAATTACGTATAATGACTCAAAAATCCCTTACATAATTCACTATAGGGATATATGTATCGTTATAGAATTGATCTTTAGACAACGTCTCTCACAGTAATTTTAAAATATTAACTACATCTAAGCTCATTTTGTATGACTTTCCATGCAAGTCAAATGCATAAAATAACACTGCGTAAGTTTGAATATCACACGGCCTTGGAACAATATGAGCCGCTGAAAAACCATTATATGCTTTCACCTTCTGGGTCCGCTTGTTCAAATATGGTTCGAAGAAACGTTGTGGTATGTCAGAATTACCCTACTTACTGTAGAGAATGACATGATGTAACAGGTCAAGGATGTCTAGCAGAATCAGAACAGTTGCCAGCTGATCATTTTTGATGATATCATCCCTGATGAAGAATAAGGAGTTGTCGTGCTATGACCGATACTGAGTAATCTGGACCAGTTTAATGTACGAGGGTGGTCCCAGAAGAACGAAGAAAACAAAATTTTTGTAAAAAAATGTATTTGTTTTTCAACATAATCTCCTTTGAGCTCTATACACTTTTCACAGCGTGGTTCAATAAGTTCGATCCCCTTTTTATAATAAGAACAGTCTTGCTCCTCAAACTAGCCATTAAGTGCCGACATCACTTCTTCATCGTTGGAAAATCTTTGACCGCTGAGCCATTTTTTCAAGTTTGGAAACAGAAAATAATCCGAGGGGGCTAAATCTGGTGAATAGGGTGCATGAGGCAGCAATTCGAACTTTAATTCGTTAATTTTGGCCATTGCGATAACGGATTTGTGAGCTGGTGCAATGTCTTGATGAAACAACACTTTCTTCTTAACCAAATGCGGCCGTTTTTGCTTGATTTCATCGCTCAAACATTGCAATATGTTCGCATAATATTCGCCGTTGATAGTTTTACCTTTTTCAAGATAGTCATTGAAAATTATCCCACGCGCATCCCAAAAAATCGACGCCATAACCTTGCCTGCAGATGAAACGGTCTTCACTGGTTGTACCTTTTAAGTCCATTGTTTTGATTGTTCTTTTGTCCCGGGTGTGAAGTGATGGTCCCATGTTTCATCCATGGTTATGAAACGACACAAAAATTCTGCTTTGTTGCTGTAAAACTTCGCTAAACACTCAATTGAAACATCTTCACGACACTGTCTTTGCTCGATTGTGAGCAATCGCGGCACCCATCTTGCACACAGCTTTCTCATGTCCAGATTTTCAGATAATATGCGATGAACCGCAGTTTTTGAAATGCATACTATGTCTGCTAGCTCGCGCACTTACAGTCGACGATCATTCAGTACCGCTTTGTGAATTGTCTTCACCATTTCTGGAGTCGTCACCTCATTTGGTTGACCACTGCGATGCTCGTCTTGACAGCTCATACAGCCTTGTTTAAACTCTGCTAACCAATATTTTACTGTTGTAAACGAAGGAGCAGACTCACCCAGAGTAGAATCCAGTTCAGCTTTTATATTGGTTGGGCTGAGGCCTTTGAAATAAAAGTATTGTACCACACACCAATTTTCTCTATTTTCACAAATTCACTGAAAATGTCAGTATTGATGGCTGCCAAACAAATACTAAACAACGTGGCGTCTTCAAACTTGACACATATGCTTTATAGGTTGCATACTTTCTAATGCAATGATATTTTTCCAACAACTATCGCCATCTCTAGGTCAGGCCGGGTACTTCTGGGAGCACCCTCGTAGATGATTGTCTCTGAACCCTTTGACTAAAAGCACAACATACTGATAAGCCGGAGTTGAGAATATTCAGAAGGGTTATTTATTTTCGAATAAGGTAAGACGATAGCTTCCTTCTAACAGCCTGGGAAAGCCCCGTCTCTAAGGAAACATTAACACTATGAGTAATGTGGTTTAAAATTTCAGGTAAGCAGAGAAGTATTATTCTGCGACTAAGACCATCACAACACGAAGCATCAGACCTTATAGAAGATATATCATCGAGCGCTTCATTCAACTAAGTTTTCGTGCAGTGGGAATTATTTTCATAGTTATCTTTATCTTCAATAACCACTTAGATACAGAATAGTACATGTGGTGGAAAAAAATAAGCCATATATACGTAATATAAATAAAATGTATAAAAATTTAAGTAAAAATCAATCAATATAAGAATTCATATAAATGTTCAGTTCCATCTTTACGTAATCTAGGTTGTACATTCCATAAGATACCTTATAGGTATATGTTATAAAATGCATATGAATGATAGACTCCTTGAATTTAAATTCGCAACATGGGATTTGGATAAACAGGAATTATTCAGAGAGCTTGTAGTCTAATCATATTAGAAAATTTCCCTGAAATAATTGTAAAGTTTGGTTTTATTGAGGCAAGTTGTTCGAGCAGTATACAGGGTGGCGCATCGAAAACGAAACAGACGCATTTACTGGCAGCTCAGTTTTTTTTGGAAAACGCTCAGACCCGTCGATTTTATTTTCGAGGGGGTCACAAGTTTGGCAAAAAATCACGTTAGCACGTGCATCCCCCTAAGCGGGGGTGACACCACCCCCAAAATCTTAAATGGAGAGGGCGGTCGAGTGATACCTTATTTTAAAGGTATTTCAATTCCCTTTATAATGATGTAAAATACATGAGCTTCAGTTCAGTAGTTTTGAAGATTTATTGATTTAAAACTTAAAGTAGGCTTTAATAGGTACATCGTACTACTTTCAGAAGAAATTTGACTAAAAGAATTTACTTAATAAGTGAATGCTTTTCTTCACTACGCCCATGTGGCAAAACTTTTTATTCAACAGCAATAAATGTTTTTTCAAGATTCGTTCATACTCTTGTGTACAAACATTTAGAGCTGAAATGTTTACATGATCACAGGTGAGCCTTGAAGTTTGAGAAAAAAAATAGTTTTATTATGAAATGCAGTGAATGACCTGTTTATGAAGTTAGCACGCAAACTGAAAATACAATTACGTTTCAAACTGTTTTAGCCTAGTTAGTATGTAGATTGTGATGCATGACTCTCATATAACAAGATCACGTGATCCAATCTCATTTCAAAGTAATATTTTTTTAAGTTTTAATATGGTATATGGTACAGGTTTTCGAAACTCATACCATTAAAACAACAGTAGAGTACGTTCAAACTTGTATCACATGTTCCCCTGTCTCCCCTCCAAACCCGGCGCCTCCAGTGTTGCCAGATCGAACGCTACGTTGCCAGTCTCATCACTTAATTTACATACCTCGTATGTGAGTCAGTATCCAAACCAGGCGTCGCGTGGTGCCTATTTTAACTCACATTATGAACAAATCGCATTTGAAAATCCTAAATCGGCAATAACGCAGTTATCGATTTGGTATGAGCATCTTCAAGATCCTATTGATCCTCCGCGAGTGTACTCAAAACTTCACCAGCGTCCTCGATGTTTTTTCCATCAGAGCTGTATATGTTTGTTTATATCATGCAGAAGCCGTCTGGTTGCGACAACTTCAAGGAGTGTTTACACAGAAAACATGCCACAGCGCAATACTTGAAAAATCTTACCAACTGAATAATATATACTAAGTGACATATAAATCCGAACACCCAGTTTAAATGGTTTTATTTTAATAAAAGTTGGTGAATGTATTTATCTTACTGTAAATAATAAGTGAAAAATTTTTCAGCCTTATCAGTTGGACATTCCGGTTTTTATACTGTTTTTTTTAATTCACTAACGCTCTAAAAATGAATATTTCAGCCGCAGTAAAGAATCAACGTTGGCGGATTTTGGTTCTTGACATCCTTTACGATCGGTTACGATGCCTAGAGTACGGAGACCTGTACGATTTCGTCAACTTAGTGAGTTTGATAGGGGCCGTATAGTGGGACTTCGGGAAGCTGGACTTTCTTTTCGGGCAATTGCAGTTAGAGTGCAAAGAAGTGTAGACACTGTGGTTAGGTGTTGTCAGGCATGGCTTCGAGAAGGCCGTACGCAAAGAGCAAGGGGCACTGGACGCCGCCGTAGAACAACAGACCGTGAAGATCGCCGCCTAAGATTATTGGCCTTAAGGGACCGTTTCTCCACTACCAGGTCCACTGCAAATGAATGGTTTGCAGAACACGGAAGACCTATTGGCATGCGAAGTGTTTACCGACGAATGAGAAGTTTTGGCTTGTTTTCATACCGGCCACACTGGGTCCTCCCTTTAACTCGAGAACACCGACGTAATCGCCTTGAGTGGTGCAGACAACGGTCACTCTGGGATCAGGAATGGAACAGTATTGTCTTTAGTGACGAGTCTCGATTTTGTTTAGGCATGCACGATGGTCGTGCCAGGGCGACGTGGTGAAAGGAGGAATCCACAGTTTTTTATTGAAAGACATGTTCATCACACTGTTGGAGTTATGGTTTGGGGTGCTATAGCTTATGGTTCCAGGTCACCTTTAATCTTCATCAGATGTAACATGAACGCGCAGCGTTATATCCACGAAGTTCTAGAACCCCATCTTTTACCCTATCTTGACACCCTGGCAGATCCAACTTTCCAACAAGATAATGCCCGACCACATGTTGCAAGAGTCACAATAGACTTCTTTCAACATAATGATGTCACATTGTTACCATGGCCACCAAGATCTCCCGACTTATCCCTAATTGAGCACGTGTAGGATATGATGGGTAGGAGATTGCTCAATTTGCAACGTCCTCCTCAGACTCTAGAAGCACTTCGAGAGGAGTTGGTGGTTGCCTGGAATGAGATACCACAGGAGGACATTGACCACCTGATCAGAAGCATGCCTAGGCGCGTTGGAGAATGCGTAGCACATCAGGGTGCATCCACACATTATTAAAGGTCAAAGGGCTTTAAAGCAGTGCAATCATTTTGAAATTTTTATCATTTACTTATTATGCTTCATTAAGTACTTATACAAAATTTTATTAAAATAAAACCATTTAAACTGGGTGTTCGGATTTATATGTCACTTAGTATATTAATAAATTAGCCTTGATATTGCAAAGGTAGTTAATTCTGATAAGGAAAGTCTCAACTTTCAGAACAGCCTGTATTCATAAATTACACTTCACCCCACTGTCCTTAATAAAATATTTTGTTGTCTAATTTCAAATGCGAGTTTACGATAGTCCTCAAGAATTCTGCCGTATCTATAAAGCTCTATAAGGACATTGTGGTTTCTTGAAGAACCCTACTATTCATCCTTAAAAATTCCCGTTTACCACTCACTTGTCGTAATACCTCTTACGTGCTCGCAAGAATAAAAAGTATCCGGTTTTCGGGAATTTCTCTCACAGAGCGTAAAGTGCATTTATTTATTGATAATATAATGCAAAGGCCACCTGTTTATGGCCAAGTGAATTGCTCGAACGTGACTTGCCGCCTTTCCTTTGGATTTAGTCGGCGATTGTCAACTGTCGCCGGTGCAGATGAAGCATTCAAAAGTGTTTGAGTAGATGCAGGTCCTTTTCGCAGCAGGTCATGCTCATTTTAATTTGAATGAACGGCCGAGATTGACACGAATCAGCTTAAAATGGTGCGGTTCCGTTCTCTCTTTCAGTGTGTACTACTTTACACTCTGGAGAGCTTTTTCCGCTTAAATACGCCTTAAAGGAAATGCTTTAGATGCATTGTGGATCTTTCTGAATGAACGTAGAAGTACCTGTAGATACCACCATCGTACGGTACTTTATTCGGATATATGGTACTTGGATCTTGGGTATGTTATGTTCATTATTGCCATTATGCCACGTCCGCACATTGATAAAAAAATTTGATTATTTTAATTAAAATTTTAGTTACGTCAATTAAAACAATTAACTATACTAAGTGACATATAAATCCGAACATCCAGTTTAAGTGGTTTTATTTTAATAAAAGTTGGTGAATGTATTTATCTTACTGTAAATAACAAGTGAAAAAATTTTCAGCCTTATCAGTTGGACATTCCGGTTTTATACTGCTTTTTTTTAATTCACTAACGCTCTAAAAATGAATATTTCAGCCGCAGTAAAGAATCAACGTTGGCGGATTTTGGTTCTTGACATCCTTTACGATCGGTTACGATGCCTAGAGTACGGAGACATGTACGATTTCGTCAACTTAGTGAGTTTGATAGGGGCCGTATAGTGGGACTTCGGGAAGCTGGACTTTCTTTTCGGGCAATTGCAGTTAGAGTGCAAAGAAGTGTAGACGCTGTGGTTAGGTGTTGTCAGGCATGGCTTCGAGAAGGCCGTACGCAAAGAGCAAGGGGCACTGGACGCCGCCGTAGAACAACAGACCGTGAAGATCGCCGCCTAAGATTATTGGCCTTAAGGGACCGTTTCTCTACTACCAGGTCCATTGCAAATGAATGGTTTGCAGAACACGGAAGACCTATTGGCATGCGAAGTGTTTACCAACGAATGAGAAGTTTTGGCTTGTTTTCATACCGGCCACACTGGGTCCTCCCTTTAACTCGAGAACACCGACGTAATCGCCTTGAGTGGTGCAGACAACGGTCACTCTGGGATCAGGAATGGAACAGTATTGTCTTTAGTGACGAGTCTCGATTGTGTTTAGGCATGCACGATGGTCGTGCCAGGGTTCGAAGGCGACGTGGTGAAAGGAGGAATCCACAGTTTTTTGTTGAAGGACATGTTCATCGCACTGTTGGAGTTATGGTTTGGGGTGCTATAGCTTATGGTTCCAGGTCACCTTTAATCTTCATCAGAGGTACAATGAACGCGCAGCGTTATATCCACGAAGTTCTAGAACCCCATCTTTTACCCTATCTTGACACCCTGGCAGATCCAACTTTCCAACAAGATAATGCCCGACCACATGTTGCAAGAGTCACAATAGACTTCTTTCAACATAATGATGTCACATTGTTACCATGGCCACCAAGATCTCCCGCCTTACCCCCAATTGAGCACGTGTGGGATATGATGGGTAGGAGATTGCTCAATTTGTAACGTCCTCCTCAGACTCTAGAAGCACTTCGAGAGGAGTTGGTGGTTGACTGGATTGAGATACCACAGGAGGACATTAACCACCTGATCAGAAGCATCCCTAGGCGCGTTGGAGAATACGTAGCACATCAGGGTGCATCCACACATTATTAAAGGTCAAAGGGCTTTAAAGCAGTGCAATCATTTTGAAATTTTTATCATTTACTTATTATGCTTCATTAAGTATATATACAAAATTTTATTAAAATAAAACTATTTAAACTGGGTGTTCGGATTTATATGTCACTTAGTATATGTTACAGCTAACAAGTTTAATTACCTTAATTAAAACAGTTCACTTGAATCTATTAAACTAGTTGAATTAAACCAAAACGTAATCGTTACCTTACTTAAATTTAGTATACAATTTTTTAAATAAATAAACTATTAAAATTAGTTTACCTGCTCCAAATAAAACAGTTTAATTAATTTTATTGAATTTGTTCAATTAGTTTAGGTAAAAGTGTTTTTAATTTGATGAATCATTTTATTTAGATTTAAGAGGATATTCGGAGTGTATTTTTAATATAAAAGAAAAAATTGCATTTTACTGAATAACTGCTTTGAAAAAACCTGAACAAGCAAGAAATTAGGAAAACTTGATATTGATGGTTAATGTTTTCGAATCAACATTATTAAACTTACTGGATATTTTTATTTTCAATTGAAAACTTATTGTATATGGGATCAAGTTTTACCAACTACTTGTCTGATTGTCCAAAAACAGATTATATCACGATTAACTTTTGCAATTATTTGTTTTAAATTCAGAAAGTAGAGAGAGCGACACCTGAAACTGAACAAGGTCACTTGATCATGTTTGCAAAAACCGCATTTATATTTCTAATAATAAAACAATATTGCTCTCATACCCAGGGGCGGCTGTCCCTTAAGTTCTGCAGAGCTGCAGAACTGTCAAAACTTTTGTCTTAACAGAAAAAAAGCAGTAATAATTTGATCATTATTTATTTTCCATGTTATCACACAAATAGAAACAATACCGGCAACGCTGCCGCCGCAAGACACGGCGTCGAGTCTGTTTTGTACTGAGAAAGCATTATAATCGACCAATCGTGTATTTGTCATTTTCGTCGCGACCGCAGCGTAACATTATTCATGGGCCACTTGAAAAGGGTCTGTGCACTACTTCTAAACAAGCCGCACGCGTTTGCTTTTGTCTCTCTCTACAAAATCAAATGCGCATAAGCATGTGCTGCAAGTTATACAGATCCGTACAGATCTAATGCGAAGTACGATATCTGATTGGTCGGTCGGTGCTCGGTCCTCGGCGGTATTGGCATATTGGTCTTCAACAGTTTTTATTTAGGTATTTTGGGTCTTACGTTGAGTGACTAGTGACTCACTGACTGACTGTGGCTGTGTAGAAGGGTAGTGCAAGACAATGGATGTAGTTTACAGACTTATCAGCGTGAAACGATTCTGGGAATACACATCTGAAGAAAAAATTGAGCTGAAGGTGTCGACCGCTGCCGGACATATTTATAAAAACACAGGGCGTTAGTCGGGGCAAGAGCTATACGCGGCACTTCAGCAGGGAGATTTACACCAGAAAGGACTGGATTTGTGGGTGCAACAGGAAGAATGCCCTTTTCTGCTTTCCTTGCATACTTTTCGGTGGTGTAACAAAGCTTGGACGGAGGTAGGTGCTACAGATTTAGTGCACCCGAGTGAAAAAATTAAGAAGCATGAAAACTCTAAAACACATCATCATAATTCGATGGAATTGGCTTTATTGGGGACTGTTAACATCTGAGCTCAGTTAGATTCAGCATATTGGAGAAATATACAACAGCATAATGATACCGTTACAAGAAACAGGTACGTTCTATCAAAAATAATCGATTGTATAAAATTTTGCGGAGCATTTGAATTGGCGCTACGAAACCACGACGAAACCGAGAGCTCTCAAAACCCGGGAATATTTCGTGGACTGATTAATTTTTCTGCTGAGCTTGATACAACGTTAAGCGAATACATAAAAAATGCTTCAATATTTAAAGGAACTTCGAAAGGAATACAAAACTATCTACTGGATTGTATTCTTGAAGTTTGTCATGAAGAAGTAATAAAACAGATTAACAGAGTCTCGTATTTGGCGATAATAGCAGATGAAACAACGGACATTTCGGGGAAAACCCAACTGGTAACAATTTTCGAATACGTATTTAACGGCGAACCAGTAGAACATTTTTGGAATTATATGAATCCCGAAAAATGTGACGCTGATATTCTCACAAGACATATTTTGAGCGTCGTAGATCCATTAATAGGAAATTTCCCTAACAAACTGATTTCACAAAGCTATGATGGAGCCGCGGTAATGAGCGGACATAATGCTGGAGTACAGGCAAAAATTAAACAACGATATCCATTTGCTCACTACGTGCATTGCTATGCGCATCAGTTACACGTGATTATGTCCCAAGCTGCTTCCGTAAATGCTCAAGTTCGGGTGTTCTTTGGGGATTTGAAAGGTATTCCGGGATTTTTTAATAATTCTCCTCAACGCCTAGAGGGGAAAATAATCCCCAAGGAGCAATAAATGTAATGTTTGAGAACAGAGAATCACTCATCGAATGCATGGAAGAAATAGAAGAAAATTTCACTAATGAAACCGTTTGCAAGGCAGCTTGCGGTATTCGCCGTATGTTAAACGATTCTGTTTTCGTGTTTTGGTTGACATTTTTTCATCATGTCACGCCTCACGTCGACATCTTGTTCAACCAGTTGCAGAAGAGAAAAACCGAGCCAGCGCAACGGCTATCCATAATTTTGAAAAATGTATTGTCGATGTGAGAAATAAAATTGATGACATAATAAATGATGCCAAAATAATTTGCACTGAACCCCAAGGCAACAAAACGATACGACATAATAATAGCAGTCACGATCACCGAATTGCCGCATTAGAAGTATGCGACAATTCGGTGATTGACTATGTCAACATCAGAGGTTGAGCGAAATTTCTCAACATTGAAAAGAATCAAGACCTTTCTTCGAAATACTATGGACCCAGGATCGCCTTACAGCGTTGTCGATGCTGTCCATTGAAAAGGAATTTATTTCGACGATGGAAATTTTCAACAGGAAGGTGATCGACAAACTTGCTGCGAAGAAGGAGCGCCGAATCGAACTGACATATAAAAAATAGGTAAGTTTGGATTTGCAGAAAAACACCTGTTTTATTTTGCCACGAGCCTCCACTGTTATCTAATTTGTTTTTTCGTAAACAATGCACTCTAGGAAAAAACACAAGAGTAATTATTTGTAACAAATTGAAGGTAAAATTTGAAAAATTGCGCGTTTCGACAAAAAAAAACAGTATCTAGCGTTCTATTTTTATTTGGAAAAATAGTGCCAGAAATCCCCTGTATCTCCGCCAATAGCGCACGTTGATTTTAAGTAAAGACATGAATGAGGACAATACTTAGGTGAATAAACACAACAAATTGTACTTCATCCCAGATTACGGTTATGAAGAGTGTTTTATTTTTCAATTTCAACAACCCGTATCTTCTTAATGAAGCCCTCGAGGAAAAAATGTTACATAGAAGACCCCCTTAAAATGCGGTACTGTGCATGATGTTTCATTTTTGGTCACGAGTTGTGGATACAGGGTATGTAATGTCTAATTACACTGATCAACAGCCAAAAAATATCCTAAATAAAATCAACAAAATATTACTATTTTTAATGTGCTAAAACCGGAATGAAACTTGTTTTTTCAATATTAGTTCAAGTTTTAGAGATACGGTAATTATATGTGTTCCTGCTGTGACAGTGTTAATATACTGTAATTCACAAGAATGCACGTGCTACATTTTTATATTCGGCAAGGAAAGATGATGTAATCGGCATGATTGTGTTACGTTATACATACGTGTACATTATATTGTTTTATATTAGCCATTTTTTCCTCAGTTGGCTGACAGCGTTCATGCAAGACGTCTCGAAAGTGTGTAAACAATCCAGATCAGTTTTGTTACGTGTGTGGTGATGTGACTTTTGCGTCTCAGAGACGGTCTATTACTCCACTAATAACAAAGGCATATCAGCTTTATTTCGGTTGTAAACTAGGTGATCAAGACAAACAGTGGACACCCCACATCTGCTGTAATACATGTGCTTCAAGTCTGAGGAGCTGGTTAAATGGCAAGAAACGGTCTATGCGCTTTGCTGTCCCAATGGTTTGGAGAGAGCCTACAAATCATATGAATGATTGTTACTTTTGCATGGTACCTTGTGTTGGACAAGCCACAGGTATGTCCAAGAAAAAAAAATCGGTTATTAACTACCCAAACATACCATCTGCGATGAGACCTGTGCCTCACAGTGACGAAAATCCTATTCCAAAACCCCCAGAATCCTACACTTGCGAATCAGAAAACGAATCAGATCATGGCGATCGAGTGATTCGTCAGGAAGAAGATATGCCATCAACGTCAAGAGATCCTGTTTTTATACCGAGCACGTCATGCCACCAACCGCACAAAATAACACAGTCAGAATTAAATGATCTTGTAAGAGATTTAGAACTTCGAAAATGTAAGGCAGAGTTACTTGGATCAAGACTTCAGCAGTGGAACTTGTTAGAAGACGATGTTTCGGTATGTGTTTTTCGTAAACGCCACAAAGACTTAGAACCATTTTTCAATATGGAGAATAACTTGGATTTCTGCAGTAACATTAACGGTTTACTGGCGGCTTTAAATATAAACTATAACCCAGAAGAACGGAGATTGTTTATAGACAGTTCAACATAGAGTTTAAAGGCAGTGTTATTGCATATTGGAAATATTTTACCAACTCTTTCTGTAGGGTATGCTGCAGTTCACATGAAAGAATCATATGACAATATGAAGTACCTATTGACATGCATAAAATACGATGAGCACCAATTTCATATTTGTGGCGATTTGAAAGTTGTTGCACTTTTACTTGGGCTGCAGCTAGGCTACACAAAGTTTTGCTGTTTTTTTGTGTGAATGGGACACTCGGGCAAAGGCACTTCATTACACCAGACAAGACTGGTCTGTTCGTCAATTCCTAGAGCCAGGTCAAAAAAATGTACAGCATATGCCATTAGTAGATTCGAAAAAAATTTTATTACCACCACTGCATATCAAGTTGGGCCTAATGAAAAACTTTGTCAAGGCATTAGATAGAGATGGGTCAGCTTTTCAATACCTGCGTCAGAAATTTCCAAGACTAAGTGAGGCAAAGGTTAAAGAAGGTATTTTTGTTGGGCCACAGATTCGAAATATTTTGAAAGATACACAGTTTGAAAACACTTTAACAGGTATTGAAAAAACTGCTTAGAATGATTTCCGTCTGGTGGTCACTAATTTCTTGGGAAATAGAAAAGCTGACAACTATAAAACCCTTGTCAAAAATATGCTGTCATCGTATCAAAAGATGGGCTGTAATATGTCTCTTAAGATACATTTCTTACACTCACACCTAGACTTTTTTCCTGACAATTGCGGAGCCGTAAGTGATGAGCACGGATATTTCAACCATGGAAAAAGGGTACCAGGGAAAGTGGAATCCTTCCATGCTTGCAGACTAGTGTTGGACTCTTGGTAGAGATGCTCCAGAAACGATCCATAAAAGAACAGCAAAAAGACAGCGCATATAGTGATTCTTATAAGTATATGAATCTTGTTACTTTTTTTAATATATCCTTAAAAATAAAAAGTTTTTTTTCTAAACCGCAACTAATTTTTTTATTTCATTGTCATTTTTGGATTCAGCGCCCCAAAATTAACAAAGAAGTGCACTTTTCCCACAAGATACAATTAAAAAACTAAAATTTGTTGTCCAGTGTTATTGTGATACCTACATGCTGACAGTTTGAACAGGGAGTAGCTAGAAATTACTTAAATAATTTATGACGTTTCTCACTTGAGTGAAATATATTTTTTGCTTCTTGTGCTTGTTTGTTTTTTCCTTTAGATGGGATCACCTACTTTTTGTATGAGTTCTATTTTTGTTACCTTGATCTTTCTTTACTCATTATTGTTTTGTATAAACGCTATTTATTTATGATACTACTAACCCTGGCAAGGCAGATCTGATGCTGGAACACCAAGCCGCCCCGTGGGGCAACAACGCGGGCACCCATGGATGAAGCAGGAGGGGCGGCCAGGTCAAAAGGGCCGCCATGGCAGCCGTGGGCGACGTATCCACTGACGAAGTGGCCGTCTTTGAGTCTTCCTTATCGGGAGCCACGGTGACGGCACTAACAAAAACCGGCCGTAAGTAAGAACACTGAACACTCAACGCGCGCGATCCCGACACACGCAAACCTCAAGAGCCGTGAAGAGCCACTGGTGCTGAAGAGGCGTCCTTCAGTGAAGGGCTCTCGACGGCTCTTCTGTCGGCCAATAGCAAGCCGTAGAGAGAGGGAGGAGCGTAGGAGAGCCAATGAGGAGCGCGCGGCTACTTTCGATTATTGTTACCGCACACAAGAGAGTAAAGAGAATAAAGAGCCTTGAGCCCCCTTAGAAGAGTAGGGGTAGTAATATTGTATGTATGTGTTGTAAGCAGCTGGTGTGACCTTTTGTAGTGGAGTACGTACTTTGTATTGAGTTTTTTAACATTATCTTGCTTGGACTGAGCCTCTTCGCAAAGAGTATGCACATAAAATATGTGCGTCCCTTAGGTATTCAAATTGATATCATGTTTATTCAGTACTCAAAAGATAAGAACTTAATGAATAAGGATGAGACAATACCTGAAAAGATTAAAGCTGCATGTGGTTGAAGTAAAGACTCCTATAACGGTTTTGGATGATTTGTTAGGCTTTGATTTAAAGTATAATCATGACGGGAATGATGTAGCTGTGTTTACATATTCATCATGGTGCTATAAGGTACCTTAGTTCAAACTATCTTCATTAGATACAAGAAAATTTGTTATAACATAATTGTAATTTGATATTTTTTGTTTATTCATCAATGTACCACGAGCCCCTTCCCACTTCAGTTGGCCCAACTATTGAAATCTTAGTTTTTTTCTTATCAAACACAAATAATAAAAATGTAGCAGTGTGTTAGAGGTTTAAAATATTAACAATGGATATTTTGATAATATATAGTAGAAAACAGCAACTTTATCACTGCCTAATCAAATTTGCAGCATAAAAATAACACATGTTGCAATTACAGCATATCAACCTATTTTAATTTCAATGCAAAATAAGTATATAACGCATAGGTGGCTTCTGAGATGGCATTACTGGAGGTCTAAGCTGGATTCTTGTCTCAAATGCACTTAATTGAGATTCAAAGCTAGAAATTAGTTGCGCATCCGCTTTTTCTTATCCATTCTGGAGATTACATACAGTGGACCTCCGATAATCCGACAAACATTATGCAGGGCAGTGTCGGACTATCGAATTTGTCGGATTATAGAGCACTGCCTAAGACCCCCTATAGTCCGGAATTTTTTACAAAAGAGTACCTTGTTATCCGACAAATTACATATCCAATGGTAAGATTATAAATGTTATGTAGGTATATGTATTTACTTTGAAGTACAAATCATACATAGTTTATGTACGTCGAATTTAGTATGTAAATTAAATAACAATAGAGAGCTTAAGTTTTATTATAAAATTAAGCATAAATGCATATACATATGTACCAAAATAATCAAGAATTATTAATCAAAATCATTAATGAATTTATCAAATTATGAAGCTTGGAAATATTCATAAATTGTTTTTTGTTTAAGTTGCTATAACGCGAGATCAAAGCTTTGTCACTCAGTCTTCTCAAAAGTAAAAGTTCGTTGTAGGATGTACCATTCTCTTCAGCCCATCGTAAACCTAACTCAAAGGCGTTAATTGCGTCTTGTGCTGTGACTTGTGGAGCAGTTGCAATCACGTCGTAGTTATTTTCCCGATTGTTTGTTGTATAATTAGAAACCTCTTTTATAATCTCTTCGTCAGACATTTCATGAAAAACATTTTCCCCTTTATCCATTCCACGGCACCAGATTTCCAAATCTTCCGGCCTTATCTGTGTTTCAGTAGCGGCTTGTTCTATAACTTCCGAGGTAACACTGATTTGTGGAACGTTGCTAGGAGTGGTGACTATATCTGGCCATAACTTTTTCCAAGACGATTTAATAGTTGATGACGGTAACGCATTCCACGACTGACAAAGAGCAAAAACCAAGTCTTTCATATTAAATTCTTTTAAAGTTTTTTCTATTGGTTGGTCTTTTGATACGGCTCTCAGAAGTAGGTTTTTCTTATAGTCTTGCTTGACAAACTGAATGATATTCTGGTCCATTGCTTGAATCAGTGCAGTGCAATTTGGCGGAAGAAACATCGCAGTGATGCATTTATCCTCAGTTGTTAGTTCTTCTTCAGACGGATGACCGGGAGCGTTATCAAGAAGCAACAACGCTTTTTGAGGAAAATTATGATCTTTTAACCATTTTCTAACTTCAGGTACGAAGCATTCATCAAACCACTTTTTGAAAATGTCTTTTGTCGTCCATGCACTTTTTTGTCCATAATAGTGTACAGGTAAATCAATGTTTTTGAATGCCCGTGGTTTATTAGATTTCCCAATGACCATCACCTTAAGCGCGTGTGTGCCCGCAGCGTTAGCACATGGTAGTATGGTTACACGCTCTTTACTTACTTTTCGTTCAGGTACGGATTTTTTGTTACAAGAAACGAAAGTTTTGTTAGGCATCACACGCCAAAAAAGCCCTGATTCGTCTGCATTGTACACCTGTGACGGGTCAAGATTTAAATCGTTCACCTTTTGCAAAAATCTTAATTCAAAGGGCTCTATGCAGGTGGCATCGTTAGAAAGTTTCTCTCCTGTAATAGTCATTAAACGTATGCCATGACGACTTTTAAAACGTTCTAGCAATCCTTTGCTGGCCGTAAAATCATCTTTTTTGGTTATTTCCTTATAAAAAAACTTTGCCAACATGGGTCCTGAAATTGGTGCCTGCCTATTTCATTCCTGAAGAAACCACATGTACAAAGCTTCTTCCACTTCTGGATGTTCAGCTTTCTTGAGTGTCTGTCTCTTGCCTGGCCCGCAGTCAGTAGTTGACACGAACTTCTTGATCTTCTGGTGGTTTCTTTTAATGTCTACGCCGTATTCACTTGCTAAACTACTGAAAGTTTCATTGCGATTTAAGCGGTCTAAAATATCACATTTCTCTTTAATTGTCAATGTTTTGTGCTTTCGCTTCTGAGTTTGTGATGACATTATTACAAGTTGTAACCTGTTCAAACCTGCGTAATCTACATTAGCGAAGATTGTCAAATACGTATGTAATACATATTCAAAGACATGTCGGATTACAGAGGGCGCCGGATTAGACAGGGGCCGGATTATCGGGGGTCCACTGTATACAAATTTGCTGAATTTCAAAAATGAGAGAGATAAGAAATATTTATATTCACTGTACACTGTCGAATTACAAGCCATATACATGCTACGTATGTTAAAGGACTTTCCTAGTCATGTGAATCAGATCTTTAGTTTTGATAGAAATCAAGATAGTTCCTAAAAACCGAAAATGAAATGATAATGATTCTTGGGACTCACTAGGCTTTTTTATCGTACAATCAATCATCTTTAGTACAAATGACCCTTTTGATTTCGGAAATGGGCGGTGATATCCCTCGACCCAAGCCGACTGACGCTTCCACTATGTCACAAAGCACCCTTGAATCTGCCTATTCTCAAAAAAAGTGCTAAACGGGCGTAAAAGTCACCTTTCGGAACAAACCCTGGACCACTGCAGGTAGACCGGAAGTAGGTCCCTCAGTCAGCGGCACGCTATTGTGTAACCCCGAACAGTTAATTGTTTAGTAGTACCTATACGCAATCCAGAGGCGCAACACCAGGACATTTTTTCTTTTTCGAAAAGGGTGATTTTCTACTGAGGATTCTCAATTTTGACATCTACAGCATACGTATTTTAATTAAACTAGGAGTCACAGAGTTTCGAGTTATATTTTGATAAATTATTTTAGTATAGCTTGTTTATTGACCACGGAAGATACAGAGTACTTGTGTATCAACTGTAATATAAGGCACTAAGCCAATATTCGAGCCCCTTTTGCACTTCAGTCGGCCCACTTCAAGATTTGTACCAAAATATGCCTTTATAAACTAAACATGACGAAACTATTTACTTCTAAAACAATTTACTTTCTCAAAAACATTTTAGATACACTCTAGTCCTAAAAATACATATTTTAAATTACTTAGACCTATAACTAGTAGAACAAATAAACAATGTGTGAATAAATGCGCGAAGTTAACAAAGCAACAATTATTGAAAGTTTACTATTGGTAACATTACCTTTATTTTTTATTACGGCTGAAATTCTTTGGGGCATAGTGTAAACCAAGTTTTGGCAAAAATTTGTTGTAGAACAATCCCATATTTCTTGAAGCTTTTGTCTCAGTTCGGTGATTGTACGAGCAGGATGTTGTCGCAGAACCTTTTTCATCTCGTGCCACAAAGTTTCAATAGGTGTCAGATCTGGACTGCTAGAAACCCATTTCAAAAGTGGTACATTATTTTCTTCCATCCATTTTATAGCCTTTTTTGAGGTATGGCACGCTGCACCATCTTGCTGAAACACAAAATCTTGGCCGGATATCAAACATTCTTCCATCACTGGTAGCAATTCTTCTAAGATTGCCAAATATTTGTTTGTATCCACATTTCCATCAATAAAATGAAGTTTTCCTACTCCTTTTGATGACATACTGCCCCAGACCATAATGGATACTGGAAATTTCACTTTTCTCTTCAGACAGTCAACATGGAATGCTTCATTTTTTTTGCGAATAACTACTGCGACTGTCACCAACTCAAACTTTGAATCAGGCCTCATCACTCCATTGTATTGCACACCATTGTTGAGGTGTCCATTGTCTATGTTCTTTAGACCATCTAAGCTGCTAGAAACCCATTTCAAAAGTGGTACATTATTTTCTTCCATCCATTTTATAGCCTTTTTTGAGGTATGGCACGCTGCACCATCTTGCTGAAACACAAAATCTTGGCCGGATATCAAACATTCTTCCATCACTGGTAGCAATTCTTCTAAGATTGCCAAATATTTGTTTGTATCCACATTTCCATCATTAAAATGAAGTTTTCCTACTCCTTTTTATGACATACTGCCCCAGACCATAATGGATACTGGAA
The DNA here is from genome assembly GCA_963669975.1 of Acanthoscelides obtectus. Taxonomy (NCBI): domain Eukaryota; kingdom Metazoa; phylum Arthropoda; class Insecta; order Coleoptera; family Chrysomelidae; genus Acanthoscelides; species Acanthoscelides obtectus. The sequence goes on along the minus strand of CAVLJG010000006.1, from coordinate 101,597,615 downwards.
ATTTCACTTTTCTCTTCAGACAGTCAACATGGAATGCTTCATTTTTTTTGCGAATAACTACTGCGACTGTCACCAACTCAAACTTTGAATCAGGCCTCATCACTCCATTGTATTGCACACCATTGTTGAGGTGTCCATTGTCTATGTTCTTTAGACCATCTAAGCCGATTTTTCTTTTGCAGTGGAGTTAAAGTGGCTTTTCTTTGGCCTAAAAACAAGTTGTGCAACTTTAGGGTTTGTACTTCACTTTTTTTATAAGAAAACTTACCTTGCAAGTGCTAAATTCCAGTTTGTGGGCCTCTCTATGAGTTGTAGACCTCGAAATTCTCCTTCCAACAGCGTCACTCCACAGAGCACTTAATTGTAAATAATTGGCACGCCTGTTTTTCACTATTATTCTTCGTAATGCTCTTCGGTCGGCATTTGTAATATTACTTTTTTTCACATATCGTGGCTTAATATTAACTGAACCAGTTACGTTATATATTCTAACAATATTTCTCACACTGTACCGCGATAAGTCTAACAAAGTTGCAATTTCTGAGTTTGATTCCCAGAATTAAAAAATTTAATTATCAGTAACCGAATTTTCTCACTAATAACCTTTCCTCTACCCATTTTGAAAACCTTAACTACCCAAAACTACTTTAAACGTATTCTGACAGCTGTGATTATGGCTTTTATTTTTCACAGCCACCTATGCATTATACAGGGTGTTTCAGTTTATTGTTGCATAACTTTAAGATTCGATAGAACTTTTAAAATTAATGCATAAAGTCTATATAAACATGGGTCGAAAAATGCGTGGCTGCCGAAATACAGGGTATTTAAATTTACCTTCTAAAATAGTTTTTTTTAAATATTTCGAACAATATTTGATGTATAACAGTGAAAATTGGTATACAAGGGTTTTTTGGTTCGTTCGACAAAACGAACCATGGGCATAGTTTTACTGTAGCCGCTAGAGGGCGCTCTCTACTGTGCCTGTAGTGTATTAAAATGACCGAAAACTTTTTCTTAGTGCAATTTTTTGCTTTTTGAATAAAAAAACTGATTCTTCGCACTTTTCAACATAAAAAATCTCTCTTGTGAGTTTTCGTTATAGTTAGCCGTTTTTGAGATATTTCGATTTTTAAGATTCGATGCATTTTTAATTATTTATGATAAAATAACGTTAAAAAGTCAGTATCTCGATAATTTTTAGAAGTAAGCTGTGCCTGCAAATATTTTTGAAATTGAAAGCAGAATAAGGTTAAACGTCAATTAGTTGACAGTTAATTTTGTTGTCTGTTGAAACCTGAAACGTTTTTTTGCAATTGTGAATGCATGAAATTTAGTTTCTTTTACCTATTTTTTTTTTTTGTAAGTTTTATAAAAATGCCATTTTTATTCTCTAATCAAGAGTTAGCGGATATTCATTCTGTGTATGCCTTTGTAAATGGAAACGCAGCAGAAGCAGCCAGAGAATACGCACGAAGATTTCCAAACAGACGACATCCAACTCGCTCAGTATTTGTAAGAGTGCATCGCCAAATAATTGAAAATGGTTTTGGAAATCTCCAAAGGGATCAAAACATAAATGTTCGTCAGCGCAGATTTACCCGTATGATTCTGCGTGAGTTTGATAGAGATCCGAACACAAGTGTTAGGAGAGTTTCTGGTGCCTTGGGAATTTGACCAAGCCATGTTCACCGTGTTCTTAGAAATTATCATAGACGTCCTTAAGATTTGCAACCTGTGCAAGGACTACAGCCAGGGGACGGAGAACGAAGAATCACATTTTGTCAGTGGATTCTTGATAGAACTGATAATAATAGGGAGTTTTTAAGTAACGTTTTATGGACCGATGAGTCATGCTTCACTAGACGGTGGAGTGGTAAATTTTCATAATCAACATATTTGGTCGCATGAAAATCCGCATGCAGTTCGGGAAAGAAATTTTCAGCATGAATTTAGTGTGAACGTGTGGATTGGTATCTACCGTAATTGAACAATTGGGTTTACATTTCGAGCAACTACTTTAGATTTTGTATGTTTGTCCTAACTAGCCAATATCATTTTAGTTGTAAATAATTAATTTAATTTGTTAAAAATAATATTGGTAAATTAAACAAATTAATATTCTGTTTTTTTGTGTTTATTTGGAGTTAGGAATTATTGTTGTGTTTAAAAACACAATCTAAATGATCATCTTAATTACTTGTAATGCCCAAATCGAAAATGTAAAAAAAATATTATTTTCCCAGAAATAATTAAAAATGCATCGAACCTTAAAAATCGAAATATCTCAAAAACGGATAACTATAGCGAAAACTCACGGGAGAGCTTTTTTATGTTGAAAAGTGCGAAGAATCAGTTTTTTTATTCAAAAAGCAAAGAATTGCACTAAGAAAAAAATGTTCGGTTATTTTAATACACTACAGGTACAGTAGAGAGCACCCTCTAACGGCTACAGGAAAACTATGCCCATGGTTTGTTTTGTCATACCAAAAAACTCTTGTATACCAATTTTCACTGTTATACATCAAACATTGTTCGAAATATTTAAAAAAAAACTATTTTAGAAATTAAATTTAAACACCCTGTATTTCGGAAGCCACTCATTTTTCGACCCATGTTTATATAGACTTTATCCATTAATTTTAAAAGTTCGATCGAATCTTAAAGTTATGCAACAATAAACTGAAACACGTATACTTATAGGTATACTTATTTTGCATTGAAATGAAAATAGGTTGATTTGCTGTAATTGCAACATGTGTTATTTTTATGCTGCAAATTTGATTAGGGAGTGACAAAGTTGGTGTTTTCTACTATGTATTATCAAAATATTCATTGTTAATATTTGAAACCTATAACATCTACATTTTTATTATTTGTGTTTGATAAGAAAAAAAATAAGATTTCAATAGTTGGGCCAACTGAAGTGGGAATGGGCTCGTACAGGGAGTTTCAAATTGGTACCTCGCCATCTTGTAGATGAGAATAAGTAACAATGACAACATGCAATTTATTTTGGAATCCCATCTCGAATAAATCAGGAAAAGATAAAAGTGATTTTGAGATAAATTTGGTATGCTAAAAAAATGACTATCTGATAATTTCAAGGCCTACCTAGGAAATTCTGTTTTTTTTTAATAACTAATAATTGGCAATGCCAATGTATGATGTATACATCTTTGGAATAAAAATTTAAAACTCTATTCATCTGTGCAAAATCCAATATGGCGTCCATAAGAGAAAGTTAATCCTGGAGAATAAAATACGAAACGTCATATTAAAATTCTAATTATGCCAGCTTGTAGAGGAGAATGTTAATGTGGAATTTATTTTGAAATATCACGAAAAATAAAGTGAGAAAAAAAAATTAAAAACGATTTTAGGAAAACTCGTTTTTTTTTCACCTCTCACCGGAAGTACTATGAATTTTGAAACTTTATGAGCGGCATTTTAATAATTACCTAAATCGCAGATTTGCCCCACATTCAAGCGACTTCGTATCTCTCACAGTTTCCGAGTATCTTTCACTGTTTTCGAGATGAGGGTCGAATTTGAAACACCTTGTATATAATTAAAAATACTAGCTAAAATGGAATTAAGATACGCAGATACAGTATAAAAAAATAACACAACAAAAACCAAAGACATTCTTTGATACTTTTCACTTCCTCTTTGAAGCTCCTGTACGTTAATTGTTAATCGATGTGATTAAATAAGACAGCCCAGTTGTAGTAAGGAGATTTTTTTAAGTATGTTGTGACCCGATATCAGCTTTTTTGGGTTGAGTTACTAAGTACCTATTTCCCTTCCTTCCTTCCCACAAAGTAGATAACCGATGGTAGATTTAGGGTACATACGTGTGTCAGGAGGATAGAAAAGATCTTAGCGTTTAACGGAGCTGCTACAATCACGAGCACCTGCTGAGGTAACGGGAGAGTGAAAAGGAAACGAGGGTGGGCTGGCCTTAGACGCTCGTCGGCGCTACTTTAAAAGAGGAAAGGATGACTGCGGGTGCGTACGGAGGTAAATTTTTATAATAACAGAGTCGGATTTCGATTAGCGATCTAGCCTGTAAATCGCTTCCTATTTTGGTACTCAGCAAGTGATCATTTAGTATTGTTCTAACCTTGTAACTGTTCGTCAATATTGTGTTGTTGAATTGTTGTGGTGTACTCTTGTTGGTGTTATTGTTCTTGAGTACCTTTTTTTATCAAGGTTGATAATGCACAATAAAAGGTCATATTATGCGACAATTTTAATTACTAATGCAGCGAGTTTAATTTATGATACAATAGTGTGGAGCAGTTCAACACTATAATCGCAAAATACTTTGGGGTAAGCGAATAAATTATTGCAAGAGGAGGTCATACCATGGAAGATGTGCTGCAGCTGTAGTGAGCCACAATATCGAGCGACCTGTCTATGTGGTCCAAATACATTTGCGTTCTAAGCTTAGTCCAACCTTGCTTATCACTAAGATGGAACAAAGACGCAAACGCAAGAATCTTGAAAAGAAACTCGGAGCAAAAAAGCTGATATAAAAATAACTAACAATTCGGATAGCAATTCCAAAGAAAATGAATAGTTTTATGGCGAATTATGTCAAAAACCTGACATGAACGACATTGATTTGGAGGTTGCTAAGCAAGAATTTTTAGGGAAACTTAGAAAAAGTGACGACGAGATTTTGCAGATCGAACAAGTCACCAAATCACAGGACTGTACTTTGTGGCGTCTTCATTGGAGGATGAGGTTAACAGCGTCTCGATTTGGTGAAGTTTGTAGAAGAAGGCAGACAACAAGCTGTAGAATTCTAGTAAACTCCATCATATACCCAACAGAGTTTTCTAGTAAGGCAATAAAAACAGGCAATACAAAAATCATTGAACGCGGCAGTTCAATCTTGTGGTTTGTTTATTGATCACACACATCCATTTCTGGCAGCATCGCCTCCATCTACCTATTACGGTAGACAAGAAATGTACTTAATCCAGGTATAAGCCTACCTGTTTATTGCTTTGCAAAAAGTACCTATCTGTTTCCTCTGCATAAGATATTTTTATGACCCTCATTCAATTGTTACCATCTACCACATGACTCTGGTAAACATAATTGTGCTTATTGACATGAATGAACGAATTTGAATTTGAGTTCTTGAATTTATTTTAGGAAAGATATAAAATTATTTGAATACATTTTTTCTTAGTCGGAACGCACCGTCGCGTCGCTTGGACTGGCAGGACGAAATAGTAGATGAATTTCGGCCAAAAACCGATTTGCACTTCACAGCTTACGTTTCATTTTTATTTAATGAAACCCTTGCAAGGTGCTAAAAACAAAGTCCACGGGGTGCCAGTGATCCACTTTTTCGATTTTATCCACTAGGATCTTTTTAAAATATCAAGAAGTTGAGCACAAATAGTAAGCATTTCAACCCACCATAATTCTTGCGCAGACAAAATTTTATAAAAAGCTCTGATAGCACCCTAGACAATTATGTCCTGCTCATATCCAAAAGAACACTACAAACTGCAGAACACAAATTGAAGGTAACGGCGAAATGGGTACATTTCACGGGTCATGAAATTCAAATGAAAATGCAGGTATAAAATCTACCAAATTATCATTCTCAAAAACATATTTCCTTGACATATCGGTAATTTTAAAGTTCCACGCTAAATTCCCCTATACTTGACTGGAGTGATATCCGAATTTATTCTTCCCTACTGTCGGTAGTTGCAGATCTGTTGGCTCTTGGTGTCAAACCTGTAGAGCAGGTACCGATTTTTTCAAATCGTGAGCACAGCACATTATTCGTTACATAAATTACCTGTAATCACTGGGATCAGAAGCTTCTTAATAACAGAACGTGTTTCACTGATTTCAACCCCCCTTTTTAAGCAGTACAATTTTTTTATGTCAATGATTAGGAACCCCTTAAACGTCAAAAACGGAGTTTCAGCAATTGTTACTTTTTCTTTTTTGCCTATAGCACCGTTGCCACTGGACTAAAACTACAAAGCTTTGGCATACTAGTAACCCCGTGTGGAAATTTCACAAAAATCCGAGCAGTAATTTCCAAGTTGATGATGAGTGATACAGTTTTCCGTGATGTAGATGTCATATGACTTAAAAAACATAACATCTCATTTTAGAAATAGGGCCACCAAATTATCTGAATACGTCCTTTCTTAGTCCATACATTGCGCCGCAACGCTTGGGTTGGCAGCACGAAACAGAAGACAACATTCGTCCAAAATACGGTTTGTAGAGGTTTGCGCGCTTCGAAATTTACGCTTTATTTTTTGATATTTTTGGATGAAATTTTCACAGTGTGCTGAAAACAAAACCCCCACAGGCTGCTATACAGCCACTTTTTTATTTTTTTTTTCTCTAGGTTCTTTTTAAAAAAATCGCGAAGTTGAACAGAAAAAGTGCGCACTTCAACCCATCATAAAACTTGTGCAAAAACAGAATTTAAAAAAGTGCTCCTATAGCACCCTGGGCAATTATCTTCTCAACATACTGTATGAATTTCATTCACAAATATTGAAATATGGAGTATCAGTTTCGAAGCAGCTGAACCCTTGTAAACGGCATGAACCTCGCTGCGTAGGAGCCGCCTTAACTCTACAATACATGCGCCACCAAAACAGTGGTGAGCTACAGGGATGAGTGCACACTGCAAGTGCTCCAAGAGGTTCTTTGGGAGCACCGACAAACGGCTACCGAATAGAGGTAGACAATCAATCTTATGGATTCTCTATTAAATCCGAGTAAGTCCTATGTAAATGCGGGTCTTCGTTCTTTGATGGACCCTTAATCCTGCTTTTGCCCTAATTGGAGGTTCAGCAATTCTAGGGACTATTCCTTCGTCCAATTCCTTATGGCCTGTTTAGTCCGAGTTCTTGTCACGCGTCAGAAATGCTCTGGACGTATAACGTCGCCTTTTCATTTCCTTTGTACCCAGAGCAATGTTACCTTGTTTCTGTTTCCGAGCTATTTGAGAGTGGTCTAAATAGACATATGAGGCTCTGGGGTATGTCAGAAGAGGCCACACGCCGTTTCTGCAGACAGCATGAAGAAATCCCAGTGCATCTCCTGGGTAAATGTGAAGACCTGGCAAGTCTACGATTTCAGACAGTCACTACCAAAAATCCAAAAGCGAAAAGCTACATGCAAGGCCCTGTGTCGAGGTTATAGAGTCTGATTACGGGATCAAGGCTGGACAAGTGCTTTAGAAAGTGTATATGGGGTCACCATAAATCCATTTGAGTCGCAGGAACGATAAAGCCAGCAAGCCAACCCCTTATATATATATATATATATATATATATATATATAATATTGCATCAATAACATCACAGCATAACATTAAAAAGTATGATGCAAATATTTAAAAATATATAAAAGTCTTAATTACGTATACAGGGTGTTCCTTAATGATATGCAAATATTTAAGGGTGTGAATCTATATGAAAAATTAATGTTAGTTTGCTTTATAAACTTTGGTCCAAAAATGTTTCCTTACAAAGCTCAGGGTGTTAAAGTTTTAGGAAAAAAATGGAAATTAGTTTTCAGAACCGCTTCAGATATTTCACTGATATTTAGTACGTAGTGAAAGTTAATAAAGTTGCATATTTTTCAATACAAAAATATTTTTTAGCTTGACAGTGACTTCGATATTTTTTAAGAAAAAAATGGTACGCCAATGGTTTTTTGCCAAATAAAATTATTTTTGTATTTCCCGTTCAATTTAAAACAAATGATCTCTCTTGAATTGTTTTCCTTCGTTGCGCCATTTTTGAGTAAAAAAATAAAAACCGTTCTATTGTCCGAGAAAATTAATGTAATAATTGAAGAATGCAATTTAGCAATAAATATCTAGTTGCTCTGGAATACGTCACTGGCTTTTGACATCTGACAAGTATCTGTTCACTGTGACATCTTTTTCATTATTTAGTTTTTACAATCTTGTTAATAATAGTGAATTATTCGAATGCAGAATTGGCGGATATGCATTACGTATATGGCCTTGCCGACGGTAATGGTAAGAAAGCCAGACGGATTTATCACCAGAGATATCCCGATCGTGCTTTGCCAGATAGTCGTAGATTGAAGTCACTTGCCTCTTCAAGAGGTGAAAACAGATTCTATCTGTATCATGAGCTGGGAGGAGGACGAAACAGTTTCCCACATTCTCAACCTTTCCCCCGTATATTACAACCTAAGGGCTGAGGGGCGTTCTAATTCTTAAAAAAAATGCATAAGGACCCTATTTAAAATCAAACAAATGAAAAGTTGCAAAGAAATCTTCATCAGTAAAAAAATTTTAACAGTTTATGTATTGGACGCTTTTGTGTTTGTTGTTAAAAACAGAGATCTGTTTGACGATGCTACAAATAAACATAATCACATAACTAGGCATAAAGGAGATCCTAACCCAGATAAGTTTAACTTTAGTTTTATACAGAAAAATGCTTCAAATATACTCTTAAAAAAATATTCAATAGTTTTTATTCAAATGCACGTAATTTACGGGAAATCAAAGTTAAAAAGATTGTCGCTAATTTATTTAACCTCTAAGGTATTTTACTCATTTAATGATTTTTTTGTAGATAAAGATAGACTTACTCTAGTTAATTACAACAGCGTATTATATCATTGTAGCTCCTATACATAATTTTATTGATAATGTTGACTATATGGATAATTGTTGTAATTAAATATATTGTTCTTGTTTATGATTGTGGAGGCACATGAATTCTTAGTAGTTTATAAAAATCTTTGTAATTGTATATTTCTTTTATAAATAATTTTAGCTAGCTAGTATACTTCTCTTTAACAATGATCTAAGCCTCGGTTTATGAATAAATAAAAAATTATCTATCCATCTATCTATTCGAAACGATGGAGTTTGATAATGAAATGCATACTCAGCGGAGTAGTCGGACATCCTTAATTTCGTTAGAAGATCAAGAAGATTCGACAGATATGTGAAAAGGGTCAATTGGATAAGTTTCGCCTTACCACTACTGATACTACTAATACTACTGCCCCAGTCCAGTGCTGTTGATACTATGAGGGTCGTAATTCACGTGCCTGATACTGGACTCGGTCTATGACAACATAACTTTCCATCCTGACATGGATCTAATACTTCCCAGATGCGTGGAAGGTTGCTGATGTCATTATGATCACAAAGAAGGTGGACTTAATATTTCCATAGGATTATCGCCTCATTAACCTGCTGTCAGCCCCTTTTAAGCTCGCCGAAAAGGTGATTTATGGTCACTTTGAGAATGATTGGTCAGATAGCTATCTAATTCCTGGCGTTCAATTTGCTTTGCGGGCCGAGCATAGCACGAGGCTCCGGGAACACTGATCAACAGCCAAAAAATATCCTAAATAAAATCAACAAAATATTACTATTTTTAATGTGCTAAAACCGGAATGAAACTTATTTTTTCTTGCAGTGTTAATATACTGTAATTCACAAGAATGCACGTGCTACATTTTTATATTCGGCAAGGAAAGATGATGTAATCAGCATGATTGTGTTACGTTATACATACATGTACATTATATTGTTTTATATTAGCCATTTTTTCCTCAGTTGGCTGACAGCGTTCATGCAAGATGTCTCGAAAGTGTGTAAACAATCCAGATCAGTTTTGTTACGTGTGTGGTGATGTGACTTTTGCGTCTCAGAGACGGTCTATTACTCCACTAATAACAAAGGCATATCAGCTTTATTTCGGTTGTAAACTAGGTGATCAAGACAAACAGTGGGCACCCCACATCTGCTGTAATACATGTGCTTCAAGTCTGAGGAGCTGGTTAAATGGCAAAAAACGGTCTATGCGCTTTGCTGTCCCAATGGTTTGGAGAGAGCCTACAAATCATATTAATGATTGTTACTTTTGCATGGTACCTTGTGTTGGACAAGCCACAGGTATGTCCAAGAAAAAAAAATCGGTTATTAACTACCCAAACATACCATCTGCGATGAGACCTGTGCCTCACAGTGACAAAAATCCTATTCCAAAACCCCCAGAATCCTACACTTGCGAATCAGAAAACGAATCAGATCATGGCGATCGAGTGATTCGTCAGGAAGAAGATATGCCATCAACGTCAAGAGATCCTGATTTTATACCGAGCACGTCATGCCACCAACCGCACAAAATAACACAGTCAGAATTAAATGATCTTGTAAGAGATTTAGAACTTCCAAAATGTAAGGCAGAGTTACTTGGATCAAGACTGCAGCAGTGGAACTTGTTAGAAGACGATGTGTCGGTATGTGTTTTTCGTAAACGCCACAAAGTCTTAGAACCATTTTTCAATATGGAGAATAACTTGGTTTTCTGCAGTAACATTAACGGCTTACTGGCGGCTTTAAATATAAACTATAACCCAGAAGAATGGAGATTGTTTATAGACAGTTCAACATTGAGTTTAAAGGCAGTGTTATTGCATATTGGAAATATTTTACCATCTCTTCCTGTAGGGTATGCAGTTCACATGAAAGAATCATATGACAATATGAAGTACCTATTGACATGCATAAAATACGATGATCACCATTGGCATATTTGTGGCGATTTGAAAGTTGTTGCACTTTTACTTGGGCTGCAGCTAGGCTACACAAAGTTTTGCTGTTTTTTGTATGAATGGGACAGTCGGGCAAAGGCACTTCATTACACCAGACAAAACTGGCCTGTTCGTCAATTCCTAGATCCAGGTCAAAAAAATGTACAGTAGATTCGAAAAAAAATTTATTACCACCACTGCATATCAAGTTGGGCCTAATGAAAAACTTTGTCAAGGCATTAGATAGAGATGGGTCAGCTTTTCCATACCTGCGTCAGAAATTTCCAAGACTAAGTGAGGCCATAGGTTAAAGAAGGTATTTTTGTTGGGCCACAGATTCGAAATATTTTGAAAGATACTCAGTTTGAAAACACTTTAACAGGTATTGAAAATACTGCTTGGAATGATTTCCGTCTGGTGGTCACTAATTTCTTGGGAAATAGAAAAGCTGACAACTATAAAACCCTTGTCAAAAATATGCTGTCATCGTATCAAAAGGTGGGCTGTAATATGTTTATGAAGATACATTTCCTACACTCACACCTGGACTTTTTCCTGACAATTGCGGAGCCGTAAGTGATGAGCACGGCGAACGTTTTCATCAGGATATTTCAACAATGGAAAAAAGGTACCAGGGAAAGTGGAATCCTTCCATGCTTGCAGACTACTGTTGGACTCTTGGTAGAGATGCTCCAGAAACGATCCATTAAAGAACAGCAAAAAGACAGCGCATATAGTGATTCTTATAAGTATATGGATCTTGTTACTTTTTTTAATATATCCTTAAAAATAAAAAGTTTTTTTTCTAAACCGCAACTAATTTTTTTATTCAATTGTCATCTTTGGATTCAGCGCCCCAAAATTAACAAATAAGTGCACTATTCCCACAAGGTACAATTAAAAAACTAAAATTTGTTGTCCAGTGGAATCAGGCCATTGGAGCATATAACCCGCGAAATCACCCATGACAACACGGGAATCTTTTTTCTGGATGTCGCGAAAGCCTTTGGCAAGGTATGGCACGGAGGCGTCATTAATAAACTTATTCAAAATGGTTTCCCTTTCTGGCTGTTAAAACTAGGAAGGAAATTCGGAACCAAAATTCACAACGTATTTTCAACAACACCGCGCATTCGGGTCGGTGTCCGCAGGGATCTGTCTTAGGGACCACTCTTAAACAGGGTGCAGGAGCACCATCATGCATTTCACATTTCTTCTCTTAATAAAAGAGGTACATCCTCGAGCAAAATTGGTAAATCGTTTTCAAGAAAGTGACGATAGGATAGTCTATCCAGTCGTCCTATAAGGAAGAACGGTCATAGGACCAAATCTCCAACTATTCCAGCACACACATTCACTGAAAACTGTTCCATATAATGTGCCTCCGTAATTATTGTGTATAGAAATTGCGGGAAAAACTATCTTTATCAGTAAAGAGTATTTTGACATCAAATAAAGGGTTTTGAGCAACTTTTTCTAAAAAACCATCGGCAGTAATTTAAACGCAATGGAAAATCACGGGGTAGTAATGCTTGAACACTTTGAATATGATATGGGTATAGTAAATTATCAACAAGTATGTTCCAAATAAGAAAATGCGAAACATTAAGCATTATACCGCAATTTTCCTAGTAGTTGTTTCTGGTCAATTGTGTTTAAAGCAGCTTTCTCTAATTCTGGTATTCTCACTGCAGAAGGTGTCCTTTGGAACTATTGTCAATTCTAAGACTCCCAGTTTCATGTAGGCCTCTCTGTATTCTAGAAAGCATTCTGGCATCGGGAATGATACGATTTGGATATCTGCTAACTCGGAATTTGTAAACCTTGGCGTAGTTTTCCTCTTTATTATTGATTAAAGAAATTTTCACAATGTAAAAAACTATCACGTTTATGAATACTTGTCAAAATAAGCCGCAACGTTATCAATCAATCATTATTTTAAAAACAGGGTACCAGCCTTCTAGTTCAAAAGAATTTCGTTATACGAAGGATGTCTTTTAAGTTTTGCATATAGAAACATAGTATGCCGCGCGGATCGAACGTCAGTACTGAATCTTAACCTCACTCTTTAGTAAACTTAAATTCAAAGTTTCACGACAATACGTGCAGTGTTCTCACTACAGCGAATTTTTGAGTGTCACCAAATCATTAGAAAAATGGAACTCAACCGAGAACATTTTCACGCCATAATTAATTACATCTTTTAAAGACAATTATCTCAACAAGAATGCCTTGCTGAGTTACTGTCTTTTTGGCAACGAAGCGCCACATCAATCGACAATTTCAAGTTGGTATGGAGAATTCAAACGTGGACGGGTGAGTCTTAGCGACGATCCCAGAGTGGTTGCACCAAAAACGGCAGTCACCCAGGAAGACGTCGATGCTGTGCGCAAACTCATCATTGAAGATAGACATGTGACATATCGCGAGATTGAGGCGTTCTTGAAGATCTCAAAGACCTCAATTCAAAAAATTTTACATGAAGAATTAGGAGTAAGAAAACTAGTTTCTCGTTGGATACCCCACCTGTTGACTGAAGACCAGAAAGCAGCCAGGGTTAATTGGTGTCAAAAAATGCTTGACGGTTTCAATTCCGGAAACTCAAAAAATGTGTACAGCATTGTTAGTGGTGGTGTATCGTGGATTTACTGTTATGAACCAGAAAATAAACGACTGTCGGCTGTTTGGGTGTTCCAAGGTGAAGAAAAGCCAACAAAGGTCATCCGTTCTCGAAGTGTTTCGAAAAAGATGGTCGCGACATTTGTGTCAAAAGCAACAATTCCCCTTAATGAGCAAAGGACTGTTACTGCGGATTGGTATACCACCATTTGTTTGCCAAAAGTCATCCCCGAGCTTCAAAAATCAACCGCGAAAGACGAATCATCCTCCACCAAGACAATGCAAGCTCGCACACAGCCCAAAAAACAAGCCAGTATTTAACGGAAGAAAAGTGGAATTATTGGACCATCCTCCATATAGTCCCGATCTAAGTCCTAACGATTTCTTTACTTTCTCGAAAATTGAAAACACACTGCGTGGTCAAAGGTTCCAGTCACCAGAAGAAGCAGTTGACGCATTCAAAAATGCCGTTTTGGATCTGCCAGCAAACGAGTGGAATAAGTGCTTCGAAAATTGGTTCTAGCGCGTGTATTAATCTTCGTGGAGAATACTTCGAAAAACAATAAAGTCATTTAAAACTACCTACCGTGTTGTTTTATTTCCATATGCAAAACTTAAAACACATCTCTCGTACCAGAAATGCATTAAAATTGTTTTTATTTTTTACACGAAAACGGTGTATCGGACGGATAGACAGTATATCAAATTTATTACAATATAAATAAAGTTTTCAAAAATATCTTTTTTTTTAATGGCTTGCCTTTTTTTCTTAAATCTCCGCTATACATCCCGTACAGATGGTAGAAATATTAAAAAATGCCTACTGATGCTTAATAGGGGCATGTCAAACTTTATGAAATATCTAGAACAGCATTAAAGTTATGATAAAATGAATTTCTTCTTAAAATTTTAATACCCTGTAGCTCAAAAGTTAGGAGGTTTAAGACATATGTTCATATAAGCTTTTCTTCCTAAAATGAGCTGAGGAATCATAACTTGCATTTTTATCCATCAACTAAATTACTCCTTGTATAGCAAAATTTTACTGTTTAGAAATATATTTCGTTCGATCAGTCTGTGTATAGCTAATAGGGTGAGTTGACTTAATTGTCTTGTTTTTGATAATGAAACACGGAAAAATCTTTTTATTCCTTTTGAATATCTATCTTAATCACAAAACATTTTATTTTTTTTTATATCCGTATATGTTTATGAAATTCGGGAATGTGTTTATATTGTTAATTTCATATAATGTTTTAACCAAAATAAGCATATTTTACATCGATTTTATTATTCAAATTGTCTATTAGTGTATCTGTAATGTTAATAATTAGGTTTTTTTGAGTCATGAAAAAAAAGCTTCTCCAAAACGTCGGCAACTTATTTACCCCAAATCCAAATAATAACAAAAAATGTATATAAATTGAATACGGTCATTAGAAAAATAATTTTCAACAATTAATCATCAAAGGTTATAGTATGTTATATCTATACTAAGTGACATATAAATCCGAACACCCAGTTTAAATGGTTTTATTTTAATAAAAGTTGGTGAATGTATTTATCTTACTGTAAATAACAAGTGAAAAAATTTTCAGTCATATCAGTTGGACATTCCGGTCTTTATACTGCTTTTTTTTAATTCACTAACGCTCTAAAAATGAATATTTCAGCCGCAGTAAAGGATCAACGTTGGCTGATTTTGGTTCTTGACATCCTTTACGATCGGTTACGATGCCTAGGGGCCGTATAGCGGGACTTCGGGAAGCTAGACTTTCTTTTCGGGCAATTGCAGTTAGAGTGCAAAGAAGTGTAGACACTGTGGTTAGGTGTTGTCAGGCATGGCTTCGAGAAGGCCATACGCAAAGAGCAAGGGGCACTGGACGCCGCCGTAGAACAACAGACCGTGAAGATCGCCGTCTAAGATCATTGGCCTTAAGGGACCGTTTCTCCACTACCAGGTCCATTGCAAATGAATGGTTTGCAGAACACGGAAGACCTATTGGCATGCGAAGTGTTTACCGACGAATGAGAAGTTTTGGCTTGTTCTCATACCGGCCACACTGAGTCCTCTCTTTAACTCGAGAACACCGACGTAATCGCCTTGAGTGGTGCAGACAACGGTCACTCTGGGATCAGTATTGTCTTTAGTGACGACTCTCGATTTTGTTTAGGCATGCACGATGGTCGTGCCAGGGTTAGAAGGCGACGTGGTGAAAGGAGGAATCCACAGTTTTTTGTTGAAAGACATGTTCATCACACTGTTGGAGTTATGGTTTGGGGTGCTATAGCTTATGGTTCCAGGTCACCTTTAATCTTCATCAGCGTTATATCTACGAAGTTCTAGAACCCCATCTTTTACCCTATCTTGACACCCTGGCAGATCCAACTTTCCAACAAGATAATGCCCGACCACATGTTGCAAGAGTCACAATAGACTTCTTTCAACATAATGATGTCACATTGTTACCATGGCCACCAAGATCTCCCGACTTATCCCCAATTGAGCACGTGTGGGATATGAGTGGTAGGAGATTGCTCAATTTGCAACGTCCTCCTCAGACTCTAGAAGCACTTCGAGAGGAGTTGGTGGTTGCCTGGAATGAGATACCACAGGAGGACATTGACGACCTGATCAGAAGCATGCCTAGGCGCGTTGGAGAATGTGTAGCACATCAGGGTGCATCCACACATTATTAAAGGTCAAAGGGCTTTAAAGCAGTGCAATCATTTTGAAATTTTTATCATTTACTTATTATGCTTCATTAAGTACTTATACAAAATTTTATTAAAATAAAACCATTTAAACTGGGTGTTCGGATTTATATGTCACTTAGTATATATTCCTTTTTGGATTTTGGACATCCAAACTCTCGCTAATAATTTTACCAAGGTCAGCCTTCCAGACAAATCCCCAGGTTCTACTTCTCAGTATGTATCAAAATCTGTACATTAAGATTTGACCTGAAAAACATTTGTTCGTATGTTCGTAATATGTTAAATTGTAGGAAAGTCTGCTTAATAGGGATTTCCCAATTGTACAAACATTAGGGAGCTTAAGAATTAGACTAACATGGTATATCTAATACGAGACACTTTGGTATTTAAACTCTGATCAGGATAATAGAAGAAGCATGTTCAAAGAACTGCTCCATCTCGGGGAACTTGAAACATCTCCGCCCATGTGCGGCTGACCATTATATTTTAGGGCCTTAGCGCGTTTGACAGGTACCTTGCATCAAGGATATGATACTTCTCACACCTGAATAGAAAGGAAGTTATCTATTATAGAAGTACAAGCTGTGATATAATGCCGCTACTTTTAAAATACCACGTTTCCGATTATTTGTGTTCCTTTAGACGAGGAGGTATCCGTATCTAAATACATCGTATATTATTTTATCTTCGTGGGACAATAAATTTGCAAAAGGTAATATTTACGTATTCAGGCTATATTTATGAAATTTAAGAATATTGAAATGCCCTCTCTGCAATCATATCATAAAAATGTGCATTCCTGTTTAGGGGGCTTTTAAGGATCTACGAGGGAAGCTAGAAAATAAATCTACCTAGCCATGAAACAAAAGACTTACAATTTTTGTTTTTCAATATGCACTTGCAAAGTTTCCAAATGACTTTCTGAAATTCCCAGCCTGCGCAGTTTTGTTCAGGTCTCAACAGTCGTGAAACCCACCTTACTCATGTTAAAATTATTATCCAAGAAGGTTACTACGCTGTGTTCCGCTATATTCAAGGCCATGCATGTGGAGATGTCCATGATGATCTTCTTTGATCAACTTTTTGAGTCATCTCATCTTGTTGCTGTTTTGGGTCTTTCACTTCTGGGATCGACTTTTATGCTTTCATACCCCCATCGAAAAAGTTTAGATCAAAATAAAATTGTTTCTATTATTTTTTACGTGACGTTCAAAATTATCGTTCAAACGCCTTTATCAAAATGGCGGCCTATTATGACGCCAATTTGAAATTAATTTCGGGGCAATATATACTAAGTGACATATAAATCCGAACACCCAGTTAAAATGGTTTTATTTTAATAAAAGTTGGTGAATATATTTATCTCACTGTAAATAACAAGTGAAAAAATTTTCAGCCTTACCAGTTGGACATTCCGGTTTTTATACAGCTTTTTTTAATTCACTAACGCTCTAAAAATGAATATTTCAGCCGCAGTAAAGAATCAACGTTGGCGGATTTTGGTTCTTGACATCCTTTACGATCGGTTACGATGCCTAGAGTACGGAGACCTGTACGATTTCGTCAACTTAGTGAGTTTGATAGGGGCCGTATAGTGGGACTTCGGGAAGCTGGACTTTCTTTTCGGGCAATTGCAGTGCAAAGAAGTGTAGACACTGTGGTTAGGTGTTGTTAGGCATGGCTTCGAGAAGCCCGTACCCAAAAAGCAAGCGGCACTGGACGCCGCCGTAGAACAACAGACCGTGAAGATCGCCGCCTAAGATTATTGGCCTTAAGGGACCATTTCTCCACTACCAGGTCCATTGCAAATGAATGGTTTGCAGAACACGGAAGACCTATTGGCATGCGAAGTGTTTACCGACGAATGAGAAGTTTTGGCTTGTTTTCATACCGGCCACACTGGGTCCTCCCTTTAACTCGAGAACACCGACGTAATCGCCTAGAGTGGTGCAGACAACGGTCACTCTGGGATCAGGAATGGAACAGTATTGTCTTTAGTAAAGAGTCTCGATTTTGTTTAGGCATGCACGATGGTCGTGCCAGGGTTAGAAGGAGACGTGGTGAAAGGAGGAATCCACAGTTTTTTGTTGAAAGACATGTTCATCACACTGTCGGAGTTATGGTTTGGGGTGCTATAGCTTATGGTTCCAGGTAACCTTTAATCTTCATCAGAGGTAACATGAACGCGCAGCGTTATATCCACGAAGTTCTAGAACCCCATCTTTTACCCTATCTTGACACCCTGGCAGATCCAACTTTCCAACAAGATAATGCCCGACCACATGTTGCAAAAGTCACAATAGACTTCTTTCAACATAATGATGTCACATAGTTACCATGGCCACCAAGATCTCCCGACTTATCCCCAATTGAGCACGTGTGGGATATGATGGGTAGGAGATTGCTCAATTTGCAACGTCCTCCTCAGACTCTAGAAGCACTTCGAGAGGAGTTGGTGGTTGCCTGGAATGAGATACCACAGGAGGACATTGACCACCTGATCAGAAGCATGCCTAGGCGCGTTGGAGAATGCGTAGCACATCAGGGTGCATCCACACATTATTAAAGGTCAAAGGGCTTTAAAGCAGTGCAATCATTTTGAAATTTTTATCATTTACTTATTCTGCTTCATTAAGTACTTATACAAAATTTTATTAAAATAAAACCATTTGAACTGGGCGTTCGGATTTATATGTCACTTAGTATATTTCCTTATAAAGGTCTTTGTATTTCTTGGGCTGTAGGGCGATCTATCGAGACGAATAGAAAAATTACATGCTGTATCTCAGTGAAAAATGGTCGTATCGAGGTTTTAAAAAATCCTTTTGAAGCTCCAAAGTTTTAGTTTTAAGATCTCAAGATTCTTTTTTTTTTTTAATTCAGTTACTCCGCGGTACGAGCTTTTTTAGACGAGTTATCGAACTTTAAATCAAAAAGAACTATTCTGTCTTGATTGACGATCTCTCAACAACCAATGGTCGCACAAAAAATCTAAGGATAGTTCTAAAAATTTTAAAATATACATTTTTAGGTTTGTTCTTCTGAAAGGAACAAAAATTATTTTCTGGATGTTACAAGGATTGGATGACTGGGGGCCAGCTTGTCCCATATTTTAACTGGAACGTGACATATCAGTTTGAAGCTCCTTTGTGAGTACTTTCTTACCCTCGAATGTGTTATTCATCTGCCAAAGTGCGACTAACAAGCTGACGATCGCTTAATGAACTCCTGCGACAAAAGAAAATAGAGCAAACAATGCCCACTTAATTTCCAGGTGGTTATACACTTCTACGACAAACAGTCTTAAGGGTTTTCCCAAATCTGCAAATAGCACCATTATTCGGGATAATAAAGCCCAGGCGTTTAATTTCAGTAGAATAATCCTCATTCAGATGAAAGTATTACTTACCGCTACTTTTGTCAGACTTATCTAAGTAGTTCTGATAGGCTTAAACCTGACAAAAAGGACTGTCCTTTAACTGTCGGAATTCCCACCGATAGATTCGAAAATCGAACTTGCATTTCACTGTAATTGGTGAGTCGCCCCAGTTTTTTAGTGCATATACAGGGTGGGCCATTAAGGTGAGCGGATTTAGAAAATCATGGAGAAAACTACAAAGCGTAGAGATGATAATTTATATTCTTAATAAAGTAGACACATGATAATTTTATTTTTTTTAAACAACATAATCGAGATGTGAGCCATCGCGATGTACGCACTCCTCGAATCTCGTAAATTTCTTTGCAGCCTTTATCGCTCTAATTCGGACCATTACTGGCATGACCTACCTGAATACCACGCTGTCAAGATCGAACATCAATTACCCTGCTTCAGAGGTAATCCTCCTTGCTGATTTAATGCCCATAATGAGCTTTGGTTGGGCCCAAACAAGACCGATGCAGCAGGTCGTACTGTTGAAACTTTCGCTATTAGCCAAGGACTGACCCAGCTAGTGACGAGCCCTACTTTTTTCCCCAGCCTTTCATCACAAACCAGTAGTCTGCTGGATCTCTTTCTGACCACGCACCCTGTCCCTCACAGTACTGCTGTGCCATCTCCCCTGGGTAACTCAGACCACGGTGTTGTGGAGGTCAGGTTTCGGTCAAAACCCACTGTGGCAGCACACGCCGCAAGATTTGGCATGTACAAGGTCATATAAGAGCCAGCCGCGAATATTGCTCACACGTATCGGGTGCTGCCACCCCGACTATATACATTATCCCTGCTGGATTTTGTTCAGAATAGAACTGCCAGACTGATCGATGGCCAACGAGCTTTGCTCTTCAGAGCTCTTCTCCATAATGCCGCCACGCGACGTGTCATCTTAACCATGTCGAACTTTGTACATCCAGAACCGGCCGATACGACCGCTCCCTTGACCCCAATGACAGTTTGGCAAACATTAAATTATACTAAGTGACATATAAATCCGAACACCCAGTTTAAATGGTTTTATTTTAATAAAATTTTGTATAAGTACTTAATGAAGCATAATAAGTAAATGATAAAAATTTCAAAATGATTGCACTGCTTTAAAGCCCTTTGACCTTTAATAATGTGTGGATGCACCCTGATGTGCTACGCATTCTCCAACGCGCCTAGGCATGCTTCTGATCAGGTGGTCAATGTCCTCCTGTGGTATCTCATTCCAGGCAACCACCAACTCCTCTCGAAGTGTTTCTAGAGTCTGAGGAGGACGTTGCAAATTGAGCAATCTCCTACCCATCATATCCCACACGTGCTCAATTGGGGATAAGTCGGGAGATCTTGGTGGCCATGGTAACAATGTGACATCATTATGTTGAAAGAAGCCTATTGTGACTCTTGCAACATGTGGTCGGGCATCATCTTGTGGGTGTCAAGATAGGGTAAAAGATGGGGTTCTAGAACTTCATGGATATAACGCTGCGCGTTCATGTTACCTCTGATGAAGATTAAAGGTGACCTGGAACCATAAGCTATAGCACCCCAAACCATAACTCCAACAGTGTGATGAACATGTCTTTCAACAAAAAACTGTGGATTCCTCCTTTCACCACGTCGCCTTCTAACCCTGGCACGAACATCGTGCATGCCTAAACAAAATCAAGACTCGTCACTAAAGACAATACTGTTCCATTCCTGATCCCAGAGTGACCGTTGTCTGCACCACTCTAGGCGATTACGTCGATGTTCTCGAGTTAAAGGGAGGACCCAGTGTGGTCGGTATGAAAACAAGCCGAAACTTCTCATTCGTCGATAAATACTTCGCATGCCAATAGGTCTTCCGTGTTCTGCAAACCATTCATTTGCAATGGACCTGGTAGTGGAGAAACGGTCCCTTAAGGCCAATAATCTTAGGCGGCGATCTTCACGGTCTGTTGTTCTACGGCGGCGTCCAGTGCCCCTTGCTCTTTGCGTACGGCCTTCTCGAAGCCATGCCTGACAACACCTAACCACAGTGTCTACACTTCTTTGCACTCTAACTGCAATTGCCCGAAAAGAAAGTCCAGCTTCCCGAAGTCCCACTATACGGCCCCTATCAAGCTCACTAAGTTGACGAAATCGTACAGGTCTCCGTACTCTAGGCATCGTAACCGATCGTAAAGGATGTCAAGAACCAAAATCCGCCAACTTTGATCCTTTACTGCGGCTGAAATATTCATTTTTAGAGCGTTAGTGAATTAAAAAAAAGCAGTATAAAAACCGGAATGTCCAACTGATAAGGCTGAAAATTTTTTCACTTGTTATTTACAGTAAGATAAATACATTCACCAACTTTTATTAATATAAAACCATTTAAACTGGGTGTTCGGATTTATATGTCACTTAGTATATGTCAAGTCCACTTGTAGTATGCACTTTCACCTGGGGTCTTAAAAACAAGGCTAGCTTCTTCTAGCTTGAATTCGTTGATTCAGGCGCTTTTCTACAAGTATGTACTCTTAAACTGAATGTGTTGAATTCCAAGACCTTTAAAATATTTGGATATTATTGTACTTCAGTATTACAATAAATGTCGACATTCCCAGTATTCCACTCTATAAAGGCTTTGCTTTCTCGTAAAGCTTGAACATTTCCAAATACTCAGTAACAAGGGGAATCGTCTCTCAATATATCCAATCATCTCCAGACCCTAAAAACGTTTAAGTACACAAAAGAATCGTTAATAATAATCTGGTTTAAGTACCAACAAAAATACTCTTAAACACGGTACTACATCCGTTGTGACGCGTTTGGCTGTATTGAGAAGCACCGGCTGCCTTTTCGGCTTTTGTGTGTGTGAATTCCATCGTCCGGTACCACCGAGGAAAGGTAGGAAGCACACCTGTGCGCCATAAAGGGAAAAATGCCGGCGAGGTCCTACAGGGGTGAACTCAGACGATTTTGTATGACTCGTACTTTGTTGTAGTATTTTTAAGAATTATGATAATTAATATTTCCCTAGACAATGGGAAACTTTCATAAGTAATATCGTAAGGACATTTTCTAGCGGCGTAGAAGACCGCTGATGTCATATTGATTCCAAGGAAGGTAGGTTCAATATTCGCTCAGGATTACCGCCCCATTAGTCTACTGTCACCTCCTTCTAAGCTCGCTGAAAAGGTGATTCTACGTCACCTTGAAAATGTCTCCTCAGACCACAATGTGATTCCTAACGTGCAATTTGGCTTTCGGTCTGACCATCAGGCTTGTTGAACGTGTAACCAGGGGGTTCACCCGTAACGAAAGTACTGGCATCTTGCTTCTGGATGTCTCAAAGGCTTTTGACAAGGTGTGGCATAAGGCCCTTCTCTACAAATTGATCCATAAGGGCTTCCCCTTCTGGCTCCTAAAACTTTTGAAATCCTTTCTCGATGGTAGGAAATTTCAGATCAAAATTAATAGCGCTCTGTCGACAACACGGCCCATCAAAGCCGGTGTCCCTCAGGGTTCGGTTCTTGGACCAGTCCTTTATTCACTTTTTATTCATGATTTCATGATTTATTGCCGCAACAACTGTGAAATCTATCTCTATGCTGCTGACACTGCCCTGGTGGCCCAGTCGTGTTCTGGGGATCTTGTTCACGACAGGCTGCAAAGTGCAGTTGACGAGATATTGGAATGGGCGAATCGGTGGCTGATCAAAATTAATCATTCGAAAACGCAGGCCATCTATTGTACTAAAAAACGTAGCGGCACCCCGTCTGAGGTTTCAGTGAATGGAGCTCGGATACCATGGGAAAGCTCTGCTAAGTATCTCGGTGTCATTCTTGACAAGGGGATGACCTGGCAGAAGCACACTGAAGCGTTAAAAACTAAATTCCAAATGTCGTTTCGGCAACTCTACCCTATGCTATGTAGAACATCAAAATTAAGTTTGATCAACAAAGTTTGGCTATACAAGATGGTTATTAGATCAGCGATCACTTACGCAAGTGCGGCTTGGTGGCATTTGCGTAGCCTGCAGGTTTTGCAGAATAGAACCTTGCGTACAATCACTAACGCCCCATGATATGACTCCAACGAGACCCTTCACAGAGACCTTGACATCCCTTACCTAAGGGACTACATCAAACAACAAGCGCAGCTGCGTTATAGTCAAGCGGAATCGCATAACAACCCTTGTTGCGCGAGTCAGTAGACTACACAGTCAAACAAGTTCGCATGCACACAAGGCCGCGACTCGCACTGTGAACAAAATTAAATCTTGCTACTTTAGGTCCAACCAAAATTATAATTTTCCTTCAACAACAATCTCAAAATTGATTTTAGGATCAATTTAAAATTGCCGAATACTAATTAGCAATGCCAAGGCACCCCTCAAACTGACGCACTTCTTTTTTCTTTGTTCTTCTTCCTTCCTTCCTTTCTCCTTCCCTTCTTTCTCCCTGACTTTGTTTGGTATCCAGGCAACCAGACCTGGCAGACCTACTGACTTACAAGACTTTAACCAAAAGCAAAGGTCCCACGGACCGCTCTGACAGACAATACCGAATAGATCATAAGGGCATCTAATTTTTCCGAAAAAAATAAAAAAAACACGTTGCTAAGTAAGATTTTAACAAGAAGCATGAGTGCTGGTGGCAACAAATATCCGAGTCAAAGTCGAGGATTTTTGCACCTGCACTTATGCACTTATACTTTATCTGAAGTCACTTGAAATAGCATAAAAACCTTTGGTCGGCGCGTCCTTTGTAATTTCATGACGTATCATAGGCGTGCGGTCATTTATTTAGAACGATAATAGTAATGTTTTTATATCATAATAAATGGATTTTACTATCTTCCTATTTTTTTGATTTGGGATAAAAAATACTTATATTGGGAGTTTAATTTATGTTGACTGAAAGTTAAGAAATGGAAAAATTACAGAATTCCAACGTTTGACATAGGCAAATATTTACATAGCAGGTAGGTATATAAAAAGGTATATAAAGACTTACATTATAGGTATTTATATATCATCCTCGCCTTCGGAGCTGTCGCTAGAGTCATCTTGTAGAGGAATTACAACGGGATTTACAGGAGGCAAAACACAATATTCATTTTCTTTTTCAATAATATGCCTAGAACACTGCTTCCATAGGTCTGTGGCAGCAATATGAGATACTGCATCTCTTATTGTGGCCAATAGCGATTCACTTAATTGAGGGGTCTGATTATGTTTTCTTACTTTTTTTTTAAAGCAGCCCAGACCAACTCAATCGGGTTAAAAATGCAGTAATAGGGAGGTAGACGTAATACTTCATGGCCATTTTGCAGAAGCAGATTGTCAACAACATACTCTTTTTCAAATTTTTGTCTTTTAATAAGATCCAATAATATGGCTTTGGTTGATTTTTGTGGTATTTCCATTCCCTTATCCTTCATAAAATCAATAATGTCTTGTTTTTTTGTGCCTGTATTCGGAATTTGGTTTTTCCGTCGGGAATGGTATGGCGCATTGTCCATAATAATCACTGAATTTGGGGAAATGATTGGTATTAACTGCTGCTCTATCCACTTTTCAAATAAGTCGGAGGTCATGTCCTCATGATAGTCGGCACATGATTCTTTGATATTTTTGGCAGATAACAGCAAGGCATTAGGTATAAATCCATTTTCACTGCCAGCATGGAGAATAATGATTCGTTTTCCAGGGTTGCATGGTGCATTTAAAATGCACTTGTTGCAGTCGTCAACCCAGCCGTACTGCACAACATCATGGGTATCATACCACGTTTCATCCAGGTAAATCAGATATCTTTTCTGGTCTCTATAGATTTTAACTTTGTGCAAAAATTCTTGGCGCAATTCAACGATTCGAGACGACTCCATAATCACCATTCTTTTATCTAATTTTTTGTATTGAAAACCACACAGTTTTACAATACAGTGCAGTGAGTCTAAGCATTTGTAATTATAAAAATCTTCAGGATAATCTTTTAATTTATCCCGTATCATTTCCAACGTGGGCACCAAATTTTCTTTATAAAATCCGTATATTATACGACTAATATCTTCCTGAAAACCCACGTCTATTCTTTTTAATTTTTGCCCTATGCGCTTTCTGTGGAAGGAACGGTTGACTACATCTCCCCTTTTTATAACCCGATAAATGGTAGACCGACTGATTTTTGTCAGGATACAAATTCTGTTTAAAATTTGATTTTGCGAGGAATCTGGATTTTCGTTTTTTTCAGACAATCATACATATTTAGGATTACTCTTTGGGTCTGTTCCTCTAAATCTTTATGAAAGAATTCTGCCTGCATAGGTTCATCAACCATCTCCTCGTGGCTTGGAGCATTTTCCCAAGGTCTCCAAAGAGCCATATTTAGGACACACAAGAACAATCAACACAACAATTAAATCAACAAGTAAACTGAGTATTCAAAAGTCAAAAACACACAAACTAATAAAATCTATGAAAAAACACGGACAGACTAAAGAAAACACGTTTATTCACCGCTACACGGCACTGGCTAAACTGTTTCAATTTTAAGTAGCCACCTGCACTTGTTCGGAACACTGAAATACACGCTTTCTCATTGGCTATGTCCACGCATAGGCGTGCTTTACTCCACGTGGACCGGTGAAACTGCCTTTGATCTTATACGGGGGATATTTGCTGCGAAATTTGGCGATTTTTGCAGCAACAGAGCGTGTTAAATATAGATATATAAAACGCACCCGGTATTTCACAGTGTTTCAAGTGACTTCAGATAAAGTATACACTCGTGCATCAAAATAAACCTGATAATTTTCCATTCAAGCATGTTGTCGGTAAAAAATCGCGTTCAGTTATTTTCATATTTTGGAGAAAGAGTTTTTAGACAATACGCGTTTATGAAAAATTATCGATAATTTTGATGCACTAGCGGTACTACCGAAATTTTTTTAACGTATAGCCCAGTAAAACACTTTTCATTTAACAAAAATTCTATAGTGGATGAAAATTTTAGGCTGTTAGAGTATTGTTTTTGGCAGGATGAAAAGATATGGATCCTACCCTAAGTAGGAACTGAAGAATGTGTGAAAAACTTTTTGATTAGATATAGAAAACGAAGACAATTTTGTAGCCTGACACATAAACACCAAAAGTTGTCTCTATGATATTTTTGATATGAGTTACGACAAGTTGAAACGAATGGTTCCTTTACAGAAACCGGATGTACGCTTCCTGTTAATCAATGTTCAGTACAGTGCATTAGACTGTATCTGATAACGATAACCTCCATGTGTTTCACCAGAAAAGAAGTCGCTACCAACTCATCCATAGATATCTCCTTGGTCCTCTGAATACCTACAGGTAAGGTGCTGTCGTCCACAAATCCGTGGAGCAGGTCCAACGTGTAAGAGTGCAGGTGTAATAGACAAAGAGTTGGAGCACAAATCAATCCCTTGGGAACACCCGAGAACTTGTCAATTCAAACGGACATCATACGACCAGAGATGCAAAGTTACTCTGAGCTTTTTAATAGCAATGCAGTGATATGACTGGATAAATAACATTCATGATCAATGGTTGTAACACAGTCTAAATCTTATTAGCAGGAGAATAGATTACACTGGACAACAAATTTTAGTTTTTTAATTGTATCTTGTGGGAAAAGTGCACTTCTTTGTTAATTTTGGGGCGCTGAATCCAAAATGACAATGAAATAAAAAAATTAGTTGCGGTTTAGAAAAGAGTTTTTTATTTTTAAGGATATATTAAAAAAAGCAACAAGATTCATATACTTATAAGAATCACTATATGCGCTGTCTTTTTGCTGTTCTTTTATGGATCGTTTCTGGAGCATCTCTACCAAGAGTCCAACAGTAGTCTGCAAGCATGGAAGGATTCCACTTTCCCTGGTACGTTTTTCCATTATTGAAATATCCTGATGTCAGGAAAAAAGTCCAGGTGTGAGTGTAGGAAATGTATCTTAAGAGACATATTACAGCCCATCTTTTGATACGATGACAGCATATTTTTGACAAGGGTTTTATAGTTGTCAGCTTTTCTATTTCCCAAGAAACTAGTGACCACCAGACGGAAATCATTCCAAGCAGTTTTTTCAATACCTGTTAAAGTGTTTTCAAACTGTGTATCTTTCAAAATATTTCGAATCTGTGGCCCAACAAAAATACCTTCTTTAACCTTTGCCTCACTTAGTCTTGGAAATTTCTGACGCAGGTATTGAAAAGCTGACCCATCTCTATCTAATGCCTTGACAAAGTTTTTCATTAGGCCCAACTTGATATGCAGTGGTGGTAATAAATTTTTTTCGAATCTACTAATGGCATATGCTGTACATTTTTTGACCTGACTCTAGGGATTGACGAACTGGCCAGTTTTGTCTGGTGTAATGAAGTGCCTTTGCCCGACTGTCCCATTCACACAAAAAACAGCAAAACTTTGTGAAGCCTAGCTTCAGCCCAAGTAAAAGTGCAACAACTTTCAAATCGCCACAAATATGCCATTGGTGCTCATCGTATTTTATGCATGTCAATAGGTACTTCATATTGTCATATGATTCTTTCATGTGAACTGCATACCCTACAGGAAGAGATGGTAAAATATTTCCAATATGCAATAACACTGCCTTTAAACTCAATGTTGAACTGTCTATAAACAATCTCCATTCTTCTGGGTTATAGTTTATATTTAAAGCCGCCAGTAAGCCGTTAATGTTACTGCAGAAAACCAAGTTATTCTCCATATTGAAAAATGGTTCTAAGTCTTTGTGGCGTTTACGAAAAACACATACCGAAACATCGTCTTCTCACAAGTTCCACTGCTGCAGTCTTGATCCAAGTAACTCTGCCTTACATTTTGGAAGTTCTAAATCTCTTACAAGATCATTTAATTCTGACTGTGTTATTTTGTGCGGTTGGTGGCATGACGTGCTCGGTATAAAATCAGGATCTCTTGACGTTGATGGCATATCTTCTTCCTGACGAATCACTCGATCGCCATGATCTGATTCGTTTTCTGATTCGCAAGTGTAGGATTCTGGGGGTTTTGGAATAGGATTTTCGTCACTGTGAGGCACAGGTCTCATCGCAGATGGTATGTTTGGGTAGTTAATAACCGATTTTTTTTTTCTTGGACATACCTGTGGCTTGTCCAACACAAGGTACCATGCAAAAGTAACAATCATTAATATGATTTGTAGGCTCTCTCCAAACCATTGTGACAGCAAAGCGCATAGACCGTTTTTTGCCATTTAACCAGCTCCTCAGACTTGAAGCACACGTATTACAGCAGATGTGGGGTGCCCACTGTTTGTCTTGATCACCTAGTTTACAACCGAAATAAAGCTGATATGCCTTTGTTATTAGTGGAGTAATAGACCGTCTCTGAGACGCAAAAGTCACATCACCACACACGTAACAAAACTGATCTGGATTGTTTACACACTTTCGAGACATCTTGCATGAACGCTGTCAGCCAACTGAGGAAAAAATGGCTAATATAAAACAATATAATGTACACGTATGTATAACGTAACACAATCATGCCGATTACATCATCTTTCCTTGCCGAATATAAAAATGTAGCACGTGCATTCTTGTGAATTACAGTATATTAACACTGTCACAGCAGGAACACATATAATTACCGTATCTCTAAAACTTTAACTAACATTGAAAAAATAAGTTTCATTCCGGTTTTAGCACATTAAAAATAGTAATATTTTGTTGATTTTATTTAGGATATTTTTTGGCTGTTGATCTGTGTTATTAGTAAAAACATATTCAAGCATTTCTCTAAGTACGCCAATTTTTATTTTGGCCTCTCAATAGCATATACGAGTATTTGTCATGTTTACCTTTTTTGTTATTGTTTACGTTTGAAGTCTCAATATTTATTCATATATTTATTTACCGGTTTCCGATTACATACAAAAAACATTACGCTTATGTGACAGATTACATGCAATACTTTTATATAAATTATTAAACTGAAGAACAACTAAAGATTCATGTGCTACCCAACCTAAATACATTTAAAACTTGTAAATGTAAATTAGATATATTTTTCATGTACTTTTAGATGTGCTTAATATTGATATTGAAAATATCTATATTGCAGCTAGGACACCGGAACTGTTATGAGAATCGCAAAGAAATTTTGTTAATCCGATTTTTGAACTGTCTAAGGTTAGAAGAACTGAGAAAAGCATCTCCTCGCAGATTGTTACACAATTTCGACACCCGCGGGACAAAGGAGCGGTCGTAACGGCCAGTTCTGAATGTACGAAGTTCGACACGGTTAGGATTTGAGGCCGATGTCAGACGGGTCTGTATGGCAGGCACATCGCGCGGCGGCATCATTGGGGGGAGCTCTAGACAGCATCGAGTATAAATAATGTAGTAGGGCAGCAGCACCCCAAACGTGTGAGCCGTACTCGAGGCTAGGTCTTATCTGGGCCTTGTATAGGGTGAGTAGGTCATTCAGAGAAAAGTACTTCTTAGCCCCAAACAAGCAGCCTAGCTTTTTCCCAGCAGCTACCACTATTGACGAGATGTGTTCGTGCCAGATCAAGCCCTCAGTGATCTGACTCCGACCAGCCGAAACGAACGACTTTTTGGCAGAAACTCGGCCAGCCATCAAAACCGGATGAGCGACAGGACGCTTCTTGTTCGTCAAAGTACAGGGTTTTGGAATCATTGAACTGTACAAAACTGCTGCGTCGCCAAGCAGTGATATCTTCCAAGTCTTTCATCAGAGAGGAAGTTGCCGCTAGTCTTCTTTTTTACATCTCACCGGCAAAGCTGAGGATTGGGTTGATGGTATAGGAAAGGAGGTCGTTGATGTATAAGAGGAACAAGTTCAGAGCCAAGACCGATGGGGATGAAGAAGAAATCCTGTCAATTACGACCGATATCTTGCGGCCAGAGAAAAAGTCAACCACCCATCTGCAAAGTTTCTCTGGGAGGCCATAGGATAGAAGTTTGCATAAGAGCGTGCCACAGCTGATCGAACGAATATTAAGAGCAAGGACATGATCGTCGCCAGTCCAGAAGCTCGCGATTTATGCATCTCTCCATCAGCTTACTTATAACAGAAAGCAGAGGTTTAGACCTGTTGTTGTAAGGGTAGGTCTTAGGCCCGTATCGTCAGTCGTCCCTACAATTGTAGGGCGCCTTTATGGCCTCCTTGATTTGTCATAGTTTTCTACTTCTCCGTGTCGGCGCTCTATTTTGAGGTTATGTCACAAACATCTACTTGCGTCAAATTGTGCTTGCTTTTGAGTTATATCATGTTTCATTAGCCTGAAATTTCCTACAATTAAAAAGAAAACTTATCTTCAGAATAGGAGAGCGCTGACGCTGACACGGGACAAGTGTAATCTAGAAATTTTTGAAGGAGAGAAAGGAGTATGTCAATCAAGGAGGCCATACACGCGCCCTACAATTGTAGGGACGACTGACGATACGGTCCTTAGATGCTTTTTTGGGATCCGTTGGACATGAGTAAATTTCCAGTTTTCTGCGGCAGGAATCAAGTCCGGACCAGAAGACATAACTGGCATTCAGAAATGAGCCCTAGCTGATACAATTCTCATAGTCATTGATCAATGTATACTAAGTGACATATAAATCCGAACACCCAGTTTAAATGGTTTTATTTTAATAAAAGTTGGTGAATGTATTTATCTTACTGTAAATAACAAGTGAAAAAATTTTCAGCCTTATAAGTTGGACATTCCGGTTTTTATACTGCTTTTTTTTAATTCACTAACGCTCTAAAAATGAATATTTCAGCCGCAGTAAAGAATCAACGTTGGCGGATTTTGGTTCTTGACATCCTTTACGATAGGTTACGATGCCTAGAGTACGGAGACCTGTACGATTTCATCAACTTAGTGAGTTTGATAGAGGCCGTATAGTGGGACTTCGGGAAGCTGGACTTTCTTTTCGGGCAATTGCAGTTAGAGTGCAAAGAAGTGTAGACACTGTGGTTAGGTGTTGTCAGGCATGGCTTCGAGAAGGCCGTACGCAAAGAGCAAGGTGCACTGGACGTCGCCGTAGAACAACAGACCGTGAAGATCGCCGCCTAAGATTATTGGCCTTAAGGGACCGTTTCTCCACTACCAGGTCCATTGCAAATGAATGGTTTGCAGAACACGGAAGACCTATTGGCATGCGAAGTGTTTACCGACGAATGAGAAGTTTTGGCTTGTTTTCATACCGGCCACACTGGGTCCTCCCTTTAACTCGAGAACACCGACGTAATCGCCTTGAGTGGTGCAGTCAACGGTCACTCTGGATCAGGAATGGAACAGTATTGTCTTTAGTGACGAGTCTCGATTTTGTTTAGGCATGCACGATGGTCGTGCAAGGTTTAGAAGGCGACGTGGTGAAAGGAGGAATCCACAGTTTTTTGTTGAAAGACATGTTCATCACACTGTTGGAGTTATGGTTTGGGGTGCTACAGCTTATGGTTCCAGGTCACCTTTAATCTTCATCAGAGGTAACATGAACGCGCAGCGTTATTATTCACGAAGTTCTAGAACCCCATCTTTCACCCTATCTCGACACCCTGGCAGATCCAACTTTCCAACAATAATGCCCGACCACATGTTGCAAGAGTCACAATAGACTTCTTTCAACATAATGATGTCACATTGTTACCATGGCCACCAAGATCTCCCGACTTATCCCCAATTGAGCACGTGTGGGATATGATGGGTAGGAGATTGCTCAATTTGCAACGTCCTCCTCAGACTCTAGAAGCACTTCGAGAGGAGTTGGTGGTTGCCTGGAATGAGATACCACAGGAGGACATTGACAACCTGATCAGAAGCATGCCTAGGCGCGTTGGAGAATGCGTAGCACATCAGGGTGCATCCACACATTATTAAAGGTCAAAGGGCTTTAAAGCATTTTGAAATTTTTATCATTTACTTATTATGCTTCATTAAGTACTTATACAAAATTTTATTAAAATAAAACCATTTAAATGTCAGGAAGGCATTTGGAAAAATATTTTATTATTTGCTTCTCCTTTGTACTCCGGTCCTGTGGTAGTGCTTGACCATCGCGCCGTACCCGCCAGACTTTGTGTCGCCAACGATAAGGACCACCCGGATCGGTCGTACTACGATCGCTCGGCTGTAGTAAAAAGGTCCGTGCGAATGGTCCATTCATAAAATGGAAACAACTAGCGATAGCACTTCGGCTGTTTGCAATAGGGTCTATAAAACACTGGCGTAGCTCAGATATGTTTAGAAATCCTCTGTAAACTATGTTATTTGACAGGTTTTATACAGCCTTATGTTTTTGGGGCGGTAACACCAAACGGATAAGTAAACAGTGTGGGATAGAGAGGGGGGCGATAGCAAGAAATATGCGTGTAGGCTAAATTTATCTCAAATTTGAATGCTCTTTTTCTTTTGAGATGGAGTCAAGTAGATTGAGTCTATACTTCATACGCCTTCGTTCGAGGTTTCAAAAAAAAAAATAGTCAAATCGTTTCAAAAGGCGAAATCGAATCGCGATAGGCTCATTTAGATACGATGAATCTTCGACCTCTGCATATCAAACTATATACAGTCAAAGCTCTCCTTGCGGACAGCTCCTATAAGCGGACATCTCTTTTAACCGGACAAAGTTCCTGGAACCGAATTTCAGCCATCAATTTTCAATATTAAATGCATTCCGATAAACGGACGATTTTTTAGTTCCGCTTATTGCAATGCACATATCTACATACATAAAATTCGGTAATTCCCCGATTTATATTAGGTGATTCCCCATTTACGCATTTCGTTGGGTAGCCTGTATGTAATCTTGTGGCTTGTCTTCAGTTCAGGCAAATTCGTAGTTGATTGAGTTACGTATTTTATTATTGTAACTGTAAAATGGCACCAAAAAAAAGGATGCTCTCGTTAAAGGAAAAGATGGAAGTTGTTAACGTATTAGACAGAGAAAGTGTTTCAGTTCGTCATTTGGCAAAGAGGTTTAATATTGGGAAAACGCAAGCAGCTGAAATTGCCAAAAATAAGGAAGATATCAGGAGTAAATGGCAATCAGGAACTAATATAAATCAAAAGAAGGATTTTTTAAAAAAGGAAGGTTTTGCTATAGACAAAACATGTTTTGAGTGGTTTGTGAAAGCTAGAAGTCAGAACATTCCAATCTCAGGGCCGTTAGTGAAAATGAAAGCTAAAGAAATCGCCACTACTTTGGGCTATAATAATTTCAGTGCGTCCGACGGGTGGCTGCAAAGTGGCGCAAGAGACATAGTGTGAGTTTCAAATACATATCTGGCGAAGCTGCTGCAGTAGATCAAGTTGATGTGTCACAATTTTTGGAGAAACTTCCGTCCATGTTGCTTGGCTACAAACCAGAAGATGTGTACAACGCAGATGAGAGTGGACTTTTTTTTCGCGCATTGCCCGACAAAACTCTGTCCTTTAAAGGAGAAACATGTGTGGGTGGAAAGTTGTCTAAAGTTGTCCCCGTGCTTTAAAAAACGTTGCTATTAAGGATCTACCAGCGACTTGGAAATCCAACAAAAAGGCATGGATGACCCGAGAAATCATGTCTGAGTGGTTAGTCGAATTCGACCGGAAAATGAGAATCCAAAAAAGGCAAGTTCTTTTATTTTTAGACAATGCATGCTCTCATCCTCGTGATATGAAAATGAAAAATGTGAAAATTATATTTTTACCGCCAAACACAACTTCTGTTTGGCAGCCCATGGATCAAGGTGTCATACAGAACTTTAAATTTTATTATCGGCACTTGATTTTAAAACATATTTTAACAAAAATTGACGATGGTCAAAGCTTATCTGAGCTTACAAAGTCTATCAATGTGTTAGAAGCTTTGTATTTTATAAAAACAGCATGGAATAAAGTAAATTCCTCTACAATTAAAAACTGTTTTGGCAAAGCTGGATTCAGAAAAAGTGAATGTAGCTCAGAATTTGCTGAGCAAAATTATTGCGATGCTGAAGACGATCTGCCCTTAGCGACACTTGCTCAGTTACTGCGACATGCCAAACATTTAGGAGTAGCAGATCCCCAGAAAGTAGATGATTTCTTGGCCATAGACAATAACATAACAACAGAAGAAAATGCCATTGGCAACTTTTCGAATTTGGATGTAGAAAGCCCAGGCCAACTTGAATATGGTAGTCCAAACGACTCAGAAGAAGAAGTGGAACTGGTGGACTCACTAAGCGGTTCAAAAACGATAAATTCATATGGGGAAGCTCTAAGTCATATTTCTATATTGAAAAAATTTGCTAAAGATGATTTCACTGCATTTCAACATTTGAAAAATTTAGAAAGTTATTACGAAAATTGTCTCCTTCAGCAAAAGATGGTGAAATTTCGTCAGACAAATATTTTAAACTTTTTTCAACAAGCTAAAGAATAATGTTTTTTTTTAAATTCTCGTACCATGTATTGAAGCATTTATGTTTTTGTATGCGTATATGTACATATATTATATAGATATATAGCATAAATACATACTTTAAAAATGTGGCGAGTTTCTGTTTCATTTTTCTCATGATTATAATACCTCATGATTATATACCCCGTTATTTATACTCTATACTTACATACTCTCTTTTAAATGGACACCTCCCATAAGCGGACAAAAGTTACGGAACCGTGAGTGTCCGCTTATGGGAGCTTTCACTGTACTTCCTACTTCCCACCATGCGTTTATCGAAAACCACTGATTAAAAGAAAAAACGCCGAGACACGTCAAATTATTTGTCAACTTTTTAGACAAAAACTACTTCACCCACTTGCAACATTGGCACCCAGGATCATTCCTTTAAAAATTTTAAATGACAAGGGTATCGAATAATAACTTGTTTGAAAGATCTTTAATGTCCTTTATTTTGATGTTTGATTTTAAAAAATCAGTGGATTCATTTTCGAGAAAATTAGAAAAATCTTTTTTATCTTAACTTGTTCAGATAGAAAACAAAAACACAGGAAAATAACACGTGCAGCGCCCTGGGCGGGGGTGACACCAACCCTAAAATCTTAAATGGAAAAGGGGGGGTCGAGTGATACCTTATTTTAAAGGTATTTCAATTCCCTTTATAATGATATAAAATTAATGCTTAAAGTAAACTTTAATAGGTACATCAGATTAGTTTGTACTACTTTCAGAAGAAATTTGACTAAAAGGATTTACTTCATAAGTAAATGCTTTTCTTCACTAAGCCCATCATTTTGTTGTTGAAAATAGCTATTGGAGCGTTTTTTGTGGCAAAAAGTTATTTCTTGAAGAAAGATAAGGAAATATCTCGTACTTATTTTAAATAGGAATTTAGTACATATTTTGCGATTGATTTGACCAAACTTTGTTGCTAAAATAACTTGTAACGCTTTATTACATAAATTAACCATGGTATATTCCACAGCAGAAAGAGTTGAAATTATCGAAATATTTTTCGGTTATAATCATTGCGCTAATAGAACAGCAGAAATATTTAATGGGCGACATGAGAACAGTAACGTGCATCGAAAATATGTTCTAGAACTTGTAGCTAAATTTCGGGATACTGGGGCAGTCGCCAATAAAAAACGCAACATTGAAAATCCCATGAGTAACGAAGCAATAGAAGTGGGGGTTTCAGGGCAAGTTTATGTAGATCCTACGTTAAGTACCCGCAAATTGGAGACTGTGTGTGGTGTTAGTCGACGTACTGTCCAACGGATTCTAAAGGCCCATAGTTTTCATCCGTATAAAATTCACCTGGTACAAGAACATAATGAAGACGATTTTGATCGGCGATTATAATTTTGTGAAGATATGAGTGAACGAATTATAAACGATGAACATTTTCTATTCAACACTTGCTTTTCCGACGAATGTTCCTTTTTCTTAAATGGCGTAGTAAATCGTCACAACTCCGATATTGGTCCGATTCTAATCCCAGAATTTATCATGAGATTCATACATAGCAGCCACAAAAATTACATGTTGGGGCTGGTATTTTTGGCGATCATTTAGTTGGTCCTTTTTTCTTACCTGGAAATTTGACCGGTGAAATATATTTGGAATTACTGGAACACGCCTGCATTAACCGCCATAATTGAAAATCAGAATGATCGGTGGTACATTGCAAATAGGTTGATGTTCCAACAGGATGGTGCCCCACCACATTACGCATTACGTGTTCGACAATATTTAGACCAGACGTTTCCAGATCGATCGATTGGAAGAATAGGTGCCATTGAATGGCACCCAAGATCGCCAGATTTATCACCTTTGGATTTCTTTATGTGGGGTCATTTAAAAAGCAAAATCTATGCTACTAAGCTAACATGATTAGAAGACTTGCGACAAATAATTGTGAATGAGTGCCTTCAAATCGACGGGTCTAAGCGTTTACAATTTTTGCCACATACAACTTCCTAAATTAGTCTTTGGATTAATTTAACATAACCGAATACCAGTTAACAATAGCAAGGCATCCCTTTAACCGGCGCACTTCACCCTCTTTGTTCTTCCCCCTTCTTTCCTTTCTTTCTTCTTCCTTATTTCAAACCACTAAATTATTACTTAAAAGGGATCTCGTGTGCAATATTTGCTAGAATTTTTCATAAAAGTAGTTTTTCATAGACGTTCAAATTGTTAAATTATCGTGGAAGACTCTATATAAATGTATAAAACAATGAAATGCAAATTTAAAGAAAAATATCAAGCTTAGTTAAGTAGATATAATTTGTGGCACCAAAAAAGTATTTCAAGGTGCTCCCCTTCCGTTTTAAGCCCTTGTCACCGAGAGTCCTCATCTGGTGATCTAGTTCATGTTAGGCTGCAGGATGCGATAGAGGATTAAGTAACAATGTAGTTTCAGTTGATAGACTTCGTGTACCATGTTCCACGCTGGTGTCTTTCTAAACAAGATGATTTGGAAAAAACAAGACCGAAACATCGCAAACTAAGAAACTATACTAAGTGACATATAAATCCGAACACCCAGTTTAAATGGTTTTATTTTAATAAAAGTTGGTGAATGTATTTATCTTACTGTAAATAACAAGTGAAAAAATTTTCAGCCTTATCAGTTGGACATTCCGGTTTTTATACTGTTTTTTTTTAATTCACTAACGCTCTAAAAATGAATATTTCAGCCGCAGTAAAGAATCAACGTTGGCGGATTTTGGTTCTTGCATGAAAATATCTAGAACAGTATTAAAGTTATGATGAGACGAATTTCTTCTTAAAATTTTAATACCCTGTAGCTCAAAAGTTAGGAGGTTTAGAACATATGTTCATATAAGCTTTTCTTCCTAAAATGAGCTGAGGAATCATCTTGCATTTTTATCCATCAACTAAATTACTCCCTGTATAGCAAAATATTTACTGAGTAGAAATATATTTCGTTCGATCAGTCTGTGTCTAGCTAATAGGGTGAGTTGACTATAATTTTCTTGTTTTTTGATAATGAAACACGGAAAAATCTTTTTATTCCTTTTGAATATCTATCTTAATCACAAAACATTTTATTTCTTTTATATCTGTATGTTGTTGATGAAATTCGGGAATGTGTTTATATAGTTCATTTCATATAGTGTTTTAACCAAAATAAGCATATTTTACATCGATTTTATTATCCAAATGGTCTATTATTGTATCTGTAATGTTAATAATTAGGTTTTTTTGAGTCATGAAAAAAAAGCTTCTCCAAAACGTCGGCAACTTATTTACCCCAAATCCAAATAATAACAATAAATGTATATAAATTGAATACGGTCATTAGAAAAATAATTTTCAACAATTAATCATCAAAGGTTATAGTATGTTATATCTATACTAAGTGACATATAAATCCGAACATCCAGTTTAAATGGTTTTATTTTAATAAAAGTTGGTGGATGTATTTATCTTACTGTAAATAACAAGTGAAAAAATTTTCAGCCTTATCAGTTGGACATTCCGGTCTTTATACTGCTTTTTTTTGAATTCACTAACGCTCTAAAAATGAATATTTCAGCCGCAGTAAAGAATCAACGTTGGCGGATTTTGGTTCTTGACATCCTTTACGATCGGTTACGATGCCTAGAGTACGGAGACCTGTACGATTTCGTCAACTTAGTGAGTTTGATAGGGGCCGTATAGTGGGACTTCGGGAAGCTGGACTTTCTTTTCGGGCAATTGCAGTTAGAGTGCAAAGAAGTGTAGACACTGTGGTTAGGTGTTGTCAGGCATGGCTTCGAGAAGGCCGTACGCAAAGAGCAAGGGGCACTGGACGCCGCCGTAGAACAACAGACCGTGAAGATCGCCGCCTAAGATTATTGGCCTTAAGGGACCGTTTCTCCACTACCAGGTCCATTGCAAATGAATGGTTTGCAGAACACGGAAGACCTACTGGCATGCGCAGTGTTTACCGACGAATGAGAAGTTTTGGCTTGTTTTCATACCGGCCACACTGGGTCCTCCCTTTAACTCGAGAACACCGACGTAATCGCCTTGAGTGGTGCAGACAACGATCACTCTGGGATCAGGAATGGAACAGTATTGTCTTTAGTGACGAGTCTCGATTTTGTTTAGGCATGCACGATGGTCGTGCCAGGGTTAGAAGGCGACGTGGTGAAAGGAGGAATCCACAGTTTTTTGTTGAAAGACATGTTCATCACACTGTTGGAGTTATGGTTTGGGGTGCTATAGCTTATGGTTCCAGGTCACCTTTAATCTTCATCAGAGGTAACATGAACGCGCAGCGTTATTATTCACGAATTCTAGAACCCCATCTTTCACCCTATCTTGACACCCTGGCAGATCCAACTTTCCAACAAGATAATGCCCGACCACATGTTGCAAGAGTCACAATAGACTTCTTTCAACATAATGATGTCACATTGTTACCATGGCCACCAAGATCTCCCGACTTATCCCCAATTCAGCACGTGTGGGATATGATGGGTAGGAGATTGCTCAATTTGCAACGTCCTCCTCAGACTCTAGAAGCACTTCGAGAGGAGTTGGTGGTTGCCTGGAATGAGATACCACAGAAGGACATTGACCACCTGATCAGAAGCATGCCTAGGCGCGTTGGAGAATGCGTAGCACATCAGGGTGCATCCACACATTATTAAAGGTCAAAGGGCTTTAAAGCAGTACAATCATTTTGAAATTTTTATCATTTACTTATTATGCTTCATTAAGTACTTATACAAAATTTTATTAAAATAAAACCATTTAAACTGGGTGTTCGGATTTATATGTCACTTAGTATATGACTTGAGGAAAAGTTTCTGTACTTACGGGTATCTGTACTCCTCATCCAAGTGTATATAATCCGGAGGAATAATATGCCAGGTAGGATTCTCGTAGGGCTGCTGAAAGTCCTCGTACCCGTTGGCTGCCATACTGACGTACTGACGTATCACTAAGCGCGAGCCGAAACGCGTTTTATTTTCAAATTGTCCTCCACTTTTGGTTTCGATTCCGGTATATGACGACGTACAGACGGACTGTTATCGGAGCATTGTCACCCAGCGCCAGGTGGATTAGCTCTTCTATCAGCGATCGCTCTGCGACCACTTTATATAAACAAGATAAGATATGGAAAATAGATAAATGTTGGTTGTACGTATCGATGATAGTATTGACAGGTGAATATATAGGCCGGTGTATGTGGAACAGCAGTCTCGTTTTTGGGGCAAACAGTGCCACCTTACAAGGGCGTACCCTCTCAAAGAGGGCACCTTGAAAAAAAAATGTTTTGCTGGAAGTTTCACAAATCATATCTAGCTTGGTATTTTTCTTACTATTTGCATTTTATTGTTTTATCCATTTGCATACAGGGTGTTTCAGTTTATTGTTGCATAACTTTAAGATTCGATAGAACTTTTAAAATTAATGCATAAAGTCTATATAAACATGGGTCGAAAAATGCGTGGCTTCCGAAATACAGGGTGTTTAAATTTACTTTCAAAAATAGTTTTTTTTTAAAATATATCGAACAATATTTGATGTATAATAGTGAAAATTGGTACACAAGGGTTTTTTGATACGACAAAACGAACCATGAGCATAGTTTTACTGTAGCCGCTAGAGGGCGCTCTCTACTGTACCTGTATTAAAATGACCGAAAACTTTTTCATAGTGCAATTTTTTGCTTTTTGAATAAAAAAACTGATTCTTCGCACTTTTCAACATAAAAAAGCTCTCTTGTGAATGTTCGTTATAGTTAGCCGTTTTTGAGATATTTCGATTTTTAAGGTTCGATGCATTTTTAACTATTTATGATAAAATAACGTTAAAAAGTCAGTATATCGATAATTTTCAGAAGTAGGCTGTGCCTGCAAATATTTTTGAAATTGAAAGCAGAATAAGGTTAAACGTCAATTAGTTGACAGTTAGTTTTGTTGTATGTTGATACCTGAAACGTTTTTTTGCAATTGTGAATGCACGAAATTTAGTTTCTTTTACCTGTTTTTTTTGTAAGTTTTATAAAAATGCCATTTTTATTCCCCAATCAAGAGTTAGCGGATATTCATTTTGTGTATGGCTTTGTAAACGGAAACGCAGCAGAAGCAGCCAAAGAATACGCACGAAGATTTCCAAACAGACGACATCTAACTCGGTCAGTCTTTGTAAGAGTGCATCGCCAAATAATTGAAAATGGTTTTGGAAATCTCCAAAGGGATCAAAACATAAATGTTCGTCAGCGCAGATTTACCCGTATGATTCTGCGTGAGTTGGATAGAGATCCGACCACAAGTGTTAAGAGACTTTCTGGTGCCTTGGGAATTTCAGCAAGCCATGTACAGCGTGTTCTTAGAAATGACCATAGACTTCCTTACCATTTGCAACCTGTGCAAGGACTATAGCCAGGAGAAGTAGAACGAAGAATCACATTTTATCAGTGGATTCTTGATAGAACTGGTAATAATAGGGAGTTTTCAAAATTTCCTAATTAAACAGCGATTATGAAAACGCACAAGGACCCTTAAGGATAACTGTTTGCACAACAGTGGGCGTCAAAATGCTGCTGATGATGATTTTCCTTTACAGCAAATGCTCAAACTGTTTTCCTTCAGCCGCAATACACGCTCGACATCTTCTTAAAAAAGATCAGGTTATTAAACGAGCGAATCCACGGTTATTAACAAACTCAGCTGCTTCCAATAGTCTTTGCCGTAGCTCAGCTACATTTTGAATCGGCTTGAAATACACTTTTTCTTTTACAGTTCCCCAGTAAAAAAAATCTAACGGATTCAAATCTGGTGACCGGGCTGGCCACGGTATTGTACCAGACCGCCCTATCCATCTGCCTGGAAAGTTTTGATCTAGATACTCTCTCACTGAGAGTGCATAGTGCGCTGGGCAGCCATCTTGCTGAAACCACATGTCCCTGCAAATACTCAGTGGCACGTCCTCCAATAAATTTTCTAAATGATTTTGCAAAAAAACTAAATAAACCTCAGCAGTCAAAGTCTCTGGGAATTCAAACGGACCGATGATTTTACCATTTAAAATTCCTGTCCAATGGTTTATCTTGAAGCGATATTGAGATTTATCTTCTCTCATCAAATATGAGTTTGCTACGTGCCACTCGTGTAAGTTATGCAGGTTCATGTACCCATCTTTCTTAAATGTGGTCTCATCTGACCATAAAATTTTTTCAAAGAACCGTGGATCTTCCCTGTGTCTTTCTAACATTGTGCGACAAAATGCAACTCGGGGCTCATAATCCCGGGGCAGAAGAGCTTGAACACGCTGTACGTGGTATGGATGGAGCACGTTTTTTTGCAAGATTCTATGGGCTGTACTTTTGGGCACACCTGTTTTTAGTTCTATTGCACGCACTGAAGTACTCGGGTCTTCTTCGACAGCTCCTAGCACCACGTCTTCGTAAGGAAGGAAAGATCTTCCCTCACCGTGTGATTGGTTTGGTAGTTGGCCCTCTGAGAACAGTAAGCGGTGCACATTTGTGAACGCTCGATGATCTGGATGACGAGCTGCATTCGGGTACCTCTCACAGTAAAGTCTCGCTGCAGCATCTGCATTCCCCATAAATGAGGTGCATGTTAGCATATTCTTGTACGGTGTACACGGACATAGCGGCACTGCACAATCACACTATCAAAGATAGTCTAAGGAAAGCAAATGTTGTTTTGAAGAGCAATTAAACAGTCCAAATCCAAATCACAAGCGATCAACAGTCCAGTTCACGAATCCAAAATTAGTAACAGTACGAAACCAACAAGCACGAACATGTAAAGATGCGCAGTAAACGAAGGAGTACTGATCGGTATCAAAGTGTGCAATAGCAAGTAAGTGATGTGCTTCATCCATACCACATACAGCGTGTTCAACCTCTCCTGCCCCGGGATTATGAGCCCCGAGTTGCTTTTTGTCGCACAATGTTAGAAAGACACAGGAAAGATCCACAGTTCTTTGAAAAAATTTTATGGTCGGATGAGACCACATTTAAGAAAGATGGGTACATGAACCTGCATAACTTACACGAGTGGCACGTAGCAAACTCATATTTGATGAGAGATAAATCTCAATATCGCTTCAAGATAAACCATTGGACAGGAATTTTAAATGGTAAAATCATCGGTCCGTTTGAGTTCCCAGAGACTTTGACTACTACTACTAGGTTTATTTAGGTTTTTTGCAAAATCATTTAGAAAATTTATTGGAGGACGTGCCACTGAGTATTTACAGGGACATGTGGTTTCAGCATGATGGCTGCCCAGCGCACTATGCACTCTCAGTGAGAGAGTATCTCGATCAAAACTTTCCAGGCAGATGGATAAGGCGGTCTGGTACAATACCGTGGCCAGCCCGGTCACCAGATTTGAATTCGTTAGATTTTTTTTACTGGGGAACTGTAAAAGAAAAAGTGTATTTCAAGCCGATTCAAAATGTAGCTGAGCTACGGCAAAGACTATTGGAAGCAGCTGAGTTTGTTAATAACCGTGGATTCGCTCGTTTAATAACCTGATCTTTTTTAAGAAGATGTCGAGCGTGTATTGCGGCTGAAGGAAAACAGTTTGAGCATTTGCTGTAAAGGAAAATCATCATCAGCAGCATTTTGACGCCCACTGTTGTGCAAACAGTTATCCTTAAGGGTCCTTGTGCGTTTTCATAATCGCTGTTTAATTAGGAAATTTTGAAAAATTTTCATCAGTTTTTCTTCAAATAAAAATTGTGCATAAGTTAACGAGTAATCTTCTAAGTGTTATACCATTTTGGAATCCTTATTGAAAGCGCCAACTTTTAAGGTTACTTGCCAAACTCTCGTAGTACATTTTTTTCCAGTACAGCCAGTTAAAGTTGAGCAAAGTTTTACATTGGAATACTTGGTTGGGAAATAAGTGGCAATTTTTCCTGAACGAGAAAAGTTGGCAGTAAGGTTGAGACACCAGTTTGAAGATGCATTATTCATCATTACATTGTAAAAATAAAATACAAAAAAAGTTAATATTTGTAGTAACAGGAGTTGACAGACTGCCGTAGAGTGTGAAATTTCTATATTTTTTCAAAGACCTATAATTTTCAAAACACATACATAACATTTTTTTAAATATTTTTCTGATAGCTGTTATGACTTTGCCTATCACCCGGTTTCGGCTTGACGTCGACTTCTGGGACACCCTGTATATGAATATGTGTATTTACATGTGTATGTATATTTTGTTTGATATCTGCTACTTAACAACTTGTTTTTTTTGCATGGGTGGTTAAGTGTAAGAGTAGCATGTTATTTAACTTCGCCACCATATGCAACTCTTGTTTCTCTCTATGAAATTGTACAGTTTAAATAAAGACGATTATCATTATTATTAAAGTGTGGAAGACATTACGACAAGAATCATCATCCTTATCATTATCAACGGGTACAAGCGTTCCAACATAAAGATCATCCTAGAAGAGTTGTATTTTGCTAGTGGATTTTAGTTCGGCAAGAATGAAGATGTTACGAAATGCAATCTGCATTAGAAGACGTTCCTCTAAATGTGAGATATAATATGTGGTTCCTACATGATAGGGCTCCA
The DNA here is from genome assembly GCA_963669975.1 of Acanthoscelides obtectus. Classification (NCBI taxonomy): domain Eukaryota; kingdom Metazoa; phylum Arthropoda; class Insecta; order Coleoptera; family Chrysomelidae; genus Acanthoscelides; species Acanthoscelides obtectus. The sequence goes on along the minus strand of CAVLJG010000006.1, from coordinate 101,553,245 downwards.
CCACATCTTAGACGAGAAGTTCATGAACGTCTAAACAATGATTGTCCCATTTCTTGGCCTGCTCGCTCCCCGGATTTAACGCCTTGCGACTTTTTTCTGTGGGGCTATTTGAGTTGGTGATGGAACAGTAAATACTCTGGAAGAACTTCAATTACGCACTGAAAGAGCTTGTGATTACGATATCCATTTAATTTGATAATATTTTTTTTTAAATAATTTTTTGTAATGTAAACTAAGTCTCTTATTATGCAACTTTTATACAGGTGATTTTTGGTATATCAACTTTTTTTGATGCTTTCTACAAGATGTTAAAATGAATGACTCAACTTTGAAAACACCCTGTATCAGTATATGTAACATAATCTACATATACAGGGTGGCGCATCGAAAACGAAACAGACGCATTTACTGGCAGCTCAGTTTTTTTTTTTGAAAAACGCTTAGACTCGTCGATTTTGTTTTCGAGGGGGACACAAATTTCCAGGTAAGAAAAAAGGACCAACTAAATGATCGCTAAAAATACCAGTCCAAACATTTAATTTTTGTGGCTGCTGTGTATGAACCTCATGATAAATTCTGGGATTACAATTAGACCAATATCGGCAGTTCTGACGATTTACTACGCCATTTAAGAAAAAGGAACATTCTTCGGAAAAGCAAGTGTTGAATAGAAAATGTTCATCGTTTATAATTCGTTCACTAATGGGCGTAGTGAAGAAAAGCATTTACTTATTAAGTAAATTCTTTTAGTCAAATTTCTTCTTAAAGTAGTACAAACTAATCTGATGTAACTATTAAAGTCTACTTTAAGCTTTAAATCAAGAAACCTTCAAAACTACTGAACTGAAACTCATGTATTTTACATCATTATGAAGGGAATTTAAAGACCTTTAAAATAAGATATCACTCGACCCCACTTTCCATTTAAGATTTTTGAGTTGGTGTCACGTGTTAACGTGATTTTTTGCCAAACTTGTGTCCCCCTCGAAAACAAAATCGACGGCTCTTAGTGTTTTTCCAAAAAAAACTGAGCTCCCAGTAAATGCGTCTGTTTCGTTTTCGATGCGCCACCCTGTATAAAATAAAAGTTTCAAATTGAAAATAGGTTTTGGCTTGACGAAACGGCTTGAAATTTTTCTAATATGAGAAGAACATACATTAATGTTTTGCTTTCAAATAAACCTATACATGAAAAACAGAAATAAGCGCCCGCAGGAGGGCAAAAAGTTTTGGGTGCACGTACAATTCCACAAAAAGTTATCTCTTGCCAATGATCGCTCCCCCCCTAAGTAAATTTCCTGCAGACGCCATGGTATTAACTCATTCCAAGCGACCACGATTTTCTCAGCGGATGGACACATGTTACATCCTGATCGATTCCTAGTTAATTGAGAATGCAAGTTGTAACCCCAAAATAATTTGGGCAGATTTCACTGACCAGCCACTCTTTCAGCATTCAATTCGATACTGCATGCGTTAGGCGACCAATATTTAGTGTGGTCTGTATTCAATGATAATTCCGTCAGTGTCAGTGAATACTCACGTAACTTAATGCATCAGTCCTGATGTCCTGGTTATTTGCTGGGCTATTGCGTAAAAGACCTATAAAATGTCAAAAAAACCGACAAACTGTCAACTTACTTCATGACGTTTAGGCAACACGTACAGCTACGGAACGAGTACGCAACAAGTGTACACAACAGCAAGTGCTAGGTTTACATCTTTTTAAAGTCAATCTCCTCTACATAAAGCATCCCACAAACCGGCGCGAAATAATCGCGGCGAAGTATTCGCAACGAAATTCAGAGCGAAATTCGCAATCTGTTTCGCCTGTTTATTCATACCAAAGCGTCTTATTCGCTCCGCGAACGTGAAGGTTTCGACAGGTTGCGTACATTTTATTTTTGCCTTTTGCAATGAGCTCGTCTTCAGAAGAAGAGGAGGCACTTCTATTTCTTGCTTTAGAAGAGGAACAAAATGCACGGTAAGTTATGTTTATTTAACGCCATTTGATAGTTATAGGGTATGTATTAAGTTTAACGAAGTACATAAAACAAATATTTTCAATTTTGTTTAGGAAACGAAGGATGTGGGTACATGATATTAACTTGGAACGAAATAAAGTTGGGGAATACCATACCTTGGTGCCACAACTTCGGCTGGATGAACAGTGCTTTTACGTATATTTTAGAATGACTCCAGAGTGTTTCGATGAAATATTGAACTTGGTGAAAGATGAAATACGAAAATCTGACACAAATTATCGTGAAGCTATTTCGCCAGAAGAACGACTTGCTATTACACTCAGGTAAACAATTATATGTATTAAAATTAGTAGGCTTATCGAATACGAAAACTTCAGGGATCGTGAAAATTCCATGTAGTCAGCCTACTGCCATTTTTTTATGTTGCCCACTGCTTGGCCGGTCTTTGGTTTGGTAGATTTTATATATTTTGCAAATGTGTCTCTGATATTCTTCCACCTTTTTTTTACTTCATCACCTAAAAACGATTTTTTTTATAGATTCCTTGCCACTGGTGACACCTTCTATACCATTGGGCATAGCTTTCGAGTTGGCTTTACAACAGTGAGTGCAATCGTAACCGAAGTCTGTGAAGCGATATGCAGACATATGGAGCATATATATTTACCAGAACCAACAGAGAATATATGGAAAAAATGTGCTGAAGAATTTGAAAATAGATGGGGATTTCCCAATTGCATTGGCAGCGTGGACGGTAAACATGTAACAATCAAGATACCTAACAACAGTGGCTCCAATTACTGGTGCTATTTACATAACTATTCAATAGTACTTATGGCCAATGTTGGCCCGGACTATAAATTTATATGTGTTGATATTGGTGGTTTCGGAAAAAATAGTGATGGGGGTATTTTCGAAACCTCAAACATGGGAAAACGATTTGAACAAAATTTAATGAGTGTCCCTGCACCTAGATTTCTCCCTGGGCAAAATGAAATCTGCTCGTACGTCTTAATTGGTGATGAAGCATTTGCTTTAAAACCATACCTTATGAGACCATTTCCTTATAAGCAGACATTAACAAACGTCAGAAAAGAGAAATACAATGTAAGACTTTGTCGAGCTAGAAGGGTCGTGGAAAATACGTTTGGTATTTTGTCTCAAAAATGGCGAATATTTTACAGGCCATTAGAAACTAAAGTAGATACTACTATTCTAATTGTACGTGTTTTACACAATTTTTTACGAAGTAAAAGTGGCGATGACAAATATTTTAAATTCTTAGATCCCCCAGAACCCGTGATTGGAGCTTTTACTGATATAGCAAATGATCCTCGGCGGGCAGCAAGGCTAGCATTTTCTACTCGTGACAAATTCGTAAATTATTTTAATTCTGATATGCCTATGCCCAATATATAGAATGCTCGTTTTCACATTTGTGTAGACTGTAAATTATTTAACAAGTTAATAAAAAATATTAGGTACATACCATTTGTATTTAATTCTTTTCCTATTTCCATCCAAATCTTGTCTTTCTTTCTCACATTCCTGTATTCATCGTTCGACAAATCATACAAACAAGGATACTTTTTCACTATTGCTATCAATAATTCCGTTTTTGCCATTGCGAATTTTGAAGAACGGCGTCAAAAACGCGGTCAAAGGCGAACTGAAATACGCCGCGATAAAAACGCTGGAACAATCTTGCGATCAATAAATATCAAATTCCATGATCAATACTGACGGGTCACAGTAATACTGATCGTGTAAGATTAATCAGCCTTACATCTTGCATCTCTCCTTAATATTTTGAGCTAGTTAACCCAGAAACACTGCAGTACTAACGTGCGTTTGTATTTTAAAGATGCATTGACGGGTGTTCCATGTAATCTTAACGAAATACTTTCACCATTTCCGACTAACGTATCTTCTGAACGAGAGCTTTCACCTTTTCTTTCAATGCCATGATTATGATACAGGGTATTCAAGATAAGGATCCTAGACATAGGGATCTCAATACCTGTGAGAGGTACAGCTTAGGTTAAATTGAGAAAAATTCTTTGGGGCGTATTTACATGTCGTTGAGAAAATTTCATGGCTTACTGATGTATTTGGAAAAAACGAAAATTTAACCAAATCGTTTTTCTTCCGACTTTATTTTAAGAAATATCAAAAAACTAATCGAGCTTTTCCGTTTTTACTGTCTAGGCACTACGAGCCCCTTCCCTCTTCAGTTGGCCCAACTATTGAAATCTTAGTTTTTTTCTTATCAAACACAAATAATAAAAATGTAGCAGGGTGTTATAGCTTTAAAATATTAACGATGAATATTTTGATAATATACAGAGTGTCCCAGATGTCGACGTCAAGCCGAAACCGGGTGATAGGCAAAGTCACAACAGCTATCAGAAAAGTATTTAAAAAAATGTATGTATGTGTTTTGAAAATTATAGGTCTTTGAAAAAGATATAGAAATTTCACACCCTACGGCAGTCTGTCAACTCCTGTTACTACAAATATTAACTTTTTTTGGATTTCATTTTTACAATGTAATGATGAATAATGCATCTTCAAACTGGTGTCTCAACCTTACTGCCAGCTTTTCTCGTTCAGGAAAAATTGCCACTTATTTCCCAACCAAGTATTCCAAAGCAAAACTTTGCTCAACTTTAACTGGCTGTACTGGAAAAATGTACTACGAGAGTTTGGCAAGTAACCTTAAAAGTTGGCGCATTTAATAAGGATCCCAAAATGGTATACCACTTAGAAGATTACTCGTTAACTTATGCACAATTTTTATTTGAAAAAAAACTGATGAAAATTTTTCAAAATTTCCTAATTAAACAGCGATTAAGATAACACACAAGGACCCTTAAGAATAACTGTTTGCACAACAGTGGGCGTCAAAATGCAGCTGATGATGATTTACCTTTACAGCAAATGCTCAAACTGTTTCCCTTCGGCCGCAATACACGCTCTACATCTTCTTAAAAAAGATCGGGTTATTAAACAAGCGAATCCACGGTTATTAACAAACTCAGCTGCTTCCAATAGTCTTTGCCGTAGCTCAGCTACATTTTGAATCGGCTTGAAATACACTTTTTCTTTTACAGTTCCCCAGTAAAAAAATCTGAAGGATTCAAATCAGGTGATCGGGCTGACCACAGTATTGTACCAGACCACCTTATCCATCTGCCTGGAAAGTTTTGATCGAGATACTCTCTCACTGAGAGTGCATAGTGCGCTGTGCAGCCATCATGCTGAAACCACATGTCCCTGTAAATACTCAGTGGCACGTCCTCCAATAAATTTTCTAAATGATTTTGCAAAAATCCTAAATAAACCTCAGCAGTCAAAGTCTCCGGGAACTCAACCGGACCGATTATTTTACCATTTAAAATTTCTGTCCAATGGTTTATCTTGAAGCGATATTGAGATTTATCTTCTCTCATCAAATGTGGGTTTGCTACGTGCCACTCGTGTAAGTTATGCAGGTTCATGTACCCATCTTTCTTAAATGTGGTCTCATCAGACCATAAATTTTTTCAAAGAACTGTGGATCTTTCCTGTGTCTTTCTAACATTGTGCGACAAAAAGCAACTCGGGGCTCATAATCCCGGGGCAGGAGAGGTTGAACACGTTGTATGTGGTATAGATGAAGCACATCACTTACTTGCTATTGCACCCTTTGATACCGATCAGTACTCCTTCGTTTACTGCGCATCTTTACATGTTCGTGCTTGTTGATTTCGTACTGTTACTAATTTTGGATTCGTGAACTGGACTGTTGATCGCTTGTGATTTGGATTTGGACTGTTTAATTGCTCTTCAAAACAATATTTGCTTTCCTTAGACTATCTTTGATAGTGTGATTGTGCAGTGCCGCTATGTTCGTGTACACCGTACAAGAATATGCTAACATGCACCTCATTTATGGGGAATGCAGAGGCAACGCTAGTGCTGCAGCGAGACTTTACTGTGAGAGGTACCCGAATGCAGCTCGTCATCCAGATCATCCAGTGTTCAGAAATGTGCACCACTTACTGTTCTCAGAGAGCCAACTACCAAACCAATCACACGGTAAGTTAAGATATTTCCTTCCTTACGAAGACGTGGTGCTAGGAGCTGTCGAAGAAGACCCGAGTACTTCAGTGCATGCAATAGACCTAAAAACAGGTGTGCCCAAAAGTACAGCCCATAGAATCTTGCAAAAAAACGTGCTCCATCCATACCACGTACAGCGTGTTCAAGCTCTTCTGCCCCGGGATTATGAGCCCCGAGTTGCTTTTTGTCGCACAATGTTAGAAAGACACAGGGAAGATCCACGGTTCTTTGAAAAAAATTTATGGTCAGATGAGACCACATTTAAGAAAGATGGGTACATGAACCTGCATAACTTACACGAGTGGCACGTAGCAAACCCACATTTGATGAGAGAAGATAAGTCTCAATATCGCTTCAAGATGAACCATTGGACAGGAATTTTAAATGGTAAAATAATCGGTCCGTTTGAGTTCCCAGAGACTTTGACTGCTGAGGTTTATTTAGGTTTTTTGCAAAATCATTTAGAAAATTTATTGGAGGTCGTGCCACTGAGTATTTACAGGGACATGTGGTTTCAGCATGATGGCTGCCCAGCGCACTATGCACACTCAGTGAGAGAGTATCTCGATCAAAACTTTCCAGGCAGATGGATAGGGCGGTCTGGTACAATACCGTGGCCAACCCAGTCACCAGATTTGAATCCGTTAGATTTTTTTTACTGGGGAACTGTAAAAGAAAAAGTGTATTTCAAGCCGATTCAAAATGTAGCTGAGCTACGGCAAAGACTATTGGAAGCAGCTGAGTTTGTTAATAACCGTGGATTCGCTCGTTTAATAACCCGATCTTTTTTAAGAAGATGTCGAGCGTGTATTGCGGCTGAAGGAAAACAGTTTGAGCATTTGCTTTAAAGGTAAATCATCATCAGCAGCATTTTGACGCCCACTGTTGTGCAAACAGTTATCCTTAAGGGTCCTTGTGCGTTTTCATAGTCGCTGTTTAATTGGGAAATTTTGAAAAATTTTCATCAGTTTTTCTTTAAATAAAAATTGTGCATAAGTTAACGAGTAATCTTCTAAGTGTTATACCATTTTGGAATCGTTATGAAATGCGCCAACTTTTAAGGTTACTTGCCAAACTCTCGTAGTACATTTTTTCCAGTACAGCCAGTTAAAGTTGAGCAAAGTTTTAGTTTGGAATACTTGGTTGGGAAATAAGTGGCAATTTTTCCTGAACGAGAAAAGTTGGCAGTAAGGTTGAGACACCAGTTTGAAAATGCATTATTCATCATTATATTGTAAAAATAAAATCCAAAAAAAGTTAATATTGTAGTAACAGGGTTGACGGACTGCCGTAGGGTATGAAATTTCTATATTTTTTCAAAGACCTATAATTTTCAAAACACATACATAAAATTTTTTTAAATATTTTTCTGATAGCTGTTATGACTTTGCCTATCACCCGGTTTCGGCTTGACGTCGACTTCTGGGACACCCTGTATAGTAGAAAACACCAACTTTATCACTCCCTAACAAATTTGCAGCATAAAAATAACACATGTTGCAATTACAGCATATCAACCTATTTTCATTTCAATGCAAAATAAGTCTATAACGCATAGGTGGCTGTGAAAAATAAAAGCCATGACAGTTGTTTTTATTAATCACAGCCGTCCACACATTTAAAATAGTTTTGGGTAGGGTTTTCAAAATGGATAGAGGAAAGGTTGTTAGTGAGAAAATTCGGTTACTGATAATTAAATTTTTTAATGCTGGGAAATCAAACTCGGAAATTGCAACTTTGTTAGACTTATCGCGGTACAGTGTGAGAAATATTGTTAGAAGATATAACGTAACTGGTTCAGCTAATATTAAGCCACGATATGTGAAAAAATTAATATCACAAATGCCGACCGAAGAGCATTAAGAAGAATAATCGTGGAGTGATGCTGTTGGAAGGAAAATTTCGAGGTCCACAACTCATAGAGAGGCCCACAAACTGGGATTTAGCACTTGCAAGGTAAGTTTTCTTATAAAAAAGTGAAGTAAAAACCATAAAGTTGCACAACTTGTTTATAGGCCAAAGAAAAGCGACTATTAACTCCACTGCAAAAGAAAAATCGGCTTAGATGGGCTAAAGAACATAGACAATGGACACCTCAACAATGGTGTGCAATACAATGAAGTGATGAGGCTCGATTCGAAGTTTGTGTTGGTGATAGTCGCAGTAGAGTTATTCGCAAAAAAAATGAAGCATTCCATGTGACTGTCTGAAGAGAAAAGTGAAATTTCCAGCATCCATTATGGTCTGGGGCAGTATGTCATCAAAAGGAGTAGGAAAACTTCATTTTATTGATGGACATGTGGATACAAACAAATATTTGGCAATTTTAGAAGAATCGCTTTTACCAGTGATGGAAGAATGTTTGACATCCGGCCAAGATTTTGTGTTTCAGCAAGATGGTGCAGCGTGCCATGCCTCAAAAAAGGCTGTAAAATGGATGGAAGAAAATAATGTACCACTTTTGAATGGGTTTCTAGCAGTCCAGATCTGTCACTTATTGAAACTTTGTGGCACGAGATGAAAAAGGTTCTACGATAACATCCTGCTCGAACAATCACCGAACTGAGACAAAAGCTTCAAGATATATGGGATTGTTTTACACCAAATTTTTGCCAAAACTTGGTTAACACTATGCCCCAAAGAATTTCAGCCGTAATAAAAAATCTTTCAATTGTTGTTTTGTTAACTTCGCGCATTTATTCGCACATTGTTTACTTGTTCAGATGTTCAAATAGTTATAGGTCTAAGTCATTTCAAATATGTATTTTTTACGACTAGAGTATATCTAAAATGTTTCTGAGAAAATAAATTGGTTTACAAGTAAATAGTTTCGTCATGTTTAGTTTATAAAAGCATATTTTGCTACAAATCTTGAAGTGGGCCAACTGAAGTGGGAAGGGGCTCGTACATGATGGTGGTGTTCTTAAATTTCGTGCCCGACGTTTCGTTTTGAGAAACCACCATCAATTTTATTTTTTAAACGGTCCGAAAAAAACCACTTTGTATCTGATAGCATCCTTTTCTACGAATTCAACAATGTATCATAAGTTGCATTTGTTTTCTGTGTTATGAAGAAAATTGTATTTTTCATTTTTTATTTTATTTAAGAAGGCGTTGCAAGCAGATGCAAATTGACAATACACAATAATAACAATACTCGGTGATAGGCATTTGTTTTCAACGCCCACTTAAAAAAAATAAAAAAGCGTATTTTTTCCAAGACAGTAGATGTAACATGTTTTACATCGTTGGATTCGTATAAAAATGCTATTAAATACAGGACATACTTCTTCCGAACCATATAAAAAATAAAGTTGATGATAGTTTCACAATAACGAACCGTCGGACACAAAATTTATAAACACTATCATGTAGTGCCTACAAAGTGCCGATGGAAAAGTTTCATTAGTTTTTGATATTTCCTAAAATAAAGTCAGAAAAATGATTATGATTTGACTAAATTTTAGTTTTTCCTAAATATCTCAGTAAGTATGAAAGTTTTAAAAGTTTCTCAACAGCATGTAAATGCATGCTCCCCAAGAATGCAACTGTACATTGTACAATCTAGGGTTTAGCGCATGAGAATTTTTGCGTGGAATTGTGAAAAACACTATGCATTTTTTAGTACGTGCGAGCCCCTATAAGCTTGTTAGTCCCCTGCTGCAGTATTAACGTGCGTTTTTAATTTAAAGATAATTTGACGGGTGCCCCATGCAATGTGAACTCGTTCACCATTTCTAACAAATGTGTCTTCTAAACGAGGGCTTTCACCATTTCTTTCAATGCTATCATTGATTCCCAAAATGGTCTATATCGACCCCTAGGGGTCTATGACAACTTGCAAGGGGTCACGTCAGCGAAAAAAATTTGGGGGTCCATAAAATGAATATGGGGGTCCACGATAGTGGATCTCAACACATACACTGATAGTACCTATTTACTTACTATCTTATAATATCAAAACATATACATTATTTATAAAAGTACCTATGAAGTAAAAAATTTATTATATATGTTTATACAATTGTATAAGTTGTAGGATGTTGGTATTCGCTTTGTGGTCGAAATACATTTTGCTTGGCTACCTTGCACTGACTTGTTCAATTCGTCACTCTATAAATACGAATGTGTCAGTGAGTCAGTGTTATTTTGTTTGAGAGTGCTGGAGAAAAGTAAGTACATTATTTTTTATTAAATTTTAGTTGTGTACTCGTAGTTAGCAAAGATAGATGAATTACGCCAATCATGACTTTAGTTATTAGTAGTTAAATATTCAATCATGCAAAATTACACGAGTACTCCTCAATAGTTTCTTTTTGGAAGTTTTAGCAATCGGTAATATAATTACAGTGCAATCTCCGTAATTCGAGCTAATTGTTGCAAGAAGATGTTCGAATTATGGAATGTTTTCGGAAAAATCAAAAAATATTTTTAATATACAGCTGCTGGATTTTCTGTTTTATTTAAATAATTTAATTTTGCCCACAGATCACTGATGCCATGTCCGAATCTAAAAAGAAATGTAGACAGTACAGTGTTGATTATTTGAAATTTGGCTTCATTGCCAGACAAACAATCGCCTATGTGCCTTTTATGCAACAAAGTTTTGGGCAATGACGCTATGAAACCATCTAATCTGCAAGATCATCTGAGAAGATGCCACCCTGATAAAACAGAGAAAGATTTGAAATACTTTCAAACACTCAAAGATAAATTTCAGAAGAGACCTACACTGGACAGAATGTTCGCTTCGACGTCACAAAGAAATGACTGATGGTTTGCGGGCGTCTTACAATATCTCGTTACTTATAGCAAAATCCGGGAAACGGCATACTACTATCGGAGAGAAGTTAATTTTGCCACCCGTTGAAGAGGTTTTAAAAACTGTTTTACACAAACCTGCATCTGATATCATTAAAAGAATTCCCTTAAGCAACAATACTGTTGAAAGAGGTATTGATGAAATGAGTTCTGATATTGAAAGCTTCTTATGGACGAGTCAACTTTACCTGATAATGCAGCATTATTATTGGCATATGTTCGTTTTATTATGAATCAAGAAATCTACGAAGAACTGCTCTTCGCAAGAACTTTGATAACCGACACTAAAGGTGAATCAATATTTCATGTTTTGAAGGATTACTTCATTGAAAAAGCAATTCCTTGATCAAATATAATATCAGTAGCTACAGATGGAGCACCTGCCATGGTTGGACGTTATCGTGGATTTATAAGCTATTTAAAACAAAATGTGTCAGGGGTCTTAGCAATACATTGCGTCATCCACCGACAACATTTAGTTGCTAAAAATTTGAATGTTAGATTGCATGAATCACTTCATTTAGTCATTGATGCAGTAAACCGAATCCGAAGCAACGCGTTGAGTACGCGGTTATTTGCGCAGTTGTGTGAAGAAAATGACGAACACTTTCATCAATTACTCCTTCACGCTGGCTGTCGAAAGGCTTATGTTTGACAAGATTTTTTGCACTTTTTGAGACTATTTTAGAATTTCTGGATACTAAAGATAACATTTTAAAAGAAAATTTAATGAAGAGGAAAACAGTCATCGCCTATTTAACAGATTTGTTTACAAAATTTAATATGGTTAATTTGCAATTACAAGACGACAGTTTAAATTTGATTAAAACAAAGTCCATCTTATCAGCGTTTCTTGCCAGAGTTAAACTAATGAAGCAAAATATTGGACGGGACGAATTTTCTCAGTTCCCCAATTTGTCACAGACAAGCTGCCAGGAAGACGACGTTTCAACTTACGTTCAACATTTAAATGCCCTCTATTCAGATTTTGAATCTAGGTTTGAGGATATTTTGACTATGGTAATACCACCGTGGATAATTAATCCATATGATGACATAGAAGAAACGAATGTCATAATATAAGAGGAACTGACTGAACTAAGTACAAACGAAGAACTTCAGGTTCAGTTTAAGAACGGATATCAGCAATTATGACTGCAAAACAACATACCTGTTACTTATCCCGTATTATGGAATATAGCGAGGACATTTTTAATTTCCTTTCCATCGTCATACCTAGTGGAAAGGGGGTTCAGCGCTGTTACCAATCTCCTAACGAAAAAAAGAAACAGACTGGACATCATTAGCCGAGGAGATTAAATTGACGCCAAATGTTGATAATTTATTATCAAAGCATCTGGTTCATCCTTATCACTAAAAATATTGACTTATTGCTTATGTTATTTATCTATACTTTATTTTACGTTTATTGGTGTCTGACCAATAAATCCCCGCATTGGGAATAAGTGCCCGCATTGATTTTTTTAAAGAACCCCCCTTTATAGAAAATATTTTTTTAAATTATTCTGAAAATTCAAGGATAGGTACACACTAAAATTCGTTAATTTTTAGCCTATTTTTAGATAACTTAAACGTATAAGAAGCGGAATTTAATCAAACTAACAGTGAAATTATTGTAGAACATACGTTTATATTATAATTAATAAACGAACTCGCTTATTGTAATATTTTAAGTAAAAAACTTTTTTTTTATTATTTTTCACTTTTTTTATTTTATCCCTCCTATTTTTTTTTCAATGCGGGCACTCATTCCCAATGCTGGCACTTATTGGTCAGACACCTGTCTATTTAATGTTACGTATATTTTACATAACAGATCCAAAATTTTATTTTGAGTGGTTTTAATTTAAATTCAATTAATAAATGTATAAATTAACATGTGTTTTTACTTTAAGTTTTTAACACTAAACTTCACTACAGTTAGAAATTTACAGGAAATCAATGTCAGGTAAGTAGGGGGTCTACCCAACACGGAAAAAACATTGCAAGGGGTCTACGACACAAAAAGTTTGGGGAACTCTGATCTAGGGTTTGGCGTATGAGAATTTTTGCGTGAAATTGTGAAAAACACTTTATACATTTTTTTGTACGTGCGAGCCCCTATAAGCTTGTTAGTCCCCTGCTGCAGTATTAACGTGCGTTTTTATTTTAAAGATACTTTGACGGGTGTAGGTAATGTGAACAAAACTCATTCACTATTTCTAACAAACGTATCTTCTAAACGAGTGCTTTCACCATTTCTTTGAATGCTAAGAACCGAGAACCAAATTTGTCTGACAGCTTGAGTTCAATGTGTACGAGAAAGAAGTATGTATAGACACATATGTTAAAAAGAAATAGAAAGCGCCTGGAAAGCGAAGCTCGTCACCGCGTTGCCTAGCAACGCTTAGACTGCAATCAGTTCCTTGAATTAAGATGCATATCAAAAATATGCGTTAGTTTATTGCCTGAATATTTTTTTTATTTTGAGCGTACATAATTTTAAATTGTGAATTGTGTTGGATCTGTTTAGGATTGACTCCCGATCGGTCCTAACGGCGCTCCATTTTAGGTCAAAATGAAAGGTCAGGATCGCCTCAAATTCTGCAACATTACATCAATAATTCACTTGGCAACACCTCATCTTGTACATTCGAAGGCAAGGTTTCCACCTCCATGATCATAGATCAGCGATCAGTACACATCTAGCTCGTAGGGGAGTGTCGTCCTGCTTTGAAATGGTTTCACCTGCGTTGACGCAGGCAGTGATAATTTGTGTCGCAAAATGTAACAGTAACTCAGACTGTGTTGAAATTGAAATAAACAATTATAATCAAAATGAAAACAAAATATAGGGTGTAAACGTTATGGTAGTCATTATTGAAACAAGTCAAAAAGTTCATATGATCCATGGTCCAAAAGTCAATAGATTTTTGTCTAAATGGCTTTATAGTATACAACTTTAAGTGCTTTATATCGACAACAATCACCACAATCTTACTAATTTCATAATCTAATCTAAAACGTTTTTAAATTGGGTAATTAACAAATAAATGGCACTAAGTTTTTCTAAGTTAAGCCCAAATTTGTAGTCAGTAAGTAAGTTTCATTAAATTAAATATTTAAAACACACATGACAACAGCTCGTCGGTTTTTCATCACTCTTATCGAACCGGCAATCGATCGCACAGGGTAACAGTGGTTAGTATGTTGTGTTGTTTTTGTTCGCGTACGTCGTCGTGTTTATTTACAATGTTCTCGAATCAAGAGTTCGCCGACATGTTGTTAGTTTACGGTGATGAAACTCGTCAGAATTCAAATCTTGCAGCTCAAATTTATCGCGACAGATTTCGCCAACGGGTAACCCCAGACAGAAGGACATTTGTGCAAGTATACCAAGGACTTCGAGATACAGGAAGTGTTCAGTCCACTAATATTCGCACTCGTGGAAGACAGGTTACTGTAGAGCATACCATAGTCCATAGAATCCTATGGGAAAATTTGCTTTATCCCTACCATGTCCAACGATTGCAGACCTCGTTACCAGAAGACTATCCTCACAGACTAACATTCTGTCAGTGGTTTTTGCACAAATACATTAAAAATCTGGATTTTTAAAAACATTCTAGTGACGGACGAATGTACTTTTAAACGAGACGGGATATTAAACTTTCATAATACTCACACGTGGGCCCAAGAAATCCTCATACCATTCGTGAAGGGCATTTCCAACAACGTTTTAAAATAAATATTTGGGCGGGTATCCTTGACGATCAGGTAAATGGCCCTTTCGAGTTACCCCCAAAGTTGTCAGGAGAAGGATACCTTAGCTTTCTAGCCAATAACCTACCAGAACTTTTGGAACAGACCTTAGACAACATGCCATTACAACGGAGACAGAATTGGTGGTTGCTTCATGACGGGGCACCACCACATATTTTTAGAGGCGTCATTCAGTATTTGAATGAACATTATCCAAATCGCTGGATCAGTCGAAATGCTCCTTATCCTCGAAAATGGCCAGCAAGATCCTCTGACCTCAATCGGATGGATTCTGGTATTGGGGAGAACTTAAAGGGATGGTTTATGGGGCTGGTCCAATAACAACTAAAGCACAACTTCGCGAAAAAAAATTAATGCGGCTGAACTAATAAATGGACAACTTCGAGGACCTAGAGTAAGAAGAAACTGGGTTCGTCGTAATGAAGCTTGTCTGGAAAGTGGAGGACGACATTTTGAACACCTTCTTTAAATACAAAAAAGGTGCAGTGTGGGTTTTAAAAAGAAAAAGAATGTATGTATCAAAATTGTGTTCCCTATTTATAAGTGGATTTTTTTAATACTTTAATAACCTTTTACACACCAGGTGAAGCGCTGAGACGGTTAGTGGTAAGTCCGTTTTTTTAATTGTTTGCATTTTACGAGTAAATATTATCAATAATGGAATAATCCTAAGAGCCAAAAATAACAAACTCCATCTTTATTTACACTGCGTTCCGTCGTAATGTGCGTCTGGCATTGCGGCGTTGTCAGATTTTATTTTACTTTAAAGTCGCTTTTCTCTAAAAAAATGCCGTTTTGACCCCCATGTTATATGAAACTTTTGCTTCGTTTAACCCCCTCCATCACCCATTTAAATAATGACTATCCCAACGTTTACATATATACATATATATATATATATATATATATATATATATATACAAGGTGTCCCGAAAAAAGTGTGCAATATTCTACCAGCTGTTTCTAGAGCTTAAAATAGGAAGAAAACATAAACATAGGTCGACAAACGTCCCCTAAGGGCGCTACGGTCTTTTAAAGGGGCTCCCCTGAAGGGTTTTCTATACAGGGTGTTTCAGTTTATTGTTGCATAACTTTAAGATTCGATAGAACTTTTAAAATTAATGCATAAAGTCTATATAAACATGGGTCGAAAAATGCGTGACTTCCGAAATTTAGGGTGTTTAAATTTACTTTTTAAAATAGTTTTTTTTAATATTTCGAACAATATTTGATGTATAACAGTGAAAATTGGTATCCAAGGGTTTTTTGGTACGACAAAACGAACCATGGGCATAGTTTTACTGTAGCCGCTAGAGGGCGCTCTCTACTGTACCTGTAGTGTATTAAAATGACCGAAAAAATTTTCTTAGTGCAATTTTTTGCTTTTTGAAAAAAAACTGATTCTTCGCACTTTTCTGCATAAAAAAGCTCTCCTGTGAGTTTTCGTTATAGTTAGCCGTTTTTGAGATATTTCGATTTTTAAAGTTCGATGCATTTTTAATTATTTATGGGAAAATAATATTTTTTTTACATTTTCGATTTGAGCATTACAAGTAATTAAGATGATCGTTTAGATTGTGTTTTTAAACACAGCAATAATTCCTAACTCCAAATAAACACAAAAAACAGAATATTAATTTGTATAATTTTCCAATATTATTTTTAACAAATTAAATTACTTATTTACAACTAAAATGCGATTGGATAGTTAGGACAAACATACAAAATCTAAAGTAGTTGCTTGAAATGTAAACCCAATTGTTCAATACACAATTCACATCTACGAATGATCGAACGTGGTATAGCATTATTCAAATAAGGCCTTATTTCATCACATGCATTCCTGATTCTGTCTATTAGCATATCTCTTGTGGTTACGGGAGTCTGGTACACTTTTTCTTTTAGAAATTCCCACACAAAGAAATCTAATGGATTTAGGTCAGGGGATCGTGGAGGCCAGGCGACTGGTCCTCCACGGCCGATCCATCTTTCTGGATAATTTTCGTCCAGCCAGTTTCTAACTATTCTCGAATAATGAGCTGGACAACCATCAAGCTGGAACCAGGCCAATTTTCTTAAATCTAACATAACATCATCCCACATATTTGCATGTTCAGCCTTTAAAAATTGCAAGAAGGTCGCAGCATTTAACCTTGCAGGCAAAAGGTAGGGTCCAAATAGTCGATTACGGTAGATACCAATCCACACGTTCACACTGAATTCATGCTGAAAATTTCTTTCCCGAACTGGATGCGGATTTTCATGCAACCAACTATGTTGATTATGAAAATTTACCACTCCACGTCTAGTGAAGCATGACTCATCGGTCCATAAAACGTTACTTAAAAACTCCCTATTATTATCAGTTCTATCAAGAATCCACTGACAAAATGTGATTCTTCGTTCTCCGTCCCCTGGCTGTAGTCCTTGCACAGGTTGCAAATGGTAAGGACGTCTATGGTCATTTCTAAGAACACGGTGAACATGGCTTGCAGAAATTCCCAAGGCACCAGAAACTCTCCTAACACTTGTGGTCGGATCTCTATCAAACTCACGCAGAATCATACGGGTAAATCTGCGCTGACGAACATTTATGTTTTGATCCCTTTGGAGATTTCCAAAACAATTTTCAATTATTTGGCGATGCACTCTTACAAATACTGAGCGAGTTGGATGTCGTCTGTTTGGAAATCTTCGTGCGTATTCTCTGGCTGCTTCTGCTGCGTTTCCATTTACAAAGCCATACACAAAATGAATATCCGCTAACTATTGATAGGAGAATAAAAATGGCAATTTTATAAAACTTACAAAAAAAACTGGTAAAAGAAACTAAATTTCGTGCATTCACAATTGCAAAAAAACGTTTCAGGTTTCAACAGACAACAAAACTAACTGTCAATTAATTGACGTTTAACCTTATTCTGCTTTCAATTTCAAATATATTTGCAAGCACAGCCTACTTCTAAAAATTATCGAGACACTGACTTTTTAACGTTATTTTATCATAAATAATTAAAAATGCATCGAACCTCAAAAATCGAAATATCTCAAAAACGGCTAACTGAAACGAAAATTCACATGAGAGCTTTTTTATGTTGAAAAGTGCGAAGAATCAGTTTTTTTATTCAAAAAGCAAAAAATTGCACTAAGAAAAAATTTTCTGTCATTTTAATACACTACAGGTACAGTAGAGAGCGACCTCTAGCGGTTACAGTAAAACTATGGTTCGTTTTGTCGTACCAAAAAACCCTTGTATACCAATTTTCACTGTTATACATCAAATATTGTTCGAAATATTTAAAAAAAACTACTTTAGAAAGTAAATTTAAACACCCTGTATTTCGGAAGCCACGCATTTTTCGACCCATGTTTATATAAACTTTATGCATTAATTTTAAAAGTTCTATCGAATCTTAAAGTTATGCAACAATAAACTGAAACATCCTGTATAAAAAGGTACTCTTATTGAATATCGATAAATTGTGCCATTTTTGAATAAAATCAAACTGAAAAATTTGTCACATGATAGGAAATGTACTGCGAATTTAAATGAATTGTTGAATAATTAGCCATGGCAACGCAAAAACTAATTTAATAATTGGTAAATATTACTTAAATACATATTTCTATTGCAACATAGCTAACATTTAGGCAAAAACAAAAGAAATAATTTTTTTCTGCGAACGAAATTGAAATTTGTTTAAAAAAGAAGACGTACAGTTCGATATACTTAAAACTAGCTTTACAATAAGTGTTCAAATAAATTCCCATTTTGTTGGATACAGAGTCTCGCTCGACGAACTACTGATTGCGTAGCCCGAAAAGTGGAAAACCTTTGTCTTCTTATTTCATTTGCAGCCTGATGGATTCTTTGAAGTATATCTTCTTGAGTATTTACTTCAGTCGAGTAAACTAGGTCTTTTAATGACCCCAAAAATAGAAATCCAATGGATTTAGGTCAGGTGAACGTGGCGGCCACGCTATAGGACCTCCTCGGCCTAACCGTCTGTCTGGAAAATTGACATTCAACCAATTTCGAGCATTGCGTCCAAAATGTGCTTTAATTTTAGTATCATGTTGAAAAAACATATTTTCTTGAAACTGCTGGCGCACATCCTATGGTATTATATCCATGAGCTCATTCTGAAGAAAGTTCAGCTACACCTCTGAATTAAGACGATTGCGAAGTACAATAGGCCCAATTACTTGATCCCCAATTACTCCTGCCCATAAATTCAATGAAAATCTATGTTGGAAATTTGTACGGCGAACAACTTTTGTATTTTCATCTGACCAGTGATGCATGTTATGGAAATTAAAAGCACCATTCCTCGTAAATATTGACTCATCCGACCATAATATTCTCGGAATAGTGTTTTCGTTTGCTAATATCCACTGGCAAAACTCGATTCGTGGTAAAAAATCTGCTTCCGTTGAATGCTGCACCCGTTTAAAATGATAAGGATGTAATCTTTGCATTCTTGTCATTCTTCCTATCTAAAATTATTATTTTTAGGATAACTATCAGATAGGTATTCATACATTTTTCTTACTATTGATCGAGGTATATCCATATTTCTGAAACATTTCGTATGCTTATTTGGGGATTATTTTCATACATATTTAAAGCAATATCCATACGATGATTTCCCAGTGGCCTTCCTGAGCCCTGCATGCGCTGAAAACTTCCATGCTTTAACAAATTCCGGTGAATATCAGTAAACATTCGATGTCGAGGTACTATGCGATTGGGAAATCTTCTTTGATATTCTCTTACGGCTGTCAATGAATTGCCATTGCAAAACCCGTACACAAAATGCATGTCAGTCAGTTCTCTGTCTGTAAATCTTAGCATTTTAAATCGATTTAATAAAAATGTTGATTTTAATCTAGTTTTTTTATACTGCTAACAATGCCAGATTAACGTCAAAATAAGTCATAACAAATCAAAACAACTTTTGTTTGCAGTCATGGCTAAATATGTATAATCAACACATTTAAATTCAGTACATTTCCTAACATGTGACAAATTTTTTAGTTTGATTTTATTCAAAAATGGCACAATTTATCGATATTCAATAAGAGTACCTTTTTATGTAGAAAACCCTAAATTTTCAAATTATTAAATCGAATTTCAAAAATAGAATCACACAAAAATTTTGGGGCTCTAATAACCTGAGTCCGTCCCTGTTACATACGCTTCCAAGAAAAACTGTCTAAAATTGTTAATATTTTTAAATAAAGCATAAAAAAACTAGGCTAGAATACCAAATTTTATGACTTTATCTCAACACATTTCGGAAATATTAAGGAAAAACCATCTTCAGGGGAGCCACTTTAAAAGACCGTAGCGCCCTTAGGGGACGCTTGTCGACCTATGTTTATATAAACTTTTCATCCTATTTTAAACTCTAGAAACCGCTGGTAGAATATTGCACACTTTTTTCGGGACACCCTGAAATAGAGAATAGTTCGAATTTCCAATCACCCTGTATATATACCTAAATATTTAATTGATTCAACATTTTCAATTATTTCACTGTTCGTCCTGACTGTGATAGTATTTTCATTTAGGTATTTCCCTATTAGCATACATTTTGTTTTAGGAGTATTTAATTTTAGTTTATTTAAATTTAACCAATTTATGATTTTTGCCTAGTCAAAATTTAGCGATTTTAAAGCAGTGTCTATATTTTCATCTGATATGTATATTAATGTATCATCTGCAAATATCTGAAGTTTACAATAATCTAAAATATTACAAATGGCATTAATGTATAAAATAAATAGTAGTGGACCTAGTTTACTTTCTTGTGGTACACCAACAGAAATATTTTTTGACCTTGATAATGTGGATCCAATTTTGTTTTTTTGACTGTCAATTAAGTAGTTTTGGAGAATTTTTTAAATCCGTTGTGATGCAATTTTGTACGTAATTTATCCCTGTCTCAAACGCCCTTTTGAAGTCCAAAAACACCGTTAGTATATGTTTCCTATTGTCCATACATCTCTTCCAGTCCTCTAAACACATATGTATTGCCGATTCAGTTGAGTGTTTCTTCCTGAATCCAGCTTGAAATTTGTATAAATTCCGTAAATAATTTCTTCAAAGCCTTTTACAACTCAGAATTCTTAACTTTAGGAGTTACGGAAGAACTCTTCATAGCTGCGAGGAAAATGTTTTGTTGTAAATAAAAGCAGTTCAGTTACTTGATATTCAATCTTTATTGTAGAAAGAATGTTAACCAAAAATCACAGGATTATCTCTGTACTGTACATGTTGAATATATTCCTTGATATAAAGTTTAATTACTACGAAATACGCCTATCTATATAATCTTACATAGTACACATTGCAAGATGCAATAAACAGCAGCGCATCGCCGCAAGTTAAAAAAAAACGAAAAGATTAAAATGAACATAAATACTTAGCAAAGATGAAATTCGAGTTGCAAGTTGCCAAAATGAAATTCATCATACATCATACATCAACATTACCTTTGACAAATTGCAGCAGTTCAAAGAGTTGAGGAAGCTTCTGCGTTAAATAACAAAGAGTATACTAGAATTTACAAAAATCTTTTTTTTTTTAATTTCGACTCGACTAACTCGCGCCGAAAACTCACTTCCGGTTCACCGTACACTCCTCTGCGTAATCGGATCACTTCGTGACCACATAGCAGCGTCTCGGATTCGCAAAACGTCACTTGGTAACAGGAATAACTGTGGCGACTGTGACCGGAACTGCTGTGGAAACAATGACAGGTGTAGCACTGGCAGTAGCGTGAGGGTTGGGCGATTTCTTCAGTGCTGTGTGTTTGCACAATTTGCAATCCTCCACCCCGCTGGAAGAGTCTGAATCCGAACCGCTTGAGGAGGAGTCGGAACCTGAACTGGAATCTGACTCGCTGCCAGAGTCTTCGGAGTCATCGGGCGGGATTCGGTGCAGCTCGTCGTACAGCATCGTGTTCAGGGGAAGGTTGTTTATTTCAGTTGGTGTGAATTCCTGAAAAATAAAATACACAAAATGCTAAGTAAAATCACTATATACAGGGTGGCGCATCGAAAACTAAACAGACGCATTTACTGACAGCTCAGCTCAGATCCGTCGATTTTGTTTTCGAGGGGGACACAAGTTTGGCAAAAAATCACGTTAGCACGTGCAGCCCCCTAAGCGGGGTTGACACCACCCCCAAAATCTTAAATGGAAAGGGGGGTCGAGTGATACCTTATTTTAAAGGTCTTTCAATTTTATATTGATATAAAATTAATGTACTTCAGTTCAGTAGTTTGACTTAAAGCTTAAATAAAACTAATACATCATCATTAATGGAGATCAAAACATTTGGCAGCAAAGTAATTTAAAAATGAAGAATGAACTGACCCGTTAGGCAAGTAAATGTTGAAAATGGCCACCATGACGCTTCATGCAATAATAAAGATTTTGTTCAAAACGTTGCCGCACATTTTGCAATATTTGAGGAGTAATTTGAAGGCACTCATTCACAATTCTTCGTCGCAGGTCTTCTAATGATGTTGGCTGAGTAGCATAGATTTTGCTTTTTAAATGACCCCACATAAAGAAATCCCTCGATCTGGAAACGTGAAAATATTGTCGAACACGTAATGCGTAATGTGGTGGGGCACCATCCTGTTGGAACATCAACCTATTCGCAATGTACCGCCGATAATTCTGATTTTCAATTATGGCTGTTAATGCAGTAATTAAAAATACATTTCACCGGTCAAATTTCCAGGTAAGAAAAAATTACCAACTAAATGATCGCCAAAGATACCAGCCCAAACATTTAATTTTTGTGGCTGCTGTGTATGAATCTCATGATAAATTCTGGGATTAGAATCTGAAAAATATCGGCAGTTATGACGATTTACTACGCCATTTAAGAAAAAGGAACATTAGGTAAGTGTTAAATAGAAAATGTTCATCGTTTATAATTCGTTCACTCATATCTTCACAAAATTGTAATCGCCGATCAAAATCGTCTTTATTAAGTTCTTGTACCAGGTAAATTTTATACGGAATAGGGAGGAGTTAAGAGACCAGCTACCCCTCTTAATGCCGTAGACATCCTAGCATGCCCCACTTAACGCTATACGTCCTTTATCTGAGAAATTGTGAGATATGTTTTTTTTGTACTGTAAGCTAAGAAATAGCATTCCTTTGTATCTTGATAGGAATACCTTCTGTAAAATATGATGGTAGAACAATTCGATTTCTGTACGTCTTTGAGTCCTGTACGTCCTTAGGTGAATAAAATCTTATTAGAGATTTTAAAAAGAAGTTTTTTTAAACAAAAAACTTATCTAAACTCTGGGCGCTGAAGAAAGACATTAAACGTAAACAGTGATCAGCACGTGAACAGATCCCTCGAAAGCATCCACGGATATACTCCAGTCACTTTAGGTCTAAACATCCTCGGCAGTGTATTTCTAGTGAATCCACAGACCCTTTTTCGTGTCATCTTGAGACTAGAAAAAGGATGACTGTTAAAATAAGTTACCTTGATCTTTCATGAGCTCCCAGTACAAAACATCATCGATATATTTTTGATGTAGGAACAACAAATTGGTTTAGAAAACATCCACTTTGAACCTAAATTGACTGGAGTAACATCGATCTACAGACAAATTCAAGCTCACTAGCAGTCGTCGGCGCTCTACGAATCTGCACAGGTTTGGACTTGTAAACGTGATTGTAGATGACACGACAGGCATCTAACAGTTACTTCACGCACAGGATTGCATTGCATACGCATTACGCATTCAGTAGCGTATACTCGTTTTTCGCGAGTGGAACGTTTTGTTTATATATTGCCTAAAATACGATGTCTGACACAGATACAGCCGACGAAGTGGTTGACATCAGCGCAACCCCACCCAAAAAAAGGGCTAAGAAGCTACATTTAAGTGCAAATGAAAAACAAATAATATTAAATATATACAAAAACCAAATTCAAGAAAAACCCGATTTGGTCGTGGACGAAGTTATATGTAAAGTAGCACATATTTCTGGAGTATGTCGGTCCAGTGTTTATAGGATCATTAAGGAATATAGGAGCACTCACTCACTTTCTGAGCCAAAACCGTATCCTGCAAGAAAAAGGATAACGGACGGAGTAGATGACTTTGACAGAACTGCCATCAGGAGGAAAGTGCATAATTTTTTCTTCCGAAATGAGATACCTACAGTAGATAAGATATTAAGATTAGTTAATGCTGATGAGGATCTTCCATCATTTAAAAGAACCACATTCCGAAAACTTTTGAAGGAACTTAATTTTCGATTCTTGAAACGGGGAAGAAACAGTATGTTAATAGAGAAAGAAGAAATTGTTGTGTGGAGAAGGGAATACCTTAGGAAGATTCGGAAGTTTCGCGATGAAAAAAGAAAAATTTACTATTTGGACGAAACGTGGGTGAATGCTGGACATACTCAAGCGAAAGTTTGGGTCGACAAATCAGTAACATCATCAAGGCAGGCTTTTCTAGACGGTCTTTCGGCTGGATTGAAAAATCCTGCAGGTAAGCTCCTTCATCTATCCGGCAATTTAATTTTGATAAATTCGGGCAAATAATATGCTGTGATAGCAGATAATGTGTGATATTCTCCAAAAATGGTGCATTCGCAGTGTAGTCATTAGGAAAAAAACTTCGACCCTCTTTTAAGCGTTATTTTGAAGTTTATTATCATTTTTGGGTGCAGTCAATTTGCTTTGAATGGGTTTTGAGAAGTTGCAAACTTCAATTTTCTACGTTTTTCAGTTTTTGATCAGCATTCCGTGACTCTTAAATTCAGCTAAATGAACTCAATTGCCTCATTCCTTCAAATTTAATCAATCCATAGAGTAAGGAATAATTTATTTCCAGGAAAAGGCAAACGGCTGATCATTTGTCACGTAGGTAGTGAAGACGGCTTTGTTCCCGAAGCACTGTGGGCCTTTGAATCAAAAAAGACAGGGGACTATCATGAGGAGATGGACGGCAATTCCTTTGAAAATTGGTTCTCCAAAATGTTACTAAAGCTGGAGAATAACGCTGTTATTGTACTGGATAATGCCCCGTACCATTCTAGAAAAATAGAAAAAATTCCCACAATGGCAACTAAAAAAGCAAACATACAACAATGGCTGGCCTCAAAACAGATCGATTTTGATGAAACAATGGTCAAGGGTGAATTGATAAGTATAGTCAATAGACATAAATACAACTACGATTTTAAAATGATCGACGAAATGGCCAAAAAACAAAATAAAACTGTCTTGAGACTGCCACCCTACCATTGTGAGCTGAACCCTATTGAGATGATTTGGGCCAACATAAAGCAATACGTGGCGTCGAATAATAATACTTATAAATTTTCTGATGTTAAAAATCTCTTTCACATCGCAGTCAATAGAGTTACGGCAGAGGAA
Source organism: Acanthoscelides obtectus (assembly GCA_963669975.1). Lineage (NCBI taxonomy): Eukaryota > Metazoa > Arthropoda > Insecta > Coleoptera > Chrysomelidae > Acanthoscelides > Acanthoscelides obtectus. The sequence continues at coordinate 101,528,119 of CAVLJG010000006.1, read as the reverse complement.
TGGAAAAACTGTATCCGCCACGTTCGGGAGAAGGTTGAGGTCAAAATGTGGGATTTGGACAATGTCATCGATACCCAAATTGAACCTCTAATAATTCATTTAAACGATTCAGAAGATTCAAGTTCCTCTTCTGAATGAGTGCGCGCAGCTTACTTACTAATAACTAAAAAGTGTAGTTAACTCATTTGTGAATCTCTAACTGAAATTTACTGTAAAAGATAATAATTATCTTGTATGAAATTTTTGATGACTACCCATAATATCTTGATGCGGTCCTGTAATGTCTCCTGCGCCTAAACACTCACTCACGAGCAATATGCGTGTATTTGTTTGGGTTTAGTTTCTTTCTTCAGCGCCTAGAGTATAGATAAGCAAATACTAGATAAAAATTATTCAAACAAGGATGAACTTTTTGCCGCTATAGAGCAAAAGTGGAGACAGATTGATGAATCTTATATCAAGAAACTTCTACAATCTATGCCGAGACGATGTCAGGCGGCGATTGATAATAATGGTTATGCTACAAAATATTAACACAAACATGGTTGGTTGTCTATAATTCAATGAACTTTGCTTCTTCTTTCTATAATTGTTTTGCTTTGTCTATATATTTTTGTCCTTCATAGTTCCAGTTTTTTTCAATTAATTTTTTATTGAAGGGAGTCTAATGTATTTATTTATGTATAAGTGAGTATTATGCTATAACAAATTATGTATACCGGTTGGTATATTAATAAAACAAGTTAAGAAAGAAATACGGCACAATATTAATTTGACTATATACTTTTATTCATTACTGTATATCGGCAAGGTAAACACATATATTTTGCTATTAAATGCTCTTTGATATATAATGCTCAATAAACTAGTGGTGATGGCCGGAAAACAGGTGTTTTGGGATAAACAATTAGAAATTCACTATAAGGAATAAAGCTCGTCTGTATTTAACCCAATATCAAATTAAAATGACGGTGATGAGGCGCATCAAGTTGTGGGGTGGAACAGAAAAATAAAAAATTAGTAAATAATATAATAATATTATAAACAAGCATGGCAAAAGGAGTTTCAATGATGGTTGCAAAGGAGTTGTCATCGAACAAGAAGAATTCATGATTTTTTCAAAAAAAAAACTGTGTTATGTACTGTGAAAAATACAAAAGGGCGCTGCGGGACGCAAAGTCCTTTGATCCGTCGCTGATTCTTGTGCAGGCCCTGATTTTTTCCTCCTACCGATTTTGTCCATGAATCTACCGAATTTCAACGACACTGTCTACCGATTTCGACTTTTCCAGTTAGACCTTTGTAGAGGGGCGGGGGTACAATAATGGACCAAAAAAGTGAACTGTCAAAGATTATACAAGGTGGCCCATAAGTCCTTTGAGCTGGAAAAAAGGAATAAAACCAAACTAGTTACATTATGAAGAATTATTATATTTTGTTATCATCTTTATTGAATGGGAATTATGTTTTAAAAATCACATCGTCTAAATGCAATCCATTACGATCACGGCACTCATATAAACGACGTCTAAAATTGTCGATGACTGCGCGGCAAGTCAACACTGTAATGCTTGCCATTTCTCTTCGGATATTTTCTTTCAGGACATCAACTGATCGCGGAGTGGTGTCGTACACTTTACTCTTGAGGTAGCCCCATAAAAAGAAGTCCATTGGGGTCAAATCTGGACTACGTGGTGGCCAGGAAATGTCTCCTCTTCGAGAAATTACTTTGCTGGGAAAAAGTTGACAGACGACGGGCATAGAAGTGTTGGAGGTGTGGGCAGTTGCTCCGTCCTGTTGAAACCAGGTCTGCGTATTATAGGCTGGAAAATTCTGCAACGCTGGTGTCAAAAACTCTTCTATCATTGCTACATACCGCTCCGAAGTAACAGTTAATGCGCGACCTCTGTCGTCCTCAAAAAAATAAGGGCCTACGATGCCATGCGCTGACATAGCACCCCAAACTGTAACTTTAGGGCTGTGTAAGGGCTTCTGATGCTTACGCCTTGGATTTTCGGGGCTCCAATAACGGCAATTTTGTTTATCTACATGCCCGTTTAAATGGAAGTGAGCCTCGTCCGAGAACAACACATTATTGAGCGAAGAAAATCGATTCAACATTTCATTCGCAAAGTTTAGTCATGATCTTTTAATTCCTGCACTAACTGAATTTTGTAAGCGTGCAGTCGTAAATCTTTCCTTAAAATCCGCTGTAAAGATGTTCTGGGTACGTTTAGTACACTGGAACGCTTACGAGTAGACTGGGTAGGATTTTGACGAACAGACTGTGCCACAATGTTGATGTTTTCTTCAATACGAGTTGTCCTTGGTCGACCCCACCGCTGTTTATCTAACGTCGAACCAGTCTCTTCGAACTTAGCAACCCAGTTCTTAATCGTTTGAGCTGTTGGACACTTTGTAAAATTGTGTAAATTGTGGTATTCTCGATATTTACGCCGCGCAATTGTTGCCGAAACATTATTTTGATAAAACGCGTCCATTCTCAGCAAATATCTACCCACAAAATAAGTTACTCGATAAGGATGATGATTAGATGAACTGAAATCATAAGAACAAATAAATGTATGACCATTTACCTTGAAATAGTCCACGAACTGTCCCGGTACGAGCGATACAGGGTAATTTCCTACTGTTGGATTCAGGATTGGCTTCATTCTTCCTTTTGGATAATGCACAGTCAACGTCTGCAGGTCCATGCAAGCTCTTCGTTGTTCTCTTCTCGTCTATGAAATTGAAAGATATCAATACTTACTCGTACATTGCCACAAATTGTATGCAGTTAAAGCATTACAAGGAGTGGAAATGACCGAGTGAAAAACCGGGCATTACAGTGTATTTTTCAGTATTGTTTAAGAGACGCGAATGAAAAATTTTTGATAAAACTTAAAAAAAATCTCACTGGAAAATCTCAAAATGCTTATTTTCCTGTTTAAATAGTCAAAAAACGATTTAGGGTGAACAAAAAGTAATTAGAAAAGACAGTGTTTTTGGAAATCCAGAGCTGGAATTAATGTTTTGAACCTAAAGCCCCAACAAATTCTTTAGCATCCTTAAAAAATTACCTTATTGAAGTTGGTGTTCCACTGTGCCGCAGACTGCACCGCCTGCGACATGACATCCGCTTTACTTTTCTCGTGACTGGTCGCCAAATTCATTGCTTTCTGCTTATTTATCAGCTCCTTCGCTTGCTTATCCCTCAAGTTCTTGCAGTACTCTTCGTATTTATCTTGGAAGTCAGCATACATTATGTCCAAGATATCAGCGGCGTTGACAGCTGTCAGGCCCAAGTCGCACATATGGTCACTGGCTAAACCCTTCTCCCTGTAAAAAACGTTCGTGATACCAATAAGATCTATCGTTGATCTGGGATTAAACTAGGTTCGTTGGAATGATCTTGGTTGATTGCAATTGGTGAAATCGGCCGTTTTTTTTATACTCCAACTACCACGAATGCCTAACGCCTAAGGCCCTAAGTACGCATGTATACTTAAGAATGGCAATGATTTGTAGGTTGTTAGGTTTAGTCTTGTTTACAAAATTAAATGAGAACAAAATTGTAATAGTGTTGCATAGAGGGGGCATAGAGATGGCGGGGATTGGTCTTCTGGGACTGGCAATAGTGAGGAAATAAGGGATAATGGATAATGATAACATGGGTCAGCGAGTGGAGAGTGTTAATAATGAATCAATATTTGATAGTCCCCATCAAAACCATTTCACAGTCGGACATCTAAATATCAGATCCATAAATTCTGGATTTGACGAGTTCTGTAATTATATGAATACAATTTTGATATTTTTGGAGTTTCTGACACATGGCTCAATCCAACTTTAAGAAGCGCGAACTTTTGCTTGCCTGGGTACAAATTTACAAGGGATGATAGGCAGGGTCGGGAGGAGGGGTAGCTTTATACATAAAACGCGGGTTGAAATATTCAAAGGTAAATGTGGAAATTAACTGTGCAGAAAACATAGGTATAGAATTTAAGATAGGTGGAAAAACTTATCTTTTAGTTAATAGTTATCGTTCGCCTTCTGAAAGTGTCACTTATTTTTAGAATCCTTAGAAAATTTTCTCGGTTTTGTCAGTCTCAAATATGATTATTTATTATTGATAGGAGATCTAAATATTAACATTTTAAATAACTCTGCATACACAAATCGCCTCAAAAATATAATGCACAGTTTGAACTTATCACAAAGGATCAGTGAGCCAACAAGATTCAATTTTTCCACAAGAGAGGCTAGCCTCATTGATATAATCTGTGCTAGTGAGGATCTTATCTCTATTATCAAAATCTCTCAGATCATAATTTAATTTACTCAGCCTTTCGGAAGTCAAAAATAAATAAATCACAAATGTCTATTAAATATAGAGACTAAAATAATAAAGATAGAGAGTCCTTCTTAAATGAAGGGTTTCTACTTGGGTGGGAGGATATTCACTATATATACCAAATCGACCAAAAAAAAAGTCTTTAATAAAAATATAGTAACTGTTCTGAATAAACATGTTCCGGTAAAAACAAAACAAATAACCAAAAAACCTTATGTACCCTGGACAACTCAAAATATAAGAATTTTAATCAGACTAAGAGATAAAGCTCATAAAAAATTTCAAAAATCCAAATCACTGGCTCATTTTGGATATTATAAACAACTAAGGAACTATACAAAGCACGCAATTATTCGAAAAAAAATACATTCTTTAGCTTACTCTCAACAAATAAATTTAAGGAATTTTGGGACACTACCAAAAAGCTCAACATAACATGCAAGAAAACTCACTCAACTATACCCGAACACTTACAAAATGTAAATGACATACACACTTACTTCCAACAGACGGACAATTTACCAGACACTGCTTCCCAAGGATTAATCAATTTTTACAAAAACAATGTAAACATTAACGATTATTCCAACTGTTATATATATATATATGTATATATATAAAGTTATGTATCCCATTTTGTACGAATGCCTTGCTGAATATAATCAACACATATATTTTGGGGGGATTGTTTCCAGAAATATGGAAGAAAGCTATTGTTAAACCCTTACCAAAAACAGCAGTACCTAAAGAATTTACAGACTTGAGGCTTATTAGCATATTACCCGCTACATCCAAAATATTAGAAAGGCATATTTATTATCAAATTAGATTTTTTGTGGCACAAACGGTATCATATCCGATAGTCGATCCGGCTTTAGGAAAAACTTTAGCACAAGTACATCATTAGTTAATATCTTGGATGATATCAGACATCATCAAGAACAAAAAATAGTACGTGCATGATTCTTCTCGATTTTAGTAAAGCGTTCGACACTCTGAATCATAAAATGTTACTAGCCAAGTTACATTTCCAGGGGTTTTCGCAGAGCTCCGTAAATAATATAAAAAAGTAATAATTGTATGAAAAAAAAAATCAGTCTCGTCACTTAATTTACAGACTTACTAGAACGTAAAATGTCTCGTTATCAAGATGCACTGCGTTGAATATTTCTACGTCACCGACGAGACTTATTTGTTCTCTCCTACAAAATATTTCAAAAGCAGTAGTTATTTTTTTTATACTCCAACCACTACAAAGGCCTAAGGCCTAAATACCCATGGTACCGTGGGGCTATAGAGGGATACAGGGGAAAGGGGGGCGCCACACGAACCCTAGCGGACAGGAATCTAAAATTTGATAACATACCTAATATAATCCCTCTCCTGAATATCCAGTGGCCTCCTCATGATACCAGGATATTTCCGTTTGAACGATTTGATACCCAGATACTGTGCCACCTGCTCTTGTAGCATGAACGGTCCATTTCCGTTCCAGTAGTACTCAGTCAGCTGATCTGGAGAGATGCCGGACATGGATTCATTTTCTTGGACCTCTAATCTAGGAGCCTTATTCGATCGGAACGACGGCGTTTTGCTGCTCTCCGAGTTATTTCCGGTGCTCTGGACCGAACAGCTTTGAGATTCGTCGATGGTAATCACCTCGGACACAACCTAAATGGAGGAAACGTTCATTATTTGTTATGAAACGACAAATTTCGTGTAAAAGCATACAGGGGTGACTACGACGAAAGATCACCGATAGTCACTTGAATCGCCAAAATGGGTATTTTTCATTTTTCAAGTTTGGCTTCAGCTTAAGAAGTAAAATAGTCTAATCATATTAGCAAATTTCCCTGAAATAATTGGTGTAAGTTGTTCAAGGGGGTATTTAAAACATGGACGCATAAAATGGGTACACCAACTTTTGTGGGAAAACTTTTATTTGATTTGACAAAGGATGAGAGAACGTGTTTTTTTTTGGGATTCAATCGAAAGTGTTGACAGGAACGAAAAAAATGTTCATATAAGGTTTCTGGGTATTTATGAGACTTACAAAATGAGACCACACGTAAAAAGATCGAAAAAACGAGGCAAACTGCAGGTTTTGACACTTTGTAATGTAGTAGTAGTATATTTAGCCAAATTCCAAACTAAAGTTCACATGGAATGTCAAAAGAAAGTGGTACAATAAAATATCACAATAAATGTGAATCGAGTTAACATAGCTTGATACGCCATATTATAGATAAAACAAGTTAAAAAAGCAAGATAAAAAAGGTACAAGTTCATTCAAAACTGCAGAAAAATAGTTACTTGTTAAAACATTATATAAAAGATATAGGATAAAATATAGAATGCTTACTGATTTTGAAGATTTAAACATCCATCTATAGAGTAAAAACATGTTTCACTTAAATACTTGAAAACCTTATTTTTAAATTCTATATATCTCACTATATCTCGCAGATCTCGAGGTAGAGTATTGTATAATGAGATGTAGTTGAACTGGGGTGATTTTGTATATGCCATAGTTCTAAAACGATTAGCTTTCAAAATGGAATTTCTGGTCTTATAGGTGTGATGTTTATTTTGTGTGCTGAAATCGGTGATGTTTCGCTTTACATAGTTAACACACTTATATACATAAATACATGTCAAGAGCTTATTTTGAATAAATGTGTTTTTGCAACTTTCGCCAAAACTAAGGTTGAACAACAATCTAATAATTCGTTGATGCTTGTGGCTCTACCCCAGTATAAGATGTTATAAGATAAATGGCTGTATATGAGAGCATAGTATAGTGATAATAGGCTCTTTTAATCTAAATACTGCGTCATATTTAATATGGCATAATAGCCTTTATTTAAATGCACGCACACATTCTCAGTTTACCACTGCCACAATGCGATGATAATTTCACGCAACTGCTTGAAATTTTTCAAATATCTGCGAGAAACCATCACCATTAGCAACAAATATCAAAGCCTACAGTTTGCCTCGGTTTTCGGCCATAACTTTTTTGCTATTAGTCGGACCTTTTCACGTGTGGTCTCATTTTGTAGGTCTCATAAATACCTAAAAATCTTATATGAGTTTTTTGTTCCTGTCAACACTTTCGATTCAATCCAAAAAAACACGTTTTCTCATTCTGTTGTCGAATAAAAAGTTTTCCCACAAAAATTGGTATACCCATTTCATGCGTCCATGTTTTGAATACCCCCTTGACCAATTTGCAGCAATAAAACCAGACTTTACAATGATTAGACTAAAACAGGTAGATGATAATAAATGTTCTGCCAGATGTTGAAAAAGTTTTTGGAGAAATTATTTACGAACAGATCATCGAATTTATTTAACACAAATGGTTTTAGAGGACTGGAGGAGATGTATGGACAATCGGAAACACAGTAACAGTGTTTTTGGACTTCAAAAGGGCGTTTGAGACTATTGACAGGGATAAATTACAAAATTGCATCACTACGGATTTAAAGGATTTGTATTCAAGATTCTACAAAACTATTTAATTGACAGAAGTCAAAAAACCAAAATTGGATCTACATTATCAAGATCAAAAAATATTTCTGTTGGTATACCACAAGGTAGTAAACTACGTCCACTACAATTTATTTTATACATTAATGACATTTGTAATATTTTAGATTATTGTAAACTTCAGATATTTACAGATGATACATTAATATACATATCAGATGAAAATATAGACCGTGCTTTAAAAATGCTAAATTCTGACTTGGCAAAAATCGTAAATTGGTTAAATGTAAATAAACTAAAATTGAATACTTCTAAAACAAAATGTATGCTAATAGGGAAATACCTAAATGAAAATACTATCACAGTTAGGATAAATGGAGGAATAATTGAAAATTTTGAATCAATTAAATATTTAGGTAATATATTGATAGTAAACTAAAGTTTGAGGATCAATATTAATACATTATTTCAAAAATTGCCAAAAAAACAAATTACTTTTATAGGGCTTCTCATAGTCTTGGTACCTATTCCAAGAAAATAGTTTATAATACAATTATTCTACCGCATTTACTATATTGTTCAACTATCTTGTTCACTGCCAATTAAACTTTATTCTCAAAATTACAAGTCTTGCAAAATAAAGCTATGAGAATAATATAGAATAAAAATAAGTACATCAAAATAAAATCTATGTTACAAGAATTGCAGTGGTTGAATATACAAAGTTTCATACCATATTTGGTTCTTATTTTTATATTTAAATTAAAAAATCATATTTTGCCAGAACATTTAGAACACTACATTGAATAATCATTTCCACAATTATTATACAAGAGGAAATATAGATTTTCATTTACAAAATTGCAATAGTAATATAACCAGCAAATCAATATTTCAGAAAGGACTACTTGAATTTACTAAACTAAATAATGTAATTTAAAGACATTTAAAAGAAAATTAAAGGAATATTTCATGGACAATGAAAATTCTTAGAGATGCAAATGTTGTTTTTCTGAATATCTGTATGTTATGTAATTGTTTAGTTTTTTAGAAGAATGTAATTGTAGCAACCATGCTAAATAAATCTTAAACAAACAAACAGACAAATATCTTGAATAAGCTATCAAAGGACTGTTACCTGATATTTCAACTAAGAGATTGACACTGATGTTCTAAAGCTCCATTACTTTTCCTGTGTTCATTCAACGCTTAGTTATTGCATTGTTTGCAGGAGGAACTGCTCTCGTATTAATAAAGTATTTGTTATTCAGAAAAAAATATTGCGTACAATATCTTTCAAATGTGTCGGCGTTACTCTTGTAAAGAGATACTCAAACAATTGGGGATAATGACAGTTCACTTTTTATGGACAGGCAGTATGCCAGTCTTATGGTGAGGCTCATGTAGTCATGATATAACGAAAAAAAAAACATTTCAGTTTTGCCGTATTTATTCGTTCTGCGATACTCTGATATTGCGAGCAGTAAATATTAACATCAATGAGAATGGCAAAAGTAAAAGAAATTTCAAAAGATTTAAGAGACAATTGAATTATCTAGAAGTGGTGAATATCAATAATACGGATCGACAGCAACGCGGCTCAGGTACGGAATACCGAAAAAAACCGATGTTTTGGATCGCTACATTATACTTTGTCCCATGAAGATCCTCTAATGCCAGCCACACAGATTTTCAAAAGAATCGTAGAAGAGCGTGCCGATAATCTTTCTATCAGTGCAGTGCAGAGACGCTTGGTGGATGTTGGGCTTTTTGATAGGCGTCCAGTACAAAAGCCTCTGATTCAAAAAAATTGTATTGCTCAGCTTGAATTTGCTAAAACTCATCTAACTTGGACAAAACAACAATGGAATACAGTTTTATGGAGCGATGAAAGGAAATTTAACTTGTTTGGATCTAACGGTACGGCATATGTGAGACGTCCAATATGAAAAAGATTCGATAAAAAGAATCAGTTGCCAACAGTTAAGCATGGTGGAGGCAACGTCATTGTTTGGGGCTGTTTTTCTGGTTCTGGAACCGGTTCAATTGTTAAAATTGTTGGAAAAATGGGTCACAAACTTTACAAAGATATTCTTAGTCAACACATGCTCCCTTTTGCTGAAGAAGAAATGCCTTTACGATAGACATTCCAGCAGGATAATGACCCCAAGCATACCTCAAAGTTCGTGAAGGACTAGTTAAGACTAAAAAATGTTAATGTTCTTACATGGCCTTCGTAATCCCCGGACCTAAGCCCTATAGAACATGTCTGGGAGCATGTTAAACGACAAGAAAAACTTTTAAAAATGGGAACGACTTATTTGATTATGTAAAAAATATTTGGCAAAATATCCCAACAGCATCTGTAAAAAATTGATGTCTTCTATGAGCAGCAGATGATGTCAGGCAGTCTTGAATGCTAAAGGCTATGGTACCAAATATTAGCTAAACAGTATTTTTTAAATCTTTTTGTAGTTATTGTATATTATTTTGTAATAAAAAATATGTTTCCATACTTTTGTCGTCTCATTTTTGGTCATAAAATAATATGAATGTATTTTAATGCTAGTCTGTAGTACCACACCAAACACAAATTATCATTTGTATCCTCAAGACTGTAAGCAGACTATATGAGAAAAAAATAGTCCTTAATAAAAATTAAAATGTTCTACAATTACTCCTGTTCCAAAAGTTCAAAATTCTGAGTTATATACAAACATGCGGCCAATTAATGTACTGCCAGATGTCGAGAATCTCTTAGAAGGAATCATATATGGACAAGTCATTGCATATATTGAAGAAAATAACGATATTGACAAAATTTCAAGCAGGATTCAGAAAAAAGGATTCTACTGAAACAGCAATTCAAATGGTAGCAGACGAATGGAGGCGGAATATGGATGAAAAAAAAGTAGAGACTATTGACAGGGTGAAATTGTTAACGAAACTGCATTGCTATGGATTTCAAGGTTCAGTATTCAACTTATTACAAAATTATTTAATCAACAGAAGTCAAAGAACTAACATTTGCAATACATTATCAAACATTAAAAGCATTTCGGTAGGTGTGCCACAGGGTAGCAGATTAGGTCTTTGCTGATGATACATTAATATACATATATATCAAATAAAGACATTGAAACTGCGATAGAGCTGTTAAATAATGATATGAAAAACGTAATAAATTGGTTAAATGTGAATAAACTTAAACGAAACACAAACAAAACAAAATATATGCTAATAGGAAAATCTTTAGATCAAAATACGATAAATCTGACAATTAATCATGAAAAAATTGTGTTAATCGAATCATTTAAATATTTGGGCCTATACGTAGACAGTAAATTAAAATTGGAAGGGCACTATGAATATATTATTACAAAAATATCCAAAAAAATAAATCACTTTTGTAGAATTTCGCAAAGCAATGTGGACATTGTAGCATTAATGCTAAATAAATCTGGAACAAACAAACAAATAATAGTAGAGAATAAAAAATTAGAGCACTTTTAAAAAATTACTAAGAATATTTCCAAACAAAACTTTGGTCCACTACTGTATGTCCAAGTAAACTGCCACGAAGCAAATGTGTATCTGCAATTCTTAGTTCAGGCATGTATTCAAGGAATACCACAAAAATCGTTAATTACCTGCTTAGCTGGTGTTTGCGCTCTACTATTCGTATCAGCGCTCATTCTAGTCTCTTCATCCACCAATATCACATCGTTTGCCGATGACGTCGAAGCCATAGCCGGGCCGATATCCGTTACATTCACTGTCAGTTCCGGTAGGGGCATTTCTAACATCGGCACGTCTGGATTCGGAGATTTGGCCTGTGGAGTAGCGGGGGTACTGGTCCTTTCCGATGGAGGTTTAGGAGAGGCTGAAATGGCAAAATAAGAAATTATATACTATCAAAAGTAGTCAGTATTTTTCACGACATCGATAACTAGCGCCGGTTTCTTATTAGACTGGATTATTTCATTTCTATCGAACAGGAGAATTATAGCAAGGGTCAACGGACGCTGGTCTACAGAAAAGAACGTGAATGTGAGAGCCGCACACATATAGGGAAGGTTCCGTACCTTTCGCAATGCAATACGTAAACTTACCGAGAGCCGAAATTGAAGCTGCAGTTTTATCTTCCCATGAAAGGCTTCAGGAATGTATAAAATAGAGTGTGATGGGCAGCATTTCGAGCATATGCATTAAAAACCTTAATAATAAAAAAAATTTAGTTGAATAAATAAAAATTTCCGTATAAAATTTTCATTAGCCTAAATTTTAAGTTAGGGACAATACAGGGTGTCCGCAAAGTTGGGGTTTTCCTTTTTAGAAACAACTACCCTTGACATAACAAAGGTAATGTGTAGTGAAACGAGGGCGAACAAGTAAAAAAAAATAAAGAAAAAAGTACTCACTCCCCAGTTGACGAGAAGGGCTAAGTACGTCTCTGCCCGAAATCATACCGCTCCAACAGAAAATGAAATCAGCTGATGTGCTACCGAGCAGACGCAGAAACCACATTGATTGTCTTACACTCAATGGCACATCTTCTAACAAGGAAGGCAAAATGTTGCGTAAAAAGTCTAGGTATTGCATCCCGTCCAATCGATTTGGGAGAATAAATGGTCCAATGAGCATACCGTTCACCATGCCAGCCCAAACATTCACCGAAAATGTTTGTTGAAAATGTGCCCGACGGACAGCGTGCGGATTTTCTACTGACCAAACATGAGTGTTGCGAAAGTTATTCACCCCATTACGCGTGAACGTAGATTCGTCTGACGCCAATATGCACTTCAAAAAGTCCGGATTATTGTCATGTTGATGCAACAACCACTCACAAAACCGCACTCTTGCTGGAAAATCGTCAGGTTGAAGGGCTTGTACACGTTGGACGTGAAACGGATACAGCCCCTCTTCACGCAGCGTTTACCACACTTTAGTTTTTGATACTTGCACTTCTCTAGCCACGTCTCTAGTGCTTGTTGAGGGATTCTCGTCTACGCGATTCAGTAGTTCTTCCTCAATTTGCACCATTCGTGGTTGTCTAGGCCTCCCACTGTGCCCACCTCGAAATTCCTTACCTCTACACGCGTGACCGTAACCCTCGGTTGCATACTGACCTGACACACTGACCCCGACCCAGTTCTGTCGTCGGGTTGAGCCAGTGACCTTGTACCACTCGGTGATGGCGCGGGTCGCGGCTACAGGACGATATTCAGATATTTTTGATGTTGCAGAGCCCTTTATCTCGGTTCCCTTAAGACATTGATGTATATGGTACTAAAAAAAATTGCTTATGTTTTCAAGATCTACACGTCCTGTAAAGGAAAACCCCAACTTTGCGGACTCCCTGTCTATCGAGATGCGGTTTTCGCGAGCTTGTATAGACATCATTTAGCTACTTTCCCTTGACGAAAAAGCATACCAATGCATACAGTTTTCATGAGAGAATTAGCCATTTCTGTCAGTATGTCCAAAAAAGACATAATAACATTTGTAGCCCAAATGTAGCCTCTTTTCAAATAGCCCAAGTTTGTTAAAATCGGCTCAGCCGTTTCGAAGATACAGGATGTTCTTTACGGAAACCTTTGAGTACCCCAAACCACTTTATTGATAGAGATACAACAAAAATTGTCAAACAAAAAATCAGGTATTTTTTTGATAGGTTAATATAGCGGAATTCACAGAAACATCACTTTTTTAGATTCAAGATTGCAGCCCTAGCGGCCATTTCAGGGACTTGAAAATATTTTCCAGGTTTTTCTCTGGCCATTTTAGTATTAACTGATTTTTGCCGCAAGCCTCTACAATGGATAGGTTCCCAATACAGTAGCTGACCACCCTGTACATAAAAATACGTCCCTCCTTAATTAATGACCATTTTAAAACTTCTGGTGTATTTTAAGCTCACTTTAGGCTATATTTTGGAGTCAAAAAATGTAAAACACAAACATGCGAAAATGCCCAAATTTTGCTTTGAAGTTTAGTCGAACTTTTTTTTTATTTCAAATTTGTTTTCTTTTTTTCTAGGTACACAAAATTTTCTACATAAAACGCTATTTTATGTTTCATATCAGAATTCGAAAAAAATCCTCGAAAAAATCCTAGTTTCAAATACGGCTCTTTCGAAGCACGCAAATCAGATCAACAAACAGGCATAATATGAACGAATTTTAAAACCTCGTTTTTTTACTATCCGCTTCACGTGACATACACAATTACTTCCAACAGACCGACAATTTACCAGACACTGCTTCCCAAGACTTAATCAATTTTTACAAGAACAATATAAACATTAACGATTCTCTTAGCTTCCAACTGTTAGACAGGGCCAGTCTAATCAAAATTTCAACTAATATCTCATCAAATGTCATTGGAGAGGATGGTTTCTCTATGAGAGACCTAAAGTTATGTATCCCATTTTGTACGAATGCCTTGCTGAATATAATCAACACACGTATTTTGGGGAGTTATTTCCAGAAATATGGAAGAAAGCTATTGTTAAACGCTTACCAAAAATAGCAGAAACTAAAGAATTTACAAGGCCTATTAGCATATTACCCGCTACATCCAAATTATTAGAAGGCCTTTATAATATAAATAGGCCTTATTTATAATCAAATTAGATTTTTTTGTGAATCAAACGATATCATACCCGATAGTCAATCGGGTTTTAGGAAAAAATTTAGCACAAGTACATCATTAGTTAATATCTTGGATGATATCAGACATCATCAAGAACAAAAAAATAGTACATGCATGGTTCTTCTCGATTTTAGTAAAGCGTTCGACACTCTGAATCATGAAATGTTACTAGCCAGTTACATTACCAGGGGTTTTCGCAGAGCTCCGTAAATCTAATGAAAACATACTTAAGCAACGGTTCAAACTGTGTTATGTTAGCATATGATTCCGCTATTTACAAAACCGATTTTAAACCTATAAAAAGAGGAGTTCCTCAAGGTTCAATTTTTTCTCCTTTGCTATTTTCAATCTACATATCTGACATGGTCAAATCGGTAAAATTCGCAAAGATAAAACAATGTGCAGATGACTCACAAATATATCTCCCTTTCAATAAAACCACAATCCATATTCCACAACAACAGCTAAATTCAGATCTCCAAGGTATTGACAGATTTGCAAAGCATCACAATCTTAAACTAAACCCCTCAAAATCGTAAGTAATGGTTATGGCTAAAAACAGTAATGAAAGAGAACATTTTGAACCAAATTTAGTAATTTCTATTAACAATGACAGAATCCCCATGGTTCAGGAGACAAAAAATCTAGGCATTATATTTGATAGCTCGCTTGGCTACGGAAGTCATAAAAAACAAAAAAACAAATTTAGCTTACATGCGACTAAGAAATATAAACAAATTAAAAAAAAACATTTATCAGTCAAACAAAAATATTTTTTGTGTAATACCTTCATTTTATCACTTTTTGACTATGGAGATGTCTATGGTGACTCGCTATCGTCGCGAACCAAAAAATGCATACAAAAAGTTCAAAATAGTTGCATGAGATTTGCGTTTGGAATTCCATATCGAAACCATATCACTCCTTATCTGAATAACTACAACATATTAAACATGACGAATCGCAGAAAATATCACATGTATTCTTTTATCTATAGGGTTATAAAAACAGGTCAACCGCCCTATTTAAGAGAAAGATTTGTGCATTTGCCTCGTGACCAGAGGAGCAGAAATAATCTCAATTTTATCGTACCAAGACATAGAACGCGTTCCTTCCGACGATCGTTTGCTTATGTGGCGGTTCACTCATGGAATAATTTACGAAGTTCAGTTAAAGGCTCATCGTCAAAAACATTCTCAAAACTGAAAAAAACGTTTTTACAGAATCACCAGCTACTTTTGTAGCGTTTGTGTGAGCAGAAATATCGTTTTTACATTCCTACTCGCTGACAAGTTGTATAGATTTGTTTTTCGCGTCCGTTGCCAGCTCCCGGGGGCGCTTTCTTCGTTTTTGCCTTTTTGTGTTTCACCGCCTTTTCATTTGACTCTTTATTGCTTTTTTTATTTTGTTTAAGGATTTTCAGGGCTTTCTCGCATGGACTCTTTGTATTAAAGTGTCCAATGTATCGGTTTTATAATCGAGAGGCTGATCTTTTTCGTCATTGCTCTATATTGTAGAATTTCCTTTGTTTATGATGTTTATTCATGACGAAATAAATAATTTGAATTCGAATTTGTAAAAGATACCAGTTATAATATTATATGCAAATGAAACGAGCAGTATTTTCGACTATACGAAGGATGTCTTTTAAGTTTTGCATATAGAAACATAGTAGGCCGCGCGGATCGAACGTCAGTACTGAATCTTAACCTCTCTCTTTAGTAAACTTAAATTCAAAGTTTCACAACAATACGTGCAGTGTTCTCACTACAGTGAATTTTTAAGTGTCACCAAGTCATTAGAAAAATGGAACTCAACCGAGAACATTTTCGCGCCATAATTTATTACAACTTTCAGAGACAATTATCGCAACAAGAATGCCTTGCTGAGTTACTGTCTGTTTTCGGCAACGAATCGCCACATAAGTCGACAATTTCCCGTTGGTTTGGAGAATTCAAACGTGGACGGGTGAGTCTTAGCGGCGATTCCAGGGTGGGTGCACCAAAAACGGCAGTCACCCACGAAAACGTCGATGCTGTGCGCAAACTCATCATTGAAGATAGACATGTGACATATCGCGAGATTGAGGCGTCCTTGAAGATCTCAAAGACCTCAATTCAAAAAAAATTTCATGAAGAATTAGGAGTAAGAAAATTAGTTTCTCGTTGGATACCCCACCTGTTGACTGAAGAGCAGAAAGCAGCCAGGGTTAATTGGTGTCAACGCTTGACCGTTTTAATTCCGGAAACTCAAAAAATGTGTACAGCATTGTTAGTGGTGATGAATCGTGGATTTACTGTTATGAACCAGAAAATAAACGACAGTTGGCTGTTTGGGTGTTCCAAGGTGAAGAAAAGCCAACAAAAGTCCGTTCTCGAAGTGTTTCGAAAAAGATGGTCGCGACATTTGTGTCAA
Organism: Acanthoscelides obtectus; assembly: GCA_963669975.1. NCBI lineage: Eukaryota > Metazoa > Arthropoda > Insecta > Coleoptera > Chrysomelidae > Acanthoscelides > Acanthoscelides obtectus. The sequence continues at coordinate 101,511,201 of CAVLJG010000006.1, read as the reverse complement.
AAGCGGGTCATATTGCAACAATTCCTCTCAATGAATAAAGAACTGTTACTGCAGATTGGTATACCACCATTTGTTTGCCAAAAGTCCTTACAGTTATTATATAGTATATATATAGTATATTAATCTTCGTGGGGAATACTTCGAAAAACAATAAAGTCATTTAAAACTACCTACCGTGCTGTTTTATTTCCATATGCAAAACTTAAAAGACATCCCTCGTAGCAAACTATCAAATTCTACTTACGTAATGGAGTAGTTTCTGTGCTAGACTTATCTTCTACTTCCGGTACAGTTACAACCCTCCTCTCTGTGGTAGGTCTTCTACCACCGACACCCCTCCGTCCTCCTCGCCTCGCTATTTGAGATCTCACCTTCACTTCTACAGGTCGCACTTCTATCTCCACAGGAGCAACTTTTGGCGCTTCCGGCGGATCAGGATCCAGGTCTATAATTTCGTCCACTAGCATAGGCTTGCTCAGAGGAAAAGATCTGTGTTCTTTGAAAAGAGCTCCAATCGGTCTTTTCGGAGTTTCCGTTGACAGCTTCCTGAGAGGCACTGATAACGCTGGGCTTTTTGCTTGCTGCGGGGTTTCTACCAAATTCTCGGTTAGCGTTAGTGGAGGATCCGTGGTTTCTACGTGTATCACTTCCTCAGTGAGTTTAGCTTCCGTTTCAATTGGGTTACTTTTCTTTACCAAACTTACTTCAGGTAATTTTTCTATTAGCTTGGACTCGATAGATGTCCTATGTTTTTGTGCTACAGATACTTCCTTCGACAGCGTTTTCGTAGAATCAGTAATTTTTCTTTGCTTGTTAGGAGGTTCTTCGGGTTTTGCTACGTCATCTTTTTCTGGAGCATCAGCTGACCTCAGTCTATGTGGAGGTTCGGTAGAAGCTGCTCTTTTTATTGGAGTTTCCGTTGCTTTGACTAACTTCTGTTGAAGATCAACTTGTTTTACCTCTTTTGGAGAAACTTCGGTAGGTTTTATTTTCTTTTGAGGAGATTCAGTGAGTTGCTCCTCCTTTTGAGGTACTACCTTAGGCACTGGTTCTGCGGATCGCCTCTCAGATCGTTTTTCTTTGAGTGGAGATTCTGCCTTTTTTTCTGTTTGAGGGGCGGTGCCGCTTTTTCTGGTATTATGTATAGGCTCTTCTGTTTTTTGAAGAGCTTCTACATGTTGTGGTTCTGCAGACCGTCTCTGAAAGGGTGATAGAAGTTGTTAGAGCCTAGCCAAAAATATCCCAAATAGCGTTTTGTTAAAAAGGGCTACCACCCATGAAAAAGTTACCTTTATTTGACAAATTATACAGGGTGACTTCGAAGTTGAGTCATTTATTTTAACAGTGAGTAAATCTGATCAAAAGAAATGGTTTTTTCCTTTACCATTTTTCTGGTAAAATTAAAGTAACAAAGTTATAGCCCTTTGGAAGTTTGAGTACCGCCCTGTCTCAATAACAATATCATGTGCTCGTGTTTGGCAACAACGGATATAATCCGCCTTATCGGTTCATCGCATCGGAAACAAAAAAGCGAAAGAATTTGGAACGATGTTTTTACAATTATTTTATTCAGTTCAGTTACACATACAGTCAGTGTCAGTCGGTAACGCGTGTGAATAGCGTCTGTTGCGTGGCTCAAACGAAATAAAAAATGGCACATGTTTATGCGGATCGGTTTCCCAATCGAGTGCAACCAACCCCTCGTGCCTTTGTTAATGTAGTACAACGGGCTCGTAAATCAGGTGACTTAAGACCTCACAGGGGACCTCACGATCAAATACAGGTCCGCACTGAAATACTTGTCGGGAGGATACTTTATAAAACAAGGTAAAAAATTTTTTTTAATTTTTTTTTTATTTTTACATACATATTTTGGTTTATCTTCCTTCTACAATCATTATCTGAAAATTAATGACTCAACTTCAAAGTCACCCTGTATAATTTTTCCCTATCTATAGTCTCAAATGTCCTTTTGAAGTCTAAAAATATTGTTACAATATATTCTTTCTCATCTATATTTCTTCTCCAGTCTTCCACCACCATTTGGATTGCCGTTTCTATGGAATTTTTTTTTCTAAATCCAGCTTGATTTTTTTATCAAAATTTTGGTTTCTTCAATGAATGAATTCTATGATTTGTTCGTATATTACCTTTTCGAACAGCTTCTCCACATCGGGCAAGACATTAATCGGTCGCATATTTGTATACAGTTAAGAATTTTGAACTTTTGGCACAGGAGTAATGGTGGAACACTTTAATTTTGAAGGGAATTTACCATGTACTAAACAATGATTCACCAATAATGATAATTTCTCTCCAATTATATTGAAATAATCTTTTAGAATATTTTTTGAGAGATTCTCACTTGGATTTTTATTAGATTTCAATTTTGAGATAGCTTTTCTTAGATTGTTGATGTTAATTGTTCTAAATTGCTTCATTGATGAATTCTGGCATACTTGTAATGGAATAAGTTTGGATCATCGTCATCCATCGTCTTCACTATTTGATTTACACTTTCTATAAAATAAGTGTTCATTCTTTCTGCTATAATTAATATGTTTTTGGGCATATTTGTAAGTAAAAATTATCTTATTTATGTCCAATAAAATTCCTTGTAAGTTTGCAACATAGATTCATAAAAAACAAGTCGATAGCCTAAGTAACCCTATTGTATACCTTAAGGTTACAAGATTGCTTTTAGTAAATATTCGTCTAGATTTTGGCATTGACACTGACTTTGGAGGAAACATTTTTACTTTCACGAGCTGTCTGAAAATTTAAACCGGAAGAGGCGTAAGGTTTATAGGTATACCTCTCAATACTACCGGGTTATTAAAAAACACTCGGCTTTCACAATTTTTTTAAACGTTCATATTGTAGTAATGTTCTCTCTTTGGGTTAGGTAGCGACTGTAATTGAAAAACAGAGAATGATCCTATTCCAGGATTTTCTGACAAATCCAAAGGTTTTCCCAAAATATACCAGGAGAGTACCAAATGGGGGTGCGACCTTTTCGGGGGCCACCCTGTGTATAATTATTTGAAACAGTTGGTACCTGTGTAGGCTCTGCACTCCTCCTTTGTTTTTGTGGCGGTTCTACTTTTTTTCCAGCCTGCTGCGATTTTGGTTCACTTTTATCCCTATCTCCAGCTGGAACCGCAACCTCTAAATTTTTAACAAGAACCACAGCTGGACTAGAGCCCTGTGGACTAGCAGCAACTGACGTTTTGGGTTCTGAGCTTTCTGGCGCGTCCTTCACCTGAAAACAAAGTTAAATTAGTGTATTAAGAGTATAAACACAAACATACTTTTAGGGACTGCGAGAAATGTTCACAATTATTTTCATTGTATACCAAATGGGTACGAAAAATGTATATGTGGAGAGTCCCTGAAAATAAAATTTGTGTATAACTCTTAATAATTGCTCGTCTGTTAAAAGTGCCTAATTTATGTCACTATTGCATTCGACAGAACCATGCTTACCGATAAGAAGTAATAAATTAGCGTAGCAGTGGTAATGTGTTTCGATACCCCCAAAAACGAACATTTTACAATAATACGAATATATTCATCAACCCTAAGAAATTGACTATCTTAGCCATTTTTAGAAGATTATTATGGGCGTAGCAATATAATTAGGATGTAAATGTTCCTATAACTATTATTACCACCAGAATGGTATCAAGGAAAGATAAAAAATAAAATCATAGGTATCTCTATTCTACTTCCAGCATCTTAATCAAATTATATTATTGAAACTTTTTCTGTATTCAGTACTTATCGCCGGCAATAGTTTCCATTAAATAGTTGATATGCCTTTTCGAGAGAAACATAAGCAGTGAGTTTGATGACGGCTCTCTCAAAAGGTTATGAGGAGGTGGACCCAAAAATCAAAAGCTTAACCAAAAATTCATGTAAATATAATACAATAGATAGTCGAGGTGTTAATTGCAGGTATGAATAAACAATGGCTTATTCCTTAGAGACAATTCTTGGAAAACCGCTGCGTTTCGGAAACACAGAACGAGAATTTCAAAAAATCCAATTTTAATGATCTTAGTCGAAAAAAGAGAATTGCATACTACACTGGGTGTGCTCCAGCAGAAATTTTCGTCAGTATGAGAAAGGGAATAACTAAGGCCCGTATCGACAGTCGTCCCTACAATTGTAGGGCTCTTTTATGGCCTCTCCTTGATTGTCATAGTTTTCTACTTCTCCGTGTCAGCGCTCTATTTTGAGGTTATGTCACAAACATCTATTTGCATCAAATTGTGCTTGCTTTTGAGTTATATCATGTTTTATCAGCCTGAAATTTCCTACAATTTAAAAAGAAAACATATCTTCACAATAGGAGATCGCTGATGCTGACACGGGACAAGTGTAATCTAGAAATTTTTGAAGGAGAGAAAGGAAATCAAGGAGGCCATAAACGCGCCCTAATATTGTAGGGACGACTGACGATACGGGCCTAATGTCACCAACTCAATAAGAAGCTCATATTTTTGGAAAGGTTTGAATCTCAATGAAACTAAAGCGGTTTCGAAAATCATCAGAAGAGTATGTACTCTTCGACTAGTAATTTGAGATTTCAACCCTCACCTCCAAATTTTTCACTACCCAAAAAGACAGAAAAACAGAAACCTTTAAACAGTTTTTCCGGGGTTACAAATCGGCTTTAAAAAATCAGCGATAGTGTTACTCACAAGAACCAAGTTGATAGTGATTGTTTTTGGTCATTATTTTGGTTATTGCAACATTTAAACGGCAGTTTAAGACAATTTTGGGGCTTTTTTGCTACTAACATACAAATACTTTCCTAATATGCCATGCTTAACTTTTCAATGGCTTGCATTACGAGTATCGGCAACACAATGTTTTTTAATAACAAAGTTAAATAATCTCGCCTTGGCCTTGCTTTGTTCATTTATGTTATTTGGTGAAAGTCGTTAAATACGAGTATATCCGTATAAAGTTTTAGCCAGCAAAAACCATGCACAAAAAATTAAATGTTTAGGTATAATCTGTCTTTTGAAAGCTATCAAGTCTACTATGTGTAGATAAAACAATGATTTTTCTTTTTACCTAATGTCTCAAACATTAACTGACTCTGATAAGACCGATCTGATAAGCAGGATATCCTTCAAACGTCGAATATAAAATACGCTACATACCCGACTATGAAAAATATATGCAAACCAACATAGTATGTATTCATAGAGCACCTAGATTAGACAAATAACTGCGGATTTTATTTTAAGCAAATAGAATGCAGTCGTGGAAATCGTCTGTCTATATTTAACCTAGAAATTCTGCTTAAACGAACATGCACACTTGTTATTATCAGAGCGTTGTACTTATAATCACGTTTACGTTATAATTTTTTCGATTTTGTTCAAAACATCCAGAAAAAGTTAATGATATATCGCCCTCATTCAAATTAAAAAGCGTATTGTGATGCGACAGAATCTACACTCGATAAGCTGATTTCTTCTGAATTTAAATCAGTTATAACGCAGTGAAAAAACTTTCAAAAATATTTTATGAATCATCGTTCAATTAAATGTAACGAGCTTTATATTTTTCAAAAAAGTAGCAAAATTGACGAGTTAAAACCATGCGCAATACAAAACAATTTGTTGTCAATCCGTATAACGAATAATGGGCTGCTTTTAAAATAGCAATAATACCGTGGTTTGCCTAAACAATAGCTAATAGTAAATAACAATGAGTGGGTAGTATGGTACGATTTTTAATAAACAATTGTGGCAGTGAATACACGCCTAAAATTAAATTGAATTGCTTAATGTAGAAAATTATGTTTAACAAACAATGAACGGTCTGATGTTTTTTAATAGTGTCAAAAAATAAATATTTAGATGGATTGTTTCTCAACATTTCAAACTTAGTTGACATATTTAAAGCTCCTGATCGTATTCGTCTATAAATAAAACCTGAAGCTATCAAAAAATGCGAGTTTATGTACGTTTTTTAAGGTCTTAATCACTTTGGGGCGTAGCAAGGTCAAACAAATTTCCAAGTGCAATAACCTGAACCTGTTTTAAGCTTCCTGAGCTGTACGGTTTTTGTCGACAAAATTGGCTATTTTAGATCACTTCCTAAGAAATTGTATTTATGACAGGATTTGAAAAAATGCGTCATGTTTAGGACTGTAGTCAAAGAAAAGGCTTTCGAAAATTTTAAATGCAGTAAACCTTCTTGGCTTAATTGCTAAATTGCGTCGTTCCATATTACTATACTTTCAGATTTTTAAGTAATGGTACAAAGTTATGCGATTTGTAAAAAACAGTAGTGGTTTTAGAACGAATACTAATCCAAATCGATGCTTGATTTGTTGTGGGCTGATTTGTGACAAATACTCAGCTGGCAACAGAGAATAGACTACAATTCCTGTACTATAACGTTATGTAAACAATGACATTTTTATACACGTTCCAAAATTATCTGGAATATTCAATGACTATTAATTAGCGAATCATATCATTTACGCTCTAATAACTACATTGCGGCCAATTGTATTTTTAATAATAACTTTCCCGTACGGACGATACAAAATATATCAAATGCTCCTCTACGGATGATCTACTTACACCTAATTTAGCCACCTAGAGAGACCAACAGCGTCTAGATTACACACGACGTTTAAAAATACTGAGGTGGAACGAACCAGTGGCAAAGTGTGCATTTTATCAACTTGATACGTGCGCTGCTGCGAAAGAACACTGAAATTATATCAAACGCGAATTGAAAATTATAAAAAAACTATTAGCGTGCAGGTGAAGTCGGGCTATTCTTAGTACATATTTAAATGTATAATTGTTAGTTTCTGTGGGCTGTGTTGGCTGTCGTGAGATGTGATCTTTGAAGCACCCAATTTTAAGATACGTTTGCTCATTATACAGCAATTACTAAATACATGTTGCGAGAAAAAATTACTAGCGCGCAAATAAGCCGTTTCAAACTTCGTCTCCAACAGTTTGGAATCCTTTGAGGCCTGTGTCTTTATATTGTGTTTTATTGTATAGTAAAGGGTGTCCCAAGTTCTTTTTTTCAAACGCATACCCTTCAATTTTGTAAAAACAATTGTAAGTAAAATGTTATGTTGAGAATGCCTGAATATTTCAGAGACTGACAAGCTGCTAGAATTTTATCGACATGAATTGACCAAAGAAGTTGCTAGAGACGACTATCGACAATTAATAGAACATTCAATAATATTCCTTGGCGGAGATACAGAGAAAAAAAAATAAGATTCGACCGCCAGGCGCCAAGGAGCAAACTTTTTCAGTGATTTTTGACCGGTATTTCGGTGACAAATGGTCGAATCTAGACTTAAAAAAATCATTTTGAAGCTTTAAGATACTAGTTTCCAGTGTTTTAGCTGAAAAACTTTAGGAGCGACGATTCTTTAAATTTTAATTGAGAAAAGAATGATTTTTATTTTCGGAAAAAATCTCCACCCCGTGAAGACGCCACTGGTAGAAATATTAAAAAAATATTATACATCAAAAAATGTCTATTGGTGCTTAGTAGGAGCATGTCAAATTTCATGAAAATATTTAGGACAGTCTTTTAAGTTTTGCATATAGAAACATAGTAGGCCGCGCGGATCGAACGTCAGTACTGAATCTTAACCTCACTCTTTAGTAAACTTAAATTCAAAGTTTCACAACAATACTTGCAGTGTACTCACTACAGTGAATTTTTAGGTGTCTAGGTCATTAGAAAAATGGAACTCAACCGAGAACATTTTCGCGCCATAATTTATTGCAACTTTCAGAGACAATTATCGCAACAAGAATGGCTTGCTGAGTTACTGTCTGTTTTCGGCAACGAAGCACCACATCATTCGACAATTTCCCGTTGGTATGGAGAATTCAAACGTGGATGGGTGAGTCTTGAGGACGATCCCAGGCTGGGTGCACCAAAAACGGCAGTCACCCAGGAAAACGTCGATGCCGTGCGCAAACTCATCATTGAAGGTAGACATGTGACATATCGCGAGATTGAGGCGTCCTTGAACATCTCAAAGACCTCAATTCAAAAAAATTTACATGAAGAATTAGGAGTAAGAAAATTAGTTTCTCGTTGGATACCCCACCTGTTGACTGAAAAGCAGAAAGCACCCAGGGTTAATTGGTGTCAAAAAACGTTTGACCGTTGCAATTCTGGAAACTCAAAAAATGTGTACAGCATTGTTAGTGGTGATGAATCGTGGATTTACCGTTATGAACGAGAAAATAAACGACAGTCGGCTGTTTGGGTGTTCCAAGGTGAAGAAAAGCCAACAAAAGTCAGGTTTCGAAAAAGATGGTCGCGACATTTGTGTCAAAAGCGGGTCATATTGCAACAATTACTCTTAATGCGCAAAGAACTGTTATTATTATTGGACCATCCTCCATATAGTCCCGATCTAAGTCCTAACGATTTCTTTACTTTCCCGAAAATTAAAAACAGACTCCGTGGTCAAAGGTTCCAGTCACCAGAAGAAGCAGTTGACGCATTCAAAAATGCCGTTTTGGATCTGCCAGCAAACGAGTGAAATAAGTGCTTCGAAAATTGGTTCGAGCGCATGCAGATGTGTATTAATCTTCGTGGAGAATACTTCGAAAAACAATAGTCATTTAAAACTACCTGTTGTTGTATTTCCATACGCAAAGCTTAAAAGACATCCCTCGTAAAATTATAAGAAAACATTTTTTTTTATATTTCAACACCCAAGAGGTTTAGGCCGTATATTCATATAAACTTTTCTTCCTAAAAGCTAAGGAATCACATCCTGTATTTTTAGCCATTAATTAAATTACACCCTGTATACCGCTAGCTAAATCAACGTAAGTCCATAACACTTTTTCGGGTTTTCTTCATTGTTATTATTACTAATAAACTGTAAAGGTTATTTGAAATTTATATCTTTTAAACGCAAATACTACACACAGCCCAAAAAAGTACGTCAAAACTGGTTTATTTGACAGTGACACAGTTTTCACTGTCCGCTGGAAAATTCAAGTGAAGTACGAGGCCGAGGTTTTTGCGCTGACATATTGAACTCAACAAATCCTCTTCGACTTTCATTACGAATATTACACAATATCCAATGACTTGCTAAAACATACTTCGGTAGATTTGTTGTTTCGCGCCTTCATTAAGGTCGTCCTGTAGGGCACAGTCTCGATCGCAGAAAAAGACTATTCAATTTTCCTGGCGAGATTCGGAATTTTTGTCCATTTCATTTTACGTCTCCGTTAGCACGAACGAGTACACGGATAAATAATGGATACTGAATGCTCAACACAGCATTTCCATAAACATGTCACATTAAACAAATATTTCGGAACGCACATGACAAATCATGGTGGGGAGCAGTGTCGTATCGCTCACCTTCGGATGACAGGTTTCAATTCAATGCTCCAGTATGAATTCCATTTATTTTTATTCATCTATTTGTCATATAAAAATATCAATTCTCCGTAACATATAATAAAATACATACGCATCATTCATATAATTTATATAAATTCCTAGCATCTAATTATCCTGGAGATATTTTATTTTACCTTATTAAGAGTTTATAAGTATATAAGATGCAAATGCCACGTCATACTACTCTCAACGGAAACATTGCGTGGTGTGGCCCACAGTGACTGAGCGTATATTTTTGGAATGGATACACACCTGCTTATGCAAAATGGCTACTTGACTCACATCAAATTTCATAGGATTTATTCATTACAATATTTGGCGTAAGAAAACGAAATATATTTTTCATTTTTAATATGAAACGGTGAATACACAATCGGCCATGTTGTGACGTCATACAAATTGTAAACATTCGTATGTCTTCTTTAAATATTTTCAAAATCTCGTAATTAACGTATAAGGTTATCGTTTTCTAGTTTTACGTTCTCAGAGACATCGTTGTTTATATTTATTTCGCTGCGTACTCTAATCTACAGCTTTTTCCTGAGGTCTTTAGGCCTGTTCGTGCAGCTGTCACCAGCCTGTCAGTGATCGTGCCCAAGATCCGGCCACGCAAATTCCGTTCATTCTGACGGAATTCACACGTCCGGATCCCAGACACAGTCACCGATAAATGACCGACCACTATACGAACAACCTTATATCGGTATGTTTTTGCATTCTTGGACGATACAATAACGATAATTACTATATTTTCCATATAAACTAGTAGAAGTCAAGATTACGTGTGAATGATTGAGAGGTTATGCTGCTGTCAGCTGCTGTTTACAAATAGAACGACGGCAAACACGGCGGATAGCGTGTTCGCCTATCTAAGAAAAGTATATTTTTTAATCAAGGTTTTACGGTCTTTTAAGCCTGAAAAAAATCTACTATCTACTAATGTTTTTGGTCTAAAAGAACCAATATTAACTATTTAAAACCTACTTATAAAAGTGTCAAATAGCCTTTTGCAATTGATAGAGCATGTAATTTCACCGAATTTTATTCTAAAATGCTACAACGTGTGTAAATAAGTAAAAACCTTTACAAGGTCATATGTAACATAAATATATTAATGCATACTAAAGTCACCCGTAGCCAAGATTGACATGACACTGGTTTAGGATGGATCATGAATATTCAAATACTGTAGTCGTGAGGTGACATTATGTTATAAAATTTGCAATGTAACTTCAAAGTCTTTTCTGAATATAAAAATTTAAGTTAGTTCGTAAGACCAAGTATACCAATTGTAGGCTTCTGATTTAGCCGGGGAAATTATTGCATGATTTGTTCATCATAGTGTAGGTACATATGTTGTAAAACACAGGTTCAATAACCTGAATCTAGAAAAGCGAGCAATTTAGGAGTCATGTTTAAGGAACTTATGTAATATTTTTTTACCATACTTTCTGCTTCAGACTTATTGGAATTGATATTTTTGTTATCGTTAACATAACGTAGAATGTATTATGAGACATTTTTTCAGAAATTTTGCAAATCACTTGAAGTTAGATTATCTTTCAAAAAAACGCTAATTATCCAACCTCGAAAATGTCGTTCTAAATTCTAAATGTTTAAGATTGTCTCAAGGTGATATATTACTTGAAAAAGATGAATCTCAAAAATAACTATAAGCACAGAAGTGGTTGGATTATTTGACTATCTGCCCTGATCTTGCACAAATTCATTTCATGGCAACTCCTTAGTAAATGAAAGATGTAATATACTCGTACTTGAACCTGAAAAGGGCGAATTCTCTTCCCAGAAGCAAAAAGATCTTATGAATATACGTATGAATCCTTTCGATGTTTGTGCAATTTTATCACAAAAATAATGATAACAGTTCTGCCTTGTTTTTCATCAGCTTTGCATCCAGGTTATAAAAGTTTTATTAATTCTAGCCATTCTGCGTGAAAATTTAATCAAGTCGATAACCGTATAGGTTTCAAAAGTTTTTGTTTTGTTTTTAGAGTGGCCTCGATGCCTAAAAACTAATTAATCATTTTGATTAACCATTCATTTTCCGGTGTCCTCTTACAAAATTTAAAAGTGAGGGCAAGAAAATATAATCAAAATTTTACTATTCCTTGCAGGGCCCAAAAACATTTTTCTCATATTTTTGAAATAATAGTTTGCTCCCTTAAAGTTTAAGTTTCATTTTGAAATAGCCTATATTTCGATCAAGGAGTTATTTAAAAGCCCACGTCTGGCTATATCACAAAACGGCTTAAACAAAAAAAAAATCTCACAGGCAGAACACATTGACAATTTGTTTCTAATCGCTAATATGAAAAACATCACCAGAACGTTTTACATCTCCTCGATTACATCTAAATAAACGAACTTCCTAATATCCTCCTGGGACCCAGCGTCCATTTAAATGGACATGCAGTTTTATACTTCCAGTTTCCTTAATTTAATATTTACGCAGCGTAGACCTCGCATCCACTACGTTGGACACTTCCGTGCTGCCGCCTAGTCCGATGTAACCTATTTTTTAACATTATGTGCTGATTTAGGAGGAAATATATATTCCTTAATGTTTAATAGATACATTTAAACAGCTTTATAATAATAAAAATTTTAAATAACTTTTGTACTAGCCTAAATTATTTGCGTCCATTTAAATGGACATTGGGTCTATCTCATGAATATTTTTGATTTATTCGGAAAATTTATTTTAGCAATTTTTGGCAATAAACGAGTGCTTCGGCCAGGGGAAGATGACGAAAAATTGGAGCAAATACTACAACTCATTGCAAACGATGATTCTGACGTTGAAATGTCTGATGATGAAAATGAAATTGAAAATATGGATAATTTAGTACAGAGAGAGGACGAAATAAATGATGAAGACCTGGTGAGCAGCAGTGACGAGGAAGGAGAGGACAGAATTCCTCTTAGTGTCCTTAGAGAAAAGTTAAGAACGGCCAAACAAACTCCCAATTCTTCGCAGCGACAGTTTTGGAGAAGGAATGATACTTTTACACCTCCAAATTTTGAAGGTCCGTCTAGTGAATGCAGCGCACAGCTTCGCGATGGTTGGACTGCAAAATCGTATTTTGCCATGTACTTAGAAGATGACATGTTCCAAAAAGTATGTAATTGCACAAATGCAAGGTATGTTGAACTTAAAGGAGTATCCCTTAGATTGACACTTAATGAGATTAAACATTTCTTTGGGATAATTTGTTTAATGTCCTGCCTAAAATATCCTAGAATCAGAATGTACTGGGCCAAACCCACGAGGGTTGCAGCTATTGCGGATGTTATGACTCGAGATAGGTTTTTTTCTATAAGAAGTAACCTCAAAGTCGTAATTGATGGCAGCATCTCTGAGGAGAAACGCAGGTATGACAAATTTTGGAAAGTGCGTCCTATTTTAGAAGCAGTATTGCAGGGGTGCTTGCAGCTACCCAGAGAGAAAGTAGTTGCTGTGGATGAGCAGATGATACCATTCACTGGAACTTGTCAAATGAAGCAGTTTGTTAGGGGAAAACCCAATCCAGAGGGATTGAAAAATTTTGTTGTTGCTGCTCCTGATGGTCTTGTCGTAGACTTTGAACTATATCAAGGAAAAAATACGTTTCCAGATGATTCTGTAAAACGACTTGGTGTTGGACCTTCTGCTGTTGTTCGGCTTGGAAGAACATTATTTCCTGGAACTCATGTGTATTGCGATAGATATTTTACGACAATACCACTTCTTGAATATCTTCGCCAACAAAAGAAATATTGTACTGGAACGATTATGAAATCTCGTGTACCAGCGGCAGCACATTTAACTTCAGACAAAATGATGGCCAAGATAGGTAGAGGTAGCTCGGAACAAATTGTAAGGCAAGATGGCGAAATAGTGGTTGTACAGTGGTATGACCTGAAATCTGTACTTTTGGCATCTACTCGTCTAGGAATTCAACCTAGTGATGAGTGTAAACGGTGGTCTAAGAAAGACTCTAAATACATACAAGTTGCAAGACCTTACATTGTTGCTAAATACAACGATTGTATGGGAGGAATTGACCTGATAGACCGAATGATCAGCTATTACAGAATTCAAGCCAGATCAAAAAAATGGACTGTGAGAGTCATTTTCCATTTCTTTCATTTAGCATTGGCAAACTCATGGATTTTTTATCGAAGAGATAAAAAGATATTTCAAACCTCTACACGAAAAATACAGCAGTATCTAGATTTTAAAATCGAAATTGCCACGTACCTTTTGAAAAATGAATCCAACATTTTCCAAGAAAATATACGAGGTATAGGAACTCGAAGAAATCCTGAGGGTAATATCATTGTTGATTCACCATCAGCAGGCACCGAAAGAAAGCGGAAAGAACATTACCCAGAAATTGCCTCAGATTTAAGAAATTCGGTTCGATGTAAAAATGACAGTTGTACTAAAAAAACGAAGTTTTTTTGTAATAGATGTAACACATTCTTATGCATAACTGGCTACAGAAACTGCTTTATAGAGTTCCATAACAGATAAATTTAAGTTTACGTTTATTTTCTATGTTCTTATAAGTTTAAGTTTTAATTTTAAATGTATTTTTAACCATCTAAATAACTTATACATTAGGCATTTTTGTATAGGTTAAGACCCAATGTCCATTTTAATGGACGTCATGTATCTTTCAAAATAAGAAAAAAAAATAAAAAATGTCCTCAGTAAAGAATGTTTGTTAATGTATTTTCTGTTATATTTAAAAACGTCACAACTCTAACTTATGAAAAACATGTCTGGGTCTCGGGAGGTTATAGCAAACTTTTCGAAAGATCTACTAAGATTGTAACGAAAAAAAAAATTCTGGCGTTTAAGATAAAATAAAATATCAACCATAGATATGCCTCAAAATCAGCTGAGTACATCTTCACTAGCATTGAAAATATAAATTAAAACAGGACATCCTTAAATGCAAAAATAAAAAAATATCCCAAAGACGTACATCAAACCAAGTTCAAAGCAGGCCATTTATATTCATCTAAAAGCTCTCATCTGTTTAACAGATATTACACGAAAGTACGATATGAACATAAAAACGTTTATACAATATTTTCTCCTTTAGAAAAAAATATATAACATATATACTATATCTCACGACGCAACGAACATTATAAAGTGTTTGATAACACTATCTTATTTGGATCAGACTTCTTAGTAAAGCTTATGTGTCACTATTACACATTAATATTTTATGTACAGCACTCCCACACGAGTATGATCTCCTTTCACAACTTCCTTCGCTAAAAACAAATGTATCGTGTCAAAGTTCATCCTTTGAAGTAAAACACTGATCTTCAAAAGATGCAAAAAATATTGTCAAGGTAAAATATTCACTCAAACGGTTTTATCATTGAAGCAAAGTAGACTAGACTAGAGATAGGAGGTTAAAATCATAGAGCGGGTGACGCCAGAAGTGTCGACGATGAAGGAAATGAATTTCATCTGCTGTACAGGGTGGCAAACTAGGAATACGAGGTACTTACTGTATCTGGGAAATTTTATTTGGCATACATTTTAGGTTAGGAACAATATTTCGCGATGCGGTTTTCGAGAGCTTTAGACATAATTTAGCTACTTTTTTATAAAAATACCAGTGCATTTAATTTTTGGAGAAAATTAATCATTTCTGTCGGAATGTCGAAAAAAAAACTAACAATACTTCGAATATATAACATTTGTAGCCCAAGAATAGCTCTTTTCAACTAGCCCAAGTTTGTTAAAATCGGTTCAGCCGTTTCAAAGATGTGTGTTTTTTACGGAAACCTTTGAACACACCCCACCACTTCACTTTTAGAAATACAGCAAAAATTGACAAACAAAAAATATTTAGATTATCCTCGAATTTAACGATCAGGTATTTTTTGTCAGGTTAATATAGGGTGCCCGCAAAGTTGGGGTTTTCCTTTTCAGAAACAACTACCCTTGAAATAACAAAGGTAATGTGTAGTGAAACGAGGGCGACCAAGTAAAAAAAAATAAAGGAAAAAGTACTCACTCTCCAGTTGACGAGAAGGGCTAAGTACGTCTCTGCCCGAAATCATACCGCTCCAACAGAAAATGAAATCAGCTGATGCGCTACCGAGCAGACGCCGGCGGTGGTGCAGACCACGAACAGAGGTAACAAATATGACGGCGTTGCCGCGTTTACAGTTTTTAGGTAAACGTACTTTATAGGTATTGTTCGAAGTTATCGCCGTTTGATTCAAAAACACAGGTGCGTGCACGACGTAGCCAAGCATCGGTGCAGGCTTTGAGAATGGAGTCCATCCCCCCGAATGAAAGCACCAGCTTATTGAATTCTGAGACGAAGTTCGTCAACCGGATGCACTTCAGTTTTGTACACTAAGCGTTTCATTTCTCCCCAAAGAAAAAATCACTTGGTGTTAAGTCTGGAGATCGCGGAGGCCACGCTACGGGTCCATTACGTCCGACCCACCTATTCGGAAATAATTCATTCAAAAACTCACGCACTTCGCGTCTAAAATGGGGCGGTGCACCATCGTGCATAAACCACATTGATTGTCTTACACTTAATGGCACATCTTCTAACAAGGAAGGCAAAATGTTGCGTAAAAAGTCTAGGTATTGCATCCCGTCCAATCGATTTGGGAGAATAAATGGTCCAATGAGCATACCGTTCACCATGCCAGCCCAAACATTCACCGAAAATGTTTGTTGAAAATGTGCCCGACGGACAGCGTGCGGATTTTCTACTGACCAAACATGAGTGTTGCGAAAGTTATTCACCCCATTACGCGTGAACGTAGATTCGTCTGTCACCAATATGCACTTCAAAAAGTCCGGATTATTGTCATGTTGTTGCAACAACCACTCAGAAAACCGCACTCTTGCTGGAAAATCGTCAGGTTGAAGGGCTTGTACTCGTTGGACGTGAAACGGATACAGCCCCTCTTCACGCAGCGTTTGCCACACTTTAGTTTTTGATACTTGCACTTCTCTAGCGACGTCTCTAGTGCTTGTTGAGGGATTCTCGTCTACGCGATTCAGTAATTCTTCCTCAATTTGCACCATTCGTGGTTGTCTAGGCCTCCCACTGTGCCCACCTCGAAATTCCTCCAAATGGCCCGTATCCCTGATTCTCTGGACCAGGTACACAAATCTGCGGGGCCTTGGATGTTGTCGTTTAGGGAAACACGGAAAAACGATCTGCATACACTCGCGACGCCTCTGTAGCATTTTGAAGACATTCGCCATGAATTAACAACATATCAACGAATTCATTATTGGTGTATGAGTGTGCCATTATTATTATTTTTTTTTTTGAAACGCAATCGATTATACGGGTTCGTTTACCTCTACACGCGTGACCGTAACCGTCGGTTGAAGGTTGCATACTGACCTGACACACTGACATCGACCCAGTTCTGTCGTCGGGTTGAGCTAGTGTCCTAGTACCACTCGGGGATGTCGCGGGTCGCGGCTACAGGACGGTATTCAGATATTTTTGATGTTGCAGAGCCCTTTATCTCGGTTCCCTTAAGACATTGGTGTATATGGTACTAAGGAAAATTGCTTATGTTTTCAAGATCTACACGCCGTGTAAAGGAAAACCCCAACTTTGCGGACACCCTGTATAGCGCGAAATATGGCATCTCTCTTTTGGTACACGAACACACTAAATATTATTGCTTCAATAATACAAACCACCTTCAGAACATTTTACCGCAAGGCAAACCTCTACACCCTAAAAGTACTCACCTCAGCAGCTCCTTTCTTCCCTCCCTTGCCTCCGCCTTTGGCCGCACTCGGCTGCCTCGGTTTCCTAGGCTTGATGCCCAGCACATCGATCGCCGATTGGCCCCTGCAACTGCGTTTTGGCCTGCCGGATTCGTGTACCGCCTGAACGGGAGGCGCGGCTTTGGTGGGCGGAGATGCGTTTTTGGGCGGGGCTACGTTCTTGGTAGCAGAAGCTGCCTTCGCTGCGGCGACCTGTTTAGCCTGAGCGGCTTGTTTGGCCGCCGCTATCTGTTTGGAGGTGGCGATTTGTTTTGTCGTGGCGGTTTGCTTTGGTGCGGGTGGCGGTGTCTGATTGAGAGAAGATTGTTCTTCGACCTGTTGCAGAGGGTCGTGCTCGACGGTTTCAACGGGAGCACCTTTTCGCTGAAACAATAAATTGTAGAATTAAACGTCGACCGAACGAAGGAATTTTAAAAACGCGATCCCGCGTTATGTTGAACCGTATCTATCAGTTTCCGGAACGTATTGTAAAAAATAAGTTTAACCTTTACTCTGCAGAAGCTGCTCTATAATTTGATGGATACCTGACGAGACATAATATGATCGGCACGGGTATTACGTATCTTAAAAGGTGACATTTTGACGGTTTTTTGACATTTCGTTGGTTTTTTGTGATATAACGTAAGTTTTCCTACAAGATGATGACTTAACACAAGCTGTTGTACACTTGTTGTGAACTCGTTTTGTAGCTGCACCTCAGCGAACAGGGATCATAGCAAGCAAACCTGGAATGAACATAGAAACTACCTGGTCTGCAAGATGACATTTCGTCGTTTTTTTTACGTTTTTTACACAATACACCTGCTAGACAGAGCACTCCAAAAAAAAATTAGAAAATTCAGTATAAAAAAAATGGGGTCAAATAGATTGACTTTATTCTTACGCTTTAGTTAGAGGTTTCCAAGAAAAGGGATGACAAATCATTTCAAAAGGGGTAATCGTCTTTAGGCAGGTTCACTTAAGTACGATCAATCTTCGACATCTGGATAGCAAACTCAAAGGTGCTAGAGGCCCAAAGCATAAATTTAAGTGAGATTTTCAAAAAAGTGAGAAATAGTAAATTTATACATAAAAAATGAGTTAATTCTCTGAGAAATTAAATATAATAATGCCAAATTTAAACGGATAATATAAATAACAATGTGTGAAAAAAACGAGAATAACTCATATAATGTCTTTGTTTTATTCACGTAAGCAAAAATAACACTGGACAACAAATTTTAGTTTTTTAATTGTATCTTGTGGGAAAAGTGCACTTCTTTGTTAATTTTGGGGCGCTGAATCCAAAAATGACAATGAAATAAAAAAATTGGTTGCGGTTTAGAAAAAAAACTTTATTTTTAAGGATATATTAAAAAAAGTAACAAGATTCATATACTTATAAGAATCACTATATGCGCTTTGTGCTGTTCTTTTATGGATCGTTTCTGGAGCACCTCTACCAAGAGTCCAACCGTAGTCTGCAAGCATAGGATTCCACTTTCCCTGGTACCTTTTTTCCATTGTTGAAATATCCTGATGAAAACGTTCGCCGTGCTCATCACTTACGGCTCCGCAATTGTCAGGAAAAAAGTCCAGGTGTGAGTGTAGGAAATGTATCTTAAGAGACATATTACAGCCCATCTTTTGATACGATGACAGCATATTTTTGACAAGGGTTTTATAGTTGTCAGCTTTTCTATTTCCCAAGAAATTAGTGACCACCAGACGGAAATCATTCCAAGCAGTTTTTTCAATACCTGTTAAAGTATTTTCAAACTGTGTATCTTTCAAAATATTTCGAATCTGTGGCCCAACAAAAATACCTTTTTTAACCTTTGCCTCACTTAGTCTTGGAAATTTCTGACGCAGGTATTGAAGAGCTGACCCATCTCTATCTAATGCCTTGACAAAGTTTTTCATTAGGCCCAACTTGATATGTAGTGGTGGTAATAAATTTTTTTTCGAATCTACTAATGGCATATGCTGTACATTTTTTTGACCTGGCTCTAGGAATTGACGAACAGGCCAGTTTTGTCTGGTGTAATGAAGTGCCTTTGCCCGACTGTCCCATTCTCACAAAAAACAGCAAAACTTTGTGTAGCCTAGCTGCAGCCCAAGTAAAAGTGCAACAACTTTCAAATCGCCACAAATATGCCATTGGTGCTCATCGTATTTTATGCATGTCAATAGGTACTTCATATTGTCATATGATTCTTTCATGTGAACTGCATACCCTACAGGAAGAGATGGTAAAATATTTCCAATATGCAATAACACTGCCTTTAAACTCAATGTTGAACTGTCTATAAACAATCTCCATTCTTCTGGGTTGTATTTTATATTTAAAGCAGCCAGTAAGCCGTTAATGTTACTGCAGAAAACCAAGTTATTCTCCATATTGAAAAATGGTTCTAAGTCTTTGTGGCGTTTACGAAAAACACATACCGAAACATCGTCTTCTAACAAGTTCCACTGCTGCAGTCTTGATCCAAGTAACTCTGCCTTACAGTTTGGAAGTTCTAAATCTCTTACAAGATCATTTAATTCTGACTGTGTTATTTTGTGCGGTTGGTGGCATGACGTGCTCGGTATAAAATCAGGATCTCTTGACGTTGATGGCATATCTTCTCCCTGACGAATCACTCGATCGCCATGATCTGATTCGTTTTCTGATTCGCAAGTGTAGGATTCTGGGAGTTTTGGAATAGGATTTTCGTCACTGTGAGGCACAGGTCTCATCGCAGATGGGTATGTTTGGGTAGTTAATAACCGATTTTTTTTTCTTGGACATTCCTGTGGCTTGTCCAACACAAGGTACCATGCAAAAGTAACAATCATTAATATGATTTGTAGGCTCTCTCCAAACCATTGGGACAGCAAAGCGCATAGACCGTTTTTTGCCATTTAACCAGCTCCTCAGACTTGAAACACATGTATTACAGCAGATGTGGGGTACCCACTGTTTGTCTTGATCACCTAGTTTACAACCGAAATAAAGCTGATATGCCTTTGTTATTAGTGGAGTAATAGACCGTCTCTGAGACGCAAAAGTCACATCACCGCACACGTAACAAAACTGATCTGGATTGTTTACACACCTTCGAGACATCTTGCATGAACGCTGTCAGCCAACTGAGGAAAAAATGGCTAATATAAAACAATATAATGTACACGTATGTATAACGTAACACAATTATGCCGATTACATCATCTTTCCTTGCCGAATATAAAAATGTAGCACGTGCATTCTTGTGAATTACAGTATATTAACACTGTCACAGCAGGAACACATATAATGACCGGATCTCTAAAACTTGAACTAATATTGAAAAAATAAGTTTCAATCCGGTTTTAGCACATTAAAAAAAGTAATATTTTGTTGATTTTATTAAGGATATTTTTTGGCTGTTGATCAGTGTAATTATTCATATGTATGTATATTTCAGGATCAAATCTATTCGATGCATAAAAGAAACATAAAAAATATAGCAGATTCTTGTAAATGCGGGAAACGTACTTATATGTACCTATTAAGTACGAGGGTGGTCCTAGAAGTACCGGGCCTGACCTAGAGATGGCGATAGTTGTTTGAAAAATATCATTGTATTGGAAAGTATGCAACCTATAAAGCATATGTGTGAAGTTTGAAGATGCCAGGTTGTTTAGTATTTGTTTGGCAGCCATCAATACTGAACGTTTTCAGTGAATTTGTGAAAATGGAGAAAACTGGGCATCATTATGTGGTACAATACTTTATTTCAAAGGCCTCAGCCCAACCAATATAAAAGCTGAACTGGATTCTACTCTGGGTGAGTCTGCGCCTTCGTTTACAACAGTAAAATATTGGGTAGCAGAGTTTAAACGAGGCCGTATGAGCTGCCAAGACGAGCATCGCAGTGGTCGACCATATAAGGTGACGACTCTAGAAATGGTGACGAAAATTCAAAAAGCGGTACTGAATGATCGTCGACTGAAAGTGCGCGAGCTAGCAGACAGTGCGGTTCATCGCATATTATCTGAAAATTTGGACATGAGAAAGCTGTGTGCAAGATGAGTGCCGCGATTGCTGACCATCGAGCAAAAACAGTGTCGTGAAGATGTTTCAATTGAGTGTTTAGCGAAGTTTCACAGCAACAAAGCAGAATTTTTGCGTCGTTTCATAACCATGGATGAAACATGGGTCCATCACTTCACAACCAAGACAAAAGAACAATCAAAACAATGGACTCAAAAGGGACAACCGGCTCCAAAGAAGGCGAAGACCGTTTCATCTGCAGGCAAGGTTATGGCGTCGGTTTTTTGGGATGCGCGTGGGATAATTTTCATTGCCTATCTTGAAAAACGTAAAACTATCAACGGCGAGTATTATGTGAACTTATTGCAACGTTTGAGCGATGAAATCAAGCAAAAACGGCCGCATTTGGTTAAGAAGAAAGTGTTGTTTCATCAAGACAATCCACCAGCTCACAAATTCGTTATTGCAATGACCAAAATTAACGAATTCAAGTTTGAATTGCTACCTCATGCACCCTATTCACCAGATTTAGCCCTCTCGGATTATTTTCTGTTTCCAAACTTAAAAAAATGGCTCAGTGGTCAAAGATTTTCCAACGATGAAGAACTCATGTCGGCGATTTTGAACAAGACAGTTCTTATTATAAAAGGGTATCGAACTTATTGAACATCGCTGGGAAAAGTATATAGAGCTCTGAGGAGATTATGTTGAAAAATAAATACTTTTTGTTACTAAAATGTTGTTTTCTTCGTTGGGTCGGGTACTTCTGGGACCACCATCGTATTCTTGACCAATTGATTGTATCTACATTTTAGCGACATGATTTTAAAAAGTTGAAGTTTGATATATGTAGTTATAGATGAGTATTTTTTAAACAATAGTTGACAACTTAATCATCAGACTGTAAGATTAGAGTACTTGTCATTAGGAATCAAGCGAGATTCTATTCGATAGGTTCCGATGGTGACTTCCTTTCCAGTTCCTGATGAGTTACTCTGAGTAACTCGGTAGTGCTCAGCAACATACCGTTCCAGTGCACGCTGTATTCTCATTGTTTCTGGAGCAATTTGGGAGCGTATCACTCTCAAACCAAAAACCACTGGGAAGCAGCATAATGATATTGTATTGTCAATTCTCATATTAAACGTCCGCCCTATTGGATTAGAATGACGTTACTTTGCTTACTGTGTTTCTTCCATCAATCCCTTTCATATTCATGATTTGAGGGTCAGTAAGGTAATAATTACCTGTGTGTGTCTCATTATGTCTAACAGGTGCATAGTATCACCGAGATCAGCAGCTTCTTAATAATAGAAGGTCTTTCACTGGCATCAAATATCCAATGATTTACAACCATTTACCGCATACAGCTTCCAACCTACAATTTTCATCGCTTCCAAACAATGTCTGAAAATGAGCAGGAATCTCTGACATTTTCAAAATCTACGACCACCTAAATTATGGAATTAAACGCGCGGAAATATTTGAACTTCCATTCACAAGTTTTCTGTTGCTTAAGGATATCTGCATTTCTCATTTATGTCGGTTTATCAGTCCGTGTCTGTTGTTAATGCGTGATAAATACTGAGTCAATCTACTTGACGAATACAGAGTAACACAAATTAAAGGTTAGACAAAATGGGTGGTACATTAAGGATCATAATTCTGAAAAACATATTTGTAGATATAAAAACAGTTAAGTCATCATTTACAAAAACATCGCAGATTACTCCTATAATTTCGTACAGGGAGAGAAATGCTACTTCTCAATAAGGCACTGCGGTCAGAAATGGCGATTTCATGATTGATCTCGACTCATAGAGAATCCGAAGCTGTATTCTTTCAGCTAAACCAGAGTTCCCCAAAGTTTTTTGTGTCGTAGACCCCTTGCCACGTTTTTCCGTGTTGGGTAGACCCCCTACTTACCTGATATTGATTTCCTGTAAATTTCTAACTGTAGTGAAGTTTAGTGTTAAAAACTTAATTAACTTAATTAAAAACTAAAATCTGTTATGTAAAATATACGTAACATTAAATAAACAGGTGTCTGACCAATAAGTGCCCGCATTGGGAATAAGTGCCCGCATTGAAAAAAAAAATAAGAGGGATAAAATAAAAAAAAAGTGAAAAATAATAAAAAAAAGTTTTTTACTTAAAATAGTACAATAAGCGAGTTCGTTTATTAATTATAACATAAACGTATGTTCTACAATAATTTCACTGTTAGTTTGATTAAATTCCGCTTCTTATACGTTTAAGTTATCTAAAAATAGGCAAAAAATTAACGAATTTTAGTGTGTACCTATCCTTGAATTTTCAGAATAATTTAAAAAAAAATATATATTTTCTATAAAAAAAAAAATCAATGCGGGCACTTATTCCCAATGCGGGCATTTATTGGTCAGACACCAATAAACATAAAATAAACTATAAATAAAATAACATAAGCAATAAGTCAATATTTTTAGTGAGAAGGATGAACCTGATGCTTTAATAATAAATTATCAACATTTGGCGTCAATTTTGTAAGGGTTAATCTTAAATCTCCTCGGCTAATGATGTCCAGTCTGTTTCTTTTTTTCGTTAGGAGATTGGTAACAGCGCTGAATCCCCTTTCCACTAGGTATGACGATGGAAAGGAAATTAAAAATTTCCTCGCTATATTCCATAATACGGGATAAGTAACGGGCATGTTGTTTTGCAGCCAGAATTGCTGATATCCGTTTTTAAACTGAACCTTAAGTTCTTCGTTTGTACTTAGTTCAGTCAGTTCCTCTTGTATTATGACATTCGTTTCTTCTATGTCACCATATGGATTAATTATCCACGGTGGTATTACCATAGTCAAAATATCCTCAAACCTAGATTCAAAATCTGAATAGAGGGCATTTAAATGTTGAACGTAAGTTGAAACGTCGTCTTCCTGGCAGGTTGTCTGTGACAAATTGGGCAACTGAGAAAATTCGCCCCGTCCAATATTTTGCTTCATTAGTTTAACTCTGGCAAGAAACGCTGATAAGATGGACTTTGTTTTAATCAAATTTAAACTGTCGCCTTGTAATTGCAAATTAACCATATTAAGTTTTCTAAACAAATCTGTTAAATAGGAGATGTCTGTTTTCCTCTTCACTAAATTTTCTTTTAAAATTTTATCTTTAGTATCCATAAATTCTAAAATAGTCTCAAAAAATGCAAAAAATCTTGTCAAACATAAGCCTTTCGACAGCCAGCGTACTTCAGTGTGAAGGAGTAATTGATGAAAGTGTTCGTCATTTTCTTCACACAACTGCGCGTTGCTTCGGATTCAGTTTACTGCATCAATGACTAAATGAAGTGATTCATGCAATCTGACACTCAAATTTTTAGCAACTAAATGTTGTCGATGACTGACGCAATGTATTGCTAACACCCCTGACACATTTTGTTTTAAATAGCTTATAAATCCAGGATAACGTCCAACCATGGCAGATGCTCCATCTGTAGCTACTGATATTATACTTTGAAGTTGAGTCATTAATTTTCAGATAATGATTGTAGAAGGAAGTTAAACCAAAATATGTGTGTAAAAATAAAAAAAAATTAAATAAAAATGTTTACCTTGTTTTATAAAGTATCCTCCCGACAAGTATTTCAGTGCGGACCTGTATTTGATCGTGAGGTCCCCTGTGAGGTCTTAAGTCACCTGATTCACGAGCCCGTTGTACTACATTAACAAAGACACGAGGGGTTGGTTGCACACGATTGGGAAACCGATCCGCATAAACATGTGCCATTTTTTATTTCGTTTGAGCCACGCAACAGACACTATTCACACGCGACTGACACTGACTGTAGGTATAACTGAACTAAATAAAATAATAAATTGTACAAACATCGTTCCAAATTCTTTCGCTTTTTTGTTTCCGATGCGATGAACCGGTAAGGCGGATTATATCCGTTGTTGCCAAACTCGAGCACATGATATTGAGACAGGGCGGTACTCAAACTTCCAAAGGGCTATAACTTTGTTACTTTAATTTTACCAGAAAAATGGTAAAGGAAAAAAACATTTCTTTTGATCAGATCTACTCACTATTAAAATAAATGACTCAACTTCGAAGTTACCCTGTATTTGATAAAGGAATTGCTTTTTCAATGAAGTAATCCTTCAAAACATGAAATATTGATTCACCTTTAGTGTCGACTATCAAAGTGCTTGCGAAGAGCAGTTCTTCGTAGATTTCTTGATTCATAATAAAACGAACATATGCCAATAATAATGCTGCATTATCAGGTACAGTTGACTCGTCCAGTTGTATAGAGAAATGGGTCGTTTGCAAATAATTACATAAGAAGCTTTCAATATCAGAACTCATTTCATCAATACGTCTTTCAACAGTATTGTTGCTTAAGGGAAATCTTTTAATGATATCAGATGCAGGTTTGTGTAAAACAGTTTTTAAAACCTCTTCAACGGCTGGCAAAATTAACTTCTCTCCGATAGTATGCGGTTTTCCGGATTTTGCTATAAGTAACGAGATATTGTGAGACGCCCGCAAACCATCATCATTTCTTTGTGACGTCGAAGCGAACATTCTGTCCAGTGTAGGTCTCTTCTGAAATTTATCTTTGAGTGTTTGAAAGTATTTCCAATCTTTCTCTGTTTTATGGTGGCATCTTCTCAGATGATCTTGCAGGTTAGATGGTTTCATAGCGTCATTGCCCAAAACTTTGTTGCATAAAAGGCACATAGGCGATTGTTTGTCCGGCAATGATGGAATGAAGCCAAATCTCAAATAATCAACACTGTACTGTCTACATTTCTTTTTAGATTCGGACATGCATCAGTCATCTGTGAGCAAAATTAAATTATTTAAATAAGACAGAAAATCCAGCAGCTGTATATTAAAAATATTTTTTGATTTTTCCGAAAACATTCCATAATTCGAACATCTTCCAACAATTCTCTCGAATTACGGAGATTGCACTGTAATTATATTACCGATTGTTAAAACTTTCAAATAGAAACTATTGAGGAGTACTCGTGTAATTTTGCGTGATTGAATATTTAACTACTAATAACTAAAGTCATGATTGGCGTAATTTATCTATCTTTGCTAACTACGAGTACAAAACTAAAATTTAATAAAAAATAATGTACTTACTTTTCTCCAGCACTCTCAAACAAAATAACACTGACTCACTATAATTTGTGTGATATACTATCTGTTTATATTTTTTAAAATATTTTCTTAGCACTTTCCTTTTCAAGATTCAGGAAACGAATAAACGTATTTGTCCCACATTCGTATTTATAGAGTGACGAATTGAACAAGTCAGTGCAAGGTAGCGAAGCTCTGAGACTGCGACTCTCAGGTTTTTACAAGTTCAAAATGTATTGCGACCACAAAGCGAATACCAACATCCTACAACTTACACAATTTTATAAACATATATAATAAATTTTTTACTTCATAGGTACTTTTATAAATAATGTATATGTTTTGATATTATAAGATAGTATGATGTAAGTAAATAGGTAGTATCAGTGCATGTGTTGAGATCCACTATCGTGGACCCCCATATTCATTTCATGGACCCCAAATTTTTTTTCGCTGACGTAGACCCCTTGCAGGTTGTCATAGACCCCTAGGGGTCGATATAGACCACTTTGGGAATCAATGAGCTAAACAATCAAAATCTGGAAGGATTGAACTTACCTTTCTTGGCCGGCCCCTCTTTTTAGTCTCAGGCGGGTTGATCTCGGAGCTGTCTACTATCACAGCCTCGATCTTCCTCTCGCTATCTGGCGTGAGACCCCTTTGACTGTGCTCGCTAGCGGTGTCTTCTATCAGTATGCAGCTACCACTATCTTGAGATCTGGAATCCTCACTTATCACAATTGGTGACTCAATACGCTCCTCGATGACCTTGACATCATCATGTGGGAGTACTTCCTTTGACCTAGAGTCTCTTGCTGGAGACGGACTCAACTTCGACCTCTTCGCTTCTATGGGAGACTCTGTTGGGTCTATGTGTTTTGTAGGGTTGGATCTAGATGATTCGACGGGCATGTCTGGTCCTTTGTGCCTGGATCGAGTCTCCATTGCTGGTTCCGTCTTTTGCCTCTTGTTTTTCTCCACGACAGACTCGTCGATCGGACGCTTTTGATTTTCCTCTGGTTGCTGTACAATATGGGCGCTGCCCTCTTTAGACAGCTTCAAAGTGATCTTTGCTAACTTCTCGGATTTTTCATCTTTGGTTGGTAGATTTCCTTTGTTGATCTTCAGCACTATTCTCTCTTTCGAGCCGTCATCTTCATCGTGAACTTCTTCAGATTCTTGAGGCTTCACTATAGGTTTTATAGTAATTTTCGGACTAGATCGTCCTTGAGTCTGTTCGTCCTCTTCATGCATTTTCAATCTCAACTTTGTTCCTTCTACTTCCGGTTTAGGTATAGGCTTAATCGTAATCCTAGGACTATGGTGTTGCTCAGGCTCTTCAACGCTCTTAGCAGCAGATTTTGCTTTCTTAGGGCTCGGCGCACTATCTTCATCTGTGGCAGCCTTCATTTTTGGACTCGCCTTTTTTGTACTCTCGTCTCCCTTCAGGCCAATCTTGATTTTCAGAGGACCTACTTCCGGTTTCACTACAGGCTTGATAGTGACCCGTGGGTTGCTGGATTTCTGCGAAGATCCTGTTGGTGAATGCGGCTGTTTATTCTTAGACTTTGGACTATGTTGCTCAGCAGATGGCAATACGGATTTTATTCTAAGCTTCGGAATATGACCCTCTTCATGTACTGCTTCACTACCAGTAGCATCAGAATCACAAATTTTCAGAATAGAATGGGTATTGTCAGACTGTTTTGTGATGGTCATTTTAAGACATCCTTTTCCTACTTCTGAATCCGCATTGCTAGTCGTACTGATTTCTTCATCAGGCACTTTGATTGGTTTAATGGTCACCTTTGGGCTATACGGTTTTTCTTTGTCGGGAAGATCAACATTGATACTCAATTCTTCCAGTTTGGAATCTGGTGTCGCTCTCTTACCTCTCCTAGGTCTCTCAATAGCTTTCTTATGCTCTTTGTCTTTATTTGTGATTTTTTCGGAGCTCTCTGCTTCCACAGTTTGAAGTAAATTAACATTCTCTATACTTTCTTTTTCGATACTATTTGTCTCTGCAGCTGCGGTTGCTTCTTTTGATAGATCTGTGCTCTTAATTTCCTCAATAACTTCTTTATCAGAAACATTATTCTCAACCACTTGTACCACATCCGAATCTGTCACGGCCTCAATATTTGCTTCATTAGCTTTAAGCTCTGCGGCTTCAGCTTCGGCCTTACTACCCTCAATGGTACTTTCAGCAGCCTTTTCGAATGCTTCTATTTCTGGTGGCTTTTTTGCACTTTGTTGCATATCAACATGTAATGCTTCGTTCTTCTCTTGAGATTCTTTCTCCTCCGGTTCTTCAACTTCCTCAATTGGAGCAAGAGGTGAAGGTTCCAAAGCTAGGGCTTCCATCTCTTCTTCAGATTCATGTGACATGGCTGTTGCGCCACCAACGGATTTTGGTGATTTGTAATCTGGAATAGGTATTGAAATCATTTCAACATCGGTGTTTTCAACAGATGATGTGACGGCGTCGATCCCAGGCGTTTCTTCCTCTGTAGTTATCTCAGTTGGTATCGCTTCATCGGGGTTTTCTCCTTTATTTCCATAAGTCTCATCGTCGGATACTTCAACAGGCTTAGATATGGTACTTTGTGAGCTGCTATCATATGTCTCATTAGCAATGCTCATAACAGCTTCTACAGCAGCTCTTGATTCTTCTGCGTTAATAGCCTCTTCTGCAGCTGATATGCTAGATACTATAGGTCCGATCTGATCAGATGTAACATCACTTTCAACTTCATCGACAGCACTTGCAGTCGCCTGATTCTCAATCATTTCTTCAGTTATTCTAGGTTCGCTGTCATGAGTTTTAGTAGTGTCATCCACAGATGTCATTTCCGTTTCTTCAGAATAAACAACAGGTTCTTGTAAGACTTCTGGTGAATCGCTATATGGGAGTTCGTTGCTTGTTAACGCTGCGACTGCTGCTTCTGTTTCTTCATATTCAGGACTTATGTCAATTTCTTGGATAGGCATAGAAGGTGGAGCTTCAACAGGTTCATTAACACATAGACCCAGAGATTTGACAGCAGCTTCTGTTTCGTCTTCAGGGTCTAAAGCAACTGCATCAGAACCTTGTTCTAAATCTTCAACACCTTTTGCATCATCAATACTTTCATCTGGAGCATTTGATGTATCCCGGATAGTTTCTTCAATCAATGCCCCCAATGAATCAACAGCAGCTTCAGTTTCTTCATATATAGCTGCCTTGACGTCAACACCTGGTGATGGCTGTTCCGCAACTTCTTCCACACCTCTACTTGAGCATTCATTTGGGACCTCCGTGGTTTGCTTGACAGATTCCTCAACATTTCCAATGCAACAGTCTTCGGAAACAGCTTCCTCTGGAATGGATGTCGCTTCTGTCAAATTATTTTCACTTTCGTTCGCAGACACTGCAGGGTCTGCCTCTGCGACAGATGATGTGCAATCGTTGATTTCTTCGATCACATCACCTTGGATATCACATTCTTTTGCACTATCAATCCTCTCATCTTTTAGATCTTCTGCCTGTATGTTTGCCATTTCCTTGGTAGGCTCAGATTTATCTGGTACAGATTCTACATTATCCTCATTAGTAGTTTCAACTACAGGAATGTTTTTAGCAGACTCGATAGTTTCTGTCAATTCACTTGAACTAGATATTGGAAGTTCTTCGTCCTCCTTTAGCTCCTCAGTAACTTCAACTACCTCTGTTTCTTCAGTTTCAACTGCAGCTGCTTCGATTGCTGATTCATCTTGACTTGGCTCACTCTCTTTTGGTTCTTCAACAATTCCAACTACGCTTGTCTCTTCAGTATCGACTGCGACTGTATCAACTGCTGTTTCATTTTGAGATGCCTCAACCTTATCTGGCTCTTCAATAATTTCAGCTATCTCTTCAATTTCAACTGCAACTGCATTCTCAGTTGTCTCACTCTCTTTTGGCTCTTCAATAGCTACCTCTGTATCTTTAGCTTCAACTATCTCACTTGCTGTCTCATTTTGAGTTGCCTCAGTCTCTTCAGGTTCCTCAGTAATTTCAACTAGCTCCGTCTCAGCTTCAACTGGCTCAATTGCTGTTTGATTTTCAATTGCAACATCTGCTTCTGTAGCTGCATTATCATGTGCCTCATCATACGCTATTATTTTACCCGGTGCAACTTCTTCAGCACTTTCTTCACAAGCAGAGGGCTCCTTTGGGATTTGTTTAGTGTTCGTCAAGTCTGATTGTGGATCTACACTTTCTACAGTTGTCTTCTCCACGGTATCAGTTGAATCATTTACTGTGCGAACATTTTCTTCATTTGCAGTTGAAGTTTCTGCATCAACAGTAATTTCTTGTGCAGGTACCTCAGCAATATCCTCAGGCGACTCATCGGGTGTTTCAACAATTGTTACTTCATCATTCACCGGCTCAATGACTGGATTATCACTTTTTTCTTCATCTTCTGCGGCATGTTCTCCAATATTCTGATCTGGTATAGACAATTCTTTTCTTTCATCTTCAGGAACCTCTTCAGTTGCAGATATTTCAACTACATTGCCGTCCTTCGCACTTGATTCCGCATTACTATCAATGGTAGTGGTTGCACCATCAATGGGCATTTCTGTTTGACCTTCACAATTCGTAGAAACTTTTACAATGACATCAACAACAGGAATATCATCTCCTGTAGATACTTTTCCCGGCTGTTCAACTCTGTCTGTTTCGTCAACAGCTGGTACATCTTCTACCAGTGGTTCTACAGTGACATCAGCATGAACTTGATTGACTTCAACCTCAGTAGATAAGTCACTCTTTTCATCCTCAATTTGAACTGCATCAACTTCCTTTGGAGTATCAAGAGATAATTCAGTTGCAATTACATTATTTGCACCTTCAGTGTCGTGTTGTGCGTCTGATGATATTTCCTCATTTTGTAAACCTGTAGTTTGATTTTCGACATGCACTCCAGACCCTTCACCTGCACATTTTCCATCGTCAGCATCAATATTTTCTGATGAAGTAGTTGCCTCAATATGTTGTTCAAGACTTCCTTGCTGTATGTCAGCCTCTTTAATAGTGGTGTCAGAACTGTCTCCATCTTTTTCACCAAATTCTGCAACATCCGTACTCACTACTTGCTTTTGTTCTGTGACTATGGCTGCAGTTTGGTCAACTGATCCAGAAGCTTTTTGTAAAGGCTCGACCCGTTTTGGTTTTGTATTTTCAATTGCCTCTGCAATTTTTTCAATGGTTTCAAAATCATTTAGAGGACTGGTGTTATCTGATGATTGAATCTTATCTCCTCCTGTTCCTTTGCTACTTTTCGTTTCTTTAGTCAATTTTTTCACTTGCTGGGTATTTTTTGCTTCAGATTGAGCATCTGGAAAAGGACCTTCTAGCAGACTTTCCAAGTCATGCACCAAATCTTCAACGTCTTCTGTTATTTTACATTGGGGATATTAGTGATGTTTATATCCAGCAAGTCTTCTGGTGGAATTCCGCTACTCATCTGGGAGATTGCAGTTTTAATCTGATCAAGTTCTGAACAAGTGCTGCTGCACGGATCATCAGTTACTGGAAAAAATAGGTTATGTTACTTTGCTTGCATGAACATTTTAATTTGATTATATATAGTAAGTTTTACGGTTTATCTATAGAAAATAATAACCAAGAATAAATTATAGGGTTTAGACAAGGCAAAAACGGCGGCACCATTAGGAAAAATATTGCTATCAAGTTTTTCCAGCTATCTTCTCTATGAGGCCAAGTGTATTCTCAGAAAAAAAATTTAATCAGTCACCAAGTATCAATCTTCGCTAGATAATTTTTTGGCCAATCTTCAGGAGGTCACGGGGTCAAACTTTTTTAAAAATCGGTTTTTCTTAAATATCTTGATAAACCTTTACTCAATTTTTTTTAAATTTAACAGTGGTAGTAAGGGCAGTAAGGGGCTAACTTAGCCCCGATTAGATTGAAATTATTAAGTCCAGTGGCGTCCCGGAAAGCACTCTAACCAATATCTTTGGCAAAAAATTTGTGTGCCACCAACTTTATTTTTTTCAATTTAAGCACAGCTTTTTTGTCTCCTAAGTTTCATATCTCGCTTCGTTTTCGAGATAAAAGATAAAAAGCACTTATTGCATGTCCCTGGGACAATAATAAAACTTTAAAACTACCGCCCAAGACATATGCAGGAAATATTTCAACGAGTTCGGAAATCAATGTTAAGACGACCTAATGCTTGCACTGAGGTTGAAGGAGGGCATTTTCAGCAACTATTATATACAGTAATGGACAAAAGTATATAAGACAAATATAAATATTTATCTAAATGCCTTTAGAAAACGAATTCATACTTCATTGCTCCATAAACAAATGCGTTATTAGTAGAAAAACTAAATTCCTTCTTTTTACATTATCTGCAATGAACACAATACAAGTCTGAATATAAGCACTTTTTTATGTAGACAAATTCTTTTCGACATTAGTTTAGTACATTTTTGTGTCAGAAGAGGATTAGTTTGTGTTCATCAAGTATTGTGGAATCAGTTGAGTGATTTTAAGACCATGCCTTTCAATGTGAAAACTAAGATCATTGAGTTATACAAAGATGGTCAACGTCAAGTCGACATTGCCAAAAATTTGAAACTGAAGCATAAAGCAGTTTGGGCAATATTGAACAAATATAAACAAAAAGGTATCTTGGAAGCCTCTAAGAGAAGTGGTCGGTCTAGAAAACTAAATGCTAGATCAGTTAGATTAATAAAAGTAATTTTGTCCAAAGATCCGTTTAAAACCCCAAGACAAATAAAAGCCGAAATCGAGACAAAAGGAATTGTCAGTGTTTCTATGAAAACTATAAGTAGAAGATTAAATGATTTGAAGTTGCCCGAGAAAGAAGCCGCTAATCTCGAGGAAAAACCGTAAGGACCGATTACAATTTGCACGGTTGCATCTTGACTGGAGCATCCGTGACTGGAAGAGGGTGTTTCAGTGACGAATCCAAGTTCAATATGTTTGGATCAGATAGTGTTCATTACGTTAGATGTCATAGTGGACAAAGATTGAACCCCAAGTACACTTTGCCCACTGTCAAACATGAAGGCGCGTCTGTTATGGTTTGGGGGTGCTTTTCGGGGTTTGGGATGGGACCTTTACGTAGAAGTTTGTATACACAGACATACTAAATCATGTCATGTTACCCTATATGGAAGACAATATGCCCTTAAGATCAATCTTCCAGCAAGATAATGACCCAAAGCACACTTCAAATCTTGCAAAGAAATTCGTTCTAGATGAAAAAATAGCAGTTCTCAAATCGCATTCACAGTCTCCCGATATAAACCCCATTGAAAATCTATGGGAATACTTAGCTAAGCAAATACAAGATAAAAATTATTCAAACAAGGATGAGCTTTTTGCCGCTTTAGAGCAAAAGTGGAGACAGATTGATGAATCTTATATCAAGAAACTTCTACAATCTATGCCGAGATGATGCCAGGCAGTGATTGATAATAATGGTTATGCTACAAAATATTAACACAAACATGGTTGGTTTTCTATAATTCAATAACTTTGCTACTTTTTTCTATAATTGTTTTGCTTTGTCTATATATTTTTGTCCTTCATAGTTCCAGTTTTTTCAATTATTTTTTATTGAAGGGAGTCTAATGAATTTATTTATGTATAAGTGAGTATATGCTATAATGATTTATGTATACAGGTTGGCGTATTATTAAAACAAGTTAAAAAAGAAATACAGCACAATATTAATTTGTGTATATACTTTTGTCCTTTACTGTATGTATCGTGTTATTTACTGGTAGATGTTTTCATTGAAATAAGAGTTTAAGATAAGTGTAGTTTTAAAATAGCATTTTTCAAAAGACAACTTTCATGTAATACAAATACATGCAATAAAGTGCTTTTTATTGTTTATCCCGCAAACGAAGCAAGATATGAAAGAACTCAAGAGATAAAAAGTTGTGTATGGAGGCGCAGCGTTTTTAGGGGAGACAGGGGAACATGTGATCCGCCTTCAGCACAAGTCATTTGGTAATGATTTTGTTTGTGAAACAGTTTTTCCTATTGTGTTCTAAAAATGAGTACCTAACATCAATTTGAAGCAATATTTTGTTTCAGACAAGTGTAATGGAAACTCTTATTAAACTTCAGCAGGCCTATGTTGTGCCAAAAGACTAGGCGTTTCAGTGTTTTGGGGCATTTTCAGGGGGAAACAGTTGATTGATGATGAACCACATAGGAGAATGCCTTTATCTTCAAGAGCCAATGAAAATATCGACTGAATAAAGGCTCTTGTGCATTCAGATCATTGGGTGACAGTCAGAATGATTGGGGAAGAGTTAAATTTGACTCACACCATGCATCAGATCAAGAACAACTGGATGCTGCATCACGGTAATGCTGCTGGTCACACAGAAATGTCAAAAAATTAGTTTTTGGTCAGTAAATACATTCATGTGACTCATCAGCCTCCTTATTCACCTGACTTGAGTCCTTGTGATTTTTTTTCTCTTCCCGAAGTTGAAATATCACCTCAAGGGAATCCATTTTTGGATAGTCGAAAACATTCAAATGACTGTAACTGACCAGGTGAAGGCTATTCCAGTATCAGAGTTCCAGCAGTGCTATGAGGAGAGGAAGAACCATCTCCAGCACTGTGTGGCTTTGGAAGGAAGTTATTTTGAGGGAAACAATACAAAATTAGACTGTGTATATGAACCCCTCAGTCCCAAAAAGGGAGAAAGCATGCTCGTCTGGGACATGAGTAAAATTGCACAGAAAAACCTAGCTATAAATGATGCACTTCTAGCACACTATCTGAGGGTTACCTTTAATTTTGATCTTGTGAAACTAACCTAAGCTTAAATATTATGTTTCAGTCTGATTTAAACAGCTCTATAGATTAAATGAATATTAATTTGCAAGAATATTCCACACAAAATGAAACATTCCTCATCTCCTTCAATTCCATTTAAAATGCTTACAAGAAATGGGAATGGTCAATAAGGGCAAAAAGAATGTTGCTACAAAAACCTTAAAAATATCCATGTTAAGCTGTGGTTAATTGGACAGCTAGCAAAACAACAGGGTAAGTTTCAGATGTTACAAAAACCTTATGATGGTGAAAACTGTACTTTGAACAGATATACGAAAAAACAATTTCATACGTGTAGCATTCCGTTATTCAACTTACGAGGGATGTCTCTTAAGTTTTGCATATAGAATCATAGGCCGCGCGGATCGAACGTCACTACTAAATCTTACCCTCACTCTTTAGTAAACTTAAATTCAAAGTTTCACAACAATATGTGCAGTGTTCTCACTATAGTGAATTTTTAAGTGTTACCAAGTCATTAGAAAAATGGAACTCAACCGAGAACATTTTCGCGCCATAATTTATTACAACTTTCAGAGACAATTATCGCAACAAGAATGCCTTGTTGAGTTACTGTCTGTTTTCGGCAACGAAGCGCCACATCAGTCGACAATTTCCCATTGGTATGGAGAATTCAAACGTGGACGGTGAGTCTTAGCGACGATCCCAGGGTGGGTGCACCAAAAATGGCAGTCACCCAAGAAAACGTCGATGCTGTGCTGTGCATGAAGAATTAGGAGTAAGAAAATTAGTTTCTCGTTGGATACCCCACCTGTTGACGGAAGAGCAGAAAGCAGCCTGCGTTAATTGGTGTCAAAAAACGCTTGACCATTTCAATTGCAGAGACTCAACAAATGTGTACAGCATTGTTAGTGGTGATGAATCGTGGAAGAATGACAGTCGGCTGTTTGGGTGTTCCAAGGTGAAGAAAAGCCAACAAAAGTCATCCATTCTCGAAGTGTTTTGAAAAAGGTGGTCGCGACATTTGTATCAAAAGCTGGTCATATTGCAACAATTCCTCTTAATGAGCAAAGAACTGTTACTGCCGATGGGTATACCACCATTTGTTTGCCAAAAGTCATCACCGAGCTTCGAAAAATCAACCTCGAAAGAAGAATCATCCTCCACCAAGACAATGCAAGCTTGCACACAGCCCAAAAAACAAGGCAGTATTTAATGGAAGAAAACGTGGAATTATTGGACCATCCTCCATATAGTCCCGATCTAAGTCCTAAGGATTTCTTTACTTTCCCGAAAATTATAAACAGACTGAGTGGTCACTGGAAGCAGTTGACACATTCAAAAATGCCGTTTTGGATCTACCAGCAAACGAGTGGAATAAGTGCTTCGAAAATTGGTTCGAGCGCATGCAGATGTGTATTAATCTGGAGAATACTTCGAAAAACAATAAAGTCATTTAAAACTACCTACCGTGTTGTTTTATTTCCATATGCAAAACTTAAAAGACATCCCTGGTAAACTACCTCAATCACTACAGAAGCAGCAAATAATATAGATAATGGGTTCGATAAAACCTTGCATACAGAACCGCTATCAATGTTTCAAGTACCTAAATGAGGTTTTGTAGATGCAGTTGATGCATCCGTTGATGAAGAGGGCATAGCATCGCTGGTATCACCTTTTTCCTCTTTGCTGGGCATTGACATGACATCTCCCACAGTTGAGGTTAGCTCAGTTTCGTTCTCCACACGACCACTCGACATTATAGATATAATTTACATAAATATCTCGATGGATTCTTCCTTTTAAACCGGAAATTAGATATTTGTAACACTGTAAAAATACGGAATTAATCCCATTTTGTTTACAAAATCTCCAAAAGTAACGCTTAACATGAAGCGTTAAATTAGAAACACAGAACTGACAATTGACAGAACAACGTAAATCA
Organism: Acanthoscelides obtectus; assembly: GCA_963669975.1. Taxonomy (NCBI): domain Eukaryota; kingdom Metazoa; phylum Arthropoda; class Insecta; order Coleoptera; family Chrysomelidae; genus Acanthoscelides; species Acanthoscelides obtectus. The sequence continues at coordinate 101,474,018 of CAVLJG010000006.1, read as the reverse complement.
GAGTTACCCGATTCGTCGCAGGGAATTATCGTACAAACTCGTCAAAATGATGAAGGAAAATCTCCGCCTCGAGGGAGGGCTATTTTGTTTCCCACTCTGTTCTATAAGCTTGCTGTCTATAATCCGACATATTATCGTTATTGAATTGAAACCGGTTAAATATCGAAAATAACAAAACGATCCTTTGATTTAAACTCATAAAAACGGGAGACGTCGCATTCATTTCACCTAGTGCTCATGGGTAAATAAAAATATGCGCCTCATGTCAATTGTCAATACATAGAACGTGAGAACTGATGGGCGGCAATTTTTACCGTGCCGAGATAGTCCGCGTAATCCTAGGCAACCCATTATACAGAGTGGGGTACGCGCGCTTGTCTACAAGCGGCAGAATGACAGCTGCTTGCTGGTGTTAATTGAACATAGTTGTTAGATTGATTCAAGATCTGTTAGTAAAAAGCTCATCCGCAAAATTATCGTACATTCAGCTATTATCCTACACTTAGTATCGTACATCGTACGAAAAATTGAAAAATACAATGAAAAAAAATATAGAAATGCAACCAAAAGTTTGTAAGAAGCGTATACAATTATATGCATCGCATGATGCTCTAGACTCTAGAGAATTATTTTACTGCTTTTTTGTAGCTCAATGTACAACTAATAATGACGACAGATCGATCCATTGTACGGTTTCTCCGGATTGATTGCTTAAAGTTTGAAAATGATGCCAATTCATTGCCGGATCCTTTTCATTTCGGCTGAATATTTTCTAGATCCGCCCCTGGTTAATTTTTTTTTTAATATTCCGTGGATAGACAACATTTTTCTAATTGCTATTTTCAAAATTGAAGGTGTTACAGATCCAATAGTGACAACAGAAGATGAAAAATGATTATTCCATTTTCAACCAGATTACAGGATGTTTTGATACAAAAATTTTGCTCGTTTGATTTCTTTCAAACTTCGACCAAAAGGTCCGGAGAAACCGATTTTTGAAGCCCGAAAATTTAATTTTTTTCTTGCTTCCTTAATTTTTTTGAGTAGTGTACGTTCTTAGTGTTTTCAGTTTTTTTGTGAACAACCATGAACGGACAGTAAGGGCTATTTTAGAAGACTTAAACATAAATAATACATGAACGATCGCATTTTGGATGTAAAATCTGAATTAATAAATTACCTAATTTTCACTATCCCAAAAATGTCACAAAGGTAACTGACAGCAAATTGAATTCCTTCTTTTCCTTAGCAAAAAATAACTAAACAGGTACAACAATAAATACAGTTCGCCCAGGATATACAGGGTGACTTCGAAGTTGAGTCATTTATTTTAACAGTGAGTAGATCTGATCAAAAGAAATGTTTTTTCCTTTAACATTTTTCTAGTAAAATTAAATTAACAAAGTTATAGCCCTTTAGAGGTTTGAGTACCGCCCTGTCTCAATAATAATATTATGTGCTCGTGTTTGGCAACAACGGATATAATCCGCCTTATCAGTTCATCGCATCGGAAACAAAAAAGCGAAAGAATTTGAAACGTTTATCACGATGTCAGTCAATGTGTCAGTCGGTAACGCGTGAGTGAATAGTGGTGTTTGTTGCGTGGCTCAAACGAAATGGCACATGTTTACGAAAATGCTGAACTTGTGGACATGATTCTTATTTACGGATTTATGCGAATCGGTTTCCCAATCGAGTGCAACCAGCCTCCTCGTGCCTTTGTTAATGTAGTACAAAGTACAAAGGGCTCGAGAATCAGGTGACTTAAGTCCTCACAGGGGAGGGCATGCCGGTGCTCCAAGACCGCACGATCAAATACAGGTCCGCACTGAAATACTTGTCGGGAGGATACTTTATAAAACAAGGTAACATTTTTTTTTTATTTTTACACACATATTTTGGTTTATCTTCCTTCTACAATCATTATCTGAAAATTAATGACTCATCTTCAAAGTCACCCTGTATGTGTTGATGAAGAGAATGCGGAAAAAATCAGTTGCTGGTAGTTACCGTTTTAAATTAAAAACGAATTGTAGATTTGGCAAACCCTAACGGGCAACATTTTGAACTCTTATTGAAATAAAAAGTTATATTTTTGTGTGTTTTTGTTTTCTATCTGAACAAATGAAGAAAAATAAAGGTTTTTTTAATTTTCTCGAAAACGAATCGATTGATTTTAAAAAATCAAACGTCAAAATAAAGAACTTCGAAAGACCTTTCAAGCAAGATATTACTCGATACCCCTTGTGATTTAAAATTTTCAAGGAAATCACCCTGGGGAGGGGGGAGGAGGTTGGCGAAGGTGAAGTAGTTAGTTTTTGCTTAAAAAGTTGTCCCTATTGACAAATCTTTTTTCGATAAATCCGTGGTGGGAAGTTTTCAAATGAACACCCTGTATATGCAGCTGGAAAGAAACATCGATGACGACGGCGACGTGCTGAGTACGCTCGCGGAAGATGATGCTCATATCAAATCGATATGCGAATATGCCAGTTTCAGTTTTTCAAATGCGGTTTGTTTATAAACTAGGTTAACCTAGACGCCACACGACGTCTGATGGATACTGACTTACTGACTCCTCACTTCATCAACAGTGTTGCCACGGCGTTGTGTTCAAATTACTTGCAAATACCAGACAGTTTTACAAGTTCAAAGTGTTTTTATTCGTTGAGTAATGACAAGTATCGAAATCTTTTGCAAGTTCATTTCTATCGCTGAATTAATTTTTTGTGAACCTGTGCTATGAATTCCCATACTGAGCAGACCCGGCTTTTATGTGACAGAACGTTATGACTAAATACTTTTATAAATTCTTAGTTTTATATATGGTTTTGTATAGGATGAAAACTTTTTTGCCTATGCATAGTGAAAAAGTGAAAGTGAAAAAAAAAACAATTTTATTATATAAATATATTTAATGACTATTTGATCTCAAATTACATAGTCATTAAATAGGATAAGTACAATTTTCACTTTATCTTCTATTCATTAGGGGAACGTGGTTTTTTAGTGACTGCATTCGCACTCGGGCGAGGAAAACCCCTAGAAAACCTCAACCGTCACTGCTAAGATCAATTGTATCAGGTGAAGAAAAATCAAGTCGTTCCGTAATTCTGGGTTCATTTGCACAATCGAAAATCGTCAGCATCCACAGTTATTAACCTAAAAAAAGTAGCATTGAAGTAACGGTTTATACGAGGGCTATTTTTTTTTAAGTAAGAACCGTTTTGTAATCAGAGAAATGTTATTTATGAATGCAAACAAATATCACAAACTAAAATATGAGCATTTTAATTTTTTTCATCAGGACACCAGAAAATTACGCTACAAAATGGTAGTATGTTTTGTAAGTTATGTGTATGCATAATAATGTGTCATGAAATAGTCTTGTTAAATACCATTCGGGCACCTAATTCTTTTCCTGCGAAAAAAATCGATAAAACACAATGCAAAGTAATATTTCAACAAAAAATCTTCAGTTCGGATTTTAGTTGCCACTAGCAGTCGTACTTCTTGTAGAATATTACTTAGTAACGGGTTTTTTCGATTTTTTCGAAAAAATTAGATGCACTCATGATATTACCCATGATGATCCCCCATAGTTCTCTGGTCAATCGAAACCGCATGTGTGCTGAAAAAAAATCTTTATTTAGTCTAGTCCGAAATAATTGTAAGGTCTGGTTTTATTGGTGTAAGTTGTTCGAGGGGGTATTTAAAACATGGACGCATAAAATGGGTACACCAATTTTTGTCGGAAAGCTTTTTATTTGACAACAAAGAATCAGAAAACGTGTTTTTCATATAAAATTTTTACGTATTTATGAGATCTACAAAATGAAACCACACGTGAAAAGATCCGACTAATTTCACTCAACTACTTGAAATTCTTCAAATCCAAATAACAACAAAATTAGATTATATGGGTGAGGTCCCAAAACACCTGTTCTACGCCCATCATGACTAGTTTATTGAGCAATACACATCCTGTGGTTTTCATATCGACTATTTCCCTCATCTTTATTTCTACCAGTTACAAACGTGCAATTTTGGATTACAAATGGTTTCTAGATGGAAAAATTAGTAAGACAGCACCTGTCAGCAGTTTTTCGAGCTCGGCCACGGCAAAACATGACAGCTGTTGTCACCAAAAATTACAATACCTTTCATATTCACCGTGCGCAATAGGTTCTTACTTTAAAAACGCCCTCGTAATTCACTTCTTTCTGATAAAGGTGTTAGGAAAATAAAATTTGGTGAAAGCTTTCTTCTGTGACACCGCTGCTTTCCTGTTAAAATTATTTATAAAAATTAATAAACCAATTCTGTCCAGTGACATGCAATGAAACGGTTTATATTTTTTTCTCACGAAAACGAAGTCAGATACGAAAAAAATACAAAAGGCAAGGAAGTTGTATTTTCAGATGCTTAATCAAGCAACAAATATTACAGTTACAAAAAAGGCAGTGGCGTACATTTGTTTGCCAATAATATTCGCTAAGGAGCCCCCAGAACGCCACTGGACCTAATAATGTTTATCTATTTAGGGCTAAATCAGCCTCTTAATACAACAAAACGCAATAAATTTCAATATAATCGAGTAAATGCTTTTTGAGGTATTAATAAAAAAAAATAATTAAATTTTTTCATATTTTTAAACAAGGAATCACCCCCTGAAATATCTCTCTCTATTTTTCGAATACCCTGTATTTCCTGATAAGCTTGACTTATCGGGTAAGACGTCAGTGAAACATGAAGAATAAATAAGTTCAAGATTATATAAAAAATACCTCTTCATCATTTCAATTGATGTTCGTTCTGCATGTATCAGCCTGCAATCATCTTCAAGGGCATGAAGAAATATAAATTTTGGCGTCATTATGTTAGTTTCCCAAATATGTCTCAGAATTTCTTCAAACGTATGGAAATCGTGAACGTTTTTAGAAGCTTTTGCTTGGAATTTGGCTGCAAATATTTCGTAAAACTTCATCAACATATTGACAGTAGACCATACTGCTATTATCCACATATTTATCTGCAAAGAGAGTCCACATAAGTACATTTAAATAACACCTCTGCTTATTTTGGAACATCAAGAAGGTTGAATCTGTATTTCATGGAAAATATCATACTTTTAAGTACAGTTTTGAGTGGAAAGCGTTTGGCCTTCTTAGGGTAAGTTTCGAAAATATATCTCTTGGGAACGTTTCCAAGACCCTCGACAGTTCGTGAAGTTAAAAACCAACCTTCTTGATGCCGTACTCTCCAATGCTTACCGTGTAAAAATTTTGATGTTCGTTTTATTGCTGTCTTCATGTATTGCTGAATAAATCGGGGGGTTTAATCATTCTTAACATGCTTTTATTGTTCCTCTTCACTCTACTCGTGTATGCCCATGAAACATTCATCCAGGCAGAACATTTTTTGGGACAGCTGCCATTATCATCAATATTCATTATATCACGTTTATCACGCTCGGGAGTGTCTATAACTTGTACCATTCCTAAAATTTGGAGTGTCTCCCTCCAAATCTCGATAAAAATATTTGGACTATGATTCTGAAAGAAAACCTGAAAGTTTTAGGTCAGCAATTCTGTAAAATACGTAAAAATAAGAAATGTGCAATCACATCTTAGCTAAAAATAGATATGTTCGTAAAATATGAACCTAAAAAAAAGTAAATACCAAATGTGAATTAAAATTAAAATTATAATGACTACATCATTGTCATCAATATTTATCATAGTTCATCACACTTCCTGAAATACGGAATGTTCCCACTCTCTCCTAAAAGCTGAAACAAACTAACAATAACACTTGCGCACAACACATTTTACTTGCAAATACATTTTCTCAATAAATAAATGTGTTTTATCCAGCTGTTGATAGTAAAATAGGGAATACCAAATATAATTAAAAAGTATATAATAATAAATATAGTTTTGGAGACCATCGCGGGGCCACAACCTGGAGTGAGTACCTAAGTTTTACAAACCACCTTGCATGCTGGCCGTAATAATCTACTACTAGCCCTACTATTACTAAGTATTACCAGAACTACTACTACTGCTGCTACTACTACCTTCTTAACTAGTTAGACTGGATGATTTTACGTCAGCCATGTGTTTTCCAAGACTCTCCGAAAATGATTAACCACATGTCTCGCGTAACATTTCTTCACAAAAAAGTGATAATTGTTTTTAATACGGTAGCTGGAGTGTATCGTGTGTTCTTTTAAATCCTGGATCCCTGTTCAACAGCTCGGCCATGGACCCAGACGAATTCCTTCGTTCACTTTTCCCTCTTCTTGACGGACTTTTGCACAGTGCAATCGTTGAAGTTTGATAGTTGAAGGCAATAACCAAGCCCAATAGTACTTTAGAAAAATGTACGTGAAAACCTAAAACATAGAAGTCCTGTATAAAATATAAAAACGTATTTACCGCTGATGATGAGTTGACTGTGTCCCTCGTTGTGCCTCTACATCGCAGAATGCAAAACCAAAAAGGGCCACCATGCCTGGAGGGAGAAAATCCTAAATGCACTTTCATTTCAGCAAACTGCTATAGTCTCTGTAAAAAGTATAAACAGCAGTACTACGTTATTACAACTTCCACTATCACAGTTTGGCAGAAAAAGCGTCTCCGCATGCGAACGGCTATAGAGCTTTCTTCTATCTAAAAAAAAGTTACGCTGCTATTATTTTCGTAGTTTAATTGCTTACATTGTATTGTACTCATGTTTTCGAATATCTGGTTAAACAAACGAATATACGTAAAATAGTTCGCTTTAATATATTGACTCCTGTTATAAAACCTGTTTCGCACGCACATGGAAAATATCGCTTGCACGTCTCGGAGTACGGAAAAAAATGTTGATAAATTGTCAAAATATATTACACAGAAGTTCTTTTGATGAAAACACATTTACCTCGAATGTACCCCCGCATTCGCAAGGGCATCTGTATTCCCTCGATGCGCCCCCACAACGCAGAGTGCCCAAAAAAATGCCCTAACATTTCCGTAGCTACCCTCGCTACTACCGATCACTTATTTGGAGTTTATAAAGCGTAATTTTATATGATTCTTAAAATTCTCTCTACTTTCAAAGTTTCAAACCGTTTTATTATTTTTCCTGACTTTTCTACTGAACTGACGGCTTTTCTTAGCGATTCCTAACTATCTAAATTGAGCACCCTGTCTGGCGAGGGCAGTATTAAGAGTCGTCAACCAGTAGGTTTTACAACCTCGCAGCTCTCCATCGTAGACGCCTGTAAACCCGACACCAATAAGAAAACCCTAAACGCACTTACATTTCAGCAAACTGCTCTAGTCCCTGGAACAAGTAGAAACAACATGAGTATACAAGTACTACGTTATTAAATCTATCACTCTGACACTTTGGTGGTACAACTATTCTATCGAGCGTTTTCGCATGCTATAAAAGCTTATAGCCATAACGGGAGAAAAAGAAGCAAAATGTAGGGATTTTTTGAAAAAAGTGGAAATATCTCGAAACCTAGAAAGCTATCACTAAGGTCATGTCGATTTTATCTGATTGATCTACCTCCCGTGTCACTCTGGCGTGTTATTTCTGGGACACGCTGTATAAATGAAATAGTGCGGCATAATATATTAACACCTTTTATTAAAACTGGTTCGCACGCACATGGAAAATACCCCTTGCCCTTACAACGATGAGCCAGTGCCAATATGAAAATGAAAAATTGACAATAAATAATCACTTTATTTTCCTGTATTTGTATCCTTGTTCTTATCTTAACTATCGACCTATTTCACTTATATCAAGTTTAGCTAAAGTTTTCGAGAAATTACTCCTTAATAAAATGATTAATTTTCTTAATAAATTCAAAATTCTGAATTCAAATCAATATGGTTTTATAGCGGGCAAATCTACAACAGATGGGGTATTAAGTATAGTAGATGAAATAACCCAAAATATAGATGGAAAAGTACCATCGATATGCGTATCTGTGGAAAAGCGTTTGACACAGTTAACCACAATATACTTTTGGAAATCTTAGAAAGAATAGGTTTTCGTGGAAAGATGTATACTTTAATGGAAAATTATTTATCAAATAGACCGCAATCAGTAAAATTATTAAGCTCGTATAGTAAAGAAATGTTTGTTAAATGTGGTGTTCCACAAGGTACAATTTTGGGTCCTCTGTTATTCAATATTTATTTAAACGATATATTCAAAATTAACAGTACTGGTAAAATAGTCAGTTTTGCAGACGATACTGCTATACTCTATAAAGGTAAGGATTGGAACGACTTAAAAGATATTATCCAAAATGACTTTTGCAAAATTATTCAGTGGTTTAATAACCGAAAATTAACAATTAACTTTACTAAAACTCATTTTTTACCATTTTCATCACTATCTAATCATCTACCAAAATATAACCACCTTCGGTTTAAGGTAAATGATAAAAATATAAAAATCAATAGAGTTAATGATACAAAATATTTAGGAATTTATCTAGATCCCCACTTGAGATGGGATGTACATATTTCTCACATAACATACTAAAGAAAATTAGATTCATAGCATATAAAATAAAATTTCTAACCGGTATATTAACTGAATATTATCTACGAATAATATATCAAGCTTTAGTCGAGCCACACATAACATATGGTATAGTAGTGTGGGGTGCTGCATGCACGACATACTTTAACGATTTAGATGTACTTCAAAGAAGAATTTTAAAAGCAATGTTAGGCAAATCAAAATTATACCCAACTAATGACTTATATAATGATGCACAAGTATATGATACTAAACAACTTTACTTCTTACATATCATCACTCATTATCACAAAACTATTAGTGAACACGACATAATTAAACATAATCATAAAACCAGATATAAATTACGCGCAAAAAATGTTCCTAAACCAAACAAATCCCTAATGAAACGATGTCACCTGTATATAGCTCCAAAATTGTACGAACATTTACCAAATAATTTAAAACAATTACGCAATACATTAGGCTTCAAAAAAAAAATTAAAAAAATTTATTAACACGATTGGGAGAAATCAAATTAATAAAATAATCTCAAATACTACACAATAAATACTCTACCATTCTTACCAATAATTTCTTTTTTCTCTCTATTTTATTATATTTTGCAATTCAACATACATATGATCCATGCACAGGCGTTGTCCTCCTATGGATATATTATATTTATTTACTCGTTTCATGTTCCCTGTATTTTAGAGTAAATAAATATTATTATTATTATTATTATTATTTGTACAAAAAAAAACGAACATTGCCGAATATTTCAGAAACAACTATTCACCGACAATCGTACAGAGAGCTATATTTTTATTGTTTAACAGTGTAAATTATAAAGACAAGTAGTTCCATAAGGAAAAAATACTTTGGGTTTTTACAGCTTAGTTTTTATGACATACTCTTTTTTACTAATGTTTATTAATTATCCTAATATCGCATAAGGTCTACTAAAGCAGATCTCCCGTGAGATAACTGTTACAATCGTGTGATAACACTAATACAGGGTGTCCCAGAAATAACACACCAGAGTGACATGGAAGGTAGATTGGCTTCAGATCAATCAGGTAAAATCAACATGACCTTAGTAAAAGTTTCCTAGTTTTCGAAATATTGACACTTTGTTTTTTCATCACTATATTTTGCTCCCTTTCTGCCTATGGCTAAAAAGAACTTATAACTTATGATTTTTTCCTGAGCTGTCATTAATAGAGATAACCGGTATTCATTTCATTGAAAACAAGCACGCTATGCCAAAAAAATAAATTGTTACATTTTGTTTCAATGTGTAATGCTCTTTTAAAAATAGTATAACATTTGTAGGTTCTCTCTACTAACAATTGAATAACCCCAAGTTTTTTGTCACCAAATCACTACGGAATGAAACGACCTAAACATGTCATTGACTATCTCGCTCTCACATTCATTGTTCGGTGGTAGCATTATGCCAATCTAGTTCCCACGTCACTTTGGCGTGTTATTTTTGGGACACCCCGTATATTAAGATTAAAGTATTTATCGGCCTACACTTGCGACACGTTACGTTTTCAAAATTCTTATTCACCCTGTACTTTCTAAAGGAAAGCAATTTAACGGCAAAGAATTAGTCCCTGATTTTTTAATGAACATACTTCAAAAAAAACTCCCACTCAGAGAATTAAAGAGTGATGTATAATATTGCCAGAATATTTGAAAATAAAGATCTGGAATTTTGGGCTTGCTGGCTTGCTGCCAATAATAAATAAAGTCCTATATGACTTTGGCAAAGAACTCCCTTTCTTTAGTTCGCACTTTTGCTGCTACTTAGTGGATGCAAGCCCAGATACAACATGAATATAGTGCAATGGATGGCAAATCTTCAAAATTCATCCTTTTAAAAATATCGATTGTATGAAGGTATTTATTTCTTACAAAAAACTTTATATACGAGAATATGAACACGTAACACAATCGGTATTTACGTGCATTAATCTCACTGTCTTGCAAGTTTTTGTACATAGTGTGCTACTTATTATGTATTTACGTTTACTATAGACGAGGCGAAAAAATTCGTGAGATAAATTTTCCATCTCGATTTTTGAATGAATCATGATGTTGCCGGGAGGTAACTCGCTGCAAAGAGTAAACAATTACAAACTACAAAAAAACATCTTTTTGGCCCGTACAAAGTGTTTTTAGTTTCTTCGGATCATTGTGAATAAAAATTGTTTCATTCTGAAAGGGTCGTTTTCGAGTTATAAGCGATTGAATATCTGAAAACCCCTAAAAATATTCTCTCATGTTACTCAAACTTCAAACCTTCTCCTACTTGGCGTATTTTTGAAATGCTGCTATTTCATTGATAATAATAATAACGCGCATTAGCGCCTCGCGTTGCAAACGATTAAGTAATAATACTTCAAGATATACTAATCTTAAAATACTCCTCGGAGTTTTGAAGGAAAATGTGCGAAATTTAACTTAGACGCTTGGCAACTAGACGATAATTTTAGCCCGCGTTTTAAACCATTGAAGATCGATATTTTTAAGGTTTCTCAGAACTTTAATCGTTTCTAACATAACTTTAGAGAAAAATTGCTAATGACTTTTGACCACAACAAAATAACTCAATCTTGACAATACGAGCTCAAAGCTAACACAGAAGTAGATGACTATGCTTAACTTACTCGAGTCTGCTGTGAAGACATTCGGTCCAGGAAGATCGGAAGCATGGTCAATATCCAACGTGAAAATACTCCTCTCGCCTTTTATGAACAACCACAACACATTTTCACACACAATCACTCACACCACAATCGCGACACTGCGGAATATCGCCGACAAAGACTTCCCGGCAAACGACGAATGGAACAGAAGCGGAGCGTTGTACGGAGGGCTCGTCGGACCACGCTCCCCAAACGCTAACCGAGAACTGAAGTGCGACGCGTTAGCCCGCAGCATGTAGTACGCCGGTGCCGCTTTTTTTTCTGCGTCGTCATTGGTTGGAATTTACTCAGGCCTTTTTCCACCACCCAATCTCTCTTCGGCATTCACGTAAACATTAGAACATCAGTAAAAACGTATCGCAAGTTGATCACAAAAAAAGAAAAGAAACAAATAGACAGATCATTCTACCTCAAAGCAACTTAAACGCATAAATTGTTCACGATTTTCTCAACACATCATATTAAACGAAACATTAAACTTTTTATTATTTTCAATGTTCCTGATATTAGAAGGAATCAAATTGCAAAATTTAGGTGCAAGATATAATTATGGGACACTTAATTTGTATTTAATTGCTGCAAGGATATATTTATAAGATTTTTATATTGTTAATTTCTTGCATAGTGGAATATAATCTAGGGTTTTTTTAGAATAATCCTTACAATAAGGTTCTGCATCACTGCCCAAGATTTGAACCGTACATCCCACCCCACACAAATATGCCATATACCAAAAGGGGCACCACAGGTGCTTTGTAAATCATCAAGCTCTATTTTTTTCTCAAGTACAGCATATATGCTGGTCCCACTACAAGTGCTGATGAACAACAACCCCCAAATATTTAATTTCATTTACTTCTTTCAAAGGCTCAACTATATTATCAGGCGTAATTTGATTAAATGCTGGTCTATTAGCCATTGTTATGGAGAAGCCAATGTAATGAGTTTTTTATATTCAAAGATAATTTAAATGTGTCTAGAAGGTTTTTAAGCATTATAATGACGTTTCAGGTCTTTTTGTTATTTTAAACAATAACAATAGGGAACCTCGCCTTTGGCTCGTACGACTTGCGATAATTTTTTGAAGTACATTTTTCTGTTAGAAACGCTTCGTTAATAAGGTGCCCATGCTAAGGCTGACAACACTGCTAATTCTACTCAATCCAAAGGATAGTTTTTTACTCTTGGCTTTGTCTAAGTATGGTATATTGTGAAACTAACACCTTTTTAAGTCAAATCATATATAAGAAAGCTGAAACATTTTTTAACGGAAAGGTGCTACAGCTTCAGTTTACCGAAAATATTAGTCAATTATACATTGACACAGCTCCTTTCAGAACAAAACAATCTGATAAATAATCTTCTAATCAATTACGCTGATTAACGCTTTCCACAACACGTGAGATTAAAAAAACCCAGGTTATATGCACAAGAACCACTTTGCGTACATACATAATATACTTATTTTTTGTAAATATCCCAAATTCCCTTTAAAAACGCTCGCATACTATATCAAATACCAAAAAACAGGTGAAGATATATACCAAATATAAAAAACCCAAAAGCTTAAAAATTTTGAGATTTGCCGAAAATTGTCTCATCAAAAGTTGTTTAAAATAATGTAGAAATTAATATTATGTAATTTGGATGAGTACCTGGTATGACGGTATGAGATACAGGATACAGCTGTAATAATATCAATGTTAATATTGTAAAATTATTATTAATATTGTAATGGCGAATAAACATTCATTCATTCATTCATTCATTGGCAACGAATCTTCAAAGATCAAGAAACTTAAATTTCCGTGACGGGGGTTAAAAGTCACCCCATTTTTAAATGAACAGATTATTTATTGGTATAGTTTATTATATCTAATATTAACGTATTGTTTTGGCTTTGTTGAAAAACAATGCAGCGCCATCTATTGGAGAGTAGACGAATAAAAAATATATCCATCCGTATACCTGCCTTAAATGATTTTAAGCTAATTCTGTAACTATAGTAAAATACCAAAATTGATGACAGTAGCGAAACTAATCGTACGCCACTGCTATTACGCGGAGGGCGGAGGCCTTCGAAAATGCGGCGCTCCTTTGTGAAATGTCGGCAACCGTCGCTGCAATCAAAAGGTACCGCGCAATTCTGGTATTTGACTATAGTCAAAAAGATCATTTAGGGCTGGTCGGAGTTATCAGACGTACGGTAGTTTTAAGTACTATCACAGCTTAGATAACAATCAGCTCCTGTCAGTAATAAAAACGACCGCCATTTCGACGGAGAAAGTCGAATGTAAATTCCTACAGTGCAACGATGAAAGAGGTTTTAGTGTTCAGCAGCAGCCGGTGTTGCCTCGTATCGAGCCAGCGGCCGCAGATATTCTTTGCAGTCTTAAAATGATGATATTTCGATATGATATACATAATTTTTGAATGAGCTGTTTTACTTCCAAATGTTGCATAAAACCAACAGCTCCGTTCACATATCTCTATGCCTCCTGACAATTAATTATAAATTGTTAGTTCTGGAAGTAATGTTAAGCTGCATAGGCAAGGGAGCCCGTGCGCACCTGCCAAGAAGGAGATCTCTTCTGCCAGAACATGAAAACACGGAATTGGGACTTGCAGCACTGTGTAGGATAAAGTACGGTAATTTCGAGGAGCTGGCAACGCTGAACCGCGGCAAAATGCCAACATCTTATCATTTTATGTTCCATGGCTGTTATGTGCCTATGTGGTTATGTTTTTGTGGTGTTTTTGCTGATGAGAATGTGCGGGCTTTTGAGCGTTTTTGCGTTCCGCTGATTTCTATTTGAATATTTCATAATTTCCTGGACATTCCAGAATATCCACCGACTCCTGACCAAAATTAACTTAGGGATTCTTTTGTTGTCTGATTTTTAAGAGATGGAAGACCGTCCTCTACCTCGAGGTCGAGGAGCCCTGATACAAGAATTACTAAGGAAACGCGAGGAAGAGAGAACTATAGGGGGAAGGCCCGACCCCCAAGAGCAACCCACAGAGGCGCCAAAGCCCCGCGGTAGGGCTGCGCTCTTGAAAAAGATTCAAGAGAAAAAGCAGAAGTTAGTAGGTGCAGCAGACTCCTCTGTAAGTGCTATAGAGCCTTCTACATCTGGAACTCAGGCTACAACTTCGATTGCATCGCCAGCACCAAGTACAACTAGTAAAGAGATTCAAGAGGTAATAATAGAGATGTAATGATTACACTATGATAATGCATGATGTTACTAGACATGCCTTGCTTAGGCCCATATCGTCAGTCGTCCCTACAATTATAGGGCGCCTTTACGGCCTCGTTAATTGTCATAGTTTTCTACTTCTCCATGTCAGCGCTCTATTTTGAGGTTATGTCACAAACATCTATTTGCATCAAATTGTGCTTGCTTTTGAGTTATATCATGTTTTATCAGCCTGAAATTTCCTACCATTTAAAAAGAAAACATATCCTCACAATAGGAGAGCGCTGACATGGGATGGGTGCAATCTAGAAATTTTTGAAGGAGAGAAAGGCGTATATCACTCAAGGAGGCCATAAATGCGCTCTACAATTGTAGTATATGGTATAAATGAACCTTCAAAATAAAGTACCCAACTTGATTTGAATATCAATTTTTCTTGTTTTAATATGCGTTTACTTTCCTGCGTCTGTTTTGGACAACCCCAGATAATACGCATCTCCCAAATTTCACGCGGTATTTGTTGTCATATTCCCGACATATCTCTTACAGGTGACAGAAACCCTCTCGCAAGTTTCTTTCCAAGAACGCGAAACAGTATTCTATAAAGGTGAAACTGGAAAACCACTCAGAGCATCATCAAATTACATCAGACTTAATATTCAGAAAGATGGTGGTGTTTTTGAATATGAAGTCCAGTTCAATCCAGATCTTGATGCCAAGAATCGACGCGTGAAGCTTGTCTCTACAGTTGTGAGGGAGCAGTTGGGAGGTATCAACTTATGATTTTGATATACGTATTAAGAAATTTTTTACTATCTCAGAAAACGAAAATAATATCTGAAGCAAACATTTGCTTTTTGAACAAAATGAGCATGCATTGTAGTTTATCATCAACCTATTTCGCTATATAACATCTGAAATTTATCGCGTGGTTTGCCTATTATTAATTATTATGTATTGTGATCTTCCTATATGCGACACGATCTTAGTACGAGCCCCTTCCCACTTCAGTTGGCCCAACTATTGAAATCTTAGTTTTTTCTTATGAAACACAAATAATAAAAATGTAGCAGGATGTGAAATATTAAAAATGAATATTTTGATAATATATAGTAGAAAACACCAACTTTATCACTCCCTAATCAAATTTGAACCATAAAAATAACACATGTTGCAATTACAGCATATCAACCTATTTTCATTTCAATGCAGAATAAGTCTATAACGCATAGGTGGCTGTGAAAAATAAAAGCCATGACAATTGTTTTTATTAATCACAGCTGTCAGAATACGTTTAAAATAGTTTTCGGTAGTTAAGGTTTTCAAAATGGGTAGAGGAAAGGTTATTAGTGAGAAAATTCGGTTACTGATAATTAATTTTTTTAATTCTGGGAAATCAAACTCAGAAATTGCAGCTTTGTTAGACTTGTCGCGGTACAGTGTGAGAAATATTGTTAGAAGATATAACGTAACTGGTTCAGTTAATATTTAGCCACGATATGTGAAAAAAAGTAACATCATAAATGCCGACCGAAGAGCATTAAGAAGACTAATCGTGAAAAACAGTCGTGCCAATTATTTACAATTAAGTGCTCTGTGGAGTGACGCTGTTGGATGGAGAATTTCGAGATCCACAACTCATAGAGAGGCCCACAAACTGGGATTTAGCACTTTCAAGTTTTCTTATAAAAAAAAGTAAAGTAAAACCCTAAAGTTGCACAACTTGTTTATAAGCCAAAGAAAAGCCACTATTAACTCCACTGCAAAAGAAAAATCGGCTTATATGGGCCAAAGAACATACACAATGGACACCTCAACAATGGTGTGCAATACAATGGAGTGATGAGGCCCGATTCGAAGTTTCTGTTGGTGACAGTCGCAGTAGAGTTATTCGCAAAAAAAATGAAGCATTCCATGTTGAGTGTCTGAAGAGAAAAGTGAAATTTCCAGCATCCATTATGGTCTGGGGCAGTATGTCATCAAAAGGAGTAGGAAAACTTCATTTTATTGATGGAAATGTGGATACAAACAAATATTTGGCAATTTTAGAAGAATCACTTTTACCAGTGATGGAAGAATGTTTGACATCCGGCCAAGATTTTGTGTTTCAGCAAGACGGTGCAGCGTGCCGTACCCCAAAAAAGGCTATAAAATGGATGGAAGAAAATAATGTACCACTTTTGAAATGGGTTTCTAGCAGTCCAGATCTGTCACCTATTGAAACTGCGGCACGAGATGAAAAATGTTCTACAACAACATCCTGCTCGTACAATCACCGAACTGACAAAAGCTTCAAGAAATATGGGATTGTTTTACACCAAATTTTTACCAAAACTTGGTTAACACTATGCCCCAAAGAATTTCAGCCGTAATAATAAATAAAGGTGATGTTACCCAATGGTAATCTTTCAATTGTTGCTTTGCTAACTTCGCGCATTTATGCGCACATTGTTTATTTGTTCAGATGTTCTATTAGTTATAGGTCTAAGTGATTTCGAATATGTATTTTTTACGACTAGAGTGTATCTAAAATGTTTTTGAGAAAATAAATTGTTTTAGGAGTAAATAGTTTCGTCATGTTTAGTTTATAAAGGCATATTTTGGTACAAATCTTGAAGTGGGCCAACTGAAGTGGGAAGGGGCACGTATAAGGTCCGATTTTACCAATCCATTATTGTATTTTCACTTTTACACAGGTATTCCGAGGGTATTCGACGGTGGTAGCGTCCTCTACCTACCCAAAAAGATAACAGATGCATCGCAAATGTTCACAGCTACAATACCCGGCCCTGATGGAGATCAAACACTGTCTTGCACCTTCATATACAAAAAAAAGAAATCTCATGCAGACAGAGAATGCCTACATCTGTATAACTGCCTGTTCAAAAGAATCATGTATATTCTGCTGTACACGCAGATGGGAAGGAATTACTATGATACGCATCATGGGTATGTGCCATTGTCCTTCTTTTTCTCACATAAAACTACAGTGGAATCCACTTATAATGAACACAATGTTTCTTTTTAAAACCGACACTGCACTTTTTTGTATTTAAAGAAGGTGTTCAAAATGTCGTCCTCCACTTTCCACACAAGCATCATTACGACGAACCCAGTTCCTTACTCTACGTCCTCAAAGTTGTCCATTTATTATTTCAGCCGCATTACATTTTTTTTTTCGCGAAGTTGTGCTTCAGTTGTTCTTGGACCATCCCTTTAAGTTATCCACAATACCAGAAATCCATCGGATTGAGGTAAGGAGATCTTGCTGGCCATTTTCGAGGATCAGGAGCATTTAGATCGATCCAGCGATTTGGATAATGTTCATTCAAATACTGAATGACGCCTCTAAAAAAGTGTGGTGGTGCCCCGTCATGAAGAAACCACAAATTCTATCTCCGTTGTAATGGCATATTGTCTAAGGTCTGTTCCAAAAGTTCTGGTAGGTGATTGGCTGGAAAGCTAAGATATCCTTCTCCTGACAACTTTTGGGGTAACTCGAAAGGGCCAATTATCTGATCGTCAAGAATACCCGCCCAAATATTTATTTTAAAACGTTGGTGCAAATGACCTTCACGAATGGTATGAGGATTTTCTTGGGCCTACGTGTGAGATTATGGAAATTTAATATCCCGTCTCGCGTAAAAGTACATTCGTCCGTCGCTATAATATAGAATGTTTTTAAAAAACCCCGGATTTTCAATGTTTTTGTGCAAAAACCACTGACAGAATGTTAGTCTGCGAGGATAGTCTTCTGTTAACAAGGCCTGCATTCGTTGTACATGGTAGGGATAAAGCAAATTTTCTCGTAGGATTCTATGGACTATGGTATGCGATAGTCCTACGCGGCGGCCTAATTCCTGAGTGCTGATATCTGCATTTAAAATTTGTTCCTCCTGCTCTACAGTAATCTGTCTTTCTCGAGTACAAATATTAGTGGGCGGAACACTTCCTGTATTGCGAAGTCTTTGGTACATACACTTGCACAAATGTCCTTCTGCCTGGGTGTACCCGTTGACGAAATCTGTCGCGATAAATTTGAGCTGCAAGGTTTGAATTCTGACGAGCTTCACCGTAAACTAACAACATGTCTGCGAACTCTTGATTGGAGAACATTGTAAATAAACATGTCGACGTACGCGAACAAAAACAAAACAACATAATAACGACTGTTACCGTTTGCCGGTTTGATAAGAGTGATGAGAGACCGACGCACTGTTGTCATGTGTGTTTTAAATATTTTATTTAATGAAACTTACTGACTACAAATTTTGGCTCAACTTAGAAAAACTTAATGCCATTTATTTGTTAATTACCCAATTTAAATACGTTTTAGATTAGATTATAAAGATTAGTAAGATTATGGTCAATATAAAGCACTTAAAGTTCTAAACTATAAAGCCATTTAGACAAAAATCTATTGACTTTTGGATCATGGGTCATATGAACTTTTTGACTTGTTTTGAACCCCCTATTACGCATTTCAATAATGACTACGATAACGGTTACACCCTGTATAGCCGAATTCACATAAACATGACGTTTTTAGATTCAAGATTGCAGTTTCTCCCCCTAGCAGCCAGCCTCTATGCTAGATAGGTTCCCAGATAATGTACCTCGCATTCTTAGTTGGCTACCCTGTACAAGCCAGAATTATTAACTTTTTAAATAGGGGTTATCGTTTATCTAAAAACGAAAATATAAGATGGAGATTGTCAGCTTAGTACTAATTACATTAGTATACATCATGATTTGATGATAAAGCGTGACACTTCTGTATTCTCCCAGTTTTAATCTAAACTCTTACTACATTTCGATCAGATATATTTTTTCACTTCAAAGAACTGCTACGATTCTGATTCTTAGGTCTTTGATCCCGCAACATAAACTTGAGGTATTTCCTGGATTTGCTGTGACTGTGGATGAATTAGAGGATGGTCTGATGTTGTGTCTTGACACTCAACATCGTGTTTTGAGGACACAAACTGCATATGATCTATTCAACGAACTCAGAGCGGTAGATCCTAGAAGATTTAAGGAGATGGCTAATAGTAGTATCATAGGTAAGTACATCAAGTTTAGTGCATGGTTGTGTAGACGTATGATCAACTTTCTATTAGCATGCCTAGGACGATTTTGCCAACGGGAGATCAGAATTCTAGATCCAGATCAAAATGGACCAATGAGAACTCATCTTTCCAGTAAAGGATTTTTTTTCTAAAATATCTCTCAAACTAGCGGACAAATATACTATTTGTGTAAGAGGGGCTTCTAACCCCCATATTAAATCATGAAATCCTTTGTACATCACCTGGTTTAGCTACAAAAACTATAATCCGGATAAACAATGACCAATTAGAAAGTGTGTTGGTAAAACTGGATCAAAAATTGGCCAATGGGAGAGGACCCTTCAATCCCTGCCCGCATCGAGGATAAAATCTGATATAATGCCTAGATCCATATGACATCAATTACTGAACACTTTATTGCTGAAAACAGTGTATTACTTACCTGAGAGATGATTTTAGAAAAAAAAAAATATGTCCTAAACCTCACAACTTTTGAGCTACATGGTGTCATAACTTTAATACTGTTCTAGATATTTTCATGAAATTTGACCTACTTAAGCACCAAGAGGCATTTTTTGATGTAGAATGCTTTTTAATATTAACAGTGGCGTCCGTACGCGATGTATGCTTCCATTGCAATTCACAAAGCGGTACAGAATGATCGTCGACTGAAAGTGCGCGAGCTAGCAGACATAGTAGATATTTCAAAAAGTGCGGTTTATTGCATTATCTGAAAATTTGGACATGAGAAAGCTGTATGCAAGATGGGTGCCGCGATTGCTCACAATCGAGTAAAAACAGTGTCGTGAAGATGTTTCAATTGAATGTTTAGCGAAGTTTTACGGCAACAAAGCAGAATTTTTGCGTCGTTTCATAACCATGGATGAAACATGGGTCCATCACTTCACACCCGCGACAAAAGAACAATCAAAATAATGAACTAAAAGGGACAACTGGCTAGAAAGAAGGCGAAGACCGTTTCATCTGCAGGCAAGGTTATGGCGTCGGTTTTTTGGGATGCGCGTGGGATAATTTTCATTGACTATCTTCAAAAAGGTAAAACTATGAACGGCGAGTATTATGCGAACTTATTGCAACGTTTGAGCGATGAAATCAAGCAAAAACGGCCGCATTTGGTTAAGAAGAAAGTGTTGTTTCATCGAGACAATGCACCAGCTCACAAATCCGTTATTGCAATGGCCAGAATTAACGAATTAAAGTTAGAATTGCTACCTCATGCACCATATTCACCGGATTTAGCCCCCTCGGATTATTTTCTGTTTCCAAACTTGAAAAAATGGTTCAGTGGTCAAAGATTTTCCAACGATGAAGAAGTGATGTCTGCAGTTAATGGCTATTTTGAGGAGCAAGACAGTTCTTATTATAAAAAGGGTATCGAACTTATTGAACATCGCTGGGAAAAGTGTATAGAGCTCAAAGGAGATTATGTTGAAAAATAAATACATTTTTTTACATTTTTGTGTTTTCTTTGTTGGGTACTTCTGGGACCACCCTCGTATTTTCTCTTTATTATTGATTAAATCAATCAAATGTCATTATTTTAAAAGCAAAATAGGGCAGCAGCCTTTTTATTTTTTACGTGAAAGCGGTGCATCAGACGGAAAAAAGTCTAAAGGTCAAATTTGTTGCGAAATAAATGAGAATTTCAAAAATATTTTCATTTTCGGAAAAAGCAATGGCGTACCATATTTTTTTGAAAAATCTCCAGTATACTTCCCGTACAGGAAAAAATATTCTACATCAAAAAATGCCTATTTTTGCTTAGTAGGTGTATGTCAAATTTCATGGAAATAAGTAGAACAGTATTATAGTGATAAGGTAACGATTTTTCTTAAAAAATTTTACACCCTGTAGCACAAAAGGTAAGAGGCTTAGGACATACAGTAATGGACAAAAGTATATAGACAAATATGAATATTTACCTAAATACCTTTAGAAAACGAATTCATACTTCATTGCTCCATAAACAAATGCGTTATTAGTAGAATAATTAAATTCCTTGTTTTTACGTTATCTGCAATGAACACAAGTCTGAATATAAACACTTTTTTATGAGGGACAAAAATAGGTAGACAAATTCTTTTCAACATTAGTTTAGTATAGTTTCGTGTCAGAAGAGGATTAGTTTGAGTTCATCAAGTATTGTGGAATAAGTTGAGTGATTTTAAGACTATGCCGCGTGGTCCAGAAATTTCTTTCGATGTGAAAACTAACATCATTGAGTTATACAAAGATGGTCAACGTCAAGTCGACATTGCCAAAAATTTGAAGCTGAAGCGTAATGCAGTTTGGGCAATATTGAACAAATATAGACAAAAAGGTATCTTGGAAGCCTCTAAGGGAAGTGGTCGGCCTAGAAAACTAAATGCTAGATCAGTTAGATTAATAAAAGTAATTTTGTTCAAAGAACCGTTTAAAACCCCAAGACAAATAAAAGCCAAAATCAAGACAAAAGGAATTGTCAGTATTTCTATGAAAACTATAAGTAGAAGATTAAATGATTTGAAGTTATTTGCACGTCGCCCGCTAATGTCGAGGAAAAACCGTAAGGACCGATTACAATTTACACGGTTACATCTTGATTGGAGCATCTGTGACTGGAAGAGTGTATGTTTCAATGACGAATCCAAGTTCAATATGTTTGGATCAGGTGGTGTTCATTACGTTAGACGTCCTAGTGGACAAAGATTGAACCCCAAGTACACTTTGCCCACTGTCAAACATGGAGGCGGGTCTGTTATGGTTTGAGGGTGCTTTTCGGCGTTTGGGATGAGACCTTTACATAGAATAGATGGCATTATGGATAAGTTTGTATACACAGACATACTAAAGCATGTCATGTTACCCTATATGGAAGACAATCTTCCAGCAATATAATGACTCGAATCACACTTCAAATCTCTTCTGGATGAAAAAATACCAGTTCTCAAATGGCGTTCACAGTCTCCTGACATAAACCCAACTGAAAATCTATGGGAATACTTAGATAAGCACATACGAGATAAAAATTATTCAAACAAGGATGAACTTTTTGCCGCTTTAGAGACAGATTGATGAATCTTATGTCAAGAAACTTTTACAATCTATGCCGAGACGATGCCAGGCGGTGATTGATAATAATGGTTATGCTACAAAATATTAACACAAACATGGTTGCTTTTCTATAATTCAATGAACTTTGCTTCTTTTTTCTATAATTGTTTTGCTTTGTCTATATATTTTTGTCCTTCATAGTTCCAGATTTTCAATTAATTTTTTATTGGAGGGAGTCTAATGAATTTATTTATGTATAGAGTATTATGCTAAAACGAATTATGTATACAGGTTGGTGTATCAATAAAACAAGTTAAAAAAGAAATACAGCACAATATTAATTTGTCTATATATTTTTGTCCATTACTGTATGTTCATATAAACTTTTCTTCCGAAAATGAGCTCAGGAATCATATCCTCTATTTTTAGCCATCAGTTAAATTACACCCTGTATATTTTTCCGCTAGTTTGACGGATATTTTAGAAGAAATCGACTATATTCATTTGATCTGTTACTACAAAAACGCCTTCTGATTGGTCCATTTTGATCCGGATCAAGAATTTTTTAGTAAAATCGGTCCTTAAAGTTACCACCAGACACACTGTAAAAGCAAATGTTAAATTTAACTGTTTTAAGGGGGTTAAGTGCAAGAATAGCCTATGACTAAACTTCGACCTAATAAAGACCTGTTATTAACATCACTATTATTACTTACAGGATCCTGTATACTGACTAAATATAACAACAAAACGTACACTGTCCACGACATCGCTTGGGATATGAATCCAATGGACACGTTTCCTACCAGGGACGGAGGTTCCATCTCTTTTGTGCAATACTACAAGAACCAATACGACATTACCATAAAAGATACAGAGCAGCCGTTGCTGATCAACAGGAAAAATGTATCACAGTCCGGAAGCAAGGAGAAAGTGGAGAAAATCGTTTGCCTAATTCCAGAATTGAGTAATATGACAGGGTTGACTGACGAGATGAGATCTGACTTCAAAGTAAGCATGTAGTCGATTCTTTAAAATGTGTTCATAAAAAGAAACAATTCATATTGCTAATTTTGTTTGTTTAAGATTTATCTAACATGATTGCTACAATTACATTCTTTTAAAAAATTACAACAATTACATAACATAATGGGTTGTCCAATAGGGACGCAGGAAAGTAAACGTCAATTTGACATAGACGCCATCTTTGTTTTCTGTCACCGACATGTCATTTTGTTAGTTGAATGTTTACCATTGATCGCTATGGAGTCGTATTCGATTGAAGACCGCATTAAAGTTATTCAACAGCACTACAAAAATGGTGCAAAAATAAAAAACACGTTTCGCGCGCTTCGTGAACATTTCGGTCGCAACAACCGCCCAAACGAAACAACCATCGGTCGTCTGGTGCGTAAATTCGAGGCAACAGGTTCTGTGGCAAATCTTCCAGGCTCTGGTCGGCCAAGGAGCGTTCGCACACCGGAAAATATTGCTGTTGTGAAGGAGAGTGTGAGAGACGATCCGAAACAATCAACAACGCGTCGATCCCAAGAATTGGGCATTTCGAGAACCAGTTTGCTCCGCATTCTCCACAAGGATTTGAATGTACACGCCTACAAGATCCAATTGACGCAAGAGCTGCGTCAGGCCGACCATTTTTCGGGCCGAACGTTCTCAGATTGGCTCCTTGAACACCGCCAAATTGATGCCAATTTTTCATCAAAAATCATGTTCAGCGACGAAGCGCATTTCACTTTGAATGGGACGGTAAACAAGCAAAACTGCCGCATCTGGGCGAACGAAAATCCCCGTGAGTATCAAGAGCAGCCGATGCATCCTCAAAAAGTGACTGTGTGGTGTGGATTGTGGTCAAAAGGCATCATCGGACCTTACTTTTTTGAAAATGCGGTCGGGAACGCCGTTACCGTCAATTCTGAGCGATATCACGTGATGATAGAGGACTATTTTTTGCCGCAACTTGAAGGAATGGATATGGACGATGTTTATTTCCAACAGGACGGTGCAACATGCCACACAACCAACGTCAATATCCATCGATTGCAGTCCTTCTTCGGTGATCGCGTGATTTCGCGCAGAGGAAATGTGCCATGGCCACCAAGATCGTGCGATTTGACTCCCTTGGACTTCTTTTTATGGGGATATTTGAAAAGCAAAGTCTACGTCAATAAACCAGCCACCCTCCAAGAACTCAAAAACAACATCATTGCCGAGATAAATGCAATAGAACCGACCATGTTGCAAAATGTCATTGAAAATTTCGACCATCGCGTGGACGTCTGTAAATCCAGTCGTGATGAACATTTGAGCGATATTATTTTTCATACATAAATGGTATAAATGAACCTTCAAAATAAAGTACCCAACTTGATTTGAATATCAATCTTTCTTGTTTTAATATGCGTTTACTTTCCTGCTTCCGTTTTGGACAACCCCATACAAATACTTAACAAAAACAAAACCTGCATCGCTAAGATTTTTTACTGATCATGAAATATTCCTTTAATTTTATTTTAAACATCTGCAAGTTACAAGTCGACTTCATATTATTTTGTTTATTAAATTCAAGTAATCCTTCCTGAAATATTGATTTGCTAGTTATACTTTCCAGTGGGAAAGTTCACGTTTCAAATTTGAATTGCGCGGCAACTGCATACGCGAGGAAGTGGGGAGAGGTCATAATCGACGCGTTCGGCGTGCGGGTTAAATAGTCACAATGGAACGTTGGACCGGAGCGCAACGAGCTTTTGCTATCGAGGCTTACTTTACGAGTGGTGATTCAAAGGCAGCTGCCCTTCGGAAATTTTGTACACGATACAAGAGATGTCCCAAGTAAGAACCTATTGAAAAAGTGGATTAAGAGGTTCCGAGAAACAGGCTCTATTCTTAGTCAACCCATTCTTGACCCCACACCTACTGTATTAACCGAAGAAAATGTTCGTCGTGTAAATGATTCGATCATTGCAAATCTTCGGCGTTCTGTACGGAAGCATTCCGCTGCTTTGGGAATCTCTAGGTCAATACTGCATGACATAATGAAGAAAAAAATGGGTTTTCATCCTTATAAAATCCAATCAGTCCATGCTTTGAAGGCAAGTGATAACGTATTACAAAAATGTTGTGCTGAACGGATGTTGAATTTTTTCCTACGCAGCGCAGACTCGAGAACGTTGTTTCCAGTGACGAGGCCCATTTTCACTTAGCCGCTTATATGAGCATTCAAAATTACAGATATTAGCCACCAACGAACCCAAAAGAGAAATATCAACAAGAGTCCAAAGGTGACTGTTTGATGCGCCTAATCATAGACAGGGGCGGCTGGCCCTTAAGTCCTGCAGAGCTGCAGAACTGCCAAAACGTTTGTCTTAACAGAAAAAAGCAGTAGTAATTTGATCATTATTTATTTTCCATGTTATCACGCAAATAGAA
This sequence comes from Acanthoscelides obtectus, assembly GCA_963669975.1. Taxonomy (NCBI): domain Eukaryota; kingdom Metazoa; phylum Arthropoda; class Insecta; order Coleoptera; family Chrysomelidae; genus Acanthoscelides; species Acanthoscelides obtectus. The sequence goes on along the minus strand of CAVLJG010000006.1, from coordinate 101,447,996 downwards.
ACAATACTGGCAACGCTGCCCACGCAAGACACGGCGTCGAGTCTGTTTAGTACTGAGAAAGCATTATAATCGACCAATTGCGTACTTGTCATTTTCGTCGCGACCGCAGCGTAACATTATTCATGGGCCACTTGAAAAGGGTCTGTGCACTACTTCGACACAAGCCGCACGCACTTGCTGTTGCCTGTCTCTACAAAATCAAATGCGCGATTTAAGCATCAGCATGTGCTGCACGTTATACAGATCCGTACAGATCTAATGCGAAGTACGATATCTGATTGGTCGGTCGGTGCTCGGTATAAAATTTTGCGGAGCATTTGAATTGGCGCTACGGGGCCACGATGAAACCGAGAGCTCCCAAAACCCGGGAATATTTCGTGGACCTATTAATTTTTCTGCTGAGCTTGATACAACCTTAAGCGAACACATAAAAGATGCTTCAATATTTAAAGGAACTTCGAAATAAATACAAAACGATCTACTGGATTGTATTCTTGAAGTTTGTCATGAAGAAATAATAAAACAGATTAACAGAGCCTCCTATTTTGCGATCATAGCAGATGAAACAACGGACATTTCGGGGAAAACCCAACTGGTAACAATTTTCAGATACGTATTTAACGGCGAACCAGTAGAACGTTTTTGGAATTATATGAATCCCGAAAAATGTGACGCTGGTACTCTCACAAGACATATTTTGAGCGTCGTAGATCCATTAACAGGAAATTTCCCTAACAAACTGATTTCACAAAGCAATGATGGAGCCGCGGTAATGAGCGGACATAACGCTGGAGTACAGGCAAAAATTAAACAAAGATATCCATTTGCTCACTATGTGCATTGCTATGCGCATCAGTTAAACCTGATGTCTCAAGCTGCTTCCGCAAATGCTCAAGTTCGGGTGTTCTTTGGCGATTTGAAAGATATTCCTGGATTTTTTAATAATTCTCCTCAACGCGTAGAGGTACTGAACAGAATTGTGGGGAAAAATTCCCCAAGGAGCAACAACTCGTTGGAATTTTAATATTCGAACAATAAATGTAGTGTTTGAGAACCGAGAATCACTCATTGAATGCATGGAAGAAATAGAAGAAAATTTCACTAATGAAACCGTTTGCAAGGCAGCTTGCGGTATTCGCCGTATGTTAAACGATTCTGTTTTCGTATTTGGTTGAAATGTTTTCATCATGTCATGCCTCACGTTGACATTTTGTTCAACCAGTTGCAGAAGAGAAAAGCCGAGCCAGCGCAAGTTAAAACGGCTATCGATAATTTTGAAAAATATATTTTCGATGTGAGAAATAAAATTGATGACATAATAAATGAAGCCAAAAGTATTTGCACTGCACCGAGTTGTCGCATTAGAAGTATGCGACAATATAGTGAATTCTGCAAATGACAGATTTCAATTCAAAGATCATTTGGTAGCCGCATCCCTTTTTTCCCCGAACACTTTGGAGAATACTGTGGTACGTTTCCTGATGACAAGTTGGAAACTACCTGCTTGGCTTATCCCAAATTAGGAAAAAGTCGTTTAAAGACAGAGTTGTCTGTTATTTATGCACGGAATGATTGCCGAGATTTACATGGAACTCTGTCTCTTTTGAAATTTTTGATACAAAACAGTTTGGAGGAAACACTAAAAGAAACAAAAAAGCTATTAGAAATTATTGTTACAACTTCTATGTAAACATCAGAGGCTGAGTGAAACTTCTCAACATTGAAAAGAATCAAGACGTTTCTTCGAAATACTATTACTCAGGATCGCGTTACAGCGTTGTTCATTGAAAAGTAATTTATTTCGACCATAGAAAATTTCAACGGGAATGTGATTCACAAATTTGCTGCCAAGGAGCGCAGGATCGAACTGACATATAAAAAATAGGTAAGTTCGGATTTGCAGAATACCTGTTTTATTTTGCCGCAAGCCGCCACTGATCCTAGAGCCGTATTTCTTTGAACATGAAAATGGTCATGCATTGATTTCCGAGCGATACAAGGACATGATTGACAGTTTTTTTTCTCCGATTGTAAGAACAGATCTCGATTTAACAGAAACACATGGTTTCAACAGGATGGACCACTGCCCGTACTTCCAGAGAATCGATGGACACGGTGAAAGCACTTTTTCCTCAAAAAGTTATATCGAAGTTTGGAGACATTCACTGGCCTCCTAGGTCACCCGACCTCAAGCCATGCGATGTTTTTTGTGGGGTTATCTAAAGTCAAAAGTGTATTCCAATAATCCACGAACATTGGAGGAGCTTAAAGACAACATTCGACGAGAAATAAACATCACTCTGGGACTATACAAGATAATTTTTCAGAATTTGCGCGCGCGATTGATGGCAGACATTGTGACGGAATGATATCACTGATCAACAGCCAAAAAATATCCTAAATAAAATCAACAAAATATTACTATTTTTAATGTGCTAAAACCGGAATGAAACTTATTTTTTCAATATTAGTTCAAGTTTTAGAGATACGGTAATTATATGTGTTCCTGCTGTGACAGTGTTAATATACTGTAATTCACAAGAATGCACGTGCTACATTTTTATATTCGGCAAGGAAAGATGATGTAATCGGCATGATTGTGTTACGTTATACATACGTGTACATTATATTGTTTTATATTAGCCATTTTTTCCTCAGTTGGCTGACAGCGTTCATGCAAGATGTCTCGAAAGTGTGTAAACAACCCAGATCAGTTTTGTTACGTGTGACTTCACATCAAATCAGTGACTTTTGCGTCTCAGAGACAGTCTATTACTCCACTAATAACAAAGGCATATCAGCTTTATTTCGGTTGTAAACTAGGTGATCAAGACAAACAGTGGGCACCCCACATCTGCTGTGCTTCAAGTCTGAGGAGCTGGTTAAATGGCAAAAAACGGTCTATGCGCTTTGCTGTCCCAATGGTTTGGAGAGAGCCTACAAATCATATTAACGATTGTTACTTTTGCATGGTACCTTGTGTTGGACACAGGCATGTCCAAGAAAAAAAAATCGGTTATTAACTACCCAAACATACCATCTGCGATGAGACCTGTGCCTCACAGTGACGAAAATCCTATTCCAAAACCCCCAGAATCCTACACTTGCGAATCAGAAAACGAATCAGATCATGGCGATCGAGTGATTCGTCAGGAAGAAGATATGCCATCAACGTCAAGAGATCCTGATTTTATACCGAGCACGTCATGCCACCAATCGCACAAAATAACACAGTCAGAATTAAATGATCTTGTAAGAGATTTAGAACTTCCAAAATGTAAGGCAGAGTTACTTGGATCAAGACTGCAGCAGTGGAACTTGTTAGAAGACGATGTTTCGGTATGTGTTTTCCGTAAACGCCACAAAGACTTAGAACCATTTTTCAATATGGAGAATAACTTGAGTTTTCTGCAGTAACATTAACGGCTTACTGGCGGCTTTAAATATAAACTATAACCCAGAAGAATGGAGATTATTTATAGACAGTTCAACATTGAGTTTAAAGGCAGTGTTATTGCATATTGGAAATATTTTACCATCTCTTCCTGTAGGGTATGCAGTTCACATGAAAGAATCATATGACAATATGAAGTACCTATTGACATGGATAAAATACGATGAGCACCAATGGCATATTTGTGGCGATTTGAAAGTTGTTGCACTTTTACTTGGGCTACAGCTAGGCTACACAAATTTTTGCTGTTTTTTGTGTGAATGGGACAGTCGGGCAAAGGCACTTCATTACACCAGACAAAACTGGCCTGTTCGTCAATTCCTAGAGCCACGTCATAAAAATGTACAGCATATGCCATTAGTAGATTCGAAAAAAAATTTATTACCACCACTACATATCAAGTTGGGCCTAATGAAAAACTTTGTCAACGCATTAGATAGAGATGGGTCAGCTCTTCAATACCTGCGTCAGAAATTTCCAAGACTAAGTGAGGCAAAGGTTAAAGAAGGTATTTTTGTTGGGCAACAGATTCGAAATATTTTGAAAGATACACAGTTTGAAAACACTTTAACAGGTATTGAAAAAACTGCTTGGAATGATTTCCGTCTGGTGGTCACTAATTTCTTGGGAAATAGAAAAGCTGACAACTATAAAACCCTTGTCAAAAATATGCTGTCATCGTATCAAAAGATGGACTGTAATATGTCTCTTAAGATACATTTCCTACACTTATACCTGGACTTTTTTCCTGACAATTGCGGAGCCGTAAGTGATGAGCACGGCGAACGTTTTCATCAGGATATTTCAACAATGGAAAAAAGGTACCAGGGAAAGTGGAATCCTTCCATGCTTGCAGACTACTGTTGGACTCTTGGTAGAGATGCTCCAGAAACGATCCATAAAAGAACAGAAAAGAGACAGCGCATATAGTGATTCTTATAAGTATATGAATCTTGTTACTTTTTTTAATATATCCTTAAAAATAATTTTTTTTTTCTAAACCGCAACTAATTTTTTTATTTCATTGTCATTTTTGGATTCAGCGCCCCATAATTAACAAAGAAGTGCACTTTTCCCACAAGATACAATTAAAAAACTAAAATTTGTTGTCCAGTGTATTTAATAAAAAATCGATTTTATGAATATGTTGATAGTAATAAATATTTTCTTTTCATTAAGTTTGTATTTTTATTCTTAAATCAAAAAGTGAACTTTCCCACTGAAATTTTTATTATTATCATGAAAAAAAAAATCATTTCATATTGCTATTTAACGTGTAAATGCAAATAATGTGTTTTAGGTGATGAAAGACGTTGCGCAATATACCCGGATAACTCCGAATCAGCGAATTAACGCGCTCAGAACTTATCTGGAAAATATCAAAAAATCTCCAGAGGCGCAGAAGGTTCTCAGTGATTGGGGACTCGCTATTGCTCAAAATCCTATCGATTTACATGCTAGGCAGCTTGATAATGAAATCATCTATTTCGGCAACAATCAGGTGCAGACCAATAACAATGCTGATTGGAATCGGGCTGTAGGAGAAAATAAGGTTAGTTGTGAGAAATCAAGTAAACCTTTCCCCAATGTAGCTCAACACATCTAAACGAGAAATAACATTTGAATATTTAGTATATCGTCAAGTGGCAGCGGCGTTTCCTTCAGACATCCATGAACACTCTAAACATTTTCATTCAATTATATCGTTGGACGAATTCTATATATGCCTTGTGCCTGGTGCTTTCAAGGGATTGCATTTGATTTTTCGAATTTATTTCAGGTAACAGGCCCGGTAGATATTTTCAACTGGATAGTTTTCTTCACGGATAGAGACGCAAAGAACGCGCAAATGTTCGCTCAGACCATGATGAAGTTGGCCCCAGTCATGGGCTGTCGTATCAACCAACCTAGACCGATAAAATTACCCAATGACAGAACAGAAACGTACATGACTTATTGTCAAGAGAATATTGATAAAAACACACAGGTAACAGATGAAACTTAATCAGTTCTGTCTACGGTACTCAATTTTTACAATTTCAGATTGTGGTGTTCATATGTCCAACGATGAGAACAGACCGTTATTCTGTCATAAAGAAGATATGCTGCACTCAAATCCCGGTCGCCTCGCAAGTAATCAATTCCAGAACTTTGGGCAATCCTTCAAAGGTTAGATCTATCATACAGAAAATTGCACTACAAATGAACTGCAAGTTGGGTGGAACTTTGTGGACTGTTCGATTCCCCTTCAAAGGTAATACTGATTTGTTTTAATATTTTTTTAAGACTTGACTGGACAAAACTTAAGCCAACTTTTGTCCGGGGAGCTCCTTCTTAACACATTGACCACAATGTCAGTCATCGGTGACCAACACTGCATTTTTTTAACTTGTTATTTAGCTGTGTCAGTCATGAGTTATATCATTATATTGGGTGTACCTAACGCGGAATGCTTCGAAATAAATAAAATATTTATACACTTAAATATTCCATTAAAGCATTGTTTTTTGTTTTACGAAAAGCGCTTGTTTTGTTTCAGATTTATTTAGCAATAATGCTACAATATCCATAATATCCACATTACACAGTATATCACAAAATATATTATGTCTTCAAGATTATATATTTTTATAATACAAAATTTCACTACTACGAATTCTGGTTTTCCATGAGATATTTTATCAATTTCCCTTTGAACATTTTCAAACTGACAAACATCTTGATATCATTACTTAATTTATTAAATTCGTACAATCCCTTTTGAAATACTGACTTGCTCGTTATATTGCTACTGCAGTTTTGTAAATGAAAGTCTATACTTCCTCTAGTAGAATAATTGTGGCACTCATTGTTCAATACAATAAAATTTTCCAAGTGATTTGGTAGAAGATGATTTTTTAACTTGAATATGAAAATGAAAAGTAGGCTATGAAAATTTTAATATATAACCATTGTAGTTCTTTCAGCATAAAATTTATTCTAGTATATTTATTTTTATTTACGATGATTCTCATAGCTTTATTTTGTAAGATTTGTAATTTTGAAAATACAGTTTCATTTGCAGTGAACAAAATAGTCGAAAAATATAACAAATGAGGAAGAATGATAGTGCTGTACACAATTTTTTTAGAATAAAAATTTTTGAAATAATATATTCATAGTGCCCTTCAAATTTTAATTTACTATCTCCTATATGCCCAAATATTTGAATGATTCGATTGACACAATTTTTCCATGATTAATTGTAAGATTTTTGTCTAAAGATTTTCCTATTAGCATATATTTTGTTTTGTTTGTATTTCGTTTAACTTTATTTACATTTAACAAATTTATTACGTTTTCCATATCATTATTTAACCGCTCTATTGCAGTTTCAATGTTTTTACTTGATATATATATATATATATATATATATTAATGTACAATTATTATTAATATATATATATACAGGGTTATCCAAATTAAGTGTCCACCATTAGTAACTTTGTTATTAGTGAAAATACAAAGTTGTTTGAATTAGCAAACTAGTAGCATTTTTAACGCTGGTAAAAATGAGAAATAAAAAAAACAATTGAGAGTCGTTATTTTGATTTTTTTCAGTAAAATAACATTTTTTTAAATGGAAACCCCTGTATATTATATTTTTTTCTGTTAAAGCATCAAATTTTAAACGAAAAAGCTTACAATAACTTTTCTCCTAGGTTACAAATTGTTGAAGTTATGGCCTCCAATCTGAAACAATTAAATTGTATCGACAAACTTTATTTTCAACATCAACTTATAATCTTACAAAATACAATAACAATTTTTTTTAAAGAAGATGCTCGAAAACACCACCTTGTTCTTCAATACATTTTTGGGCACGTTTTTCAACTGCTCGAACTGTCTTAAGTATGGTCCTACCATCTATCTGGGTTATCTTTTCCCTAACTGCAGTCTTTAACGCGTCAAGGTTATCGTACCTTCGCTTGTAAATTTGGTTCTTTAAGTAACCCCACAAGAAGTAATCAAGTGGGTTTAGATCTGGTGATCTGGGAGGCCACTGTATTGGGCCATTTGTTCCTATCCACTGATCATTAAAAGTAGTACTTAGAAAATGATAAGTACCTCTGGAGTTGTGGGCAGGTGCGCCATCTTGCTGAAAATGCAGATGATGTCTACTTATAAGATCCAATTCGTCTAAGAAATTAGTCAGAATTTCTGACATAAATTCCACATATCTTTCACCAGTTAGGGTTCCCTCATAAAAGAACGGGCCAACAATTTTTGAACCAATTATACCGCACCAAACGTTGAAACTGAAACGGACTTGTGGGCCTCTTGGATGTACTAACAAAAGATTTTCTCTTGACCAATAATGGTGGTTTTTTCTATTAAACATTCCAGAATTTGAAAAATTTGATTCATCTGTCCATAAAAGGTAACGAAAGTTATTTACATTTTGGCGACAGAAGCTAAGATACCAATGGCAAAAAACAAGTCTTCTCTCTGGATCCCCTGCCAAAAGCGTTTGAACTGGTCGGTACTTATACGGAATAAATTTGTATTTTTTTAAAATCCTTTGAACAGTACCATAACTGAAATTAGAGTCCTTGAGAATATCTGCTATTGAATTCTCACGATAAGCTTCAAAATATCCAATAACTGCAATTTCCGTGGCCTCGCTTATTATGAATTCTTTTTTTGCCCTTGTTTTAGCAAAAACATTTTCGTTGCCCCTAAATTTTCGATAAAGTCTCAGAAAATATCGTTCATACGGTTGAATGCGAGCGGGATATAATTCACTGTAGTATTCTCTTGCTCTCAAGGAGGATTTTCTGCACACTAAATAGCATTCTAACATATCACACTTTTCTTCATGGGAGAACATTTTTCTTTAAATTAATGACACAATAAAGCTTATAAACAAGTATTTACACTAATGTTTGACATTATTTGATTTTATCATTGTTTTCCAAAGCCTTCTAGTTGCGAGTATGTCCAGTTTAACAATTTGTCGCTTATCTTAATGCTGTCAAATCGCGAACGCCATGTTGTTTTCATAGCCGTCTTAATATTATAATACTGCAAATAATTAAAAATATTTATCGTTATTTTGACTTTATTTTTGACTTTAGCGGAAAAGTCATTATGAACTTTTTTGTTTAAAATTTGATGCTTTAACAGAAAAAAATATAATATACAGGGGTTTTCATTTAAAAAAATGTTATTTTACTGAAAAAATCAAAATAACGACTCTCAATTCTTTTTTTAAATTTCTCATTTTTACCAGCGTTAAAAATGCTACTAGTTTGCTAATTCAAACAACTTTGTATTTTCACTAATAACAAAGTTACTAATGGTGGACACTTAATTTGGATAACCCTGTATATATATATATATATATGTTAATGTATCATCAGCAAATAGTTGAATTTTGCAGTGTTGAATATCGTTAATATATAAAATAACTAGTAATGGACCTAATTTGCTACTCTGTGGCACACCTACTGAAATGTTTTTAATGTTTGATAATGTATTGCCAATTTTAGTTCTTTGACTTCTGTTGGTTAAATAATTTTGTAATAAGTTGAATACTGAACCTTGAAATCCATAGCAATGAAATTTCGTTAACAATTTCTCGCTGTCAATAGTCTCGAATGCTCTCTTGAAATCTAAGAACAATGTTACTGTAAACTTTTTTTCATCCATATTTCGCCTCCATTATTCTACTACCATTTGTATTGCTGTTTTTCTGAATCCTGCTTGAAATTTTGTCAATATCTTATTTTCTTCAATATATTCAATGACGTGTTGATATATGATTCCTTCTAAGAGCTTCTAGGTTTATAAGTTTTCATTCAAGGTTCTGGATGAAAGGCTACTCCTTCGCGTTATTTCCTGCAATAAATGTATTTCGGTTCGACCTGGTGTTTTTTTTTTCTTTTTGATTTGGAAGACGTTTTCCCGGTATGCTCATATCTACGCCTTAAACGGTATATTGAGGACCGATCAACATTATAAATTAAAAATTCTATAATATGAGATATAGTCGACTTTCGAAAAATTTGAGATTTCACTTTCTTAGAATAGTCCAAAGATCAAAAACATGCATAGAAAAATTTCCAAGATCAAAATTGAGAATCTGACATAGCCCCCTTGCTCACCCTGTATAAGTGGGTAAATAAATGAAATATACCGGTCGAACCGTGTACGTTTTCTCAAAAAGTTGGTAAACAACCTCCCGAATACCTCAATTCAATGTCCCTTTCTGTTCCGAAAATATCGAGATTTGAATTTGGGTAAAATTGCAAAGCAACTGTTCACCAGTTTAGTTAGGTTGCTTTGATTTCCACTTACATCTTGCTGTTATTCAATTTTCAGGTTGGATGATTTGCGGAATCGACGTATATCACGGCAGCAAAAGTGAGAAAACGTCCGTCTGCGGATTTGTGGCCAGCATGAATGAGACCGTTTCGAGATGGTTCAGTTTGGCAAAGTTTCAAGACAAAGAATTGGGCGATTATCTCAAAGAAACTTTTATAAAAGCACTGGATAGGTGGAAGATGGAAAATGGCTCGTTTCCATCCAAAGGTGAGTTCAGCATACTGTCCAGCAGACTACTGGTATGTGACGAAACGCGCTCTTCTGTTTCCAAGGAGTAAACAAAATCTAACCCTTTTTTCACTGTGCGTGCAGAGCGAATTTCGTGTGTAGGAGTGTCTTTCGGTGGCACCATAGTTCCAGAACAGATAATCTCTTCAGCCCTTTTTGGATGGAGGTCGCACAGTTTTTGAAATATGTAATAATTACTTTTATTTTGCCTTAAGCGTTAATTTCATATTTTGATTTCAGTTGTGGTAATTCGTGATGGTGTAGGAGATGGTCAGTTAGATCATTGTAAACGCTATGAAATCGAGCAGTTGGAGGGCGTTTTAAGAGACCTGGAATTACCAGTACAAATATGCTTCATAGTAGTACAAAAACGTATCAACACCCGTATATTCACCCAAGGTATGTATGCATCTGGAACCAGATTCTAACTCGATTTTTACCTTTGAAATTAATTTAGATAAATATGCTTTATTTTCTGAAGAATGAAGTCATTCTTATCAACAAAGGTGACATGCAGTAATGTACAAAAGTATATAGACAAATATGAATGTTTACCTGAATACCTTTAGAAAACGAATTCATACTTCATTGCTCCATAAACAAATGCGTTATTAGTAGAAAAACTAAATTCCTTGTTTTTACATTATCTGCAATGAACACAATACTAGTCTGAATATAAGCACTTTTTTATGAGGGACAAAAATGTGTAGACAAAGATTAGTTTGGTACAGTTTCGTGTCAGAAGAGGATTAGTTTGTGTTCATCAAGTATTGTGGAATAAGTTGAGTGATTTTAAGACCATGCCGCATGGTCCAGAAATTTCTTTCGATGTGAAAACTAAGATCATTGAGTTATACAAAGGTGGTCAACGTCAAGTCGACATTGCCAAAAATTTGAAGCTGAAGCGTAAAGCAGTTTGGGCAATATTGAACAAATATAAGCAAAAAGGTATATTGGAAGCCTCTAAAAGAAGTGGTCGGCCTAGAAAACTAAATGCTAGATCAATTAGATTAATAAAAGTAATTTCGTCCAAAGATCGTCCAAACTCGAGGGAAAAAAGGTTTGTTAGATATACCATATTAAGTATGTCTATATCGTCGCCTTTCTCTCGAAGTGTCCTAACTGACAAAATGCCAAAAATTGAGATAACCAGCATATGACGAAGAGGCATACAGTGAAAGCTCCCATAAGCGGACACTCACGGTTCCGTAACTTTTGTCCGCTTATGGGAGGTGTCCGTTTAAAAGAGAGTATGTAAGTATAGAGTATAAATAACGGGGTATATAATCATGAGGAAATGAGGTATTATAATCATGAGAAAAATGAAACAGAAACTCGCCACATTTTTAAAGTATGTATTTATGCTATATATCTATATAATATATGTACATATACGCATACAAAAACATAAATGCTTCAATACATGGTACGAGAATTTAAAAAAAAACATTATTCTTTAGCTTGTTGAAAAAAGTTTAAAATGTTTGTCTGACGAAATTTCACCATCTTTTGCTGAAGGAGACAATTTTCGTAATAACTTTCTAAATTTTTCAAATGTTGAAATGCAGTGAAATCATCTTTAGCAAATTTTTTCAATATAGAAATATGATTTAGAGCTTCCCCATATGAATTTATCGTTTTTGAACCGCTTAGTGAGTCCACCAGTTCCACTTCTTCTTCTGAGTCGTTTGGACTACCATATTCAAGTTGGCCTGGGCTTTCTACATCCAAATTCGAAAAGTTGCCAATGGCATATTCTTCTGTTGTTATGTTATTGTCTATGGCCAGGAAATCATCTACTTTCTGGGGATCTGCTACTCCTAAATGTTTGGCATGTCGCAGTAACTGAGCAAGTGTCGCTAAGGGCAAATCGTCTTCAGCATCGCAATAATTTTGCTCAGCAAATTCTGAGCTACATTCACTTTTTCTGAATCCAGCTTTGCCAAAACAGTTTTTAATTGTAGAGGAATTTACTTTATTCCATGCTGTTTTTATAAAATACAAAGCTTCTAACACATTGATAGACTTTGTAAGCTCAGATAAGCTTTGACCATCGTCAATTTTTGTTAAAATATGTTTTAAAATCAAGTGCCGATAATAAAATTTAAAGTTCTGTATGACACCTTGATCCATGGGCTGACAAACAGAAGTTGTGTTTGGCGGTAAAAATATAATTTTCACATTTTTCATTTTCATATCACGAGGATGAGAGCATGCATTGTCTAAAAATAAAAGAACTTGCCTTTTTTGGATTCTCATTTTCCGGTCGAATTCGACTAACCACTCAGACATGATTTCTCGGGTCATCCATGCCTTTTTGTTGGATTTCCAAGTCGCTGGTAGAACCTTAATAGCAACGTTTTTTAAAGCACGGGGACGAGCCGCTTTCCCGGTCACAATCAAATCGCATTTTTCACCGGCCATATTTGCACAGAATAAAATGGTTAGTCTATCTTTAGACAACTTTCCACCCACACATGTTTCTCCTTTAAAGGACAGAGTTTTGTCGGGCAATGCGCGAAAAAAAAGTCCACTCTCATCTGCGTTGTACACATCTTCTGGTTTGTAGCCAAGCAACATGGACGGAAGTTTCTCCAAAAATTGTGACACATCAACTTGATCTACTGCAGCAGCTTCGCCAGATATGTATTTGAAACTCACACTATGTCTCTTGCGCCACTTTTGCAGCCACCCGTCGGACGCACTGAAATTATTATAGCCCAAAGTAGTGGCGATTTCTTTAGCTTTCATTTTCACTAACGGCCCTGAGATTGGAATGTTCTGACTTCTAGCTTTCACAAACCACTCAAAACATGTTTTGTCTATAGCAAAACCTTCCTTTTTTTAAAAATCCTTCTTTTGATTTATATTAGTTCCTGATTGCCATTTACTCCTGATATCTTCCTTATTTTTGGCAATTTCAGCTGCTTGCGTTTTCCCAATATTAAACCTCTTTGCCAAATGACGAACTGAAACACTTTCTCTGTCTAATACGTTAACAACTTCCATCTTTTCCTTTAACGAGAGCATCCTTTTTTTGGTGCCATTTTACAGTTTCAATAATAAAATACGTAACTCAATCAACTACGAATTTGCCTGAACTGAAGACAAGCCACAAGATTACATACAGGCTACCCAACGAAATGCGTAAATGGGGAATCACCTAATATAAATCGGGGAATTACCGAATTTTATGTATGTAGATATGTGCATTGCAATAAGCGGAACTAAAAAATCGTCCGGGTATTAGAGTTTCGCGTCCGCTTATGGGAGATTTTTTGATCACATACAGGAAAATCTAGTGTCCGCGTCCGTTTATAAGAGCGTCCGTTTATCGGAATGCATTTAACAGTGAAAATTGATGGCTGAAATTCGGTTCCAGGAACTTTGTCCGGTTAAAAGAGATGTCCGCTTATGGGAGCTGTCCGCAAGGAGAGCTTTCACTGTAACTATATATCTATTAGCGTAGGCAACACACCATTAACCCCTGGGTGTCCTATCTGCAGAGGTGAATATATAATTCGCACGAAGAGACCAAACTGAAGATAGGTCTCTTAGTGTGCGCACCCCGGTGGTCGAATACCGGTCAAAGTGAGGGAGACTCTGCCCACAGTGCAATTCATACTACGATAAAGGGAGCTGGAGATCTTTTTGAACCTTGACAACTCTATCCGGTTTTTCGATTGGCCAGGAAACGTCAACCTTATTTAGCAATCCCAATAAATTTTTTGACTGCAAGAAACTTTCAAAAGATTTAAGAATGTTCTCCACACGGCAAACTGATAAAGGGCAAAATACTAAATGGGGTTTATAGTAAGAAAAGACATACTCACCAAAATATTTTTCAAGTCTAGTTATGACAGTATTGAGTTACAAAGACTGATGAAAAATAGTAATGATATAAATGATATTAAGCTAGAACAACGTAAAAATAACAACAAAAACAAAAAAGAAGTACTCCGATTTAATTTCCTTATGTGAAAATCCAACTCCCCGTTGTACACTTACCAGAATTCCAAAACTTTTTTAGAAATTTGCCCCATGAAACGGAATGAATTTTTAATAATTTTGCCCTTTTTTGTGTATCATAAAACATCAACATTAGCTTGTAATATGTCAAAGATAATGTTTAAGTTAGTCGCTTTTCTTTTAGTTTTTATTTCAATAAAAATTGCTTTGACGTTTCGAGTTGTGTTCTTCAGCTCATGACCTAATAGTTGTGTCATAATCTACATTTTAGGCATGGACATTGAGGGACATTTTTTAGAGAAAAGCTAAAATTCAAAGGTCGATCTGACCTTTACATGAACTCTGCTGTAACCAGACCAACGATTACTTAAAAAATACAAAAGTATAATAACAAGAACTTTAATAAAAATATATTTTAGCTCTATCTGACAACGAGCTTCTGAAAATTCTCACGAAGTGACCTGCGTGCGTTTTCCAATTTTTTACAAAGTAACTTAATAAGCTACCGCAAGTATTGAAACAGCATATGATCGACAATGAATATGGTATGATACAGTGAAATTTTCAATTTGGAAATATCTAAACTTTACATAAAATGCTCAATCACCAACACGCCGATTTCGTTTTCTTGCTCTCCTGTAAAATTTACTAAACGTTGGTTAGGACACTTGGTGAGAATGCCGACGAAGAGACCAAACTGAAGATAGGTCTCTTAGTGTGCAATAATCCTTGTTAGTATACGCAGCCCGGTGGTCGAATACTGGTCAAAGTGAGGGAGACTGCCCACAGTGCAATTCATATGCGATAAAGGGAGCTGGAGATCTTTTTGAACCTTGACAACTCTATCCGGTTTTTCGATTGGCCAGGAAACGTCAACCTTATTTAGCAATCCCAATAAATTTTTTGACTGCAAGAAACTTTCAAAAGATTTAAGAATGTTCTCCACACGGCAAACTGATAAAGGGCAAAATACTAAATGGGGTTTATGGTAAGAAAAGACATACTCACCAAAATATTTTTCAAGTCTAGTTATGACAGTATTGAGTTACAAAGACTGATGAAAAATAGTAATGATATAAATGATATTAAGCTAGAACAACGTAAAAATAACAACAAAAACAAAAAAGAAGTACTCCGATTTAATTTCCTTATGTGAAAATCCAACTCCCCATGGTACGCTTACCAGAATTCCAAAACTATTTTAGAAATTTGCCCCATGAAACGGAATGAATTTTTAATAATTTTGCCCTTTTTTGTGTATCATAATATATCAATATTAGCTTGTAATATGTCAAAAGATAATGTTTAAGTTAGTTGCTTTTCTTTTAGTTTTTATTTCAATAAAAATTTCTTTGACGTTTCGAGTTGTGTTCTTCAGCTCATCACGTAATAGTTGTGTCATAATCTTCATTTTAGGCATGGACATTGAGGGACATTTTTTAGAGAAAAGCTAAAATTCAAAGGTCGATCTGACCTTCTTTACATGAACTCTGCTGTAAGCAGACCAACAATTACTTAAAAAATACAAAAGTATAATAACAAGAACTTTAATAAAAATATATTTTATCTCTATCTGACAACGAGCTTCTGAAAATTCTCACGAAGTGACCTGCGTGCGTTTTCCAATTTTTTACAAAGTAACTTAATAAGCTACCGCAAGTATTGAAACAGCATATGATCGACAATGAATATGGTATGATACAGTGAAATTTTCAATTTGGAAATATCTAAACTTTACATACAATGCTCAATCACCAACACGCCGATTTCGTTTTCTTGCTCTCCTGTAAAATTTACTAAACGTTGGTTAGGACACTTGGTGAGAAAGCCGACGATATGCATAATATAATATATGTATGTTCATATGTATCATTTTGTGCAAAAAGCAAAAAGGCAGCTTATAAAATAATATTCTATTCTAGTACGATGTCTTTTTAGTTTTGCATATGGAAATAAAACAACCCGGTAGGTAGTTTTAAATGACTTTATTGTTTTTCGAAGTATTCTCCGCGAAGATTTATTCCACTCGTTTGCTGGCAGATCCAAAACGGCATTTTTGAATGCATCAACTGCTTCTTCTGGTGACTGGAACCTTTGACCACGCAGTTTGTTTTTAATTTTCGGGAATGTAAAGAAATCGTTAGGACTTGGATCGGGACTATATGGAGGATGGTCCAATAATTCCACGTTTTCTTCCGTTAAATACTGCGTTGTTTTTTGGGCTGTGTGCGAGCTTGCATTGTCTTGGTGGAGGATGATTCTTCTTTCGAGGTTGATTTTTCGAAGCTCGGTGATGACTTTTGCCAAACAAATGGTGGTATACCAATCCGCAGTAATAGTTATTTGCTCATTAAGAGGAATTGTTGCAATATGACCCGCTTTTGACACAAATGTCGCGACCATCTTTTGCGAAACACTTCGAGAACGGATGACTTTTGTTGGCTTTTCTTCACCTTGGAACACCCAAACAGCGGACTGTCGTTTATTTTCTGGTTCATAACAGTAAATCCACGATTCATCACCACTAACAATGCTGTAAACATTTTTTGAGTTTCCGGAATTGAAACATTCAAGCGTTTTTTGACACCAATTAACCCTGGCTGCTTTCTGCTCTTCAGTCAACAGGTGGGGTATCCAACGAGAAACTAATGTTCTTACTCCTAATTCTTCATGTAAAATTTTTTGAATTGAGGTCTTTGAGATCTTCAAGGACGCCTCAATCTCGCGATATGTCACATGTCTATCTTCAATGATGAGTTTGCGCACAGCATTGACGTTTTCCTGGGTGACTGCCGTTTTTGGTGCACCCACCCTGGGATCGTCGCGAAGACTCGCCCGTCCACATTTGAATTCTCCATACCAACGGGAAATTGTCGACTGATGTGGCGCTTCGTTGCCGAAAACAGACACTAACTCAGCAAGGCATTCTTGTTGCGATAATTGTCTCTGCAAGTTGTAATAAATTATGGCGCGGAAATGTTCTCGGTTGAGTTCCGTTTTTCTAATGACTTGGTGACCCTTAAAAATTCAGTGTAGTGAGAACACATTGTATTGTTGTGAAACTTTGAATTTAAATTTACTAAAGAGTGAGGTTACGATTCAGTACTGACGTGCGATCCGCGCAGTCTACTATGTTTATATATGCAAAACTTAAAAGACATTCCTCGTATTACCACCCAAAGTACAAATTTGAAGTTCTATAAAACAGCAAGCAGAGACTTCTTAAAGAAAAAGTATTATCGTAGAAGTTACATCATGACCTATAATTTCTAAAGAAGAAATGATATATTTGCGATATGCGCTAAAGCGTAGTTCGTCCTCTCATTGCAACAATTTAATAGATATTTTTTTCATGTATGGCTCTCACAAAACCTATGTCTTTCTGATGTCAGTGCGCTACATGGAAAATTGTATTAAAAGTTGTGGGAAGGATAGAATCAATCTGCTTGACGCTATTTTTTTGTTTCAGGTAGGGAAGGTTACGAGAATCCTCCCCCCGGGACCATTATAGATTACGATATCTCTCGAAAGTATCTACGGGACTTTTTCCTGGTACCGCAGAACGTTCGACAGGGAACAGTGAATCCCACACACTACATTGTTCTTCATGACACAATTAACTTGAAGCCTGACCACACACAGCGATTGTGCTACAAGCTGTGCCATTTGTATTATAATTGGCCGGGTACCATTAGGTAAGTGGATATATATTTTTTTTAATAAATTATTCACATCAATTAATCTGTGTATGTAATTAGAGAAGAAAAAAGGAAATTCTACGATAAACAAATCGATAATAACAAGTGCGACAGTGTAAAGATGTGGAAGACTTTAAAAAGACTGATCAATTCGAAGCTGCATGATTGTGTAAATCAAGTTCAAATCGCAAACGGTACCGAAACAAATTCTTTGGTGATTGCAGACAAACTAATTGAATATTTTGTGGAAAGTATTGTTGATATTGTGGGTACTGCCAATACTGCACCTGACTATATGAAAATCAGTTTTCAGGGGGAAATGTTGCATACACTTTCAAAATTTCATAGCGTATTATTGAATTATCTAAGAAAAAAGTAAACAGTTCAAAATCAAATAACAACTGCGCCGAAATCACTACTAAAAACGTGCTGAAAAACTGTTTCGAAATTTTGGGATATCCTGTATTAAATTGGATCAATTGTTCACTGAGAAGCAGTTCTTTTCCTGAAGATTTGAAATGCTCTACAATAACACCAGTTCCCAAAATAAAGAATGCTAAAAGATGCAGCGATATGAGACCAGTAAATGTGTTACCAGACATTGAAAAATTATAAGAGTCCATAGTGCATGACCAATTAATGCAGTTTATAGAAGAAAACAAAATTTTAGTGGAGGCGTAAGCAGGCCTTCGAAAAAAATATTCCACAGAAACGGCTTTTCAGTTGGTAAGTGAGAATTGGAGAAGAGCCATAGACTCAGAAGAAGTTGTCATAGTAGTATTTTTGGATTTGAAGAGGGCATTTGAAACGAATGATAGAGATATTATGTTAGGTAAATTGATGGCATATGGTATAACATGAAGTGTTTTAGATTGGTTTAGAAATTATTTGTCTAAAAGGATGCAAGTTACAAAAGTTAATGACACTATTTCATCAAAAATTGAAAATACGTTGGGTGTTCCAAAGGCAGTATTCTGGGACCACTTCTTTTTATTTTATACATAAATGATTTATCTGCCATAGTCAGAAAATGCAAAATTCAGATTTTCGCCGATGACACTATGATTTATATAAGTACTAAAAATATTCAGTCTGGTATCTCTTATATAAATGAAGACTTGAAACTTGTCTCAAAATGGTTGGCATCTAACAGACTAAAATTAAATACAAGTAAAACGAAAGCCTTGTTAATCGGAAAAAACAATGTACAAATGTTCAACTGAATATGGCTGGTGAAGATATTGAATTCGTAGAAAATTTTAAATACCTGGGGGTTTTTGTTGACTCTCGATTTATTTTTGATATTCATTATGATAAAGTTATAAATAAGATTAGCAGTAAAGTGGGATATTTATCGAGAGGTTCTGGATGTCTGAGTTCATATAGCAGAAAAATTATCTATAATACCATCATTCTTCCAAATTTCTTGTACTGTTCGACTATTCTATATTTAGCAAATAATTCCATTTTTGAATGACTGCAAATTTTACAAAATAAATGCATGAGAATAATACTAAATAAAGATAAATATTCAACCAATTAGGCAAATGCTTAGCAATTTAAAATGGCTCAATGTAAAAAAATTTATCAAATATCTTGTAATGATGTTCATTTATAAAGTAAAAAATAATATATTTCCATCAAGTCTAACTAATTTAACATCATCAAATGTCGACCATCGTTTACATAATACCAGAAATAAAGATGACTTCCATTTAATGACCAAAAAGTATAACATATGCTACAAATCTGTATTCCATCAAGGGTTGATTGAATATAATAAATTATGCTCAGATATAAAAGACCAGAAAACGTTGACATAATTTAAAGTAAAATTGAGAAATCACTTGTTAAATCTACAATTATTATAGGTTGCCCAGCATTTACATCATACACCATATGGCTTGAATTTACTAGTTCTAAGTTGTTTACAATTATTCTGTTTATGTAGCCAAATGTGCTAAATGAATCTTTCTACTACTTCTACTACTACTACTACTAATTACAAATTGTGAACAAATTGATATGCCACAAAAGTAAAATATCCTTGCATGTGGATATCATGCTAACACAACATACATATAACATAGCAGTTATAATAAACTGAAAAAAAAATATATAATATAAATGTATAATAAAATTGTACATTAATTTTGGTTCGTAGTAGACTAGCAATGAAGAAAAGATACATATATGTTAGTTTTTTATAAGTTACATCATGTTTATATCAGTTTTCAGAAGCTATAAATCTATTTTTAATAATGATATTGTTTTTTCCAATATATTTTGGTAAGTTATGATATAATTTTGAACCTAGGTATATCGAAGATTCCAGCATTATTTCTTTTTTTGGTGCAATAATTATTTGTTTATTTTCATTTCTAGTATCATATTAATAATTTCTATAAATGGTCGAATATTTGTTTTTATGGAATTCTAGTATAACATTATATCAAAATAATTTGTTTATATCTAACAGTTTTGATTCTATAAACAGTGATTTGAAAGGACATTGTAAAGGTTTATTATGAATTGTTTTTATGAATAGTTTTTGTATTACTTGTAAAGAATTTAGATGGTTATTATTTGTGGATCCCCAGATAATAATTCCATGTGTTACGTGGCATTAAAATAATGTTTGATATAAAATTTTTAATTGAGTTTCATTGAAAATTTGATTATAATGTTATATTAGAAGGTCCGAATTTTATGGCGGTGAGGCTAAGTACTTATCGGACCTCCCTCGTATATTCAAAATTAATAGTACTGGTAAAATAGTCAGATTTGCGGATGACGCCGCCACACTGAATAAAGGTAAGAATTGTAACGACTTGAAAAATATTAGCCAAAATGACTTTCAAAATTATCCAGTATGTTTCGTGACTTAAGACTTTCTGGATGTCTGAGTTCATATAGCAGAAAAATTATCTATAATATTTCTTGTACTGTTCTCGACTATTCTATATTTAGCCAATAATTCCATTTTTGAAAGACTGCAAATTTTACAAAATAAGTGCATGAGAATAATACTAAATAAAGATAAATATACTCCAATTAGGCAAATGCTTAGCAAATTAAAATGGCTCATTGTAAAAAATTTTATCAAATATCTTGTAATGCTATTCATTTATAAAGTAAAAAATAATATATTTCCATCAAGTCTAACTAATTTAACATCATCAAATGTCGACCATCATTTACATAATACCAGAAATAAAGATGACTTCCATTTAATGACCAAAAAGTATAACATATGCTACAAATCTGTATTCCATCAAGGGTTGATTGAATATAATAAATTATACTCAGAGATAAAAGACCAGAAAACTTTGAATAATTTAAAGTAAAATTGAGAAATCACTTGTTAAATCTACAATTATAGGTTGCCCAGCATTTACATCATACACCATATGGCTTGAATTTACTAGTTCTAAGTTGTTTACAATTATTCTGTTTATGTAGCCAAATGTGCTAAATAAATCTTTCTACTACTTCTACTACTACTACTACTAATTACAAATTGTGAACAAATTGATATGCCACAAAAGTAAAATATCCTTGCATGTGGATATCATGCTAACACAACATACATATATCTAACATAGCAGTTATAATAAACTGAAAAAAAAATATATAATATAAATGTATAATAAAATTGTACATTAATTTTGGTTCGTAGTAGACTAGCAATGAAGAAAAGATACATACATGTTAGTTTTTTATAAGTTACATCATGTTTATATCAGTTTTCAGAAGCTATAAATCTATTTTTAATAATGATATTGTTTTTTCCAATATATTTTGGTAAGTTATGATATAATTTTGAACCTAGGTATATAGAAGATTCCAGCATTATTTCTTTTTTTGGTGCAATAATTATTTGTTTATTTTCATTTCTAGTATCATATTAATAATTTCTATAAATGGTCGAATATTTGATTTTATGGAATTCTAGTATAACATTATATCAAAATAATTTGTTTATATCTAACAGTTTTGATTCTATAAACAGTGATTTGAAAGGACATTGTAAAGGTTTATTATGAATTGTTTTTATGAATAGTTTTTGTATTACTTGTAAAGAATTTAGATGGTTATTATTCGTGGATCCCCAGATAATAATTCCATGTGTTACGTGGCATTAAAATAATGTTTGATATAAAATTTTTAATTGAGTTTCATTGAAAATTTGATTATAATGTTATATTAGAAGGTCCGAATTTTATGGCGGTGAGGCTAAGTACTTATCGGACCTCCCTCGTATATTCAAAATTAATAGTACTGGTAAAATAGCCAGATTTGCGGATGACGCCGCCACACTGAATAAAGGTAAGAATTGTAACGACTTGAAAAATATTAGCCAAAATGACTTTCAAAATTATCCAGTATGTTTCGTGACTTAAGACTTTCTGGATGTCTGAGTTCATATAGCAGAAAAATTATCTATAATACCATCATTCTTCCAAATCTCTTGTACTGTTCGACTATTCTATATTTAGCCAATAATTCCATTTTTGAAAGACTGCAAATTTTACGAAATAAGTGCATGAGAATAATCCTAAATAAAGATAAATATACTTCAATTAGGCAAATGCTTAGCAAATTAAAATGGCTCAATGTAAAAAATTTTTATCAAATATCTTGTAATGATATTCATTTATAAAGTAAAAAATAATATATTTCCATCAAGTCTAACTAATTTAACATCATCAAATGTCGACCATCATTTACATAATACCAGAAATAAAGATGACTTCCATTTAATGACCAAAAAGTATAACATATGCTACAAATCTGTCTTCCATCAAGGGTTGATTGAATATAATAAATTATACTCAGAGATAAAAGACCAGAAAACTTTGACAAAATTTAAAGTAAAATTGAGAAGTCACTTGTTAAATCTACAATTATAGGTTGCCCAGCATTTACATCATACACCATATGGCTTGATTTTACTAGTTCTAAGTTGTTTACAATTATTCTGTTTATGTAGCCAAATGTGCTAAATAAATCTTTCTACTACTACTAGTTAAACGTCGCCAAAACAAATTGTTTTTGGATGGTAAATGCAATTTTTGAATAAAATAACAGAAAACACATCATTTTTGGCGCTTTTTTCGATAAATTATGGTTATGATGTTTGCGGGAACGAAGTTCCATACTACCAATTACCTAACGTAAGTCATAACAGGTTTGGAACAACATATTTATCGGATTTTTTTTTATGAAGACATTCATTTAAACACTAACTATTTATCATAAACTACAACTCAATACCTAACTAAACTATACTATCGAATTATGTGGGATGGCCCATTCTGCTCAACCAGACGCAACTTTCTTCGAGTGTCTCGCATGAGGTCTTGGACGAAATTCTTAATTGTTCTCCATCTTGGGCTTCCCAGCCTCCATGATAAATCTTCCTATAGTTGTAGTCACGGTTCATGGCGGTTACGTCATCAATGCCATATGAAATAAGTATTCAGATCGAGTCTCCGTACCAATGGCGGAACACTGCGCAGACTAATCTTCAGCGCATCTGCTACTCACTCCAGTACGCGTGAAGTGGGTAACAAGGGACCGCTGTTTTGATTTTCTTCCTGGAAATTCTCTTATGAATTTAGCACGAGCTGTTGGCCTTCTGCAGGTGAAATCAAAGTTCACTTTATGAATACTCAAAATGCATTTTAATAGACAAGAATGTAAAAATTACAGAAAATTGATTAAAAAAAATGTGTAAACACATAATTATACAAAACTGACATTATCATTGATGCTAAATAAGTAAAGACACTTTAGACAATTCGAAAATCGTATCTACAAGGTGACTTTAAACTCATTATACTAGTCGCCTTAAAACTCTCTACCACGCTGCATAAGCTTAATAAATTAAAAAACGTATTTATATAATAAATTTGTTTTCAGAGTACCAGCTCCATGTCAGTATGCTCACAAGTTGGCCGCTTTAGTGGGACAACACATCAAAAAGACTCCTAGTGCTGTATTGAATGATAGGTTGTTTTATCTCTAAGGAAATGGAACAGAAAAGTGATAATGTTGGAGAGTATATTTTTTTGTTTTTGTATTTCACTGTGTTGAACTGACTTACCTAGAAATATGTCAATATGAATGACGAATACAGTAATATTATACTTGGCTTGACAAACAAGAATTGGTCAAATCTGGAACGCTTTTTATTTTAAAAGGCATTTTTATGATGATTGACTGTTTTTCACGACATCTCGTAGTGAATGGAGCGCTAAATTTTTGCTCTAAGCTTCTTGATAAACTTTGAATCCGCAATAAAAAGACCGATCGTTTTTTGTGTAATGTATGGTATCAATAATATTTACCGTTTGATATGACATGTGCGGTTGCTATATCCACGATACCCGTATAGTCTTCTCCCTCGTTACTTAAAATCAGGTGGACCTGTTCCTCCATTTTCTTGATTTATGATTTGATAATTTCACTCACAAATTTTCAATTGAAGCCTTTGGTGCAAACAGCCGTTAACTTAGATTTTATAGTTTGTAGATAATTGGCCTCAAAGTTTAAATCCTGACGCTTTTATTGTGTTAAGACTGCTTTTATTATTGAAGGTTATTTTACACACAAATAAGAGTATCTCGAATAGACAGTTTTGTTGAAAAAGTTGTTTTTATTATCAGAAATTTGAAAAAGATTGTTGAAAATCTGACTTAACACCTTTTTAAAAAACTGTTATTTGCTAGGACCGGAAAACGAAAGTCGCAGAAAGGTGTTGATTGAATGATGTTATTTATTAAAAGTAAAGATTGTTCTTTTTTCTTCTTACAAACTCACAAAAGTAATAACAAATAATCCACGCAGTAACTAATCGTTTCCTCTTTTTAAATTTTGATGAAACCTCTAAAATTTGCTGGTATTAAAGGAATTTGTTCCTGGATGTTACCAAACTTTTTGGCCCCAATTTTCTACTCTTCTATCGAGATTTCGCTGTTTTCTTATATCAATAATATTCCAATTTTCAGTTTCGTTAAAAGAGTATCTGTACTTGGTTACACCAAATTCTTCAATCTGGATCAATCTTACAACTCTGAATGAAAATTTCTCATTACTTGTTGTCTAAGTTCAACAAATTTGAATGAACGTTGAAATATTGCTCGAGTGTGAGACTGTTTAGTTACTACCTCAAAATGATTGATACCAACATAAAATGTGTAGGATGTATATAATTTCGAAAACGATATACTTTTTAGGAAGTATTAGTGCCTTCTGTTTGTGATAGGAAATGGGATATACTTTAGCAAAAAGCACTTATACACATATATATATGAGCAGTAGTCATTGCCATTGCCAACGACCAGTTAGGCAAAAAATACAATTAATTGTTAATTGGGAATTTGTCAAACTTTTTTAAGCTTTAGTAAACTCTTTTAACGGTAATCTCAAGCTTTCGGCGATTCTGTATGGAGCCTTCTTCAGGAGCTGAAAACACAATTATGATGCTAGCAACTAATACAGGAAAGATTTAAATTGTAAAACAACTTACTCGTCGTTGAGGTTGCAGCCAAATGGTGTTTCAAAACGAACGCGGGGATAAGAACACTTGTTACAAATATAAAACCAATCGGACGGACACAATGTGCTTATTGATAACGACGGAAACCATCATTAGGTGTTAACACTTTATATAAATACATTATATTAAAAATTAACGAAAAGCAATTTTGGGGACAAAAACCGGAACGTCCCTTCTAACCTCCTACATCTGCTTCACGTGGAGAAGATCAGCGGTCCGGAAGAATGATGCAACCTCAACGACGAGTAAGTTGTTTTAAAATTTAAATCTTTCCTGTTTTGGTTGCTAGCATCATATAGTCGAAATCACGAAAGATGACGGTTACGTCATCATTTTAGTCTGTAGTAAAGACAAACGTCAGCGATTTGTGAATATTTTTAATGAAGTTTCAGATACGTTAGACAGAGACAAACAGAATTTTATTGTCTAAACAAGCTGTATTGCTAATTTCCATGTATCCGATAAAGATAGACGATATTTTCATGTTGCATGATCGATCATATTTGAAAGATGAATAGTTGGGTTATGTTAAAGCAGGTTAGGTTGTTTCCGAATAATACTTTTTTATTTGGTGCTCCTGTCAAGGTATTCTACTCATCTGTTTTTTTTTCATAACAAAAACTAAAATTATTATTAAGGTGTTACTCAAAACCATGAAATAAAATGAAAATAAAAATAATCAGTGAAATAACCTAACTTCGCAAAATCATAATGTAAATGTGTCATTATTTTCCTGACATCGTGATTTTATCATCGACGTACGTCCATTGATTACTTCAGTACAATTTATGGTATGACGTAATAGTCATCTTTCGTGATTCTGACTATAAATGTGTTTTCAGCTCCTGAGGAAGGCGCCATAGAGAATTACCGAAAGCTTGAGATTACCGTTAAAAGTGTTCATCACTAAAGCCTAAAAAAGTTTGCCAATTTCCCAATTAACAATTAATTGTATTATATATATATATATATACAGGGTGTTCCATAATTATTGCGACAAAATGATAGTGGTTGTAGAGGGCATCAAAATAAACAATTTTGCCTTATACACCCCTGTTCGGAAATATGCCGTTTGGGCTGCAGCAAAAAAAAAAGATCAGTTTCTTGAAACAGCTTACCTACAGTAATTGCTCAAAGTGTCCTCCACCTTGCTCAATACACAGCTGTGCATGATTGTTCAATGATCGGCGAACTCTGTGGCATACCCCCGGTATGTCCTGAACATGTGCGGACGCGGCCATCACTCTTCCCAGTAGCTCTTGTTGGTTGGGAACAGGAGTTTCGTACACTAAAGCTTTCAGATGGCCCCAGAGAAAATAATCCAGTGGGGTCAGGTTGGGTGACCGCGCAGGCCAAGGCACAGGGCCACCTCGGCCTATCCACCTATTTGGAAATTTGTCGTTCAAATACTGCCGCACTTGTAAAGAAAAGTGGGCTTGAGCGCCATCGTGTTAAAACCACATGTTGGCTCTTATGTTCAGTGGCACATTTTCTAATAGTTCCGGTAGCACATGCTGTAAGAATCGACCATAAGCATGCCCATCCAAACGTGGTGGAAGCAAATATGGCCCGATCATATGCTCGTCCACAATGCCGCACCAGATGTTAATTGAAAACTGATGTTGGTCCCTATGGATGGCTATGGCATGAGGGTTTTCTTCATGCCAAATGTGACTGTTACGGCTATTAAAATAACCGTCCTTTGTAAAACAGGACTCGTCAGTGAACAAAACGTAGCGACCAAAGTTTGGTTGCCTCAACTCCTGCTGCAGCCACCAACGACAAAAACGTCGACTCGGCAGATAGTCTTCTGGACCCATGGCTTGGACTTTTAAAAGGTGGTATGGGTGTAGTTGCAGGTCATGGAGAAATTCTACTGTGCGCCTCGTGAAGGGCCGCCCTGCTCACGCGAGGCGTCTGATGCTGCCACTGACACGAAGACGTCCATGAATCCATGCAAAAATGGCGTGATGCGTATGAGGACGTTCTGGAAACCGTTAGGCGTAGATTTGCGAGGCTCGTCTTCCGTTACCACCAGCTTCTCCGTAAATTAAATGCATATCCGCAAGTTCCGCATACGAATAACGCTACATTTTAACACAAAGGTACTGTTATTTACTATCTAGTTTGACGCACCACTCAGATAAATTAAATGAATCGGTGTGGAGAATTTACGATAACAAAAATGTAAACACAGCAGGCTTTTTTTACAAACCGGCGAGACCGTGAAATGTGCTAGACGAACATTTTGCAGCTGGTGAATTCTTTGTTTCTCCTATGAGCTCTTAAGGTAAAATTAGCGGTAGTGCTCAAACGGCATATTTACGAACAGGGGTTTATAAGGCAAAATTGCATATTTTTATGCCCTCTATAACCCCTATCATTTTGTCGCAATAATTATGGAACACCCTGTATATATGTTTAGCTATATAGTTTCTCGTATATACGCATTTATATTTTTGCGTTTTGGTACCAATTATTCCAAATTATTTACATCCTGTGTATGCTGTTATCAATGTGTATGTGTCGGATACAATTACTGATAATACTTTCCCTGAAAATATGTTGATTTCCCTTTCGTTTATTTTGTTACCCATCAGTAATTGTATCAAGTATGTGTGCTAGTGATGTTTCTTTTTCTGTAATTTTAAAGCTACATAACATTTTCTGTGAAAATGTCCATATATTTCATATCAAGAAAAACTTTTAGTTGGTAGATATATTTTTGCTCGTTTTGTTTCTATGTTTAGGAGTCCTGTAAATGCCAAGGTTTAGTTCATAAGTTCTTGTTAATTATATCACATAAATGGAGTATTTTTATATTTTATAATAAAATTGACAAACAGATGTTAATATTTTCGTTTCATTAACCTAATGTCCTTCATCTGACAGAATGACAAGTTTTTAGAAAATTCACAAAGGGTACTAACGGGTGATTTTTTAAGAGGTATAGGATTTGATTTTCAAAAAAAAACAAAAAATTTGAAAAAACGATTAAATCTTTATTTGAGTCGATAGAACGGTCGATATAGTTTAATGTTAAAAGATTATTTCATGTAAATGTTGGCCGCGGCTCCGCTTTAGATGGTCCATGCGCAAGGTCCAATTTTTGTATACTCTCTCCAACATATCGGCCGGTATCTCACAAATAAATGCTTCAATATTGGCTTCCAGTGCGTCAATCGTTGCTGGTTTATCCCTGTAGACATTAGCCTTACCATGGCCCCACAAGAAATAGTCCAACGGCGTTAAATCACACGATCTAGGCGGCCAATTAACGGGCCCCAAACGTGAGATAAACTGTTCACCGAACTCGCCTCTCAATAGGGCCATTGTTTCGTGTGCGGTGTAGCATGTGGCACTGTCTTGTTGAAACCACATGTCAGCCAAGTCCAGCTCTTCCATTTTGGGCAAAAAAAAGTTTGTTATCATCGCACGGTAGCGCTCGCCATTCACAGTTACGTTCCGGCCATTGTCGTCTTTGAAGAAGTACGGCCCGATGATGCCACCGGCCCATAATCCACACCCAACAGTGACTTTTTCGGGATGCATTGGTAGCTGTTGCAATGCTTCTGGCTGGTCTTCACTCCAGATGCGTCAATTTTGCTTGTTAACGTACCGATTCAACCATAAATGAGCTTCGTCGCTGAACACAATTTTTCCATATAAATGTGGATCTTCCTCCAACTTAGCCAGCGCCCATTCACCAAATGGGAAACGTTGTGGGAGGTCGTGTGGCTTCAATTCTTGCACCAGCTGTATCTTATAAGATTTTACACCCAAATCCTGTCGCAAAATTTTCCACGTAGTGGAGTAACAGAGGCCCAATTGCTGCGAACGGCGGCGAATCGACATTTCACGGTCATCACTAACACTGGCGGATACAGCCGCAATATTTTCTTCAGTCCTCACTCTACGTCTGCGTGTTGGTGGTTTAATGTCCAATTATGTAAACTGGGTTCGAAATTTAGTCACAAGCTTCCGAATAGCTCCCTCAGTAGGCCGACCAAATTGCCCATAAATTGGAAGCAGTGCTCGATGCACTCTCTTAACCGAGCATGAATTTTGATAGTAAAATTCAATAATTTGCAAGCGTTGTTCGTTCGTAAGTCGATTCATGGTTAAATTATAGACCAAACTGAACAAGTTTGACAATGACACAAGACACGATTCACGCGTCATCTGTCAAAAACAGTGTCGCCAAAAAGATACTAGCAAAAAAATCACCCATTATAAAAGTTTTGCAATACAGCTTTATTTATTGACTTCGTTCAAAGTAATTTCCACCACATTGAATACACTTCTCCATCCGCCAAACTAGTCTTTAAACCAGCTCTGCCAAGTTTCACCTAGGAGTGCGGTACACTCGTCCCAATCGCTCAGAAGGTCCTCGTTGCTAGAAAACCGTTTTCCTTTTAGCTTTACTTTCAGTGAGAAACTCCAACTACTACTTAGAGATCAAAAATAGTAAAAAAAAGGTTACGCGATTTTAACACGAGACACCCAACCCCCCTCTCCATGAAGTAGGGGCGTAGCTACAGAGTAGATAACCGACGATAATTAATAATGCTGAGCTACCAATAACCTATAGAGACAATAATCAAACTGACTATACTTAATCAAAGTGAATATCCAAACTGACACAAAAAAATCGTATTTCCACTTGTTGACATGTGCAGACATCAAGTTTTCCACCAAGCTATCTGTCCATACCCAACAAATTGTCCACTCTACAGGACAGACCGTAAGACAAGACAAGATAAACCAACATAATTCAATAATTATACTGAACAAAGGGGTTATCAAACGACAAACTCCTATCCTCCTGTACATAGATAGATAAATGTAACAAGTTAAGAAAAGAGTAAGGAACTAATCCCTATAAAAAAGACAAGGATCATAATATTCAAATATTGCATAACCTAAATCACCACTTAACAGTAGGAACAGTTATACAGGGTGTAACCGCATTTTTCAGAGAAAAGCGACTTTAAAGTAAAATAAAATCTGACAACGCCGCAATGCCAGACGCAAATTACGACGGAACGCAGTGTAAATAAAGATGGAGTTTGTTATTTTTGCTCTTAGGTATTATTTAATTATTTGATAATGTACTCGTAAAATACAAACAATTAAAAAAAACTAACTGTCTCGACGCTCCACCTGGTGTGTGAAAGTTTATTGAACGTATTAAAAAAAATCACTTATAAATTGGGAACACAATTTTGATACATACATTGTTTTTCTTTTTAAAACACACTGCACTTTTTTTGTATTTAAAGAAGGTGTTCAAAATGTCGTCCTCCATTTTCTACACAAGCTTCATTAGG
Organism: Acanthoscelides obtectus; assembly: GCA_963669975.1. Lineage (NCBI taxonomy): Eukaryota > Metazoa > Arthropoda > Insecta > Coleoptera > Chrysomelidae > Acanthoscelides > Acanthoscelides obtectus. The sequence continues at coordinate 101,417,387 of CAVLJG010000006.1, read as the reverse complement.
ACGAACCCAGTTTCTTCTTATTCTAGGTCCTCGAAGTAGTCCATTTATTATTTCAGCCGCATTAAAATTTGTTTCGCGAGGTTGTGCTCCAATTGTTATTGGACCAGCCCCATAAACCATCCCTTTAAGTTCTCCCCAATACCAGAAATCCATCGGATTGAGGTCAGGACATCTTGCTGGCGGTTTTCGAGGATCAGGAGCATTTCGACCGATCCAGCGATTTGGATTATGTTCAATCAAATATTGAATGACGCCTCTAAAAATGTGTGGTGGCGCCTCGTCATGAAGAAACCACAAATTCTGTCTCCGTTGTAATGGCATGTTGTTTAAGGTCTGTTCCAAAAGTTCTGGTAGGTGATTGACTAGAAAGCTAAGGTATCCTTCTCCTGGCAACTTTGGGGGTAACTCGAAAGGGCCAATTACCTGATCGTCAAGAATACGCGCCCTAATATTTATTTTAAAACGTTGTTGGATATGACCTTCACGAATGGTATGAGGATTTTCTTGAGCCCACGCTAGAATGTTTTTAAAAAAATCTGGTTTTTCAATGTTTTTGTGCAAAAAATACTGTCAGAATGTTAGTCTGCGAGGATAGTCTTCTGGTAACAAGGCCTGCACTCGTTGTACGTGATAGGGATTTTATAGACTATGGTATGTTACTATTCGTCATTGTCTGTCAGAGCGGTCCGCAGGACCTTTGCTCTTGGTTGAAGTCTTGTAAGTCAGTAGGTCTGTCGGGTCTGGTTGCCCAGATACCAAACAAGTCAGGGAGAAAGAAGGGAAGAAGAAAGGAAGGAAGGAAGGAGGGAGAGCAAAGAAAAAAGAAGTGCATCAATTTGAGGGGTGCCTTGGCATTGCTAGTTAGTATTCGGCAATTTTAAATTGATCCTAAAATTAATTTTGGGATTGGTTGTTGAAGAAAAATTATAATTTTGGTTGGACCTAAAGTCGCACGATTTAATTTTGTTCACAGTGCGAGTCGCGGCCTTGTGTGCTTGCGAACTTGCTCGACTGTGTAGTCTACTGACTCGCGCAACAAAGGGTTGTTATGCGATTCTGCTTGACTGCTTGTTGTTTGATGTAGCCCCTTAGGTAAGGGATGTCAAGGTCTCTGTGAAGGGTCTCGTTGGAAACATACCATGGGGCGTTAGTGATTGTACGCAAGGTTCTATTCTGCAAAACCTGCAGGCTACGCAAATGCGTTTTGGCGAGAAAACACCAAGCCGCACTTGCGTAAGTGATCGCTGGTCTAATAACCATCTTGTATAGTCGAACTTTGTTGATCGAACTTAATTTTGATGTTCTACATAGCATAGGGTAGAGTTGCCGAAACGAGATTTGGAATTTAGTTTTTAACGCTTCAGTGTGCTTCTGCCAGGTTATCCCCTTGTCAAGAGTGATACCGAGATACTTAGCAGAGCTTTCCGATGGTACCCGAGCGCCATTCACTGAAACCTCAGACGGGGCGCCGCTACGTTTTTTAGTACAATAGATTGCCTGCGTTTTCGAATGATTAATTTTGATCAGCCACCGATTCGCCCATTCCAATACCTCGTCCACTGCACTTTGCAGCCTGTCGTGAACTAGATCCCCAGAGCACGACTGGGCCACCAGGGCAGTGTCATCAGCATAGAGATAGGTTTCACAGCTGCTGGGGCAAGGGACGTCATGAATTAAAAGTGAATAAAGGACTGATCCAAGAACCGAACCCTGAGGGACACCGGCTTTGATGGGCCGTGTTGTCGACAGAACGTAATTAATTTTGATCCGAAATTTCCTACCCTCGAGAAAGGATTTCAAAAGTTTTAGGAGCCAGAAGGGGAAGCACTTATGGATCAATTTGTAGAGAAGGCCCTTGTGCCACACCTTGTCAAATGCCTTTGAGACATCCAGTAGCAAGATGCCAGTACGTTCATTACGGGTGAACCCGCTGGTTACTCGTTCAACAAGCCTTATGGCCTGTAGCTCCGTACTATGCTCAGACCGAAAGCCAAATTGCACATCAGGAATCACATTGTGGTCTGCCGAGAAATTTTCAAGGTGACGTAGAATCACCTTTTCAGCGAGCTTAGAAGGAGCTGACAGTAGACTAATGGGGCGGTAGTCCTGAGGGAATATCGAACCCACCTTCTTTGGAATCATTATGACATCAGCGGTCTTCCACGCCGTTGGGAAGTGCTGGGTCCTTAGCATGGCATTGATTATTGCCACGAGATAAGTTAAGTACTTCCGCGAAAGTAGCTTCAGCGCCTTATTAGTAATTCGATCCTCTCCAGGTGCTTTACGCACCTTGAGGTCTTTAATATGACCTTGGAGCTCTGCTGGTGTGCAATGCGGAGTCTCAGGAGATCTCGCTGATGTGCCGTGCAGCTCTTCAATTGAGGAATCATCTGAAGATTCCTCTGAGGAAAAATCACTAAGGGAGGAACTACTGCCACTGACGCCGTTGGCCCTAAAATATCTCCTGACGGATCTTACAATATGTTGCTCCTCGTCGAGGTCATTATCAAGGTCATAGTTGGGAGAGAACTGACTTTCCATTGCATCAGCTAAAACCTCCACCGACTATGGTATGTTATACGAGGGATGTCTTTTAAGTTTTGCATATAGAAACATAGTAGGCCGCGTGGATCTTAATCTCACTCTTTAGTAAACTTAAATTCAAAGTTTCACAACAATACGTGCAGGGTTCTCACTACAGTGAATTTTTAAGTGTCACCAAGTCATTAGAAAAATGGAACTCAACCGAGAACATTTTCGCGCCATAATTTATTACAACTTTCAGAGGCAATTATCGCAACAAGAATGCCTTGCTGAGTTACTGTCTGTTTTCGGCAACGAAGCGCCACATCAGTCGACAATTTCTCGTTGGTATGGAGAATTCAAACGTGGACGTTAACAAAATCTCAGAGCATTTTAGGGTTTCTTATCACAAACCTTTGTTTTTCAATTATTAACCAAGGCGGGCTCAATGTATACTCTGAAATACTTTGAGATTTTGTTAATGGATGTTTGAAGAATATTTAGCAATATTTAAATTTTCGTTTTTTCGTAATTGTCTTTCGGAATCGAAAATGGCATATTTAGCACTTTTTCAAATATTGTATCGTTTATATATCGAAAACTATCAACTTTGTCAATATGCACCGAAAAAATAGGCCACTAGCTTTTTCGTGCTGTTCTGATGACTTTTTTATAGTTTTATATTTTCCGCTTATGGAGTGAAGTAATACAACTTTTAAAAAATTGGTGAGGTTTGAAAAATTGTTCTAATGAACCTTTAATGAGCTCGAAAATAGGACAGGTGTGCTTTTCCGGAGAAACAACGTAAAATTTTATTTTTGCAGCAGAAGAAATACTTGAAGAGACATGAGTAAAACAAAAACATTGGTGGTAGGTTGACAAAAATAAACATATTTCACTAGTAAAATCGCCCAAAGACTTATTTTCCTGAATAGAGAAGAAGATTGAATATACGAGGGGGTACCCAAAAAACCCGGAATTATTTTTTAACAGCTATTTATTTTCAACTTTTTCACAAAGTAACCTTATCTCCTTCAAAATACTGTCCACTACAACTAATACACTTGTCCCACCGGTGATTCAACTGCTCTGAACATTTTTTGAAGCCTTTCTTAGAAATGTGTGTCAGCTCCTCCTTCGTTTTTTTCTTGACGTTTTCAATGTCGTCAAAGCGACGTCCTTTCATGCTCCTTTTTATCCGTGGAAGTAAAACCTCCAAATAGCACAAGCTCTCGAATTTTTTCAACATTTTCGTCGATTCGGGCAGTTGATGGAAGTCCAGTGCGAGGTTTGTCATCAATCGGCATGTCGCCATTTTTAAATCGAGCAAACCACTCGTACACCTGAGTTTTTTCCATAGCATCATCTTTGTAAGCTATTTTCAACATTAAAACAGCTTCAGCAGCATTTTTACCAATTAGAAAGCTAAATTTCACAGCTGCACGTTGCTCACTGAAGATTGCCATCGTAAAAAACGAAACAAGCACGAAACATATCTAGCAAAAATAACGACTACAGAGGAACGAAACAAGCCAGATCAACAACTCAGGTGGTACTGAACTGGTAATGAGTTGCGCTGTACGCCTCTAGGGGTCTCCTCGTATAATTTAATAAAATATACCACGATTTTCTTATTATGGCGCATCAAACAAAAATTAACGAATTTATGAACTATCACGATTCTTTTGATATTTACCTACTGCTTTGCTCATTTTAGGATGAATAAATAACCTACAGTTCTGGCGTTTTGACAATATGTCCGAATCATGGCTAAGTAATACGAGCCCCTTCCCACTTCAGTTGGCCCACTTCAAGATTTGTACCAAAATATGCTTTTATAAACTAAACATGACGAAACTATTTACTTCTAAAACAATTTATTTTCTCAAAAACATTTTAGATACACTCTAGTCGTAAAAAATACATATTTGAAATCACTTAGACCCATAACTAATAGAACATCTGAACAAATAAACAGTGTGCGAATAAATGCGCGAAGTTAACAAAGCAACAATTGAAAGATTACCATTGGGTAACATCACCTTTATTTTTTATTACGGCTGAAATTCTTTGGGGCATAGTGTTAACCAAGTTTTGGCAAAAATTTTGTGTAAAACAATCCCATATTTCTTGAAGCTTTTGTCTCAGTTCGGTGATTGTACGAGCAGGATGTTGTCGTAGAACCTTTTTCATCTCGTGCCACAAAGTTTCAATAGGTGACAGATCTGGACTGCTAGAAACCCATTTCAAAAGAGGTACATTATTTTCTTCCATCCGTTTTATAGCCTTTTTTGAGGAATGGCACGCTGCAACATCTTGCTGAAACACAAAATCTTGGCCGGATGTCAAACATTCTTCCATCACTGGTAAAACCGATTCTTCTAAAATTGCCAAATATTTGTTTGTATCCACATTTCCATCAATAAAAAATAAAGTTTTCCTACTCCTTTTGATGACATACTGCCCAGACCATAATGGATGCTGGAAATTTCACTTTTCTCTTCAGACAGTTAACATGGAATGCTACATTTTTTTTTTGCGAATAACTCTACTGCGACTGCCACCAACACAAACTTCGAATCGGGCCTCATCACTTCACTGTATTGCACACCATTGTTGAGGTGTCCATTGTCTATGTTCTTTAGCCCGTCTAAGCCGATTTATAAGAAAACTTACCTTGCAAGTATTAAATCCCAGTTTGTGGGCCTCTCTATAAATTGTGGACCTCGAAATTCTGCTTCCAACAGCGTCACTCCACAGAGCACTTAATTGTAAATAATTGGCACGCCTGTTTTTCACGATTATTCTTCTTAATGCTCTTCGGTCGGCATTTGTGATATTACTTTTTTTCACATATCGTGGCTTAATATTAACTGAACCAGTTACGTTATATCTTCTAACAATATTTCTCACACTGTACCGCGATAAGTCTAACAAAGTTGCAATTTCTGAGTTTGATTTCCCAGAATTAAAAAATTTAATTATCAATAACCGAATTTTCTCACTAATAACCTTTCCTCTACCCATTTTGAAAACCTTAACTACCCAAAATTATTTTAAACGTATTCTGACAGCTGTGATTAATAAAAACAATTGTCATGGCTTTTATTTTTCACAGCCACCTATGCGTTATAGACTCATTTTGCATTGAAATGAAAATAGGTTGATATGCTGTAATTGCAACATGTGTTATTTTTATGCTGCAAATTTGATTAGGGAGTGATAAAGTTTTCTACTATATATTATCAAAATATTCATTGTTACTATTTTAAACCTATAACACCCTGCTACATTTTTATTATTTGTGTTTGATAAGAAAAAAACTAAGATTTCAGTAGTTGGGCCAACTGAAGTGGGAAGAGGCTCGCAGTTCACCTAAAAATTGGCAAATTCGCCCAGAGCGTGATCAGTATTTTCCACCGTTATAGCAGCTTGCGAATCGATAATATAATAATGAGGGGCGATCTGATTAATTACACACTGAACCAGAAGGGTCATTTGTTTATAAACAATGCATGAGAGGCGACTGGCTGGTCTGGATCAGTCTATATGTGCTCGTGTACCCGGAAAGGGTTGCTATGATACGCCCGGGGGATGGAATTATGCAGGGCAAGAGAAGAGATGGACACCAGTTGGAGTTGGTATTAGATTTTACTCAACTAAATAGGTTTACATCGTACCTTTCTTGTGCTGTTAAGAATAAAAGATTGCGTCAAGTTGATTGACTCTATACTTCATACGCCTTCGTTGGAGGTTTCAAAAAAAAAATGAGTCAAATCGTGACGAAATGCGAAATCGACTCGTGATCGGCTAGGTTCACTTAAGTACGATGAATCTTCGAACTCTGGATATCAAACTATACTAAGTGACATATAAATCCGAACACCCAGTTTAAATGGTTTTATTTTAATAAACGTTGGTGAATGTATTTATCTTACTGTAAATAACAAGTGAAAAAATTTTCAGCCTTATCAGTTGGACATTCCGGTTTTTATACTGCTTTTTTTTAATTCACTAACGCTCTAAAAATGAATATTTCAGCCGCAGTAAAGAATCAACGTTGGCGGATTTTTGTTCTTGACATCCTTTACGATCGGTTACGATGCCTAGAGTACGGAGACCTGTACGGTTTCGTCAACTTAGTGAGTTTGATAGGGGCCGTATAGTGGGACCTCGGGAAGCTGGACTTTCTTTTCGGGCAATTGCAGTTAGAGTGCAAAGAAGTGTAGACACTGTGGTTAGGTGTTGCCAGGCATGGCTTCGAGAAGGCCGTACGCAAAGAGCAAGGGGCACTGGACGCCGCCGTAGAACAACAGACCGTGAAGATCGCCGCATAAGATTATTGGCCTTAAGGGACCGTTTCTCCACTACCAGGTCCATTGCAAATGAATAGTTTGCAGAACACGGAAGACCTATTGGTATGCGAAGTGTTTGCCGACGAATGAGAAGTTTTGGCTTGTTTTCATTCCGGCCACACTGGGTCCTCCCTTTAACTCGAGAACACCGACGTAATCGCCTTGAGTGGTGCAGACAACGGTCACTCTGGGATCAGGAATGGAACAGTATTGTCTTTAGTGACGAGTCTCGATTTTGTTTAGGCATGCACGATGGTCGTGCCAGGGTTAGAAGGCGACATGGTGAAAGGAGGAATCCACAGTTTTTTGTTGAAAGACATGTTCATCACACTGTTGGAGTTATGGTTTGGGGTGCTATAGCTTATGGTTCCAGGTCACCTTTAATCTTCATCAGAGGTAACATGAACGCGCAGCGTTATATCCACGAAGTTCTAGAACCCCATCTTTTACCCTATCTTGACACCCTGGCAGATCCAACTTTCCAACAAGATAATGCCCGACCACATGTTGCAAGAGTCACAATAGACTTCTTTCAACATAATGATGTCACATTGTTACCATGGCCACCAAGATCTCCCGACGTATCCCCAATTGAGCACGTGTGGGATATGATGGGTAGGAGATTGCTCAATTTGCAACGTCCTCCTCAGACTCTAGAAGCACTTCGAGAGGAGTTGGTGGTTGCCTGGAATGAGATACCACAGGAGGACATTGACCACCTGATCAGAAGCACGCCTAGGCGCGTTGGAGAATGCGTAGCACATCAGGGCGCATACACACATTATTAAAGGTCAAAGGGCTTTAAAGCAGTGCAATCATTTTGAAATTGTTATCATTTACCTACTTATTATGCTTCATTAAGTACTTATACAAAATTTTATTAAAATAAAACCATTTAAACTGGGTGTTCGGATTTATATGTCACTTAGTATATTTAAAGCAAATCTATGATATTTCTGAAAATATATGTGGCTTATTATGGCTAACAGGGGATAGTACCAATGAGATCAGCAGCTTCTTAATAACAGAAGTTCTTTCATTGACAACAAATATGTAACACTAAGCTTGTTTTCCTTTGCAAAATCTATGAGAACCTCTCCACTCTCTGATGAAAGACTGTGTTTACTATATTTCCCAATTGTTCTTCCATATATTGCTTCTTTGCCTATTTTTGCATTAGCATCTCCGAATACAATTCGGGATTTTTTCAAATTCTTCACTTAGCACATTATAAAATTCCTCCCTAATTAAAATTTTCTTCTGATGGGGCATGGAAATTCCGTAGGCTTATTTTCTGAAATTTTCCTCGAAGTCTTAAAAGACACATTCGCCCATTAATTGCTTTAAAATCTATTACTGCGGATTTAAATCGTTTGTTTACAAGAAAGCCTGTTCCCAGTACATATATATTCTGTTTTCTCCACCGCTATTAAAGAATGCACAATTACCAACTTCCACCATCTCGTTCCCCAACTGCTTTGTATCTTGAATAGCAACTATGTCGAATCTAAATTTTTCGCATTCTTTGGTTAGGTGCTCGACCCAACGACGCGGACTATACAGGGTGTCCCGAAAAAGTGTGCAATATTCTACCAGCGGTTTCTAGAGCTTAAAATAGGAAGAAAAGTTTATATAAACATAGGTCGACAAACGTCCAGTAAGGGCGGAAGATGGTTTTTCCCTAATATTTCCGAAACGTGTTGAGATAAAAACATAAAATTTGGTATTCTAGCCTAGTTTTTTATGCTGGACTTAAAAATATTAACAATTTTAGACAGTTTTGTTTGGAAGCGTATGTAACAGCGACGGACTCAGGTTATTTTAGCCCCAAAATTTTTGTGTCATTCTATTTTTGAAATTCAATTTTAGAATAAGAAAATTCAGGGTTTTCTACATAAAAAAGGTACTCTTATTGAACATCGATAAATTATGCCATTTTTGAATAAAATGAAACTAAAAAAATTGTCACATGATAGGAAATGTACTGCGAATTTAAATGAATTGTTGAATAATTAGCCATGGCAATGAAAAAACTAATTTAATAATTGGTAAATATTACATAAATACATATTTCTATTGCAACATAGCTAACATTTAGGCAAAAAAAAGAAATAAATTTTTTCTACAAACAAAATTGAAATTTGTTTAAAAAAGAAGATATACAATTGGATATACTTGAAACTAGCTTTACAATAAGTGTTCAAATAAATTCCCATTTTGTTAGATACAGAGTCTCGCTCGACGAACTAATGATTGCGTAGCCCGAAAAGTGGAAAACCTTTTTCTTCTTATTTCATTTGCAGCCTGATGGATTCTTTGAAGTAAATCTTCTTAATTATTTACTTCAGTCGAGTAAACTAGGTCTTTTAATGATCCCCAAAAATAGAAATCCAATGGATTTAGGTCAGGTAAACGTGGCGGCCAAGCTATAGGACCTCCTCGGCCTAACCACCTGTCTGGAAAATTGACATTCAACCAATTTCGAACATTGCGTCCAAAATCTGCAGGGGCTCCATCATGTTGAAAAAACATATTTTCTTGAAACTGCTGACGCACATCCAATGGTATTATATCCATGAGCTCATTCTGAAGATAGTTCAGATACACCTCTGAATTAAGACGATTGGGAAGTACAATAGGCCCAATTACTTGATCCCCAATTACTCCTACTAAATCGTGTAAAAAATCTGCCTCCCTTACATGCTGCACCCGTTTAAAATGATAAGGATGTAATCCTTGCATTCTTGTCGATCTTCCTATCTAAAATTATTATTTTTAGGATAACTATCAAATAGGTATTCATAAATTTTTCTTACTATTGATCGAGGTATATCCATAATTTCTGAAACATTTCGTATGTTTATTTGCCGATTATTTTCAAACATTTACTAAGTGACATATAAATCCGAACACCCAGTTTAAACGGTTTTATTTTAATAAAATTTTGTATAAGTACTTAATGAAGCATAATAAGTAAATGATAAAAACTTCAAAATGATTGCACTGCTTTAAAGCCCTTTGACCTTTAATAATGTGTGGATGCACCCTGATGTGCTACGCATTCTCCAACGCGCCTAGGCATGCTTCTGATCAGGTGGTCAATGTCCTCCTGTGGTATCTCACTCCAGGCAACCACCAACTGCTCTCGAAGTGCTTCGAGAGTCTGAGGAGGATGTTGCAAATTGAGCAATCTCCTAACCATCATATCCCACACGTGCTCAATTGGGGATAAGTCGGGAGATCTTGGTGGCCATGGTAACAATGTGACATCATTATGTTGAAAGAAGTCTATTGTGACTCTTGCAACATGTGGTCGGGCATTATCTTGTTGGAAAGTGGGATCAGCCAGGGTGTCAAGATAGGGTAAAAGATGGGGTTCTAGAACTTCGTGGATATAACGCTGCGCGTTCATTTTACCTCTGATGAAGTTTAAAGGTGACCTGGAACCATAAGCTATAGCACCCCAAACCATAACTCCAACAGTGTGATGAACATGTCTTTCAACAAAAAACTGTGGATTCCTCCTTTCACCACGTCGCCTTCTAACACCCTGGCACGACCATCGTGCAAGCCTAAACAAAATCGAGACTCGTCACTAAAGACAATACTGTTCCATTCCTGATCCCAGAGTGACCGTTGTCTGCACCACTCAAGGCGATTACGTCGGTGTTCTCGAGTTAAAGGGAGGACCCAGTGTGGCCGGTATGAAAACAAGCCAAAACTTCTCATTCGTCGGTAAACACATCGTAACCGATCGTAAAGGATGTCAAGAACCAAAATCCGACAACGTTGATTCTTTACTGCGGCTGAAATATTCATTTTTAGTGCGTTAGTGAATTAAAAAAAAGCAGTATAAAAACCGGAATGTCCAACTGATAAGGCTGAACATTTTTTGACTTGTTATTTACAGTAAGATAAATACATTCCCCAACTTTTATTAAAATAAAACCATTTTAACTGGGTGTTTGGATTTATATGTCACTTAGTATATTTAAAGCAATATCCATACGATGATTTCCCAGTGGCCTTCCTGAGCTCTGCATGCGCTGCAAACTTCCATGGTTTGACAAATTCCGGTGAATATCAGTAAACATTCGACGTCCAGGTACTATCCGATTGGGAAATCTTCTTTAATATTATCTTACGGCTGCCAATGAACTGCCATTGCGAAACCCGTACACAAAATGCATGTCAGTCAGTCCTCTGTCTGTAAATCTTGGCATTTTAAATCGATTTAATGAAAATTTTGATTTTAATCTAGTAATTTTACACTGCTAACAATGTCAGCTTAACGTCAAAATAAGTCATAACAAATCAAAACAACGTTTTTTTGCAGTCATGGCTAACTATGTATAATCAACAATTCATTTAAATTCGCAGTACATTTCCTATCATGTGACAAATTTTTTAGTTTGATTTTATTCAAAAATGGCACAATTTATCGATATTCAATAAGAGTACCTTTTTTATGTAGAAAACCCTAGATTTTCAAATTCCAGAATTGGATTTCAAAAATAGAATGGCACAAAAATTTTGGGGCTAAAATAACCCGAGTCCGTCCTTGTTACATACGCTTCCAAACAAAACTGTCTAAAATTGTTAATATTTTTAAATCCAGCATAAAAAACTAGGCTAGAATACCAAATCTTATGTCTTTATCTCAACACGTTTCGGAAAAAACCATCTTGAGGGGAGCCCCTTTAAAAGACCGCAGCGCGATTAGGGGACGTTTGTCGACCTATGTTTATGTAAACTTTTCTTCCTATTTCAAGCTCTAGAAATATAGATAGGAAGATGCTCCCCTATCGAGATACAGGGTGATGAAGTTTTACTTACGAAATTTGAAAAAAAAAATTAAATCTACGAAGCGGGAAAATATACTGAGTGATGATTTTAGACGTTCAGTGAGCACTTCATCAACAATAAGCACACAGAGTAGAAACTGGGATACCCAGACCACTAATAGAAAATATTTTTCACGTCACTGGCCTCTTCGGAGAAAAAAAAGTGCAGTTTATAAAATAACATTCAATTTTCCATAAATTTGGTTATCTAAGGAATTTTTGTCAGATCACTCATTTTGAATATACGTGGCATGACATGTGAAGAAAGCTATGGCACCTCATTACTACAATAATAGAATAATATGCGTCTTTTTCATGGTACTTTTTTCAAATATACTCAAAAGTGATCCGGCAAGATCCGGATTATTATTCTTCGACCTCTTCTCAGTTGATATCTGTTCATAAAGTGCGGGCCAGATATTTTGCAAACACAATCGTAGACATAGGTAGATAAAGGCGTGATGTCACAAAATGCAAGTTCAGTTTTTTCAGAAGCCTCAGGATTTTCAATCGCCTGTTCTAGGATCGTGACTCGCCCATCTTCGAGCAACATTTGCTCAATCTTTGCCATAACTTCCTCGGAGATCGACGGCCTCCCGCTTCGTTGCTCATCGTGGATGTCCATGCGGCCAGAACCACCACTTGAGGACATGTTGAATACTTATAATTAAAGACCGGATTTATATGTATTTACATATAACATAATATACAGGGTGTCCCAGAAGTCGATGTCAAGCCGAAACCGGGTGATAGGTAAAGTCATAACAGCTATCAGAAAAATATTTAAAAAAATTTTATGTATGTGTTTTGAAAATTATAGGTCTTTGAAAAAGATATAGAAATTTCACACCCTACGGCAGTCTGTCAACTCCTGTTACTACAAATATTAACTTTTTTTGGATTTTATTTTTACAATGTAATGATGAATAATGCATCTTCAAACTGGTGTCTCAACCTTACTGCCAACTTTTCTCGTTCAGGAAAAATTGCCACTTATTTCCCAACCAAGTATTCCAAAGTAAAATTTTGCTCAACTTTAACTGGAGTACTGATCGGTATCAAAGTGTGAATAGCAAGTTAGCAAGTAAGTGATGTGCGTCATCTATACCACATACAGCGTGTTCAACCTCTCCTGCCCCGGGATTATGAGCCCCGAGTTGCTTTTTGTCGCACAATGTTAGAAAGACACAGGAAAGATCCACAGTTCTTTGAAAAAATTTTATGGTCGGATGAGACCACATTTAAGAAAGATGGGTACATGAACCTGCATAACTTACACGAGTGGCACGTAGCAAACCCACATTTAATAAATCTTAATATCGCTTCAAGATAAACCATTGGACAGGAATTTTAAATGGTAAAATAATCGGTCCGTTTGAGTTCCCAGAGACTTTGACTGCTGAAGTTTATTTGGATTTTTTGAAAAATCATGTACAAAATTTATTGGTGGACGTGCCACTGAGTATTTACAGGAACATGTGGTTTCAGCATGATGGCTGCCCAGCGCACTATGCACTATCAGTGAGAGAGTATCTCGATCAAAACTTTCCAGGCAGATGGATAAGGCGGTCTGGTACAATACCGTGGCCAGCCCGATCACCTGATTTGAATCCTTTAGATTTTTTTACTGGGGAACTGTAAAAGAAAAAGTGTATTTCAAGCCGATTCAAAATGTAGCTGAGCTACGGCAAAGACTATTGGAAGCAGCTGAGTTTGTTAATAACCGTGGATTCGCTCGTTTAATAACCCGATCTTTTTTAAGAAGATGTCGAGCGTGTATTGCGGCTGAAGGAAAACAGTTTGAGCATTTGCTGTAAAGCTAAATCATCATCAGCAAACAGTTATCCTTAAGGGTCCTTGTGCGTTTTCATAATCGCTGTTTAATTAGGAAATTTTGAAAAATTTTCATCAGTTTTTCTTCAAATAAAAATTGTGCATAAGTTAACGAATAATCTTCTAAGTGTTATGCCATTTTGGAATCCTTATTAAATGCGCCAACTTTTAAGGTTACTTGCCAAACTCTCGTAGTACATTTTTTTCCAGTACAGTAAGTTAAAGTTGAGCAAAGTTTTACTTTGGAACGAGAAAAGTTGGCAGTAAGGTTGAGACACCAGTTTGAAGATGCATTATTCATCATTACATTGTAAAAATAAAATCCAAAAAAAGTTGATATTTGTAGTAACAGGAGTTGACTGACTGCCGTAGGGTGTGAAATTTCTATATTTTTTTCAAAGACCTATAATTTTCAAAACACATACATAAATTTTTTTTAAATATTTTTCTGATAGCTGTTATGACTTTGCCTATCACCCGGTTTCGGCTTGACGTCGACTTCTGGGACACCCTGTATATTTTAGGATTTTTTCGGATAAAAACATATAACATAATATTTTAGGTTTTTGTACATATAATCCATATACAAAGACATACGCTTTAAAAACATAAAACGGCATTTTGTTTTTTTTTATTCAGACTAAACACATTTATTATTACTCATTGTTATGTAAATCTGACAACGGTGCACAAATTATAAAGACTACAAAGCATATCGGTGATTCCCCCAAAGCATATCGGTGATTCCCCCAAAGCATATCGGTGATTCCCCGATCAATAACTTGACGCCGTGCCATGCACCTGTCGCAATCTTTATTTAGAAAACTTCGTATTATTCTTCGCTGCCGTTTAATATTTAAAAAGATCGCCATGCCGAAAGTATCAAACTCTAAAGCTGATTTACTTAAGAAACGGATAAAGAATGCTAAACATTTATTCACTGATGGAACAGTTGTATACTGTAACTCCTGTTCAAAGCAAGTGAGTATACTATATGTATTAATATAATAATTAATTAATCTTTTATTATCTACGGAGCTATTATTGTAAATATTCATTGTTTCAAGGTTTCTTTAAAGTTTTTTTAAGAGCTCGTTTGATTTTAGGTATCCTCAAACCAGAAATTTCGAGAAAATCGAGACTCGTCACTAAAGACAATACTGTTCCATTCCTGATCCCAGAGTGACCGTTGTCTGCACCACTCAAGGCGATTACGTCGGTGTTCTCGAGTTAAAGGGAGGACCCAGTGTGGCCGGTATGAAAACAAGCCAAAACTTCTCATTCGTCGGTAAACACTTCGCATGCCAATAGGTCTTCCGTGTTCTGCAAACCATTCATTTGCAATGGACCTGGTAGTGGATAAACGGTCCCTTAAGGCCAATAATCTTAGGCGGCGATCTTCACGGTCTGTTGTTCTACGGCGGCGTCCAGTGCCCCTTGCTCTTTGCGTACGGCCTTCTCGAAGCCATGCCTGACAACACCTAACCACAGTGTCTACACTTCTTTGCACTCTAACTGCAATTGCCCGAAAAGAAGGTCCAGCTTCCCGAAGTCCCACTATACGGCACCTATCAAACTCACTAAGTTGACGAAATCGTATAGGTCTCCGTACTCTAGGCATCGTAACCGATCGTAAAGGATGTCAAGAACCAAAATCCGCCAACGTTGATTCTTTTCTGCGGCTGAAATATTCATTTTTAGAGCGTTAGTGAATTAAAAAAAAGCAGTATAAAAACCGTCCAACTGATAAGGCTGAAAATTTTTTCACTTATTATTTACAGTAAGATAAATACATTCACCAACTTTTATTAAAATAAAACCATTTAAACTGGGTGTTCGGATTTATATGTCACTTAGTATATTAAACATAATATATTAGTATATAAGGGTTTATTTTTTTGTGTTCGCAGATTTATGTTTCAGTTTTTCCACATATTAAATCCATATTTCGTTTATTTTTTACAGCATAAAAAACATATTTTGCAGTTTTATACCACATAAAAATCCGGACCTTACTTATAATACACGTTTCCCATACACTTCACTCAACGGGCGATGAATTTCTATGGGTAGTAACGTTTTTGCGTGCAAAAATCGTATGACGGCACGAATTTCCCACCTGGCGCTGGTATTGAACTCAAGGGATTTACTGTACTGTAGACTAGGTTAAGTCCATTTTTCTCAAAAATGAGTTTAATATGTTAAGCTTATGACAATATTGTGAATTTTAATTCGCTACATGCAGCGACCATCTATCTGCAATAATAAGGAAGTTACGACTTTTTAACTCACGTCAAGTCGCATACAATACAATGCAAGAAAAATATTTCAAATTGAATTATCTCAAAACTACTTATTTGGACTTCCCCTATTCTGGCTCTGAGGTGCAGAAACGTATTTTCAGGGACAATTTATTTTTTAATCAGAGTCCAGAAACACTTCAAATTACCTAGTACCTATATTTTGCAATTATTTCCTTCAATACATAGGTAAATTTTATTGGTTTGATTTGTACCGAGCTATTTATTCCCTTCTTTCATTCAATCTCGCGCCATATGGTTTTGAACCGGGGTTCGCTTTATTACAGGAAGTATAATGAATATATGGAAACTGATCTAATTTAATACAATAACAAAAATATTATGCAAATTAGCTTTATTGGATGATCTATTACGTACATTGTACATATGCATAATACGTTTTAGTGTAGTTACATGCTTACTTTGTGCGTGGGTGATGTATTTACTTTAGTGTGATGCTCTAAAAAACCTCAGTCAAATGCCTATATAGAAAAACGATCGAAGGAGCTTCATAGACCAGGAAAAATTGGTAAGCTAAAAGTTAAACATTACAATATTTTTACGTCTCTTCCCTTAAATATTTAGCGCTTTACGTCACACTATCTCACATCATACCCTAATCAAAATAAACATTAGGTTTGCTAGAATGCCCACTAAGCTGAAAATTGGTACGCACCTTGGATACGCCATTATGAATAATATCGAAACACCTCATATATCCTTAGAGCGGAAGCTTCAAGTGATCATAAAGTGAATGTCAACTAGTGCAAAGGTGATGTTCATAACTAACACCATTTTTCAACGGTCTTTTACGTATTATGCGGTGAAATTGATCAACTCTTTCGAACAATGTTTCATCAGCAACTTTTCTAAAAAAAAATATAAGAACTACTGAGCTCTTAGGTTATTGTCTTCTTTTTGAATCGTACGTATTATGTTTTTTGTTCTAATCGTACGCATTATGTCATATTTATTAATTCTTCTTTTTCCTTTTCTTTTTCAGTTTTTTATTTTATTTTTAAGGTAGTAATAAGCATTTACATGACATTTATGGTTAAGTATAAATGGCCATTGGCCAGACTTCGCCATTTGTAAGGATACATAATTATGTATGTGTTACAATAAAGTCCATTGAATTGAATTGAATTGAATATAATAATAATAATAATAATAACCGTCTTTATTATTGACATAAGACATTGACAAAATGGTAAGTGAACATTAGTACATCCAGTGTCAATAAAAGGCGAAGTTCAGTTTGATTAGTACACAGTACCAACAACCTGCTCTTCCACTTAGCCCAGTATCCTCTACGACATATGACATCCGATAAACCGATAATACATACATGTCACTATAAAAGAGGGACATACCTACACGCTAACAAAAAAAAACAATCATTCATTCATTCATGCGGTGCTACTGTTTTTGCAGCAGTTCCTTTTTAAACATGGCTTTGAAGTTATCTATTCTAGAAAATTTTAGTTCCTTCCGGACTAAGTTGTAGACTTTATATATTTGGTATGTGAAGCTCCGTTTGAAGATTGACGTTCTAAACTTGGGTGGCGAAATAAGACCCTTACTTCTTACGTTAATGTTATGAACGTCAGTCCGGTAGGTTATTTTTTGATAAAGATATTGGGGTGTTCTGACTAAAACTAATTTATGATAAAAAACAGCAGAGTGGAGGAGCCTACGATTTTCCATATTTAACCAACCTGCATCTTTCAATTTGTGAGATATTCTATGCCTCCTCTGTATACCAAATGCAAGGCGCAAACATGAGTTTTGAACCAGTTGAACTTTACGTCGATACAGGTTAGTTAAGTGTGGGCCGTAAAGCACTTCAGCGTAGTTGAATAAAGATAATACTAAAGTATCACATAGCATGATCTTAAGTTTTAACGAGAGAAATTTCCGGCTACCGTAAATAAATTTCAACGACAAATATGCTCTCTGCATAATTTTGTTGATGTGATACTCGAATCGAAGATTACTATCAATCACAACACCTAAATTTTTTACATTGTCCATTATTTTGAGAGTTACACCATTTATCTCAATTTTAATAAGATTCTCTATAACATTTTTATTTTGTCTAGGTCGAAAAACAATTACGTGAGACTTTGATGGATTTATTAAAAGACAGTGGCGTGTGGCACATTCTACAAAGGAGTTTAGCTCATTATTAATGATCAACGAGAAACGATCCATCAATTGTGGGGGGAAGCTGCAATAGATTTGGGTGTCATCAGCGTAAAAATGCTCATTACATAGACTAAGGAAGTGCATGAAATTAGATGTATAAATTAGAAATAGGAGTGGTCCAAGTATGGACCCTTGGGGTACGCCGGATTTCAAATTTAAAGATAAAGACTGAACTCCATTTAAAACAACTGTTTGTTTCCGCTTAGTGAAGTAGCACTGAAATAAATCTATAGCGTTTTGAGAAAGATCAATATGATGTAAAATAGCAAGCATTAATTGATGGTTTAAAGTGTCAAACGCTCTGCTGAAATCCAGCAGAACAAGAACAGTACACTCGCCACGATCTGTAGCTCTAATTATGTCGTCTGTTACATGAAGTAAAGACGCCGTACAGCTATGATTTTTCCTAAATCCAGACTGCACAATTGGCAGTAATGAAAATTGTGACAAATGATAAGAAAGTTGCTCCTCCATTGCACGCTCAAGTAATTTAGAGAAAAATGGTAAAACACTAATCCCTCTGAGATCTTTAAGATCTGAAGGATTAGGTTTTTTTGGCAGAACACAGACATTTGCTTGCTTCCACAGATCAGGGAACTGATTATGCGTAAAACAAAAATTAATTATATGAGTTAAATAAGGAATAATATGAGGGCAACATAGTTTAATAAAATTTAAATTAAAACCATCGCAACCACGAGCATTAGTTTTAATACGGCAAATTGCTTCATAAACAAATAAATCATTAACTTCTTTGAATTCAAAATTTGAAGAATTCCTCCTAGTATTTCTGTAGAAATTTATTAAGTTAGGAGAAGGCTGTATATTAGGTATACTGTTAACAAAAAAATTATTAAGTTCATTGACATCATTAAAGGAATTGGGAATGGTGTTATCCTTTTGAGAGACTATTTCATTGTTCCTCAACCTTTTCCACATTTCTGTTGAACTGCAACTTTCTAATATGTATGTATAATAAGATTTTTTTTCTCTGATGATAGCAGCATTAACTAAATTACGCAAGTCCTGATAATATCGCAAATGAGCATTCAGTCCTGTTCTTCTAAATCTAAGCAGCGCCCTGTCCCTGAGATTCTGCATTCGCTTCACCACATCTGTAAGCCATGGGGCTCTAGGTTTAGTAACTCTCATTGATACCAAAGGAAAATGCCTATCAAAAAGGTTTGTAAGCAGGTTTGTAAGAAACGCAACTTTAGAGTCGGCGCTGTCTTGGTCAAATAGCATGAAAAACGGGGTTGCAAATAGATCCCTGCAAAAACTCATCATTAAAGTTTTTATATGAGCGAATAGTAATGATTTTAGGTTTATTTCTTACTTCACTAACATTTACCTTACCAAAAATTATAAAATGGGCGAGCCCCTTCCCACTTCAGTTGGCCCAACTATTGAAATCTTAGTTTTTTTCTTATCAAACACAAATAATAAAAATGTAGCAGGGTGTTATAGGTTTAAAATATTAACAATGAATATTTTGATAATATAATGTATAATAGAAAACACCAACTTTATCACTCCCTAATCAAATTTGCAGCATAAAAATAACACATATCGCAACCTAGTTTCATTTCAATGCAAAATAAGTCTATAACGCATAGGTGGCTGTGAAAAATAAAAGCCATGACAATTGTTTTTATTAATCACAGCTGTCAGAATACGTTTAAAATAGTTTTGGGTGGTTAAGGTTTTCAAAATGGGTAGAGGAAAGGTTATTAGTGAGCAAATTCGGTTACTGATAATTAAATTTTTTAATTCTGGGAAATCAAGCTCAGAAATTGCAAGTTTGTTAGACGTATCGCGGTACAATGAGAGACATATTGCTAGAAGATATAAAGTAACTGGTTCAGTTAATATTAAGCCACGATATGTGAAAAAAAGTAATATCACAAATGCCGACCGAAGAGCATTAAGAAGAATAATCGTGAAAAACAGGCGTGCCAATTATTTACAATTAAGTGCTCTGTGGAGTGACGCTGTTGGAAGCAGAATTTCGAGGTCCACAACTTATAGAGAGGCCCACAAACTGGGATTTAGCACTTGCAAGGTAAATTTTCATATAAAAAAAAGTGAAGTAAAAACCCTAAATTTGCACAACTTGTTAATAGGCCAAAGAAAAGCCACTATTAACTCCACCTCACAAGAAAAATCGGCTTAGATGGACTAAAGAACATAGACAATGGACACCTCAACAATGGTGTGCAATACAATGGAGTGATGAGGCCCGATTCGAAGTTTGTGTTGGTGACAGTCGCAGTAGAGTTATTCGCAAAAAAATGAAGTATTCCATGTTGACTGTCTGAAGAGAAAAGTGAAATTTGGTCTGAGGCAGTATGACATCAAAAGAAGTAGGAAAACTTCATTTTATTGATGGAACTGTGGATACAAACAAATATTTGGCAAGTTTAGAAGAATCGCTTTTACCAGTGATGGAAGAATGTTTGACATCCGGCCAAGATTTTGTGTTTCAGCAAGATGGTGCAGCGTGCCATACCATCATAATTCAAAATAACTTGGCAATCGTTGACGTTGCGTGCACGATACGATGTTGCATCGTCGACCGACTGTGCAATGAGTAACAAACACCAACTGGTCTGCCGTGATGTCGTCACTGACACACCGCTACAGCAAAGTATTTATATATTTTAGTAATATTTGGATATTTTCATAGTACGTATCAATTTAGCGTTCCTCGAGGGCATTGTAAACGATGACTTAACTGTTTTTATACGTACACATGTTTTTCTGAATTTTATGATCCTCAAATGTACCACTCATTTCGTCAAACCTTTAATTTGTGTTTTCCGTCTATGATGATTCTCTGAATATTTCGTCATGTTCCTAACTGAGGGTTTATCTTGTGTTGAACTTAATACTTTATGACCTGATGAGGGCGTTGCCTAGGAAGTGCAGAGTCAACCTACTTGACGTTACTTTTTAAGTTACGGGGTAATGAAGCGCATTCACCATATTTTAGCATACACTCCCAGATTATCGAAAATCTCTCTCTACGTACACGATTGGTAGAATTTTTCAGACCGGTTAGACTTTTTGAAAACGTTTCTACTTCCGTTCATTTTTTATCCCTGATCTGGTACCTAGGCTTAAACAGCCATTCAAAAAGTCCAGGAACCTGGAGGTTGAGCCACAGGGCTTTGGATCCATAAGAAGCTCAAATCAGGGACTAAAAATGGGCAATATGTCAAATTTTCAGGTAAAACCATTCTCCAAGATCCTATACAGGGTGTCCCAGAAGTCGACGTCAAGCCGAAACCGGGTGATAGGCAAAGTCATAACAGCTATCAGAAAAATATTTAAAAAAAATATGTATGTGTTTTGAAAATTATAGGTCTTTGAAAAAGATATAGAAATTTCACACCCTACGGCAGTCTGTCAACTCTTGTTACTACAAATATTACCTTTTTTTGGATTTTATTTTTACAATGTAATGATGAGTAATGCATCTTCAAACTGGTGTCTCAACTTTACTGCCAACTTTTCTCGTTCAGGAAAAATTGCCATTTATTTCCCAAACAAGTATTCCAAAGTAAAACTTTGCTCAACTTTAACTGGCTGAACTGGAAAAAAATGTATTACGAGAGTTTGGCAAGTAACCTTAAAAGTTGGCGCATTTAATAAAGATTCCAAAATGGTATAACACTTAGAGGATTACTCGTTA
Organism: Acanthoscelides obtectus; assembly: GCA_963669975.1. Lineage (NCBI taxonomy): Eukaryota > Metazoa > Arthropoda > Insecta > Coleoptera > Chrysomelidae > Acanthoscelides > Acanthoscelides obtectus. Next base: position 101,395,630 of record CAVLJG010000006.1, on the reverse strand, counting down.
ACTTATGCACAATTTTTATTTGAAAAAAAAACTGATGAAATTTTGTCAAAATTTCCTAATTAAACAGCGATTATGAAAACGCACCAGGACCCTTAAGGATAACTGTTTGCACAACAGTGGGCGTCAAAATGCTGCTGATGATGATTTACCTTTACAACAAATGCTCAAACTATTTTCCTTCAATACACGCTCGACATCTTCTTAAAAAAGATCGGGTTATTAAACGAGCGAATCCACGGTGATTAACAAATTCAGCTGCTTCCAATAGTCTTTGCCGTAGCTCAGCTACAATTTGAATCGGCTTGAAATACACTTTTTCTTTTACAGTTCCCCAGTAAAAAAATCTAAAGGATTCAAATCAGGTGATCGGGCTGGCCACGGTATTGTACCAGACCATCTGCCTGGAAAGCTTTGATCGAGATACTCTTTCACTGAGAGCGCATAGTGCGCTGGGCAGCCATCATGCTGAAACCACGTGTCCCTGTAAATACTCAGTGGCACGTCCACCAATAAATTTTGTACATGATTTTTCAAAAAATCCAAATAAACTTCAGCAGCCAAAGTCTCTGGGATCTCAAACGGACCGATTATTTTACCATTTAAAATTCCTGTATAATGGTTTATCTTGAAGCGATATTGAGATTTATCTTCTCTCATCAAATGTGGATTTGCTACGTGCCACTCGTGTAAGTTATGCAGGTTCATGTACCCATCTTTCTTAAATGTGGTCTCATCCGACCATAAATTTTTTTCAAAGAACTGTGGATCTTTCCTGTGTCTTTCTAACATTGTGCGACAAAAAGCAACTCGGGGCTCATAATCCCGGGGCAGGAGAGGTTGAACACGCTGTATGTGATATGGATGAAGCACGTCACTTACTTGCTATTGTACACTTTGATACCGATTAGTACTCCTTCGTTTACTGCGCATCTTTACATGTTCGTGCTTGTTGATTTCGTACTGTTACTAATTTTGGATTCGTGAACTGGACTGTTGATCGCTTGTCATTTGGATTTGGACTGTTTAATTGCTCTTCAAAACAACATTTGCTTTCCTTAGACTATCTTTGATAGTGTAATTGTGCAGTGCCGCTATGTCCGTGTACACCGTACAAGAATATGCTAACATGCACCTCATTTATGGGGAATGCAGAGGCAACGCTAGTGCTGCAGCGAGACTTTACTGTGAGAGGTACCCGAATGCAGCTCGTCATCCAGATCATCGAGTATTCACAAATGTGCACCGCTTACTGTTCTCAGAGGGACAACTCCCAAACCAATCACACGGTGAGGGAAGATCTTTCCTTCCTTACGAAGACGTGGTGCTAGGAGCTGTCGAAGAAGACCCGAGTACTTCAGTGCGTGCAATAGAACTAAAAACAGGCTTGCCCAAAAGTACAGCTCATAGAATCTTGCAAAAAAACGTGCTCCATCCATACCACGTACAGCGGGTTCAAGCTCTTCTGCCCCGGGATTATGAGCCCCGAGTTGCTTTTTGTCACACAATGTTAGAAAGACACAGGGAAGATCCACGGTTCTTTGAAAAAATTTTATGGTCAGATGAGACCACATTTAAGAAAGATGGGTACATGAACCTGCATAACACGAGTGGCACGTAGCAAACCCACATTTGATGAGAGAAGATAAATCTCAATATCGCTTCAAGATAAACCATTCGACAGGAATTTTAAATGGTAGAATAATCGGTCCGTTTGAGTTCCCAGAGACTTTGACTGCTGAAGTTTATTTAGGTTTTTTGCAAAATCATTTAGAAAATTTATTGGAGGACGTGCCACTGAGTATTTACAGGGACATGTGGTTTCAGCATGATGGCCGCCCAGCGCACTATGCACTCTCAGTGAGAGAGTATCTAGATCAAAACTTTCCAGGCAGATGGATAGGGCGGTCTGGTATAATACCGTGGCCAGCCTGGTCACCAGATTTGAATCCGTTAGATTTTTTTTACTGGGGAACTGTAAAAGAAAAAGTGTATTTCAAGCCGATCCAAAATGTAGCTGAGCTACGGCAAAGACTATTGGAAGCAGCTGAGTTTGTTAATAACCGTGGATTCGCTCATTTAATAACCCGATCTTTTCTAAGAAGATGTCGAGCGTGTATTGCGGCGAGTAATCTTCTAAGTGTTATACCATTTTGGAATCCTTATTAAATGCGCCAACTTTTAAGGTTACTTGCCAAACTCTCGTAGTACATTTTTTTCCAGTACAGCCAGTTAAAGTTGAGCAAAGTTTTACTTTGGAATACTTGGTTGGGAAATAAGTGGCAATTTTTCCTGAACGAGAAAAGTTGGCAGTAAGGTTGAGACACCAGTTTGAAGATGCATTATTCATCATTACATTGTAAAAATAAAATCCAAAAAAAGTTAATATTTGTAGTAACAGGAGTTGACAGACTGCCGTAGGGTGTGAAATTTCTATATTTTTTTCAAAGACCTATAATTTTCAAAACACATACATAACATTTTTTTAAATATTTTTCTGATAGCTGTTATGACTTGGCCTATCACCTGGTTTCGGCTTGACGTCGACTTATGGGACACCCTGTATATTCTGTGCGTGATCGTTTGAAAACATAGAGGAAACAGAATGTTTTGCAATTACAACTTCTAAAGACTCAACGGTTTAAGAAACGTGGGTGAATAACAAATATCTATTATGTTAGATGGTAGAATAGATATATAAGATATATAATCTAAATCTCGCCTCATGTAAGAATATTACAAATAAAAGACGTTAATTATTATTATTATTATTATTATTATTATTATGTTTTGGCAATTATAAAAATCCCCTGTAAAGCTCCAACAGTTCAAAATCCTTACTGCTGAAAACTAGTAATTACGCGACCACGTTTAAGTATAGTTTTGCGCGGTTAAATCTAAGTTGACCGCCAAGGCTGTACTTATTAGAACGTGTCGCAAGTCGTAAAGCACATTGTCTTTCTACCATTGTAAACTGATAGCAGCAATCGTATATCAACGCAGAACAGAAAAATGTAGATCCTTTCGATTTAACCACGCTCATTAAACGAAACTTATTGTCTTGACCAATGTGTTCTGCCATAAAGTCGAACGTTATAAACAGTTCGTTACCACTTCTTTGCTGCAGGCTCATCATCGTAGATAAGGTACATCAATTTTCTGTAATCTGTTAATCCAGATAAAACGCTCCGACCATAAAAGAAGGAACGTTGAAGACTCTTTCCAATTTGCTATTGATGGCACAGTGTTACAACAAACTCAAATAGCTAAGATACTGGATGTTGAAATTAATAGCAACTTAAGATTTCGCAACCATACAGATATACTAAGTGACATATAAATCCGAACACCCAGTTTAAATGGTTTTATTTTAATAAAAGTTGGTGAATGTATTTATCTTACTGTAAATAACAAGTGAAAAAATGTTCAGCCTTATCAGTTGGACATTCCGGTTTTTATACTGATTTTTTTTAATTCACTAACCCTCTAAAAATGAATGTTTGAGCCGCAGTAAAGAATCAACGTTGGCGGATTTTGGTTCTTGACATCCTTTACGATCGGTTACGATGCCTAGAGTACGGAGACCTGTACGATTTCGTCAACTTAGTGAGTTTGATAGGGGCCGTATAGTGGGACTTCGAGAAGCTGGACTTTCTTTTCGGGCAATTGCAGTTAGAGTGCAAAGAAGTGTAGACACTGTGGTTAGGTGTTGTCAGGCATGGCTGCGAGAAGGCAGTACGCAAAGAGCAAGGGGAACTGGACGCCGCCGTAGAAGAACAGACCGTGAAGATCGCCGCCTAAGATTATTGGCCTTAAGGGACCGTTTCTCCACTACCAGGTCCATTGCAAATGAATGGTTTGCAGAACACGGAAGACCTATTGGCATGCGAAGTGTTTACCGACGAATGAGAAGTTTTGGCTTGTTTTCATACCGGCCACACTGGGTCCTCCCTTTAACTCGAGAACACCGACGTAATCGCCTTGAGTGGTGCAGACAACGGTCACTCTGGGATCAGGAATGGAACAGTATTGTCTTTAGTGACAAGTCTCGATTTTGTTTAGGCATGCACGATGGTCGTGCCAGGGTTAGAAGGCGACGTGGTGAAAGGAGGAATCCACAGTTTTTTGTTGAAAGACATGTTCATCACACTGTTGGAGTTATGGTTTGGGGTGCTATAGCTTATGGTTCCAGGTCACCTTTAATCTTCATCAGAGGTAACATGAACGCGCAGCGTTATATCCACGAAGTTCTAGAACACCATCTCTTACCCTATCTTGACACCCTGGCAGATCCAACTTTCCAACAAGATAATGCCCGACCACATGTTGCAAGAGTCACAATAGACTTCTTTCAATATAATGATGTCACAACGTTACAATGGCCACCAAGATCTCCCGACTTATACTCAATTGAGCACGTGTGGGATATGATGGGTAGGAGATTGCTCAATTTGCAACGTCCTCCTCAGACTCTAGAAGCACTTCGAGAGGAGTTGGTGGTTGCCTGGAATGAGATACCACAGGAGGACATTGACCACCTGATCAGAAGCATGCCTAGGCGCGTTGGAGAATGCGTAGCACATCAGGGTGCATCCACACATTATTAAAGGTCAAAGGGCTTTAAAGCAGTGCAATCATTTTGAAATTTTTATCATTTACTTATTATGCTTCATTAAGTACTTATACAAAATTTTATTAAAATAAAACCATTTAAACTGGGTGTTCGGATTTATATGTCACAGTACAACTACGAGTAGATTATAAATACGCAACGGAAAAACTTTCTGTGTCATAAGTTTCAGAGAAAATACCATATATTGAACAAAATGATTTATTCATCGTACAACAAATAATAGAACGATAAAACTGTAAGCCCATCAGCAGATACAAAAAAAGGCCTTGGTCAGCCGCTGACTTACGCTCGCCCTGATTTTTTTCTACGGAACTTCGCATCTACCAAGTTTAAACGACATCTATACCGGTTTCGTGTTTTTTTGGCTTGGCAACGCTCATCATTTGAGATGCATTACAATACAAAATATGACTCATCAATTGTACAAATAAATATCATTGAACGTCTTTAGTAGAACAATAATATAACTTGCCATCAATATCAAATATACTAAGTGACGTATAAATCCGAACGCCCAGTTTAAATGGTTTTATTTTAATAAAATTTTGTATTTGTACTTAACGAAGCATAATAAGTAAATGATAAAAATTTCAAAATGATTGCACTGCTTTAAAGCCCTTTGACCTTTAATAATGTGTGGATGCACCCTGATGTGCTACGCATTCTCCAACGCGCCTAGGCATGATTCTGATCAGGTGGTCAATGTCCTCCTGTGGTATCTCATTCCAGGCAACCACCAACTCCTCTCGAAGTGCTTCTACAGTCTGAGGAGGGCAAATTGAGCAATCTCCTACCCATCATATCCGACACGTGCTCAATTGGGGATAAGTCGGGAGATCTTGGTGGCCATGGTAACAATGTGACATCATTATGTTGAAAGAAGTCTATTGTGACTCTTGCAACATGTGGTCGGGCATTATCTTGTTGGAAAGTTGGATCTGCCAGGGTGTCAAGACAGGGTAAAAGATGGGGTTCTAGAACTTCGTCGATATAACGCTGCGCGTTCATGTTACCTCTGATGAAGATTAAAGGTGACGTGGAACCATAAGCTATAGCACTCCAAACCATAACTCCAACAGTGCGATGAACATGTCTTTCAACAAAAAACTGTGGATTCCTCCTTTCACCACGTCGCCTTCTAACTCTGGCACGACCATCGTGCTTGCCTAAACAAAATCGAGACTCGTCACTAAAGACAATACTGTTCCATTCCTGATCCCAGAGTGACCGTTGTCTGCACCACTCAAGGCGATTACGTCGGTGTTCTCGAGTTAAAGGGAGGACCCAGTGTGGCCGGTATAATTTGCAATGGACCTGGTAGTGGAGAAACGGTCCCTTAAGGCTAATAATCTTAGGCGGCGATCTTCACGGTCTGTTGTTCTACGGCGGCGTCCAGTGCCCCTTGCTCTTTGCGTACGGCCTTCTCGAAGCCATGCCTGACAACACCTAACCACACTGTCTACACTTCTTTGCACTCTAACTGCAATTGCCCGAAAAGAAAGTCCAGCTTCCCGAAGTCCCACTATACGGCCCCATAAAACTCACTAAGTTGACGAAATCGTACTCTAGGCATCGTAACCGATCGTAAAGGATGTCAAGAACCAAAATCCGCCAACGTTGATTCTTTACTGCGGCTGAAATATTCATTTTTACAGCGTTAGTGAATTAAAAAAAAGCAGTATAAAAACCGGAATGTCCAACTGATAAGGCTGAAAATTTGTTCACTTGTTATTTACAGTAAGATAAATACATTCACCAACTTTTATTAAAATAAAACCATTTAAACTGGATGTTCGGATTTATATGTCACTTAGTATATTTTAAAATAATTGACCTCAAATCAAGCACAAAAATAAAAAATCAAGTCAAGCATTAACGTTTCAAGTAATTTTATTGTCAAGTGATTTATGAAAACATCAAGCACTTGGCTTGATGGATCCCCAATACTAATAAACAACACCTGTGATCTGAGATGATAGTGGTAATGCAAACCTTCAACTTCACCTTGTTGCTTTACGAGCAACTGACATTCTTTTTTATACCGGTAACCGTAATGTATATCCGTTGCAGATATACTATCTACTCATGGCAATTTATGATACTGGCATAAATACGGTTGCCCCCGAGTAGTTTACAACCCATATCGGTTATCCATATCACGATTACAAAGGTGTGGGTGACAGCTAGAATAACTGCACAATCATGTACAGGGTGTCCCATTTTCGATGATATTACGGGGTATCTTGAAAATATTGCATTTTGGGACCATCATCGTATCTATGCTATCCTTTAACATATCGCAAAGCTAAAAACTGGTTCTTACGTAGAATCCAGAGGCGTAGTCAAATTTATTCTACGATATATCAGTGTTTACCTAGTTTTAATGGGACACCCTGTATTTTTTTGGAAATTTTATAAGCTTTACAAAGTTTATAACACATGATATGCATTTCAAATAATAAATCTAAAATTCATAATTTCACAAAATGTGTCCCTATTCGATATTCTTTTATTTACAGTGGACCTCCGGTAATCCGACAAACATTATGCAGGGCAGTGTCGGACTATCGAATTTGTCGGATTATAGAGCACTGCCTAAGACCCCTTATAGTCCGGAATTTTTTACAAAAGGGTACCTTGTAATCCGACAAATTACATATCCAATGGTAAGATCATACCTGTATATGTATGTACTTTGAAGTACAAATCATACATAGTTTATGTATGTCGAATTTAGTAGATTAAATAACAATAGAGAGCTTACGTTTTATTATCAAATTAAGCATAAGTACACATACATATGTACCAAAATAATCAAGAATTATTAATCAAAATGATGAATTTATCAAATTATGAAGCTTGGAAATATTCATCATATTTTGTTTGTTTAAGGTTGTTATAACGCGAGATCAGAGCTTTGTCCCTCAGTCTTCTCAAAAGTAAAAGTTCGTTGTAGGATGAACCATTCTCTTCAGCCCAGTGTAAACCTAGCTCAAAGGCGTTAATTGCGTCTTGTGCTGTGACTTGTGGAGCAGTTGCAGTCACGTCGTAGTTATTTTCCCGATTGTTTGTTGTATAATTAGAAACCTCTTTTATAATCTCTTCGTCAGACATTTCATGAAAAACATTTTCCTCTTTATCCATTCCACGCCACCAGATTTCCAAATCCTCCGGACTTATCTGTGTTTCAGTAGCGACTTGTTCTATAACTTCCGAGGTAACACTGATTTGTGGAACGTTGCTAGGAGTGGTGACTATATCTGGCCATAACTTTTTCCAAGACGATTTAATAGTTGATGACGGTAACGCATTCCACGATTGACAAAGAGCAAAAACCAAGTCTTTCATATTAAATTATTTTAAAGTTTTTTCTATTGGTTGGCCTTTTGATACGGCTCTCAGAAGTAGTTTTTTTTTATAGTTTTGCTTGACAAACTGAATGATATTCTGGTCCATTGGTTGAATCAGTGCAGTGCAATTTGGCGGAAGAAACATCGCAGTGATGCATTTATCCTCAGTTGTTAGTTCTTCTTCAGACGGATGACCGGGAGCGTTATCAAGAAGCAACAACGCTTTTTGTGGAAAATTATGATCTTTTAACCATTTTCTAACTTCAGGTACGAAGCATTCATCAAACCACTTTTTGAAAAGGTCTTTTGTCATCCATGCACTTTTTGTCCGTAACAGTGTACAGTTAAATCAATGTTTTTGAATGCCCGTGGTTTATTAGATTTCCCGATGACCATCATCTTAAGCGCGTGTGTGCCCGCAGCGTTAGCACATGGTAGTATGGTTACACGCTCTTTACTTACTTTTCGTCCAGGTACGAATTTTTCGGTACAAGAAACGAAAGTTTTGTTAGGCATCACACGCCAAAAAAGCCCTGATTCGACTACATTGTACACCTGTGACGGGTCAAGATTTAAATCGTTCACCTTTTGCAAAAATCTTAATTTAAAGGGCTCTATGCAGGTGACATGGTTAGAAAGTTTCTCTCCTGTAATAGTCATTAATCGTATACCATGACGACTTTTAAAACGTTCTAGCCATCCTTTGCTGGCCACAAAATCATCTTTTTTTGTTATTTCCTTATTAAAAAACTTAGCTTTCATGGCCAACCACATGTACAAAGCTTCTTCCACTTCTGGATGTTCAGCTTTCTTGAGTGTTTGTCTCTTGCCTGGCCCGCAGTCAGTAGTCGACACGAACTTCTTGATCTTCTCGTGGTTTCTTTTAATGTCATAAATTGTAGATCGGCTTACGCCGTATTCACTTGCTAAACTACTGAAAGTTACATTGCGATTTAAGCGGTCTAAAATATCACATTATTCTTTAATTGTCAATGTTTTGTGCTTTCGCTTCTGAGTTTGTGATGACATTACTAGGTACTATACTTAATACACAATGAATAAATAGTAAACAATGAACGCACGCTAGTCCGTACTGCTATGACCAGTAGTCAAATTCAAACTAAGTAAAGCAATGCTTACGCGTCGAGCACGATAGCGGTGGCGCGTACAAGTTGTAACCTGTTCAAACCTGCGTGATCTGCATTAGCGAAGATTGTCAAATACGTATGTATGTAATACATATTCAAAGACATGTCGCATTACAGGGGGCGCCGGATTAGACAGGGGCCGGATTATTGGGGGTCCACTGTATATACAGCTTGGGGTGTTAACAGGTAAACCCAACACATACCCTCAGTGAACTAAAACTAAACTTACATAAAATATCGTATACATATACATATAATACATTATTGAATACTTTAATATTAATATTTTTTTTATCTTTCGATATTGTTGTAACAACATAAACTGAGTGAGTAGTTCTAATTATAAGCAATAAAATATTAATTTAACCTTTTTAATAAAAGGAGTATACATAATTTAACACTTATTTACGTTTAATTGAAACTGAAATCAAAATTAAATTGAAATTATACCAGAAATGATATTGGAGGTGACAACTTGAGTTATGTAAACAAAATAAAACATTTCTATTTTAATCTGCCATAGAGCTGTAATACTCATACTTTAAAGCCTTTTTTCAGAAAGGTCAAGCCAATGTTCAATAAATCTATATTACAGAAATTATTATGATTTTTTTGAGCCCTGACCAAAGGGGAATTAAGCTCAAGATTAGTTCTACGGAACGGTATTCTAAACAGATGATAGATTCTAAACGTTCTATCAGGAGTGTTGAAGTTCAAGTTTGCCAAAAGTCAGTGAGGCCATTCAACAATTTATGAACGCAGAAAATATCAGAAATCGTTCTTCTATCTTTTAAGGAAATCATATTGAACTGTTTCATAATTTGCGTATAATGATGATCTGTAACAGGTTGGTGAGTTTTATGTGCTAACATCTTCAAAAATTTGTGTTGAATTCTGTCTAGCCTGGCTATATGTACATTGTAAAACGGATTCCATATTACTGATGCAAACATCAATTTGTTGTGTATATAAGCGTAGTACAATGAAAGAAGCCTTTTTGGGTTCGTAAATTCTCTGCATGTCCTGTTTATGAACCCTAATGTACTATTTGCATCATTTACGATGTGCTCTACGTGAGTGATGAATGAGAGTTTCTCATCAATGTATACCCCTAGGTCTTTTGCTACATGCAGCTTTTCCAGTTCTGCCGTCCCTATCTTATATCTGAAATCTATAGTGTTCGCTATGTTTCTAGTAAGAATCATGTAATGACATTTGCAAGATTTGAATTCTGACGAGCTTCACCGTAAACTAACAACATGTCGGCGAACTCTTGATTCGAGAACTTTGTAAATAAACACGACGACGTACGCGAACAAAAACAAAACAACACGCCCGATTCTATGCAAAACGATAACTAACTACTGTTACCGTTCGCGATCGATTGCCGGTTCGATAAGAGTGATGAAATACCGACGCGCTGCTGTCATGTGTGTTTTTAATATTTAATTTCATGAAACTTACTTACTGAATACAAATTTTGGCTTAACTTAAAAAAACTTAATGCCATTTATTTGTTAATTACCCAATTTAATAACTTATTAGACTAGATTATAAAAATTAGTAAGATTGTGGTGATTGTGGCCGATATAAAGCACTTAAAGTTGTAAACTATAAAGCAATTTAGACAAAAATCTATATAATAACTCTGGATAATCTTTGAATTACTGAAAGAGCCTAAGAATCTAGATGCTGAAAGTTAAAGTGATTTTTGGATTTGATGTCCGGACTGCCTATGGTTATTAGAACTGTGAAAAATATAAAGCATCAATCGGTGTGAAATTCTGACTTCATGCCAATAACAAAGAAAACAATTCAAAGTTATGAGCAAAGAAGGAAAATTAAAAATTGTGGACAAGCTCCGTTTTTGATGTTTTTCGTGTATTTTTCAATTTTTAGGTGAAGCACTCAACGTTGAAAAAACATCAAAGTTTACAACTTCCTGGTCACTTTAGTGCTCAGTAATAGTGATTGACAATCGAAATGTTATCAAACTTCTTGTTTTTAGAAGATCTCTCCAAATATGCAATAAGATATAGGGTATTTATTCTATTTAAAAAATATATGTTTGCTATGAAGCGAAGCTATGGAACACCCTGCAAATATTAAATTAATTTTAAAATATGCACTAGTTACCGTGAAAACGGGTTTTTGATATCTTTTCCGGTCTGCTCATAAAACTACTATTTTTGCTGGGACACGCTATACACGAATATTTTTGTACAGCCATGTGGCTAACAAGCATCAGGTATAAACATTTATAACGATAGACTTTAAAAAAATATACTAAGTGACATATAAATCCGAACACCCAGTTTAAATGGTTTTATTTTAATAAAATTTTGTATAAGTACTTAATGAAGCATAATAAAAATGATAAAAATTTCAAAATGATTCTAGAGTCTGAGGAGAACGTTGCAAATTGAGCAATCTCCTACCCATCATATCCCACACGTGCTCAATTGGGGATAAGTCGGGAGATCTTGGTGGCCATGGTAACAATGTGACATCATTATGTTGAAAGAAGTCTATTGTGACTCTTGCAACATGTAGTCGGGCATTATCTTGTTTTAAAGTTGGATCTGCCAGGGTGTCAAGATAGGGTAAAAGATGGGGTTCTAGAACTTCGTGGATATAACGCTGCGCGTTCATGTTACCTCTGATGAAGATTAAAGGTGACCTGGAACCATAAGCTATAGCACCCCAAACCATAACTCCAACAGTGTGATGAACATGTCTTTCAACAAAAAAACTGTGGATTCCTCCTTTCACCACGTCGCCTTCTAACCCTGGCACGACCGTCGTGCATGCCTAAACAAAATCGAGACTCGTCACTAAAGAGAATACTGTTCCATTCCTGATCCCAGAGTGACCGTTGTCTGCACCACTCAAGGCGATTACGTCGGTGTTCTCGAGTTAAAGGGAGGATCCAGTGTGGCCGGTATGAAAACAAGCCAAAACTTCTCATTCGTCGGTAAACACTTCGCATGCCAATAGGTCTTCCGTGTTCTGCAAACCATTCATTTGCAATGGACCTGGTAGTGGAGAAACGGTCCCTTAAGGCCAATAATCTTAGGCGGCGATCTTCACGGTATGTTGTTCTACGGCGGCGTCCAGTGCCTCTTGCTCTTTGCGTACGGCCTTCTCGAAGCCATGCCTGACAACACCTAACCACAGTGTCTACACTTCTTTGCACTCTAACTGCAATTGCCCGAAAAGAAAGTCCAGCTTTCCGAAGTCCCACTATACGGCCCCTATCAAACTCACTAAGTTGACGAAATCGTACAGGTCTCCGTACTCTAGGCATCGTAACCGATCGTAAAGGATGTCAAGAACCAAAATCCGCCAACGTTGATTCTTTACTGCGGCTGAAATATTCATTTTTAGAGCGTTAGTGAATTAAAAAAAAGCAGTATAAAAACCGGAATGTCCAACTGATACGGCTGAAAATTTTTTCACTTGTTATTTACAGTAAGATAAATACATTCACCAACTTTTATTAAAATAAAACCATTTAAACTGGGTGTTCGGATTTATATGTCACTTAGTATAATTGTCATTGAAACATATGCATAACAAAAATTCAAATGAAATGAAATTAATTTTTATCATATTCGTCAGTTCTTGTTTCACTAACGATTTATGTATTTTTTGATGGTCTAAGAACAGCATATTGTTACATTTTAGATGAAATTAACGGTTATACTTATACTCGCAGAAACACGGCGTAGAAGACCACAACACTTACGTAGACCGGTTTTTTTTTGCCTAAGACGTCATTCATACAAAAAATGTATTAATAATAAATATAACTTTCCATGCAAAGATTTACGTACTAACAGTACGAAATGTTATTGACTCATCTATCTTCGGGCAACCGGTTCTGGACATCTAAAAACAAGATTCAGGAATGAGCCACACCAAACGTAGCACCGTATCGTCCCATTTAAAAGTTTTATCTAAACATTAGGAAGTTCAACATTCTGGAAAATAATAGTGCTTACGTGATCGTAAAAGTGGCATTGGCTAGAGCTGAAACTATATACATCCTAAGGTATATGAACATATTGAAGAAAATAAGATATTGACAAAATTTCAAGCAGGATTCAGAAAAAAGTATTCTACTGAAACTGCAATTCAAATGGTAGTAGAAAAATAGAGGCGAAATATGGATGAAAAAAGTTTACAGTAACATTGTTCTCAGATTTCAAGAGAGCATTTGAGACTATTGACAGGGAGAAATCGTTAACTAAATTGCATTGCTATGGATTTCAAGGTTCAGTATTCAACTTATTACAAAATTATTTAATCAATAGAAGTCAAAGAACAATACATTATCAGATATTAAAAACATTTCGGTAGGTGTACCACAGGGTAGCAAATTAGGTCCATTATTATTTGTGTTATACAGGGTGTTTCAGTTTATTGTTGCATAACTTTAAGATTCGATAGAACTTTTAAAATTAATGCATAAAGTCTATATACACATTTGTCGAAAAATGCGTGGCTTCCGAAATACAGGGTGTTTAAATTTACTTTCTAAAATAGTTTTTTTTTAATATTTCGAACATTATTTGATGTATAACAGTGAAAATTGGTATACAAGGGTTTTTTGGTACGACAAAACGCACATAGTTTTACTGTAGCCGCTAGAGGGCGCTCTCTACTGTACCTGTAGTGTATTAAAACGACCGAAAATTGTTTCTTAGTGCAATTTTTTGCTTTTTGAATAAAAAAACTTCGCACTTTTCAACATAAAAAAGGTCTCTTGTGAATTTTCGTTATAGTTAGCCGTTTTTGAGATATTTCGATTTTTAAGGTTCGATGCATTTTTAATTATTTATGGAAAAATAATATTTTTTTTTACATTTTCGATTTGGGCATTACAAGTAATTAAGATGATCGTTTAGATTGTGTTTTTAAACCCAGCAACAATTCCTAACTCCAAATAAACACAAAAAACAGAATATTAATTTGTTTAATTTTCCAATATTATTTTTAGCAAATTAAATTAATTATTTACAACTAAAATGCTATTGGATAGTTAGGACAAACATACAAAACCTAAAGTAGTTGCTCGTAAACCCAATTGTTCAATACACAATTCACATCTACGAATGATCGAACGTGGTATAGCATTATTCAAATAAGGCCTTATTTCATCACATGCATTCCTGATTCTTTCTATTAGCATATTTCTTGTGGTTACGGGAGTCTGGTACACTTTGCCTTTTAGAAATCCCCACACAAAGAAATCTAATGGATTTAGGTCAGGGGATCGTGGAGGCCAGGCGACTGGTCCTCCACGGCCGATCCATCTTTCCGGATAATTTTCGTCCAGCCACTTCCTAACTATTCTCGAATAATGAGCTGGACTACCATCAAGCTGGAACCAGGCCAATCTTCTTAAATCTAACATAACATCATCCCACATATTTGCATGTTCAGCCTTTAAAAATTCCAAGCAGGTCGCAGCATTTAACCTTGCAGGCAAAATGTAGGGTCCAAATAGTCGATTACGGTAGATACCAATCCAGACGTTCACACTAAATTCATGCTGAAAATTTCTTTCCCGAACTGCATGCGGATTTTCATGCGACCAAATATGTTGATTATGAAAATTTACCACTCCACGTCTAGTGAAGCATGACTCATCGGTCCATAAAACCTTACTTAAAAACTCCCTATTATTATTAGTTCTATCAAGAATCCACTGACAAAATGTGTGTGTTGTAGTCCTTGCATAGGTTGCAATTGGTAAGGACGTCTATGGTCATTTCTAAGAACACGGTGAACATGGCTTGCTGAAATTCCAGAAACTCTCCTAACACTTGTGGTCGGATCTCTATCAAACTCACACAGAATCATACGGGTAAATCTGCGCTGACGAACATTTATGTTTTGATCCCTTTGGAGATTTCCAAAACCATTTTCAATTATTTGGCGATGCACTCTTACAAATACTGAGCGAGTTGGATGTCGTCTTTTTGGAAATCTTCGTGCGTATTCTCTGGCTGCTTCTGCTGCGTTTCCATTTACAAAGCCATACACAAAATGGATATCCGCTAACTCTTGATTGGAGAATAAAAATGGCATTTTTATAAAATTTACAAAAAAAACAGGTAAAATAAACTAAATTTCGTGCATTCACAATTGCAAAAAACCGTTTCAGGTTTCAAAAGACAACGAAACTAAATGTCAACTGATTGACGTTTAACCTTATTCTGCTTTCAATTTCAAAAATATTTGCAGGCACAGCCTACTTCTGAAAATTATCGAGATACTGACTTTTTAACGTTTTTTAACATGAATAATTAAAAATGCATCGAACCTTAAAAATCGAAATATCTCAACAACGGCTAACTATAACGAAAATTCACAAGAGAGCTTTTTTATCTTGAAAAGTGCGAAGAATCAGTTTTTTTATTCAAAAAGCAAAAAATTGCACTGACAAAAATTTTTCGGTCATTTTAATACACTACAGGTACAGTAGAGAGCGCCCTCTATCTGCTACAGTAAAACCATGGTTCGTTTTGTCGTACCAAAAAACCCTTGTATACCATTTTTCACTATTATACATCAAATATTGTTCGAAATATTAAAAAAAAACTATTTTAGAAAGTAAATTTAAACACCCTGTATTTCGGAAGCCACGCATTTTTCGACCCATGTCTATATAGACTTTATGCATTAATTTTAAAAGTTCTATCGAATCTTAAAGTTATGCAACAATAAACTGAAACACCCTGTAGAGTGAGGAGATCATGTGGAGAGTACTTCTTAGCCCTAAATGAATAGCCTGGCTTTTACACAGTAGCTGCCGCTATTGACGAGTTGAGTTCGTGCCAGATCAAGTCCTCGGTGATCTGGACTCTGACCAGCCTAAATGAACGGCTGTAGGACGTTCTTTGTTCGTTAAGGTACAGTACTGTCTTTTGGAAGCATTAAGCCAGTGGTTGCCAGCACATCGATCGCAAAGGCAATTCCGGTGGCTCGCAAAATATTTCAATAAGCTGTAAACGTCATAGAAGCTTTCATGAATTTTGTAAAGTCTCATGTTAAACACAAGCAGCGGCAACACTGCGGTGAGCGATCTGTTCGAGAACGATCTCGATTACTCGAAACTGAACGGCGCAAAGTCCATCGGTGGGGTTAGAGTTGGCCTGCAATCGAGAACATTATGAGCAGTAGTAAGAAGATGACATATCATTTCTATTCGGAATGGGAAGAACAATATTTCTTTACAGAAGTTAAAGGTAAAAATGTATGTTTGTTATGTAAAACATCTGTTTCCGATGCTAAAAAGGGAATATCGAATTTTGAAAAATCATTCCCATTCTGCAACCAGAACGGAAAAAGTGAAACAATTAAAAATCAGTTACTTGGACAACAGATAATGTTTTTAAAAACAATCGACAAAAGCAAGGCTGCATCTGAAGCGTCATATCTTATGAAGATGGGGAAATGATAAAACAGGCGTTTCATCTGTGTATAATTTCATTTAAGTTGGCTTACATTGCTTACGAGTAGGTAGCTCGCTGATTATTCCAAAATTATCAAAGTAGCTCAACACACTGAAAAGGCTGGCGACCACTGCATTAAACTATACAGACTGTGATAACGTCCAGGTCTCTCGTCAGAGAAGAATTCGCTGCTAGTCTTCTTTTTCCAGCTAACCGACAAAGATCGGCTTGTCGCTTGAGTTTCTGCATGTAGAGTGCTGTCGTCAGCAAAGCTGTGTTCGCAATTCATTTTATTGGATATGGAACACTATTCGTTTTTAATTATTAGTACATATTTGGCATTATAAAGGCCTTTCATTGACTTAAAAAGCCGCAATGTGTTTTTTATAAATAGCGTTGATTTGGTCAAGGAGAAAAAATCACGACTGTTTTATAACATCAGATGCTTGTAAATTCCTTAGCGAACTGCAAAACCTTACTTCCTAAAAGGAGAAACAACAGCAAGTGTTATCTGAAGAAATAAAATTAATTGGATATGCTGCACATATACACGGTGTTTCCAAAATATGGAATATTATTTTTTTTTTTTTTATATCGAAACAGCCGCGCAGGCAGAAGCCTAAATGTCGGAACACCGCGGCTGCTATGATGATCCCAAAGAAATTTTGTTAATACGATTTTTGAACTGCTTAAGGTTAGTAGAACCGGGAAAAGCTTCCTCCCGTAGTTTGTTCCACAATCTAGACACCCTCGGGACAAAGGAGCGGTCGTATCGGCCAGTTCTGGATGTACGAAGTTTGACACGGTTAGGATGGGACGCCGAAGTCAGGCGGGTCTGTCTGGCAGGCACATCGCGCGGTGGCATCATGGAAGAGAGCTCTGAGGAGCAAAGCCCGTTGGTGTAGCGATAGAAAAGAGCTAGATCGCCGACGGCCCGCCGGTGCGAAAGAGTCCCGAGACTGTCTGTTAGAGAAGAGTCATCGATCAGTCGGACCGCCCTCCTCTGGACAGCATCGAGCATGGACAATGTAGTCGGGGCGGCAGCACCCCAAATGTGTGAGCAATACTCGAGGCTAGGCCTTATCTGGGCCTTGTATAGAGTGAGAAGGTCATGCGGAGAAAAGTACTTCTTAGCCCTAAACAAATAGCCTAGCTTTTTCCCAGCAGCTGCAGCTATTGAAGAGATGTGTTCGTGCCAGATCAGGCCTCGGTGATCTGGACTCCGACCAGCCGAAATGAATGGCTCTTTGGTAGGACTCGACCGTCCATCGAAACTGTATGAGCGCTAGGACGCTTTTTGTTCGTCAAAGTACAGTACTGTGTTTTGGAAGCATTGAACTGTACAAGATTGTTGCGTCCCCAAGCAGTGATAGCCTCCAGGTCTCTTGTCAGAGAAGAAGTCGTCGCTAGTCTTCTTTCTTCCAGCTCAGCGGCAGAGATCGGCTTGTCACTCTGAACCCCCGCATGTAGAGTGCTGTCATCAGCGAAGCTGTGGATTGGGTTGATCGTGCAGGAAAGGAGGTCGTTGATATGTAAGAGAAACAGTGTTGGAGCCAAGACCGATCCCTGGGGAACACCCGCGTTGACGTTGTGGGATGAAGAGGAGAAT
This sequence comes from Acanthoscelides obtectus, assembly GCA_963669975.1. NCBI lineage: Eukaryota > Metazoa > Arthropoda > Insecta > Coleoptera > Chrysomelidae > Acanthoscelides > Acanthoscelides obtectus. The sequence continues at coordinate 101,377,430 of CAVLJG010000006.1, read as the reverse complement.
CCGTCAATTACGACGGATATCTTGCGGCCAGAGATAATGTCAGCCACCCATCTGCAAAGCTTTTCTGGGAGGCCGTAGGATGGAAGTTTGCTCAAGAGGGCAGCGTGCCACAGCTGATCGAACGCTTTCGTGATGTCAAGAGCAACGACATAAGCCTCACCATGAGACTGGATGAGTTTACTCCACAGTTGCGTGACGTAAGCTAGGAGGTCCCCTGTGGATCGTTGGTGCCGGAAACCGTACTGCCTGTCGCTAATCAAGCTGTGACGTTCGAGGTAGTCCAGAAGCTCGCGATTTATGCACCTCTCCATCACTTTACTTATAACAGAAAGCAGAGCTATAGGCCTGTAGTTGTAAGGGTCGGTTTTAGATCCTTTTTTTGGGATGGGCTGTACATGAGCAAATTTCCAGTTTTCTGGGAAGGTGCCGGATTTATAAGATATCTGAAAGAGACGCGAAAGAACTGGAGCAAGCTCAGCTGCACATCTCTTCAGTACAATGGCAGGAATCAAGTCCGGACCAGAAGCTTTGTTGATGTCGAGCGACAAGAGCACTCGTCTTACGGTCTTATGCCTGAATGTTACCTCCCGCATAGTGTGGGGAACCCTTTGAATTGACGGCACTTGGGCGTTGGTGGGGACGTCCATGGTGGAGTTAGCAGCAAAGATCTTGGCTAGCACTTCCGCCTTGGCCTTTGAGTCGAATACAATAGTTCCATCCTGACACGTAAGTGGTGGAAGGCTACTGTGTGAGAAGTTCTTTTCAATCTGCTTGGCCAGCGTCCAGAAAGACCGGCTGCCATTGCGCTGCGACATTACCCTGTGCCTAAGTTTTATATCATGCTGGGTTTTGGCATTGCGAACCGCTCCGTTATATTTGTTTCTGGACTCGACGTCGGCTTGTCTGTTCTCTACAGTGGGGTTTTGTAAGTAGGTTCTGTGGGCCTTGATCTTCTGCTGGCGAGCAGTGTCACACGATTTGTTGAACCATCCGTTGGACCCTGGTTTAGGAACTTTCACTGTGTGAGGGATGTATTCCTCCATTCCGACGTGGATAATTTCGGTTATTGAAGAACAGACAGTCGACGCATCCGCGTCAGTGAAACAGACATCTCTCCAAGGAAAGCTAGAGAAGAAGTCACTGAGCCCCTCCCAGTCGGCATGTCCGTAATGCCAAGTTTTGCGGCCTGTGCGAGTTTCTGCGGCCACAGCGGCTTCTGACCGAAACCTAACCTCCACAACACCGTGATCTGAGTTACCCAGGGGGGACAGGACGGCAGTGCTGTAAGGGGCAGGATGCGTGGTCAGAAAGAGATCCAGCAGGCTACTGGCGTGTGACGAGACGCGGGGGAAAAAAGTAGGGCTCGTCACCAGCTGGGTCAGCCCTTGAGTAAGAGCGAACGCTTCGACTGCACGACCTGCTGCATCAGTCTTATTTGAGCCCAACCAAAGCTCATTATGGGCATTGAAATCACCGAGAAGAACTACCTCTGAAGCGGGGTGATTGATGTTCAGGAAGTCGATCTGGACGGCGAGGTATTCGAGTAGGTCATCCCAGTTATGGTTCGAGGGAGAGCGATAAAGGCAGCAAATAAATTTGGGTGATGTTTTGGAGTTGAGGCGAAGTCACAGAATGTCCTTCCGGTCTGATTCCAAAGAAAGATCCCTGGAGCAGGAAAGACTGCTGCGGACAAAAGCCACAACTCCCCCGTTCTTTCTCAGATTGGAGTGCACCTCGTAGTTTGGGAAGTTGAGATGGTTAATCGGTGCAGCCTCTGAGATTTTTGTCTCCACCAAGAAAAGCACGGCGGGACGATTGGATTGCAGGTAGTGATGAACAGCATCAATGTTGCTGTTGATCCCGCAGATGTTCGAAAAACAAATTTTATCTTCGATGTTGTTCCCTCGAGCCCACCCTCCACCCGGACATTCCGAGAGTGGAGTGAGTTTACGTCCGGAGTTTTTAGTGCTCGAGGGATCCATCATCATTAATTTCTTTGTTTTGGTAGATAACCGACTGCATAGCTTAGGTGTGGAAACATGCGGACATTTATAAGACAACCTGGGAAAAGCTAGCTAGCTAATAAAAAATACAATGATTCTTCAACTCTTCAAAGATATTTTGTCGTATGAGGATTTTCGAGAAACTGGTTTTATATACAGCGAGAACAAAATTTTCGTGAAATATCGCCTGATTATTTACTGACATTCAAACAGTGTTGCCAGGTATATTGAATTAGCTTTCGGTAGAGCTGTGTGAAATTCTTCTGTAAATTTCGGAATAGTACTAAAATCGGTAGATCTACCAAAAAATCAGTAAACCTGGTAACACCGCATTCAAAATACCCCATAATAATAATAATAATAATAATAATAATAATAATAATAATAATAATTTATTGGTACTTTTACACAAAAATGTGTTTGCACAGGTCAGTTAGAGTAGAACATAAAAGAGTAAGCAAGAACAAGAAACAATACGAAAATAAGACAAATGTGAAACACAAAGTGGCAATAAAAGGTGAAAAAGAACTTGAACTAGTTTAAAATTTAGATGAACAATAAAATAAGATGGTTAAAAAATTATGAAATAGTAATAATTTAATTAAAATAAATTTACCAAAATATGTGGCTCATGACATTGTGACACAGCATTTGAACATGCGCAAGGTGTGCGCGAAGATGGTCCCAGAAGACCAGAAATTGCGGCGAGTGGAAGTATGCCAAGAAAATTTGAACATGTGTGAAAGTGACCCTCAATTTTTGAATAACGTAATCACATTTGACGAGTCGTGGATCTTTGAGTATGATCCGGAGACAAAGAGGCAATCTTCCGAGTGGCACATGACGGCGTCTCCTCGCCCAAACAAGGGAAGAATGAGCGAATCCACAGTGGAAACGATGCTCATTGTCTTTTTTGACATCAAAGGCATCGTCCACCATGAATTTGTTCCTCCTGGACAAACCGTCAATGCCAAGTTTTACGTTGAAGTGCTCAGGAAACTCAAACGAAGGGTCAGTCGGGTCCGACAAGACATCGCAGCCGACTGGAAGTTGCACCACGACAACGCCCCGGGTCACACCGCTTTTCTTGTGAACAGCTACCTGACCAAGGCCGGCATCCCAACGCTTCCGCAGCCGCCCTACAGCCCAGATGTGGCCCCCGGACTTTTTTTTGTTTCCTCGCCTTAAAAGGCCGATGATTAAAGGCAAGCATTTTGAGACGACAGAGGCGATCCAAGCAGCATGTACCGCGGCTCTCAAGGCTATAAGAAGGAGCCTATTTTGAAAGTTTTTAAAGAATTGTAACGATTGGCTCGATAATTTTTTTTTAAATCGGCTCAGTCCTATTACTTTCCGGACAAACCCTGTATAGTCGTACTAAGAATGAGTGGAGGGGGTGTTCTGTATCCATATTTTGTTGTGTATTTGTACTGCTTCATATTCTCTAACATCGCTATTATCGGATTTACTATGTATACTTCGGATATTCTATCAAAATTTCCAGTGAAACTACATACAAATACATTTCAGTCGGTGTTTAGTGTATAATTCTCAATGCGATCGCGAGTTTCACCATTCTTATCAGCACATGCTTAAGACAAAGACAACAAAATGTGAAGTATCAGTAAAAATATGCCGAGTAACTACCTAACTGACGAAAGCGCGTCGATCTTTCATCACTCTTATCGAACCGGTAATCGATCGCAAACGGTAACATTGGTTAATTATCGTTCGCGTACGTCGTTGCGTTTATTTACAATGTTTTCGAATCAAGAGTTCGGCGACATGTTGTTAGTTTACGGTGACGCTCGTCAGAATTCAAATTTTGCAGCTCATATTTATCGCGACAGATTTCGCCAACGGGTACACCCAGACAGAAGGACGTTTGTGCAAGTGTACCAAAGACTTCGAGATACAGGAAGTGTTCAGACCACTAATATTCGCACTCGTGCAAGACAGGTTACTTTAGAGCAGGAGGGACTGAATTTAAATATCGTAGAAATCAATGCAGATATCAGCACTCGGGAATTAGGCCGCCGCGTAGGACTATCGCATACCATAGTCCATAGAATCCTAACATTCTGTCAGTGGTTTTTGCACAAAACATTGGAAATCCAGATTTTTTTAAAAACATTCTAGTGACGGATGAATATACTTTTACGCGAGACGGGATATTAAATTTCCATAATGCTCACATGTGGGGCAAGAATATCCTCATGCCCTTCGTAAAAATCATTTACAACAACGTTTTAAAATAAATATTTGGGCGGGTATTCTTGACGATAAGGTAATTGGCCCTTTCAAGTTACCCCCAAAGTTATCAGGGGAAGGATACCTTAGCTTTCTAGCCAATATCCTACCAGAACTTTTGGAACAGACCTTAGACAACATGCCATTACAACGGAAACAGAATTCGTGGTTTCTTCATGACGGGGCACCACCACATATTTTTAGAGGTCGAAATGCTCCTTATCCTCGAAAATGGCCAGCAAGATCTCCTGACCTCAATCCGATGGATTTCTGGTATTGGGGAGAACTTAAAGGGATGGTTTATGGGGTTGGTCCAATAACAACTGAAGCATAACTTCGCGAAAAAAATTTTAATGCGGCTGAAATAATAAATGGACAACTTCGAGGACCTAGAGTAAGAAGAAACTGGGCTTGTGTGGAAAGTGGAGAACGACATTTTGAACACCTTCTTTAAATACAAAAAGGTGCAGTGCGGGTTTTATAAAGAAAAACAATGTATGTATCAAAATTGTGTTCCCTATTTATAAGTGGATTTTTTTCATACGTTCAATAAACCTTCACACACCAGGTGAAGCGCTGAGACAGCTAGTGGTAAGCCCGTTTTTTTTTTAATTGTTTGCATTTTACGAGTACATTATCAAATAATGAAATGATACCTAAGAGCCAAAAATAACAAACTCCATCTTTGTTTACACTGCGTTCCGTCATAATTTGCGTCTGGCATTGCGGCGTTGTCAGATTTTATTTTACTTTAAAGACGCTTTTCTCTAAAAAAATGCCGTTTTGACCCCCATGTTCTATGAAACTTTTTGCTTCTTTTAACCTCCTCTATCACCCATTTAAATGACTATCATAATTTTTATACCCTGTATAACTGTTCCTGTTGTTGAGTGGTGATTTAGGTTATGCAATATTTGAATATTATGATCCTTGTCTTTTTTTATAGGGATTAGTTGCTTACTCCTTTCTTGACTTGTTACATTTATCTATCTATGTCAAGGATAGGAGTTTGTCGTTTGATAACACCCTGTATAATGTCAAAATATTCCAAGATACATTTCGAACAATGCTTGTTAGTTTCCAACAGAAACAAATGGAGATCGTTGAAAAACTCGTGGTATCCTTGAAATATAGCCTACTTGATCTCCGGATTCAAACCCTCTAGATTATTTCCAATGGGAGCAAATTTTTGCGCAACTAATCGAGATTTTTTATTTTATTATGAGCAAAATATTAGCATTCTACCTGTACAAGTTTTATCACGGGTGATTTTTTAAGAGGTATAGGATTTGATTTTCAAAAAAAATTTGAAAAAACGATTAAATCTTTATTTGAGTCGATAGAACGGTCGATATAATTTAATGTTTAAAGATTATTTCATGTAAATGTTGGCCGCGGCTCCGCTTTAGATGGCCCATGCGCAAGGTCCAATTTTGGCACACTCTCTCCAACATATCGGCCGGTATCTCACGAATAAATGCTTCAATATTGGCTTCCAGTGCGTCAATCGTTGCTGGCTTATCCCTGTAGACATTAGCCTTAACATGGCCCCACAAGAAATAGTCCAAAGGCGTTAGATCACACGATCTAGGCGGCCAATTGACGGGCCACAAACGTGAGATAAACTGTTCACCGAACTCGCCTCTCAATAGGACCATTGTTTCGTGTGCGTTGTGGCATGTGGCACCGTCTTGTTGAAACCACGTGTCAGCCAAGTGCAGCTCTTCCATTTTGGGCAAAAAAAAGTTTGTTATCATCGCGCGGTAGCGCTCGCCATTCACAGTTACGTTCCGGCCTTTGTCGTCTTTGAAGAAGTACGGCCCGATGATGCCACCGGCCCATAATCCCCACCAAACAGTGATTTTTTCGGGATGCATTGGTAGCTTTTGCAATGCTTCTGGTTGGTCTTCACTCCAGATGCGGCAATTTTGCTTCTTAACGTACCCATTCAACCAGAAATGAGCTTCGTCGCTGAACACAATTTTTCGATTAAAATATGGATCTTCCTCCAACTTTGCCAGCGCCCATTCACCAAATTGGAAACGTTGTGAGAAGTCGTGTGGCTTCAATTCTTGCACCAGCTGTATCTTGTAAGGTTTTACACCCAAATCCTGTCGCAAAATTTTCAACGTAGTGGAGTAACAGAGGCCCAATTGCTGCGAACGGCGGCGAATCGACATTTCACGGACATCACTAACACTGGCGGATACAGCCGCAATATTTTCTTCAGTCCTCACTCTACGTCTGCGTGTTGGTGGTTTAATGTCCAATAATGTAAACTGGGTTCGAAATTTAGTCACAACCTTCCGAATAGCTCCCTCAGTAGGCCGACCAAATTGCCCATAAATTGGAAGCAGTGCTCGATGCACTCTCTTAACCGAGCATGAATTTTGATAGTAAAATTTAATAATTTGCAAGTGTTGTTCGTTCGTAAGTCGATTCATGGTTAAATTATAGACCAAACTGAACAAGTTTGATAATGACACAAGACATGATTCACGCGTCATCTGTCAAAATAGTGTTGCCAAAAAGATATTAGCAAAAAAATCACCCATTACTTAGGTAAGATTTTTGCAACAAAAACTAATATTTACGAAAAAAATGTTCATCTTGTTCTCTTCGAAACCTTTTTCGAGACACCTTGTACAAGGGAGTACCTACAAGTATGATATAATTATGCGATACGATTAACATTGATATTGTAGTCACTTGCAGAGTTTTTATGACGAATTTGCATCGCAGATATACGACCGGCAGGAGTGACAACCTTGGCGTAACAACAGCTGCGATTTTTTTCTTCTCGAATAAAAATAATAGAATGGAGATTGTCTCCTATATGGCGATAAGATACTACGAATTTCCGGTTTAAATTTGCAAGAAATCTGTTCTGGGATTAATGTGGATCAAGAGCCAACGACTGAAAGAAAACGTGGAACACACCTACACTCGAAATAACGACCATACAGGGTGTACATTTGAAAACTTCCTATCACGGATTTATCGAAAAACACTGATTAAAAGAAAAAATGTTGAGACACGTCAACAGGGACAACTTTTTAACCAAAAACTACTTCACCTCCTTTCATCCTCTGTCTGTTAAAAATTTTGTGTGACAGTAGCTTGTTTGAAAGGTCCTTCAAAGTGCTTTATTTTGACGTTTGATCTTTCACAATCGGTCGATTCGTTTTCAAGAAAATTAGAAAAATCTTTATTTATCTTAATTTGTTCACATAGAAAACAAAAACACAGGAAAATATCACTTTTCACAATTTCACAATGATAGAGGCGATGTTCAAACTCCTGACGGACATTTTCAAAAACATGTGGGATTTCATGGCAGGTTTCGATGATGCGTTGACGAAGCTCATCCAAATTTTCAGGTTGGGGAGTAAACACAATAGATTTCAAATGGCCCCTGATTCGGGTCGTTATTTGGTTGTTGCTACGTCTAATCTTCCGAATTGCTGTTTATGTTGGTAGTTTCCGTTTTAAATTATACAGGGTGTTCCTTAATGATATGCGAATATTTGAGAATGTGAATTATTTTTGAACTCCCCGTTCAATTTAAAATAAATGATCTCTCTTGAATTGTTTTCCTTCGATGCGCCATTTTTGAGTAAACAAATAAAAACCGTTCTATTGTCTAACTTGCAAAATTATTTATTAATTTAATTGGAAAAATTAAACACATTAGGGGTAATGGACAACAACAACTGACAACATAAACATATCATTAAAACTAACGAAATTATTACAAACATTGTTGAAAATGGCCCCCTTCACTTGCAGCATAAAAGTTTTTAGGAATTAAAAAAAACGAGTACCACTTGTTAGCCAAAAATTTTGTTTTATGAATTTTCGTTCCGGGGAATATTGATGTCTGTTATAAAGTGTGAGGTCCTCTATAGCCGTTTGTTTCCATTTGGCCCTGATTTCTTACACATAATTCAAGTTACTACAGTAAACAATCAGAAAAACAATACAAGCTTGCAAAAGAAAGAGATCATAAAGTCTGCTCTGGGAACAAATATGCAAATATTATAATTATAGTCGTGTTGTACGTTAAAGCCTGTAGCAACAAGACTGATTATAGATAATATGGAAATAAATAATCGTTTTATTATTTATTAGATACTTAGGAGCTGATTCCATACCGTGTAACTTTCAGATTACATACATTAATTCGCATAGTCTAAGAGCTAAGATAAATCATACTCATACAGATTATGTACCATAAATACAAATACGGGAACTTAGTATGCCAGAAGCCACGAAGACAAAGCATAGAATCAAGTACCACGTATATTCAGATAAGAGATAGACCGGATGTAAACAAAAGGTTCGGGTGATTTTCACGCTAACGCCGCCGTCTCGACGTAAAACAGGAGCCCTCATTGGTCAATTCGCAATTAAATGCCTATGCCGAGCGGCAGAGCAGTCGTATCAAGGCAGAGTCACATTCAGGTTCAGACGTGTTACGTATGTCGTTGTGCATCATTGCAATTTGATATTTCTTTGGACGTTTTCGTTTGTTATCTTATTAAGTTGTTGAGTTTGTCGTTGTTATTGTTATACCTTGTTATTGATTGTTATTGTTATCAACTGCTTGCGCAAAATGCCCAGTAGTACAGATACTGCCGATGAAGTTGTAAACTACTGTAGTCCACCTAGGAAACGCTCTAAAAAAAGACACCTGAGTGCAGAAATGAAAGAGGTCATTTTGAATATATATAAGATCGAGCGCGAGGAGAACGAGGCACCAACCATCAAAGAAATTGTTGTGAAGGTTTCTCACAAAGTTGGGGTGTGTCGCGCATCAGTGTTTAATGTGTTAAGACAATACAAAAAAAATCACACCTTTTCTGAGCTAATGACCAGTAAACATTTTACCGAACTTAGAGGAAAACGCAGTAATTGTGTTGGATAATGCGCCTTATCATTCTCGAAGAATGGAGAAGGTCCCAACAACGGCTTCAAGGAAAGTTGACGTTCAAAATTGGCTCCGCTCGAAAAATATCAACTTTGAAGAAGCAATGCTGAAAGTACAATTATTAAGAATTGTCAAGGATCACAAGGCGGAATATCAAAAATACGCCATTGACGAAATGGCAGCAAGTCAAAATAAAACTGTGCTCCGTTTACCTCCATACCATTGCGAGCTCAATCCCATTGAGCTCATATGGGCAGAGGTCAAAAATTATATAGCTAAGCACAATACAACTTTTAAATTTTGTGACCTCAAAGGACTTTTCAAAGAAGCACTAGAATTAATAACAGCGCAAAAATGGGAAAACTGTATTAAGCACGTGAAAGACAAAGTTGAAAAGAGAATGTGGGAACTGGACAATATTTTAGAGGAACAAGTCGAGCCATTCATTATTGACGTTGGTGCTTCAGGCAGTAGCGATGGTGAAAGCTCATCAAGCTCATCTTTCCAATAAAAGATGTCGTTCATCAAATTCGGTAAGTTATAAGTAATTATAAAGCTACTGTATTTTTTAATTAATTATTGACATTTTTGAACCCATTTTGGCAAAACCTGTTCAAGAATCTACTTTCTGACAATGTTCAACCATGCACATTTTTTTACGTTTTGAACGTTTTAATTTGGTTACATATTTACCTAGAAATCAAAAAATATACTAATCAATATTCTAAAAGCAATTTTAAGAGATATACGATTATTTTTAATTTAGGCTAATTTAAACGCCATTTTGAGATTGTATTCGACTGTATTTCACCAAACATCAGGCGGCATCCGAAGCTGGAAATCGAAGCGAAAATTTTGAAACCCTTATGTATATTTACATCATTATATATTTCTTACCCCACCCCCACATGATCCTATATCCATCACCAATCGTATACACATCGAATTGTGCTAATTTACTACAAAGTTACGCAAAGCAGCATCTACTATCTAAAATATGTACTGCGTGACTCTTAATACGTCCCTGCCGAATGTTACAGCGTTCGATGATCACGTGGTCTTGTTTATGTCCGGTCTATCTCTTATCTGAATATACTGTAGTGTAAAGAATTAAGATTCTGTTGAGAAAAGTTTTGCGTTGAAAGACTACATGTTGTCGGTAGGCAGCCAGCAGGAAAAAAGGCGTTAAGTCGGTTAACTCTATACTCAACTCCTATGTCTTCATTAGAAGGCAAAATCGAATCGTGATTGGGCAGGTTCACGTGCGATGAGTTGTCCACCACTGCATATCGAAATATACTAAGTGACATATAAATCCGAACACCCAGTTTAAATGGTTTTATTTTAATAAAAGGTGGTGAATGTATTTATCTTACTGTAAATAACAAGTGAAAAAATTTTCAGCCTTATCAGTTGGACATTCCGGTTTTTATACTGCTTTTTTTTTAATTCACTAACGCTCTAAAAATGAATATTTCAGCCGCAGTAAAGAATCAACGTTGGCGGATTTTGGTTCTTGACATCCTTTATGATCGGTTACGATGCCTAGAGTACGGAGACCTGTACGATTTCGTCAACTTAGTGAGTTTGATAGGGGCCGTATAGTGGGACTTCGGGAAGCTGGACTTTCTTTTCGGGCAGTTGCAGTTAGAGTGCAAAGAAGTGTAGACACTGTGGTTAGGTGTTGTCAGGCATGTCTTCGAGAAGGCCGTACGCAAAGAGCAAGGGGCACTGGATGCCGCCGTAGAACAACAGACCGTGAAGATCACCGCCTAAGATTATTGGCCTTAAGGGACCGTTTCTCCACTACCAGGTCCATTGCAAAAGAATGGTTTGCAGAACACGGAAGACCTACTGGCATGCGAAGTGTTTACCGACGAATGAGAAGTTTTGGCTTGTTTTCATACCGGCCACACTGGGTCCTCCCTTTAGCTCGAGAACACCGACGTAATCGCCTTGGGTGGTGCAGACAACGGTCACTCTGGGATCAGAAATGGAACAGTATTGTCTTTAGTGACGAGTCTCGATTTTGTTTAGGCATGCACGATGGTCGTGCCAGGGTTAGAAGGCGACGTGGTGAAAGGAGGAATCCACAGTTTTTTGTTGAAAGACATGTTCATCACACTGTTGGAGTTATGGTTTGGGGTGCTATAGCTTATGGTTCCAGGTCACCTTTAATCTTCATCAAAGGTAACATCAACGCGCAGCATTATATCCACGAAGTTCTAGAATCCTATCTTTTACCCTATCTTGACACCCTGGCAGATCCAACTTTCCAACAAGATAATGCCCGACCACATGTTGCAAGAGTCACAATAGACTTCTTTCAACATAATGATGTCACATTGTTACCATGTCCACCAAGATCTCCCGACTTATCCCCAATTGAGCACGTGTGGGATATGATGGGTAGGAGATTGCTCAAATTGCCACGTCCTCCGCAGACTCTAGAAGCACTTCGAGAGGAGTTGGTGGTTGCCTGGAATCAGATACCACAGGAGGACATTGACCACCTGATCAGAAGCATGCCTAGGCGCGTTGGAGAATGCGTAGCACATCAGGGTGCATCCACACATTATTAAAGGTCATTTTGAAATTTTTATCATTTACTTATTATGCTTCATTAAGTACTTATACATAATTTTATTAAAATAAAACCATTTAAACTGGGTGTTCGGATTTATATGTCACTTAGTATATATAAAGCAAATTGTCATATTTCTCTTTCCATTGCGGATGTAGGGGAAATGTGTGTGGTTTATTATGCCATCAGGTGCATAGTATCACAGAGATTAGCGGCCTCTTAATAGTACAAGGCAAATGTGCAACAATTTTACCGTATACAGCTTCCAGCATACAATTTTCATCCCCTCCAAACAATGTCTGAAAAGGATCAGGAATCTCTGAAATATTGTAACACCATGTTCCAGCGATTTTAACTCCGCCACTTCTGAGTCAATTTTCAAAATCAAGGACTAGCTAAACGACGGAAATATTAAGCTCGCGAGAATTTTTGAACTTCGGTTCATATGTTTTCTGTAGCTTAAAGATATCTGCATCACAGACATCAAGTCGGTATTCCTCTTTATTGTCGCTTTGTCAGTATATGTCAATGCGTCATAAGTATTGAGTGAGTCTACTTGACAAAATATTTAGAGCATCATCATAGATGGATTAACGCAAATTGAAGGATAGGAGAAATGGGTGGTATATTTAAGCATCATGAATTTCAGTAAAATATGCAGTAATGGACAAAAGTATATAGACAAATTAATATTGTGCTGTATTTCTTTTTTAACTTGTTTTATTAATACACCAACCTGTATACATAATTCGTTATAGCATAATACTCACTTATACATAAATAAGTTCATTAGACTCCCTTCAATAAAAAATTAATTGAAAAAAACTGGAACTATGAAGGACAAAAATATATAAACAAAGCAAAACAATTATAGAAAAAAGAAGCAAAGTTCATTGAATTATAGAAAACCAACCATGTTTGTGTTAATATTTTGTAGCATAACCATTATTATCAATCACCGCCTGGCATCGTCTTGGCATAGATTTGAGAAGTTTCTTGATATAAGATTCATCACCCTGTCTCCCCTTTTGCTCTAAAGCGGCAAAAAGTTCATCCTTCTTTGAATAATTCTTATCTCGTATTTGCTTATCTAAGTATTCCCATAGATTTTCAATGGGGTTTATATCGGGAGACTGTGAAGGCCATTTCAGAACTGGTATTTTTTCATCCAGAAAGAATTTCTTTGAGAGATTTGAAGTGTGCTTCGGGTCATTATCTTGCTAGAAGATTGATCTTAAGGGCATATTGTCTTCCATATAGGGTAACATGACATGCTGTGTATACAGACTTATCCATAATGCCATCTATTCTATGTAAAGGTCCCATCTCAAACCCCGAAAAGCACCCCCAAACCATAACAGACCCGCCTACATGTTTGACAGTGGGCAAAGTGTACTTGGGGTTCAATCTTTGTCCATTAGGACGTCTAACGTAATGAACACCATCTGATCTAAACATATTGAACTTGGATTCGTCACTGAAACGTACCCTCTTCCAGTCACAGATGCTCCAATCAAGATGCAACCGTGCAAATTCTACTTTTCGTAGAAACACTGACAATTCCTTTTGTCTCGATTTCGGCTTTTATTTGTCTTGGGGCTTTAAACGGATCTTTGGACGAAATTACTTTTATTAATCTAACTGATCTAGCATTTATTTTTCTAGGCCGACCACTTTATATTTGTTGAATATTGCCCAAACTGCTTTACGCTTCAGCTTCAAATTTTTGGCAATATCGACTTGACGTTGACCATCTTTGTATAACTCAATGATCGTAGTTTTCACATCGAAAGAAATTTCTGGACCACGCGGCTTGGTCTTAAAATCCCTCACAAAAGAGTGCTTATATTTAGACTTGTATTGTGTTCATTGCAGATAATGTAAAAACAAGGGATTTAGTTTTTCTATTAATAACGCGTTTATGGAGCAATGAAGTATGAATTCGTTTTCTAAAGGTATTTAGGTAAATATTCATATTTGTGTGGCACGCAAAATTAACCGGACAAAATAGTGTTCAAATTAAATTTGAAATAACTTTGTAACCTTTGCATCAAATTCGCTAATTTTTTCGTCAAGTTGTTGGTAATTTTGATTGTCATCATTATCGACTGCCTATCTTGTGAAAAATTGAAAATGTTTGTTGTTATACAGGGTGTAACTAAAAGGTGCATCTTGCCCTAAATTCCTGAACACCCTGTGGAAACATTGGATTACTGAATAATGTGTCTCCGTATCAAATGAAGCTGTGGTACCATGAACATCATCCAATCTTCGAGTCAAAGCTATAGCAGAAACTGTCCTTTCTCGAAGAGAGTGAGGTCTCAGAAACCGATCTTCAACTGCGTTTGTTGCTTTCCGTCTTCCCTGCCCAGGTCTTCTCGAGTAAGAACCAGTTTCTCTAAATCTTTGTATCGCATCGAATACTGTACTGCGTAGAACGGCAAGCCTTTCTGCGATATACCGAATAGGACGACAATCATCTTGTAAAGCTTCAGCTTGCGCTACTTATTCCGGTCAAATTGGTTAAGGCTTACGCGGCCAGTTGATAAACCGCTGTCTTGATTCGGCTCTAAAGGCCGTCGTCGGTTGGAATTTCTTCCTAACGTTTCGCTAGCACGCGTGGCAAGCTTCTTCAGAGGTCCTTCCGTTTCCGATGCTGGATGTAGACTGACGATATCTCTTGCGCAGGTTGTATTTATACCGGAGGGTATAAAAGTTTTTCCAAATTTAATTTGAACAAAATTTTGTTTGTCCGGTTAATTTTGCGTGGCAGTGTAAAAACAGCTAGTAAAAAGTACAAATTACAGTGGACCCCCGATAATCCGGCCCCTGTCGAATCCGGCGCCCCCCGTAATCCGACATGTCTTTGAATATGTATTACATACATACGTATTTGACAATCTTCTGTAATGTAGATCACGCAGATTTGAACAGGTTACAACTTGTACGTGCCACCGTTATCGTGCTCGACGCGTAAGCGTTGTTTTACTTAGTTTGAATTTGACTACTGGTGATAACGGCACGGCCTAGCGTGCGTTCATTATTTACTATTTATCCATTGTGTATTAAGTATAGTACCTAGTAATGTCATCACAAACTCAGAAGCGAAAGCACAAAACATTGACAATTAAAGAAAAATGTGATATTTTAGACCGCTTAAATAGCAATGAAACTATCAGTAGTTTAGCAAGTGAATACGACGTAGGCCGATCTACAATTTATAATATTAAAATAAACCACGAGAAGATCAAGAGGTTCGTGTCAACTACTGACTGCGGGCCAGGCAAGAGACAGATACTCAAGAAAGCTGAACATCCAGAAGTGGAAGAAGCTTTGTACATGTGGTTTCTTCAGGAAAAGAATAGGCATGCACCCATGTTGGCCATGAAAGCTGAGTTTTTTTATAAGGAAATAACAAAAAAGATGATTTTTTGGCCAACAAAGAATGGCTAGAACGTTTTAAAAGTCGCCATGGCATACGTTTAATGACTATTACAGAAGAGAACGATGCCACCTGCATAGAGCCCTTTAAATTAAGATTTTTACAAAAGGTGAACGATTTAAATCTTGACCCGTCACAGGTGTACAATGTAGTCGAATCAGGGCTTTTTTGGCATGTGATGCCTAACAAAACTTTCGTTTCTTGTACCGAAAAATCCGTACCTGGACGAAAAGTAAGTAAAGAGCGTGTAACCATACTACCATGTGCTAACGCTGAGGGCACACACGCGCTTAAGATGATGGTCATTGGGAAATCTAATAAACCACGGGCATTCAAAAACATTGATTTACCTGTACACTATTACGGACAAAAAAGTGCATGGATGATAAAAGACCTTTTTAAAAAGTGGTTTGATGAATGCTTCGTACCTGAAGTTAGAAAATGGTTAAAAGATCATAATTTTCCTCAAAAAGCGTTGTTGCTTCTTGATAACGCTCGCGGTCATCCGTCTGAAGAAGAACTAACAACTGAGGATAAATGCATCACTGCGATGTTTCTTCCGCCAAATTGCACTGCACTGATTCAACCAATGGACCAGAATATCATTCAGTTTGTCAAGCAAGACTATAAGGAAAACCTACTTCTGAGAGCCGTATCAAAAGACCAACCAAGAGAAAAAACTTTAATTATACAACAAACAATCAGGAAAATAACGACGACGTGATTGCAACTGCTCCACAAGTCACAGCACAAGACGCAATTTACGCCTCTGATCTAAGTTTACAATGGGCTGAAGAGAATGGTACATCTTACACCGAACTTTTACTTTTGAGAAGACTGAGGGACAAAGCTCTGATCTCGCGTTATAACAACCTTAAACAAACAAAAAAAAATGATGAATATTTCCAAGCTTCATAATTTGATAAATTCATTAATGATTTTGATTAATAATTCTTGATTATTTTGGTAGATATGTATGTGCATGTATGCTTAATTTTATAATAAAACGTAAGCTCTCTATTGTTATTTAATTTACTAAATTCGACATACATAAACTATGTATGATTTGTACTTCAAACATAACATAACATATATAATCTTACCATTGGATATGTAATTTGTCGGATTACAAGGTACTCTTTTGTAAAAAATTCCAGAGTATAGGGGCAGTGCTCTATAATCCGACAAATTCGATAGTCCGACACTGCCCTGCATAATGTTTGTCGGATTACCGGAGGTCCACTGTAGTTAAAATAACATACTTATTATAAATTTATATCTGCCTAATGTCTGAACTTCATGAGAACTACCCGTATACTTACAGTGTGGTCTACAATTGTAGGGCGCGTTTATGGCCTCCTTGATTGTCATACTCCTTTCTCTCCTTCAAAAATTTCTAGATTACACTTGTCCCGTGTCAGCGTCAGCGCTCTCCTATTGTGAAGATACGTTTTCTTTTTAAATTGTAGGAAATTTCATGCTGATAAAACATGATATAACTCAACAGCAAGCACAATTTGATGCAAATAGATGTTTGTGACATAACCTCAAAATAGAGTTCTGACACGGAGAAGTAGAAAACTATGACAATCAAGGAGGCCATAAAGGCGTCCTACAATTGTAGGGACGACTGACGATACGGGCCTTTTAGTGAATTTAGTCGAAATTGTTCCATCACATGCAATGCAACTTGATCCTCTTGGTTTGAACGTAATAGCCGAGAGCGATCGATGAAAACTGAATTATCTTTTGAGGCATGTCATCTCCGAACAAGCTCCTTGTTATTAGAGCGCTTCCTCCTGCTGAAGGCGATGGTGAAGCCTAGACGCGGCCGGCGCAGGCTACATTGATTTTTTTGTTCATATTCTAGAGCTTGTTATTGTACTGGTGAAATGAGATGTCTGTCATCCCCATTGTGGAAAGTTTCGCGAATGCTGCGCAAAATTCAAGCGTCATAGAATATGAAGAAGTAGAAGAATTTGCTTCCTGATTTTTTCTCGTACAGAAAACAATAGTAGCAGATGCGATCTTGCTATTCGACCAAATAACGAACTTTCTTCTCAGAGACTATACAGGGTTATCCAAATTAAGTGTCCACCATTAGTAACTTTGTTATTAGTGAAAATACAAAGTTGTTTGAATTAGTAAACTAGTAGCATTTTTAACGCTGGTAAAAATGAGAAATAAAAAAAAACAATTGAGAGTCGTTATTTTGATTTTTTTCAGTAAAATAACATTTTTTTAAATGGAAACCCCTGTATATTATATTTTTTTTCTGTTAAAGCATCAAATTTTGAACAAAAAAGTTCATAATGACTTTTCCGCTAAAGTCAAAAATAAAGTCAAAATAACGATAAATATTTTTAATTATTTGCAGTATTATAATATTAAGACGGCTATGAAAACAACATGGCGTTCGCGATTTGACAGCATTAAGATAAGCGACAAATTGTTAAACTGGACATACTCGCAACTAGAAGGCTTTGGAAAACAATGATAAAATCAAATAATGTCAAACATTAGTGTAAATACTTGTTTATAAGCTTTATTGTGTCATTAATTTAAAGAAAAATGTTCTCCCATGAAGAAAAGTGTGATATGTTAGAATGCTATTTAGTGTGCAGAAAATCCTCCTTGAGAGCAAGAGAATACTACAGTGAATTATATCCCGCTCGCATTCAACCGTATGAACGATATTTTCTGAGACTTTATCGAAAATTTAGGGGCAACGAAAATGTTTTTGCTAAAACAAGGGCAAAAAAAGAATTCATAATAAGCGAGGCCACGGAAATTGCAGTTATTGGATATTTTGAAGCTTATCGTGAGAATTCAATAGCAGATATTCTCAAGGACTCTAATTTCAGTTATGGTACTGTTCAAAGGATTTTAAAAAAATACACATTTATTCCGTATAAGTACCGACCAGTTCAAACGCTTTTGGCAGGGGATCCAGAGAGAAGACTTGTTTTTTGCCATTGATATCTTAGCTTCTGTCGCCAAAATGTAAATAACTTTCGTTACCTTTTATGGACAGATGAATCAAATTTTTCAAATTCTGGAATGTTTAATAGAAAAAACCACCATTATTGGTCAAGAGAAAATCTTTTGTTAGTACATCCAAGAGGCCCACAAGTCCGTTTCAGTTTCAACGTTTGGTGCGGTATAATTGGTTCAAAAATTGTTGGCCCGTTCTTTTATGAGGGAACCCTAACTGGTGAAAGATATGTGGAATTTATGTCAGAAATTCTGACTAATTTCTTAGACGAATTGGATCTTATAAGTAGACATCATCTGCATTTTCAGCAAGATGGCGCACCTGCCCACAACTCCTGAGGTACTTATCATTTTCTAAGTACTACTTTTAATGATCAGTGGATAGGAACAAATGGCCCAATACAGTGGCCTCCCAGATCACCAGATCTAAACCCACTTGATTACTTCTTGTGGGGTTACTTAAAGAACCAAATTTACAAGCGAAGGTACGGTAACCTTGACGCGTTAAAGACTGCAGTTAGGGAAAAGATAACCCAGATAGATGGTAGGACCATACTTAAGACAGTTCGAGCAGTTGAAAAACGTGCCCAAAAATGTATTGAAGAACAAGGTGGTGTTTTCGAGCATCTTCTTTAAAAAAAATTGTTATTGTATTTTGTAAGATTATAAGTTGATGTTGAAAATAAAGTTTGTCGATACAATTTAATTGTTTCAGATTGGAGGCCATAACTTCAACAATTTGTAACCTAGGAGAAAAGTTATTGTAAGCTTTTTTGTTTAAAATTTGATGCTTTAACAGAAAAAAATATAATATACAGGGGTTTCCACTTAAAAAAATGTTATTTTACTGAAAAAAATCAAAATAACGACTCTCAATTGTTTTTTTTTATTTCTCATTTTTACCAGCGTTAAAAATGCTACTAGTTTGCTAATTCAAACAACTTTGTATTTTCACTAATAACAAAGTTACTAATGGTGGACACTTAATTTGGATAACCCTGTAGACCACTCGGCTTCACAAAATACAGGGCGTTCCTTAATGATATGCGAATGTTTATGTGAATCTACATGAAAAATTAATGTTAGTTTACTTTATAAACTAGGGTCCAAAAATGTTTCCTTACAAAAACTCGGGGTGTTGAAGTTTTAAGAAAAAATGGAAATTAATTAATATTTTCAGAACCGCTTCAGATATCTTACTGATATTTAGTACGTAGTGGAAGTTAATAAAGTTGCATATTTTTCAATGCAAAAATAATTTTTAGCTTTAACAGTGGCGTGCGTACGGGTATTGACTTCGATATTTTTTAAGAAAAAAATATTACGCCAATGGTTTTTTGCCAAATAAAAATTATTTTTGAATTCCCCGTTCAATTTAAAACAAATAATCTTTCTTAAATTGTTTTCCTTCAATGCGCCATTTTTGAGTAAAAAAATAAAAACCGTTCTATTGTCCGAGAAAATTAATGTCATACCCGAAATTGAAGAATGCCATTTAACAATAAATATCTAGATGCTCTGGAACATGTCACTGGCTTTTGACATCTGACAAGTCTCTGTTATTCAAATATGTTCGCTGTGACATCTTTTTCATTATTCAGTTTTTACAATCTTGTTAATAATGGTGAATTATTCAAATGCACAAATGGCGGAAATGCATTACGTATATGGCCTTGCCGACGGTAATGGTCAGCAAGCCAGACGGATTTATCACCAGAGATATCCCGATCGTACTTTGCCAGATAGTCGAACCTTTTCTAATATCCATCGTCGTCTTGTTGAAACTGGTTCTGTCCGAAAAGGAACACCTGAAGGTAGACCTATAAGTGTGAAATTGAGGAAGCAGTGCTGCACGAAGTACGAGGAAGATCGCTAGACACTTAAATATTTACCATCAAATTGTTTGGAGAATTTTAGTGGATTTTTTGTTATATCCTTACCATATCTGACGTTCCTCTTTGCTTTTTTAAATCATACTTAAATAATCGCAAGCAACGAATAAGAACAAGCCAAGGAGTTTCTCTTAGTGCCGACGTTGCTTCTGGTGTTCCTCAGGGTTCCGTGCTTGGTACTTTACTATATTTAGTTTATACTTTTGACTTGCATACTGTATTACAGTTTTGTAGTATTCATACTTACGCAGACGATACACAATTGGCCTTCACTTTTGACTCTACTAATGTGGATCAAGCTTCGTATAAAATAAATTTAAATCTGGTAAATATAACTGACTATTGCAAGGCTAACTGTTTGAAGCTCAATCCTACCAAGAGTTTTGCCGTGTTGTTCTGTCCCAAAACCAGCTATGAGCATTTTGAAAGGATGATTGATTTGAGGGTAAATAATGACCATATTCCACTCGTCACGCATGCAAAAAGTCTAGGTGTTACTTTAGACGTAAATCTTAGATTTCATCACCACGTCAGTAATATATCTAAAGCTACATATGCAAGCCTAAGACTCCTATACTCCAATCGTTCTATTCTCAATTTCAAGACTAGAAAGAAATTGGTGGAAAGTTTAGTTATGTCTAAGCTGCTTTACTGTTTTATACTGTTTTATCCTTGTCTTGACTCCATAACAAAAACCAGATTGCAGAAAATTCAAAATTGTTGTTGTCGTTTTGTTTTCGGCCTTCGTAGGTATAGCCATGTTACATCCAGGATCTGTGAGCTGGGGTGGCTGAAGCTCAATAATCTTTTCAAGTTTCACATGTTGGTTTTTGTACATAAAACAGTCGTTACCAAGAGACCTATTTACCTTGCAAATAAGTTAATTCCGCGTAGGAATTTAATTTCAAGAAGGTTACGTCATGATGAACAGTTCAATATTCCTCTTCACTGCACCTCATTATATCAGAGATCTTTCACGTATAATGCTGTTGAGCTTTACAATTCAGTCAGTGCGGCTAACAAACAAGAAAGTTTACTCTCTTTTAAGAAATCAGTTGGAAAACAGCTATTGGAGATGCAATCGTCTCTCAGTGTTTGAGTTGTTGGTTTGCTTTATTTTTATGACACTTTATTATTATTATTATTATTATTATATTAATAGTTCAAGTGTGCATTTGTTTCTTTTTCCTATTATTACTATTGTTTGTTTGTGTATCGAGTTTAACTGTGTTACTCTTTCGTACACAGTGAGGTTAAGTGTAAGAGTAGCCATTTGGCTAAACTTCGCCTCACTGATGTATGCTGATTAATAAAGACATTTATTATTATTATTATATTTTAAGAGTACAGGCATTACTTCCAATTCATTTTCCAAGGCGTGTCATTTTGTCAGTGGTATCTTCAAAAAATTACACAAAATCCGCAATTAGAATCAATGATTCTGTTCACGGACGGAGCTAATTTTTCTCGAAATGTCATTCAGAAATTCCACAGTAATCATTTGTGGGCAGAAGAAAATCCATATGCCGTAACCGAAACCCATTTCCAACACCAATTTCCGGTTAACGTATGGGCAGGAATTATTGGCAACCACTTTATTGGCCCATTCTTCTTGCCGGGACGACTTGACGGACAGACTTACCTCAATTTTCTTCAACAACAGTTGCCTTTGCTGCTTGATGATGTTCCATTAGTAATAAGAAACAATATGTGGTACATGCATGATGGTGCACCAGCGCATTTCAGTGTAGCGGTTCGTAATTATTTACAAACTGTTTATCCAAATCGTTGGTCCCCAGACCTCAACAGCTTCGATTTCTTTTTGTGGGGCCATCTTAAGACACTAGTGTACACAAGTCCCATTAACACTGTAGAGGAATTAAGAGAAAGAATAGTTGCAGCTTGTGATAGAATAAAAAACACTCCAGGGATATTTCCATGAGAAGGAGGGCGGAAGCATGCAGACTAAGTGAAGGATGCCATTTTCAACATTTTTTGTAATCATTTCGTTGATTTTTATGTCATGTTTATGTTGTCAGTCGTTGTTGTTCATTTCCCCTAATGTGGTTAATTTTTCCAATTAATAATTTTGCAAGTTAGACAGTAGAACGGTTTTTATTTTTGTACTCAAAAACGCGCATCGAAAGAAAGCAACTCAGAAGATATCATTTGTCAATTAAACGGGGAAGTCAATATCCGTAAGCACGCCACTGGTAAAGCTAAAAATTATTTTTGCATTGAAAAAAATGCAATTTCATTAACTTCCACTACGAACTAAATGTCAGTGAAATATCTGAAGCGGTTCTGAAAATATTAATTAATTTCCCCTGTATATGCAAACAAACAATGCGTGTACGTTTAGTTGAGTGATTTCTCAATAGATCGCTTACAACGATCCTAGTGAGCAAACGTGGAATGACTGTTTGCATCCTAAAAACTACCTAGTCTGCAAGATGACATCGTATATTTTTTGACGTTTTATAGGTTTTCTACAAAATACCCGTGCCGTACCAATAAAAAAAACAATGGTAAAGTAATAAAGTATGTTCAAAGATTTCAATACATTTTCAAATTATCTGTATACCTGTAATGTCTAAAATGATGGACCCTCGATCCACGAAATTTGACAAACTACGTAGAGTTACCACCAGTGGCGGCTCGTGGCAAAATACAACAGGTGTTCTGCAAATCCAACCTTACCTATTTTTTATATGCCAGTTCGATCCTGCGCTCCTTCTTCGCAGCAAATTTGTCGATCACCTTCCCGTTGAAATTTTCCATGGTCGAAATAAATTCCTTTTCAATGGACGGTATCGATGACGCTGTAAGACGATCCTGGGTCATAGTATACTAAGTGACATATAAATCCGAACACCCAGTTTAAATGGTTTTATTTTAATAAAATTTTGTATAAGTACTTAATGAAGCATAATAAGTAAATGATAAAAATTTCAAAACGATTGCACTGCTTTAAAGCCCTTTGACCTTTAATAATGTGTGGATGCACCCTGATGTGCTACGCATTCTCCAACGCGCCTAGGCATGCTTCTGATCAGGTGGTCAATGTCCTCCTGTGGTATCTCATTCCAGGCAACCACCAACTCCTCTCGAAGTGCTTCTAGAGTCTGAGGAGGACTTTGCAAATTGAGCAATCTCCTACCCATCATATCCCACACGTGCTCAATTGGGGATAAGTCGGGAGATCTTGGTGGCCATGGTAACAATGTGACATCATTATGTTGAAAGAAGTCTATTGTGACTCTTATTATTGGAAAGTTGGATCTGCCAGGGTGTCAAGGTAGGGTAAAAGATGGGGTTCTAGAACTTCGCGGATATTACGCTGCGCGTTCATGTTACCTCTGATGAAGATTAAAGGTGACCTGGAACCATAAGCTATAGCACCCCAAACCATAACTCCAACAGTGTGATGAACATGTCTTTCAACAAAAAACTGTGGATTCCTCCTTTCACCACGTCGCCTTCTAACCCTGGCACGACCATCGTGCATGCCTAAACAAAATCGAGACTCGTCACTAAAGACAATACTGTTCCATTCCTGATCCCAGAGTGACCGTTGTCTGCACCACTCAAGGCGATTACGTCGGTGTTCTCGAGTTAAAGGGAGGACCCAGTATGGCCGGTATGAAAACAAGACAAAACTTCTCATTCGTCGGTAAACACTTCGCATGCCAATAGGTCTTCCGTTATCTGCAAACCATTCATTTACAATGGACCTGGTAGTGGAGAAACGGTCCCTTAAGGCCAATAATCTTAGGCGGCGATCTTCACGGTCTGTTGTTCTACGGCGGCGTCCAGTGCCCCTTGCTCTTTGCGTACGGCCTTCTCGAAGCCATGCCTGACAACACCTAACCACAGTGTCTACACTCCTTTGCACTCTAACTGCAACTGCCCGAAAAGAAAGTCCAGCTTCCCGAAGTCCCACTATACGGCCCCTATCAAACTCACTAAGTTGACGAAATCATACAGGTCTCCGTACTCTAGGCATCGTAACCGGTCGTAAAGGATGTCAAGAACCAAAATCCGCCAACGTTGATTCTTTACTGCGGCTGAAATATTCATTTTTAGAGCGTTAGTGAATTAAAAAAAAGCAGTATAAAAACCGGAATGTCCAACTGATAAGGCTGAAAATTTTTTCACTTGTTATTTACAGTAAGATAAATACATTCACCAACTTTTATTAAAATAAAACCATTTAAACTATGTGTTCGGATTTATATGTCACTTAGTATATTTCGAAGAAAGGTCTTGATTCTTTTCAATGTTGAGAAATTTCGCTCAGCCTCTGATGTTGACATAGGAGTTGTAACAATAATTTCTAATAGCTTTTTTGTTTCTTTTACTGTTACCTCCAAACTATTTTGTATAAAAAATTTCAGAAGAGACAGAGTTCCATGTAAATCTCGGCAGTCATTCCGTGCATAAATAACAGCCAAGCCAAGCAGGTAGTTTCCAACTTGTCATCAGGAAACTTACCACAGTATTCTCCAAAGTGTTCGGGGAAAAAAGGGATCCGGCTACCAAATGATCTTTGAATTGAAATCTGTCATTTGCAGAATTCGCTATATCGTCGCATACTTCTAATACGGCAACTAGGTGATCGTGACTGCTATTATTACGTCGTCTCCTTTTGTTGCCTTGGGGTTCAGTGCAAATACTTTTGGCTTCATATAATGTCATCAATTTTATTTGTCACATCCACAATACATTTTACAAAGTTATCGATAGCCGTTTTAACTTGCGCTGGCTCGGTTTCTCTCTTCTGCAACTGGTTGAACAAGATGTCGACGTGAGGCATGACATGATGAAAAAATGTCAACCAAAACACGAAAACAGAATCGTTTAACATACGGCGAATACCGCAAGCTGCCTTGCAAACGTGAAATTTCCTTCTGTTTCTTCCATGCGTTCAATGAGTGAATCTCTATTCTCAAACACTACATTTATTGGCCGAATATTAAAGTTCCGACGAGTTGTTGATAACATGGAAAATAAATAATCAAATTACTACTGCTTTTTTCTGTTAAGACAAAAGTTTTGGCAGTTCTGCAGCTCTGCAGAACTTAAGGGTCAGCCGCCCCTGGTTACCACGTCACCTTTTTGCGTACTGCATACTGAATTTTTCAGTAGACATCCGCTTGTTAGCTTTCTGTTGTCAGTTTCCAATGACTAGACCAAATAACGTACTGATGACGGAATCCAAACATATCCAGCTCAGCCCTATTAAAAGGTAATACGTGTTTACGTATTGCTAGTTACGATTTACGAGGCTATAAAGATTATTTTAGATAGTGCTGGTAACATAACAGGAATACAAAATCTTTAAAAGCTTAGAAACAATGTAATACCGAAAAAATAATGTACACAAAGATTAGTAATCTATTAGTATCATCAATAGTTTCAAAGAGCTTACAGCTATGAAGGTGGTAATCAGTATACCAAGTTGTTTCATATTCCTAAGTATTATCGTTGTTGCTGTTGCTGTGAATGTCAATCAGTTTATCCTGAATGTATCTATAACCGACTTAATAACACGTTCCCTAAGCGAATGTATCGCCGGTAATCCAGAACAGTTCCGGGTTAAAAATACCATTTTGTTTTCGAAATTCACATCAAGAGATGATCAGGGCATGTACCTTGTTGACTTATTTCTCAAATCTTTGGGATCCAACCACAGTAAGCTGATCCATAACAATATTTTAAATGAGGCTGGTACGAGATATGAGAACTTCGCCGACAATTTTCCAGATACTTTGATTATATACATCAGAGATGCAGACGATTTGAAAAACGACCCTATCTTCTTTAATTCGCTTGATACCATAGACCTAACTGTCATTGTGATATGCACTAATGCGCTTCCAAATCCAGAAAAAGTAGCAACATATATTTTTAACGCCACTTTAGAGAGTCACTTGCTCTATACTATTGTCTTATTTCCTGAATCTAGCAATAGCACTACTTTTAATATATACAGCTGGTCGTTGAAGAAGGGGCATTGCCAAAGGACCATGAGCGTGCTCAAAGTCAATAGTTGCAATTTTGGAAATATGCTTAGCAAAACGAAGATTTTCAGTACGAGAAGGATGTTCAACAAATGTACCTTGAACGTGGGCTATTTTCTTCATCCTCCGCATGTTATTGAGCTCAATAAGACAGTTACAGGACTCGAGGTTGAACTATTGAATTTACTAAGCGAAAAAATTGGATTCCGACTCAACTTCAGTTATGGTATGAAGCTTGTCAGTAAAGGTGGACTTTACACAGATGTTCTGCTCAACAAATTGGAAAATCGTGTTATAGACTTAGCCATTGGAGGTTTCATGAGAACAGAAAATAGATGTATACATTTTGACTGCAGTCATCCAATCAACATGGTACGCCATCTTGTTTGGTGCGTACCTCGTGTTCCTGTAGGCAGAGGCAGTGCTTTGATAGGTTACATGTACCACGAAGCTTGGATCTACGTATTGCTGTTATATTTATCGATTACTCTCTGTACTTGGTTTGTCAGCCGTTCGCAAGACATATTCTTCAAGTCTTTGTACAATGTAGGTTTCGCCTATATTGCAGCGATGTTGGCAGTTCCTCAGAATCGCAAACCAAAGACGTGGTACGGCAGATATTTTTTCGGTTTGATTTTATTCTTGGGAATGTATATAGGCATCATTCTTGGTGGTGTTGTGACAAGCATATTATCCATCTCATACAAAACCGAAAGATACAATACTGTAGGCGATATATTCAAATATAATTTAGATACACATTACCACACGCAGATCTGGGTGCTGTTAGATTCAAAGAATGAAAGCAACGAGGGACTCTTATATGGAACACCTACAGAAACTATCAAAAAGAAATGGATATACTCGACGGATCCGGTAGAAGCATTGCTAAACGTCACAAAAAGTCATATTTCGTATTGCCTTACGGATGCACAACTGAACTATTATATGCTTAACAACAAATCGATCACAAGCATTAGAAGCAAAATGAAATGCATGAAAGATGGAAAAGGACATGCTGATGTGATCATAATGATGCGAAAGGGGCTGATTCCTTCGAGACCTTTTGTTATGAATCTCCAAAGAATGGTAGACGCTGGGTTTGTCGAGAGATGGATGAGATACTCGGATTTGCAAGACCCTGGTCAGGCTATGAAGTGCACAGAAATAAAATTTGATGAAATAAAGTCGGTATTTGTTCTACTGCTTGTCGGACATACCATAGCTGCTTCCGTGTTTATGATGGAGTTGTTGTTTTCGAAGAGGGGACGTTAAATTCAAGCACTGAAGAAATATTATTAATTAACACGTGGTTGTTTGCCTTGCACTTGCGATATACTTAAGGTTTATTTGGTTAGCTGCAGTTGTATTGTAGCGGTAAATATATAACTTGCAAATTGTCTTGTCTTGTTAATACGAGTATACTCAGTGACATTAGAAGTGTTACGCCCAGAAAAAATAATTTCTTCAACTTGATTTTTTGGCAATTAGGTAGTCTTACATCAAAAATGAAACGATAACATCCTTAAGACAAGTATTAATAATGTGTTGGGGGACCCCGCAGCTGAATACACTCCTGTATGCGTCTAGGAATCGATAAAATGAAATGATCGATGTCTGTTTGTGGCACATCATTACAAGCAACTCGAGCTCCGTGGATTAGCTGTGGCAGATGGTGCAAAGTGGTTAGACTCATCCCCATCATATCCCACACATGTTCGATGGGATTTGGGTTGGAAAAAATCTTACACTACCGTTCATTAGTATATAATTAAGTGTATGAACTGTTGTTCTTTCAGTCATATCATTTGTCCGAGGTGTACCTGCAAACATAAGCTTAAGGCAGCTCCGACGCAGTGAGTTTCAAGCCATTTACAAGGGTTCAGCTGCTTCAAAACTGACACTCCATTTTTCAATATTTTTTAATGAAATTCATACAGTATGTTGAGAAGATAATTGCCCAGGGTGCTATAAGAGCACTTTTTGAACTTTTTTTTTGCACAAGTTTTATGATGGTTGAAGTGCGCAATTTTTCTGTTCAACTTCGCGATTTTTTTTAAAAAGAACCTAGTGAAAAAAGTGAAAAAGTGGCTCTATAGCACTCTGTGGGGTTTTGTTTTCAGCACTCTGTGAAAATTTCATCCAAAAATATCAAAAAATAAAGCGTCAATTTCGAAGCGCACAAACCTGTACAAATCGTATTTTGGACGAATTTTGTCTACTGTTTCGTCCTGCCAAACCAAGCGTTTTATACTGCATTTTCATTTGGATTTCATAACCCGTGAAATGTACCCATTTCGCCGTTACTCTTTGTGTTCTGCAGTTTGTGATGTTTTCCTCGATATAAGCAGGCCATAATTACCTAGGGTGCTATCAGAGCTTTTTACAAAATTTTGTCTTTGCGCAAGAACTATGGTGGGTTGAAATGCTCACTATTTGTGCTCAACTTCTTCATATTTTAAAAAGATCCTAGTGTATAAAATCGAAAAAGTGGATCGCTGACACCCTGTGGACTTTGTTTTTAGCACACTGCAAGAGTTTCATTTGGAAATAATAAAAAGTAAGCTGTGAAGTGCAAATCGGTTTTTGGACGAAATTCATCTACTGTTTCGTCCTGCCAGTCCAAGCGACGCGACGGTACGTTCCGACTAAGAAAAAATGTATTCAAATAATTTTATATCTTTCCTAAAATAAATTCAAGAACTCAAAGTCTAATTCGTTTATTCATGTCAATAAACACAATTATGTTTACAAGTACCGTGTGGTAGATGGTAACAATTGAACGAGGGTCATAAAAATATCTTATGCCGTCAAAATAAGAGGAAACAGTTAGGTAGTTTTTGCAAAGCAATAAACAGGTAGGCTTACACCTGGATTAAGTACATGCCTTGTCTACTGAATAGGTAGATGGAGGTGATGCTGCCAGAAATGGAAGTGTGCGATCAATAAACAAACCACAAGATTGAACTGCCGTGTCCAATGATTTTTGTATTGCCTTTTTTATTGCCTTACTAGAAAACTCTGTTGGGTATATGATCGAGTTTACTAGAACTTTACAGCTTCTTCTACAAACTTCACCAAATCGAGACGCTGTCAACCTTATCCTCCGATGAAGACACCACAAAGCACAGTCCTGTGATTTGGTGACTTGTTCGATATGCAAAATCTCGTCGTCACTTTTTCTAAGTTTACCTAAAAATGTTTGCTTAGCAACCTCCAAATCAATGTAGTTAATTTCAGGTTTTTGACAGAATTCGCCATAAAACTATTATATATTTTCTTTGGAATTGCTATCCGAATTGTTAGTTATGTTTATATCAACTTTTTTTGGTCTGAGTTTCTTTCCAAGATTCTTGCGTTTGAGTCTTTGTTCCATCTTAGTGATAAGCAAGGTTGGACTAAGCTTAGAACGCAAATGTATTTGGACCACATAGACAGGCCGCTCGGTATTGTGACTCACTACGGCTGCAGCACATCTTCCATGGTATGACCTATTCTTGCAATAATTTATTCGCCCAATGTATTTTGCGATTATAGAGTTGAACTGCTCCACACTATTGTTGTCCTCATCATGAATTAAACTCACTGAATTCGCAATTAAAATTGTCGCATATGACCTTTTATTGTCCATTATCAACCTTGATAAAAAATTCACTCAAGAACAATCACACCAACAAGAGTACAACACATCAATTCAACACAATAACAACACAATATCGACGAACAGTAACAAGGGTAGAACAATACTAAATGATCACTAGCTGAGTACCAAAACAGGAAACGATTTACAGGCTAGATCGCTAATCGAAATCCGACTCTGTTATTAATATTTACCTCGGTAGGCACCCGCAGTTATCCTTTCCTCTTTTAAAGCAGCGCCGACCACCGTCTAAGACCAGCCCACAATCGTTTACTTTTCACCCCCCGTTACCTCAGCAGATGGTGCTCATGATTGTAGGAGCCCCGTTAAGGAATGCAAATCTGAAGCATTACAATGTTCTAATTGCCTTAACCACAATAAATTATATAAAAAGAATTTGCCGTTGGATCATTCGACTAACTGTGCGATCTCTCATAGCTTCTTTTGACGAGTTTTCCTGGATGGTGCAAAGCAAATTTGATATAATAGCTGTTACCGAAACTTGGATATCTGCAAATATACCCGATGATTGTGTGAATATGAATGGCTATAGTTTTTTCCGTAAGGATAGGCTACTAACTAACGTATGGGCAGGCATTGTTGATGATTATTTGATTGGGCCATACCTTCTACCGGAACGGTTAACATAACCTATTTACCGGCGTTTCTTGGAGCAACTTCTTCCAGAGCTTCTTGAAAATGTTCCATTGCGCCGGCTCACTTTGCTGTACAAGTACGTGGGCACCGTTGGACTGCCAGAGATGGAGCAGTTTCTTAGCCTCCTAGGTCACCCGATTTAGGGTCGCTCGATTTTTCCCTGTGGGGACAGTAAGGTCTTTGGTTTACGAAACTCCAGTAGAAACAGAGCAAGACTTAACCCCTAGAAGTTTTATCCCATAGTTCTGAAACACCCTGTATAATGGAATGCACGGTAAAAATAATAGTCATGGATACCAACAAGAACATTTAACATCGGTCAGTAAGGCGTAAAAATCAGCACCAGCAGAGTGATACGTAGTAATTGGGATAAAATTGGAATAGATGTTTGTGGTATTATTGACCTTTCAAAAACCCAACTAGGAAGTAAATATCATTTGAAGCAACTTGGAAATATACTTATTCTATGTTCCAAGTATTTAAATAAACGGCGTTCGCTTTATGTCTTTCTATCGTCGTTGGTGTTGTTGGCCTTCGCCTGTTGTTGATTTTTGGGAAAAAACAAATCGTACTTCCCATATCCAACGCGATTTGGTTATATTCCGGTAAGGCAGGTTATTTACAAATTTACATAATTATATCAGACAAGTTGAGCTTCTGCGGATCAAATTCCCAACTAACAATTGTATGTTTTCTAAATGTCTTAACAACGTTTACAGAACTATTTTTATAAAACAAAAATGCCGCTATACACGTTCTAGCAGCGTCAATTTTATTCTTTAATTTATTTTATTATGGCTCCCACAGCTTTTACATGATAATCGTTTTTTTAATAAAAAAAATAAGCGTTGATTGATTTTGGAAGAAATTTGGAGATTTTAAAACTATCAACTACTGAAAATTCCCTCAAGTTTCATCATTTTTTCCACTGATAACCACCACATTATCCAACACGTGCCGGCCAACTGGTCAATCAAAGCTTATTTAAAAAAAAACCTTTCAAAATGATTTGCCATTTAATAATAAAATAATTCCGTCCTAATCGAACCTCATCAGTCCAGTTTTTATTCGTCGACTATGGGTTCCCTTCATTGTTGTTTTAAAAACAATTTTAGCAACAATCTCGCCGACTTACTCCAGACGATGAAGACATAGATCTTCGAAAGCTTGAGAGTTTAAGTTATAAGAGTGTACTTTTGCAATACTTTGCTTCTACCCAAAGAAATTACAGGAAATATATATATATATATATATATATATATATTAATGTATCATCAGCAAATAGTTGATTTTTGCAGTGTTGTGAAATATCAGGAATATCGTTAATATACAGGGTGTTTAAATTTACTTTCTAAAGTAGCTTTTTTTTAAATATTTCGAACAATATTTGATGTATAACAGTGAAAATTGGTATACAATGGTGTTTTGGTACGGCAAAACGAACCATGGGCATAGTTTTACTGTAGCCGCTAGAGCGCGCTCTCTACTGTACCTGTAGTGTATTAAAATGACCGAAAATTTTTTCTTAGTGCAATTTTTTGCTTTTTGAACAAAAAAAACTGATTCTTCGCACTTTTCAACATAAAAAAGCTCTCTTGTGAATTTTCGTTATAGTTAGAAGTTTTTGAGATATTTCGATTTTTAAGAATCGATGCATTTTTAATTATTTATGATAAAACAACGTTAAAAAGTCAGTATCTCGATAATTTTTAGAAGTAGGCTGTGCCTGCAAATATTTTTGAAATTGAAAGCAGAATAAGGTTAAACGTCAATTAGTTGACAGTTTTGTTGTCTGTTGAAACCTTAAACGTTTTTTTTGCAATTGTGAATGCACGAAATTTAGTTTCTTTTACCTATTTTTTTTGTAAATTTTATAAAAATGCCATTTTTATTCTCCAATCAAGAGTTAGCGGATATCCATTTTGTGTATGGCTTTGTAAGTGGAAACGCAGCAGAAGCAGCCAGAGAATACGCACGAAGATTTCCAAACAGACGACATCCGACTCGCTCAGTATTTGTAAGAGTGCATCGCCAAATAATTGAAAATGGTTTTGGAAATCTCCAAAGGGATCAAAACATAAATGTTCGTCAGCGCAGATTTACCCGTATGATTCTGCGTGAGTTTGATAGAGATCCGACCACAAGTGTTAGGAGAGTTTCTGGAATTTCAGCAAGCCATGTTCACCGTGTTCTTAGAAATGACCATAGACGTCCTTACCATTTGCAACCTATGCAAGGACTACAACACACACATTTTGTCAGTGGATTCTTGATAGAACTAATAATAATAGGGAGTTTTTAAGTAACGTTTTATGGACCGATGAGTGATGCTTCACTAGACGTGGAGTGGTAAATTTTCATAATCAACATATTTGGTCGCATGAAAATCCGCATGCAGTTCGGGAAAGAAATTTTCAGCATGAGTTTAGTGTGAACGTGTGGATTGGTATCTACCGTAATCGACTATTTGGACCCTACATTTTGCCTGCAAGGTTAAATGCTGCGACCTGCTTGGCATTTTTAAAGGCTGAACATGCAAATATGTGGGATGATGTTATGTTAGATTTAAGAAGATTGGCCTGGTTCCAGCTTGATGGTAGTCCAGCTCATTATTCGAGAATAGTTAGAAACTGGCTGGACGAAAATTATCCAGAAAGGTGGATCGGCCGTGGAGGACCAGTCGCCTGGCCTCCACGATCCCCTGACCTAAATCCATTAGATTTTTTTGTGTGGGGATTTGTAAAAGAAAAAGTGTACCAGACTCCCGTAACCACAAGAGATATGCTAATAGACAGAATCAGGAATGCACGTGATGAAATAAGGCCTTATTTGAATAATGCTATACCACGTTCGATCATTCGTAGATGTGAATTGTGTATTGAACAATTGGGTTTACATTTCGAGCAACTACTTTAGGTTTTGTATGTTTGTCCTAACTATCCAATAGCATTTTAGCTGTAAATAATTAATTTAATTTGTTAACAATAATATTGGAAAATTAAACAAATTAATATTCTGTGTTTTTGTGTTTATTTGGAGTTAGGAATTATTGCTGTGTTTAAAAACACAATCTAAACGATCATCTTAATTACTTGTAATGCCCAAATCGAAAATGTAAAAATAAATATTATTTTCCCATAAATAATTAAAAATGCATCGAACCTTAAAAATCGAAATATCTCAAAAACTGCTAACTATAACGAAAACTCACAGGAGAGGTTTTTTATGTTGAAAAGTGCGAAGAATCAGTTTTTTAATTCAAAAAGCAAAAAATTGCACTAAGAAAATTTTTTCGGTCATTTTAATACACTACAGGTACAGTAGAGAGCGCCCTCTAGCGGCAACAGTAAAATTATGCCCATGGTTCGTTTTGTCGTACCAAAAAACCCTTGTATACCAATTTTCATTGTTATACATCAAATATTGTTCGAAATATTTAAAAAAACTATTTTAGAAAGTATGCAATGATTTTAAAAGTTCCATCAAATCTTAAAGTTTTGCAACAATAAACTGAAACACCCTGTATACAAGGCCCAGAAGAGTTGGTGAGAAAATGCATTTATAAGGAAGACGCTCATTTCACTACTACCGATAAGAGGAAGGAAGGATAACCCTTGCAGGCATTTAAAAGTAATTAAGTTAGCTTTTATAATGAGATAATCGATGATCTGCGAACTTATTGTTGTATCAAGCGATACAGCGAATACCTTATGATTCCTAGGAGATACAAACTATTACTGAATCTAATAAGGTAGCCTCTTTACATGTAGTGCTTTGAATTTGAAAACTTTGTGTACTCTACATTCTTCGATATAATCTCCTTTAAGTTCAATACATTTTTTCATCCATGAACTGAAAATTCGGGAATTATTTTTCCCGATTAACCTTCAGACGATATTGAAGTTCCTTGACTCTACGGAGCTATTATTGTAAATATTCATTATTTCAAGTTTTTTTTAAGAGCTCGTTTGATTTTAGATATCCTCAAACCAGAAATTACAGATCGATCAACACCTTGCTACAGAAATTCACAAGGAAATGGAGAAACGATTTAACGGGAAAGTGCAACAAACGTTTGTTTCAACTGCATTATGTGGCAGCTCCCAACAAAACCAGGATTCAAAAAATGAATTTTATTTTGATTTATGCAACTCCATGGAATAAATTAGAACAACCGGCGTTCCGTAAATTTTTAGAAAAATATTGTAACCGCCATATCCCAAATAAATCCACATTGCGCAAAAACTATTTGAAGAAATGTTACCAGGTACGTTTAGAAAATATCAGGGAAAAGTTATGCAACACAAATATTTATATTCAAGTTGACGAAACAACAGATGCATGTGGTCGTTATGTTGCCAATATACTTGTTGGTATTTTAAACGAGTCTACCCCTCCAGTGTCTTATTTAATTAATTCTGCAGCCTTAGAAAAAACAATCACTCGACCGTTGCACGTTTTATTAAGGATAGTTTAACCCTACTATATGCACCAAATCCAGTTAAATCAGAAAACGTAAAATTGATGCTTTCTGATGCGGACGCTTATATGATGAAGGCTGGAAAAGCTTTACCCGGAATTAATACATTTTACCTGTATGGCTCATGCATTGAATAGATTAGCCGAACTAGTATTTTATCTGAAGTCACTTGAAATAGCATAAAAACCTTTGGTCGGCGCGTCCTTTGTAATTTCATGACGTATCATAGGCGTGCGGTGATTTATTTAGAACCATAATAATAATGTTTTTATATCACAATAAATGGATTTTACTATCTTCTTATTTTTTTGATTTGGGATAAAAAATACTTATATTGGGAGTTTAATTTATGTTGACTGAAAGTTAAGAAATGGAAAAATTACAGAATTCCAACGTTTGACATAGGCAAATATTTACATAGCAGGTAGGTATATAAAAAGGTATATAAAGACTTACATTATAGGTATTTATATATCATCCTCGCCTTCGGAGCTGTCGCTAGAGTCATCTTGTAGAGGAATTACAACGGGATTTACAGGAGGCAAAACACAATATTCATTTTCTTTTTCAATAATATGCCTAGAACACTGCTTCCATAGGTCTGTGGCAGCAATATGAGATACTGCATCTCTTATTGTGGCCAATAGCGATTCACTTAATTGAGGGGTCTGATTATGTTATCTTACTTTTTTTTTAAAGCAGCCCAGACCAACTCAATCGGGTTAAAAATGCAGTAATAGGGAGGTAGACGTAATACTTCATGGCCATTTTGCTGAAGCAGATTGTCAACAACATACTCTTTTTCAAATTTTTGTCTTTTAATAAGATCCAATAATATGGCTTTGGTTGATTTTTGTGGTATTTCCATTCCCTTATCCTTCATAAAATCAATAATGTCTTGTTTTTTGTGTCTGTATTCGGAATTTTGTTTTTCTGTCGGGAATGGTATGGCGCATTGTCCATAATAATCACTGAATTTGGGGAAATGTTTGGTATTAACTGCTGCTCTATCCACTTTTCAAATAAGTCGGAGGTCATGTCCTCATGATAGTCGGCACATGATTCTTTGATATTTTTGGCAGATAACAGCAAGGCATTAGGTATAAATCCATTTTCACTGCCATCATGGAGAATAATGATTCGTTTTCCACGGTTGCATGGTGCATTTAAAATGCACTTGTTGCTGTCGTCAACCCAGCCGTACTGAACAACATCATGGGTATCATACCACGCTTCATCCAGGTAAACCAGATTTCTTTTCTGCTCTCTATAGATTTTAACTTTGTGCAAAAATTCTTGGCGCAATTCAACGATTCGAGACGACTCCATAATCACCATTCTTTTATCTAATTTTTTGTATTGAAAACCACACAGTTTTACAATACAGTGCAGTGAGTCTAAGCATTTGTAATTATAAAAATCTTCAGGATAATCTTTTAATTTATCCCGTATCATTTCCAACGTGGGCACCAAATTTTCTTTATAAAATCCGTATATTATACGACGAATGTCTTCCTGAAAACCCACGTCTATTCTTTTTAATTTTTGCCCTATGCGCTTTCTGTGGAAAGAATGGTTGACTACATCTCCCCTTTTTATAACCCGATAAATGGTAGACCGACTGATTTTTGTCAGGATACAAATTCTGTTTAAAATTTGATTTTGCGAGGAATCTGGATTTTCGTTTTTCAGACAATCATACATATTTAGGATTACTCTTTGGGTCTGTTCCTCTAAATCTTTATGAAAGAATTCTGCCTGCACAGGTTCATCAACCATCTCCTCGTGGCTTGGAGCATTTCCCAAGGTCTCCAAAGAGCCATATTTAGGACACACAAGAACAATCAACACAACAATTAAATCAACAAGTAAACTGAGTATTCAAAAGTCAAAAACACACAAACTAATAAAATCTATGAAAAAACACGGACAGACTAAAGAAAACACGTTTATTCACCGCTACACGGCACTGGCTAAACTGTTTCAATTTTCAGTAGCCACCTGCACTTGTTCGGAGTTCTGAAATACACGCTTTCTCATTGGCTATGTCCACGCATAGGCGTACTTTACTCCACGTGGACCGGTGAAACTGCCTTTGATCTTATACGGGGGATATTTGCTGCGAAATTTGGCGATTTTTGCAGCAACAGAGCGTGGTAACTATAGATATATAAAAGGCACCCGGTATTTCACAGTGTTTCAAGTGACTTCAGATAAAGTATACGTGCAGAATATCCTTCTGTTAATAATTTAATTAATAATGGAAAAAAGGTATTTTTAAAAGCTCAATTAAGGGTAGAATTTTACAGAGAGATGGCTCCTGGCTTGCCCTTACCACCTGAGCCTGTTATTACAAGATGTACATGGCTCAATGCTGCCTTGTTTTATGCAGATAATTTCGTAATAATCAAAGAAGTATTTCTTTCGCTTGACGCTGATTCTGCAGCACATCTTGTAAGGAATCGATACTAGAGTCAAACATTTTAGAAGACTTAGCCTTTATTAAAGCTCATTTTTTCATGTTAGCAAAAGCAACAATGGACCTGGAAACTACCTAGTTGTTATTAAACGACTCTTCCAGAATCATAGAAAAGGTGATTCTTATTCCTGGAGAAATTGGAAACAAAATTAGGGTTAAATGGGAAAGTGTTTTATCTCGCAATCCTGGATATCAACAAATAAAAAATGTTTGTTACATTTTGAGAGGACAGAACCAAAGTGATAATTTAAGCATGGATAGTATTAACCAGTTATTAGTTTTATACTGCAACCCTATCGTTTAACTTTTTGTGTGTGTTAGTTTGGGTTAGTACTGTACTGTTCATTACAGAAAAACCTATTTTGTTTTGTTGACTTTTAGTTTAATATTATTTGATATGATATTTTATTTTTTATTATATTAAACATAATATATTAATATATAAGCGTTTATTTTTTTGTTTTTGCAGATTAATGTTTCAGTTTTTCCAATATAAAATCCATATTTCGTCTATTTTTTACACTATAAAAAACATATTTTGCAGTTTTATACCACATAAAAATCTGGACCTTAGTTATCATTTGACGTACCCAGGCTGACAAAACGTTACGTTTTATCTATCTGCGGCACGGACAAATTATATACATTCTTCCCCTTTACATGGGATGTGTAGCAATTACAATTCTGCAAGTAACCGGATTGATATATACTAAGTGACATATAAATCCGAACACCCAGTTTAAATGGTTTTATTTTAATAAAAGTTGGTGAATGTATTTATCTTACTGTAAATAAAAAGTGAAAAAATTTTCAGCCTTATCAGTTGGACATTCCGGTTTTTATACTGCTTTTTTTTAATTCACTAACGCTCTAAAAATGAATATTTCAGCCGCAGTAAAGAATCAACGTTGGCGGATTTTGGTTCTTGACATCCTTTACGATCGGTTACGATGCCTAGAGTACGGAGACCTGTACGATTTCGTCAACTTAGTGAGTTTGATAGGGGCGGTATAGTGGGACTTCGGGAAGCTGGACTTTCTTTTCGGGCAATTGCAGTTAGAGTGCAAAGAAGTGTAGAACACTGTGGTTAGGTGTTGACAGGCATGGCTTCGAGAAGGCCGTACGCAAAGAGCAAGGGGCACTGGACGCCGCCGTAGAACAACAGACCGTGAAGATCGCCGCCAAAGATTATTGGCCTTAAGGGACCGTTTCTCCACTACCAGGTCCATTGCAAATGAATGGTTTGCAGAACACGGAAGACCTATTGGCATGCGAAGTGTTTACCGACGAATGAGAAGTTTTGGCTTGTTTTCATACCGGCCACACTAGGTCCTCCCTTTAACTCGAGAACACCGACGTAATCGACTTGAATGGTGCAGACAACGGTCACTCTGGGATCGGGAATGGACCAGTATCGTCTTTAGTGACGAGTCTCGATTTTGTTTAGGCATGCACGATGGTCGTGGCAGGGTTAGAAGGCGACGTGGTGAAAGGAGGAATCCACAGTTTTTTGTTGAAAGACATGTTCATCACACTGTTGGAGTTATGGTTTGGGGTGCTATAGCTTATGGTTCCAG
Organism: Acanthoscelides obtectus; assembly: GCA_963669975.1. Lineage (NCBI taxonomy): Eukaryota > Metazoa > Arthropoda > Insecta > Coleoptera > Chrysomelidae > Acanthoscelides > Acanthoscelides obtectus. The sequence continues at coordinate 101,338,479 of CAVLJG010000006.1, read as the reverse complement.
GTCACCTTTAATCTTCATCAGAGGTAACATGAACGCGCAGCGTTATATCCACGAAGTTCAAGAACCCCATCTTTTACCCTATCTTGACACCCTGGCAGATCCAACTTTCTAACAAGATAATGCCCGACCACATGTTGCAAGAGTCACAATAGACTTCTTTCAACATAATGATGTCACATTGTTACCATGGCCACCAAGATCTCCCGACTTATCCCCAATTGAGCACGTGTGGGATATGATGGGTAGGAGATTGCTCAATTTGCAACGTCCTCCTCAGACTCTAGAAGCACTTCGAGAGGAGTTGGTGGTTGCCTGGAATGAGATACCGCAGGAGAACATTGACCACCTGATCAGAAGCATGCCTAGGCGCGTTGGAGAATGCGTAGCACATCAGGGTGCATCCACACATTATTAAAGGTCAAAGGGCTTTAAAGCAGTGCAATCATTTTGAAATTTTTATCATTTACTTATTATGCTTCATTAAGTACTTATACAAAATTTTATTAAAATAAAACCATTTAAACTGGGTGTTCGAATTTATATGTCACTTAGTATATATTGTACTGAAAAAATCCCAACAGAGTGCGCGCTTGTCAATCGCCATAACGCCGCCAGTAAAGAATGTGGTAACTGCCAATAAATATAGTCTTGGAAAACAACGAAGATTTTGAAGAAAAATGTTACTATTGAAACTATCGCAGAAGTGACTCTTCCAGTCCTGACCTGGCAAAGTAGAATTTCTTAGTTGAAGGAAAAAATAGACAATTTCCTGACGATCTATTGAATACTAATATTCATTAGAAGCTATTTTTTTTGTTTTTTATTATCATTTCGTTATTATTTACCACAATATTTATATTTTTGTAATGGCACTTAGCACATTCTATGATAATACTTACTTGAATAAACTGATGTTTAATTTTCGGAGAGCTTTTTTTAATACATTGACTGTAGAACAAAAAATATTGTTTATCTCAAAATAATAATTCTGGCACTTGACACATTATTTACTTCAAGTTTTCATTTCGTTTCAATGCGAAAACCGTTACTAAAGTTTGACTAATTATTGTGTAAAAAAAATGTACCAGACTGAATAATTTTTAATGTTCTTTCAAAAATAGTATAACATTTTTGTAGGTTATTTTTACTAAAAACTGTATAATTCCAAGTTTTGTCATTGAAGTCGTAATACTTGCGAAATACTACCAAAAAAAATTAATATTTTTAAAAGAGCAATAAATAGGCGCAACTTTTTAGGATCATCTGCTGATTCAGTAGGGCACATTTTTTTCACAGTCTAACATTAGTAAAGGTTTTCATATTAAAACAAAATGTAATAATGTTTTTTAGCATACCGTGCTAGCTTACAATGAAATGAATACTTTGTTGTCTCAACCGACTATTAATGGTAGCCCAGGAAAAAAACGTAAGTTAGAAGGTCTTTATAGCCATAACAGGCAAAAAAGGAGCAAAAAGTAGAGATACCTCAAAAACTATAAAACTTTTACTAAGGTATATTGATTTTATCTGATTGATCTGAAGCCAATCTACCTCCGTGTCACCCTGACGTGTTATTTCTGGGACACCCTGTACACTGTTGAGGGCTAAGAAGTAATTCCCTTCACATAACTTCCTCACTCTGTACAAGGCCTAGATAAGAACTAGCCTCGTGATGGCGTGTCACTCAGAATGCTAAAACTATGCTTTTTGCGATTTCAGGTCACATTTTACACATCATAAATACCTGTTTAGAAAGGGGATTCCTTCCAGAATCATGGAAAAAATCATTAGTGCTACCTCTAGCTAAAATAAGTAAACCAAAATTATATTCTGATTTAAGACCAATTAGTATTTTACCTGTTTTGTCCAAATTATTAGAAAAAGCAATGTACGCTCAAATTTACGACTATCTCTGTAAACATAAAATTTAGCCTCCCAAACAATGCGGTTATCGAAACTACTAGACTTGACCGATAGCATTGTTAGAGCCTGGGATCAACATATGATCAAATCATTAGGTCTTCTTGACTTCTCTAAGGCATTCGATACCATAAATCATCGTCTTATAGTAGCCAAGTGTTAATATTTTGTGTTTTCTGATTCTGCCTCAAAAATGATTCAAAGCTTCTTAGGAAATCGATAACAAAGTATTCACATTGACATGGTTCTATCTTCAAAGCGCCTCATTTCCTCCGGAGTGCCTCAAGGGTCTGTACCTGGGCCACTCCTATTCATTTTGTATATTTCTGATCTCCGCTCAGTTGTTAAATATTGTAATATCCAATTCTTTGCCGACGATTCACAGATCTACAGTCATTTCCATAATCACGACATTCGAAATGCTGAAGCTGAGGTAAATGAAGATATAACATAACATCTATTAGTATGTATGCAAAAAATCATAACCTTCAGATGAACCCTTTAAATCGAAAGTCATCATTTTTTCACCAAAACTGTTTAGAAGTGATGCCAAAACAAATTTTAAAGTAATGAGCCGTTGAAAAACTTGGGCGTTTTATACCACATGTAAATAATGTCAGTAAGAGTTGTTTTTCAATTTTACGACAATTATATCTTAATAAACAATTTCTTGACTTTACAGCTAAAAAAAATTTGTGTGAATCTTTGGTAATGTCCAAAATTAGTTATTGCGATTTAGTTTATCTTCCATTTCTTGACTCAATATCTCTAGCAAGTCTCCAAAACATCCACAACTCGTGTTGTAGGTTGATCAATAATTTGAAAAAATATGATCATATCAGCCCTTTTTTCAATGACATGAAGTGGTTGAGAGTAAATGAACTGAGTGAGCTACACTTAGTTACTTACACCCAGAGGCTTTTGCTATCATCCATTCCACCGTTTTTGAGAAATAGTCTGATATCTAGAAACAATATCAATTCTAGAGACATTCGATTCACTGAAACACTCACAGCGCCCCTTCATAGGACATCATTCATTCGTAAATACTTCACCTACAACGCAATTATTTTTCACAATCATCTAACTCGATCCACAAAATTGCTATCATATGATGAATTTAAAAGACATGCGAAGAAATTTATTTTGAATAGAAGTAAATTAGTTGATTAAATGAATCTGTCACCTCGCACAAAAATATTTCCAATATAGCATTTCTTTGTTTTGTATAACTGTTACAATTCTATACTTTTAACTCATGAAATATTGAATAGCCTTTACTTATCATATTTTGTATACACCCACATCTTTAAACTTCTAACTTATCAAATGTATTTATGTTTTTTGTATTGTTTTTCCAGTTTTTTCTTTTTTTTTTGGGTTAAGTGGCAGGGTAGCATTATGCTAAACTTCGCCCTCTAAATAAAGACGATTTATTATTATTATTATTATTATTACTATTATTATTATTATTATTATTATTATACTAAGTGACATATAAATCCGAACACCCAGTTTAAATGGTTTTATTTTAATAAAATTTTGTATAAGTACTTAATGAAGCACAATAAGTAAATGATAAAAATTTCAAAATGATTGCACTGCTATAAAGCCCTTTGACCTTTAATAATGTGTGGATGCACCCTGATGTGCTACGCATTCTCCAACGCGCCTAGGCATGCTTCTGATCAGGTGGTCAATGTTCTCCTGTGGTATCTCATTCCAGGCAACCACCAACTCCTCTCGAAGTGCTTCTAGAGTCTGAGGAGGACGTTGCAAATTGAGCAATCTCCTACCCATCATATCCCACACGTGCTCAATTGGGGATAAGTCGGGAGATCTTGGTGGCCATGGTAACAATGTGACATCATTATGTTGAAAGAAGTCTATTGTGACTCTTGCAACATGTGGTGGGACATTATCTTGTTGGAAAGTTGGATCTGCCAGGGTGTCAAGATGGGGTAAAAGATGGGGTTCTAGAACTTCGTGGATATAACGCTGCGCGTTCATGTTACCTCTGATGAAGATTAAAGGTGACCTGGAACCATAAGCTATAGCACCCCAAACCATAACTCCAACAGTGTGATGAACATGTCTTTCAACAAAAAACTGTGGATTCCTCCTTTCACCATGTCGCCTTCTAACCCTGGCACGACCATCGCGCATGCCTAAACAAAATCGAGACTCGTCACTAAAGACAATACTGTTCCACTCCTGATCCCAGAGTGACCGTTGTCTGCACCACTCAATGCGATTACGTCGGTGTAAGGGTTAGAAGGCGACGTGGTGAAAGGAGGAATCCACAGTTTTTTGTTGAAAGACATGTTCATCACACTGTTGGAGTTATGGTTTGGGATGCTATAGCTTATGGTTCCAGATCACGTTTAATCTTCATCAGAGGTAACATGAACGCGCAGCGTTATATCCACGAAGTTCTAGAACCCCATCTTTTACCCTATCTTGACACCCTGGCAGATCCAACTTTCCAACAAGATAATGCCCGACCACATGTTGCAAGAGTCACAATAGACTTCTTTCAATATAATGATGTCACATTGTTACCATGGCCACCAAGATCTCCCGACTTATCCCCAATTGAGCACGTGTGGGATATGATGGGTAGGAGATTGCTCAATTTGCAACGTCCTCCTCAGTCTCTAGAGGCACTTCGAGAGGAATTGGTGGTTGCCTGGAATGAGATACCACAGGAGGACATTGACCACCTGATCAGAAGCATGCCTAGGCGCGTTGGAGAATGCGTAGCACATCAGGGTGCATCCACACATTATTAAAGGTCAAAGGGCTTTAAAGCAGTGCAATCATTTTTATTATTTACTTATTATGCTTCATTAAGTACTTATACAAAATTTTATTAAAATAAAACCATTTAAACTGGGTGTTCGGATTTATATGTCACTTAGTATATTATTATTATTATTGTTATTATTATTATTATTATCATTATTATTATTATACTAATCGTGTCGAACTTCATATATTCAGAACTGGCCGATTCAACCGCTCCTTTGTCCCTAGTTCAAAAATCGGAATAGCAAGGTTTCTTTAAGCTCCGCATAGCTGCCGCGGTGCCCTGGCATTTAGGCTTCTGCCCGCGCGGCTGAAAAAGCTTTTGTCTATTATGTCTTCTCTGACTGGGCTCTTAGTGCAACAAGTATTACCCTGGGCAGTCCGAGCAACCCCTGGGAGGTGAAGGCGCCACGAAGAACAACGTATAAAAGGAGAAAACGTGTTGAGGTGGAAGATATTCCGAAGTGGAGCGACGTACGAAGCACAACGGCGGGCGGACGACGAATTTATTACGCGTATTCGGAGGATTCCCATTACCATTAGCGCTTTCGACGCGGTTACGCGGTATATCTGGCTGTTTTAGACGCGAACGCGCACAAAATCAGAATCTACTGTAAACATTTCGGAGTTTTCCGGTGAAGTTTGAAGTTTTTATCAGGCACATTACATCCCCCGGAGAAGTTATGGCGCTACAGTGTCATTCCAATGTTGTGCTCCCGCAGAAGTTTGAGAAGTTGTCATTCAATTATGAGGTAAGAAAATTAACGATCATATGTTTTATTCTTTATTATTTATATTATTATTCTTTATTCATTTGAAAATTATAGCCGAGGACATAGCAGAACCACTCACTTGCCTAATCAACAAATGCTTTGAATCTGGCATATATCCCTCAATTTTAAAAAAAGGTAATATAATACCGATACATAAATCAGGAACAAAAACAGATGTTAACAACTATAGACCAATATCAATAATATCCAGTGAAGCAAAGGTTTTTGAAAAAGTTTTATCTACTAGAATGATTCGATACCTCACAAAATTCAAAATTTTAAGTGAAAATCAATATGGATTTACAGAAGGGAAGGCTACATCGGACGCAATAACTAAAATTGTAAATCAAATACATCAAAATATTGATAACAGAATCCCTTCAATCTGCATTTTTGTTGATTTAAAGAAAGCTTTCGACACAGTTAATCACAAATTATTATTAGAAGCATTGGAGAGAATTGGTTTCAGAGGAAACGCGTACTCACTGATCGAAAGTTATTTGTCAAATCGCCCACAATCTGTGCAGATATCAGGATCATTTAGTAAAGAAATGTATATTAAGTGTGGTGTCCCACAAGGAACTGTCTTAGGTCCGCTGTTATTCAATATATATTTAAATGATATTTTCCAAATTAATTGTGTTGGCAAAATAACTAGTTTTGCAGATGATACTGCAATATTATATGAAGGCACTGACTGGTCTGATCTGAAAAATGTAATTGAAAATGATTTTATCAAAATTATTCGGTGGTTTAACAGTAGAAAATTAAGCATTAAATACTCTAAAACACATTTTTTACCATTTGGATCTTATGCTAGACATCTGCCAAATTACACAAATTTCTCCTTCAACATTAATGATCAAAAAATGCAAATTAATAGAGTGCCCAACATAAAATACCTTGGAGTGGTCTTGGATCCTCACTTACGATGGGACATCCATGTCAATTATATTTTAAAGAAAGTTAGATTTGTATCCTACAAAATTAAATACCTTGGGAATATATTGACAGAAAAATATCTTCGAACATTATACCATGCACTGATTGAGCCTCATCCCACATATGGTATATTAGCATGGGGAGCTGCATGTTCCTCACATATCTATAATTTAGATGTTTTTCAAAAAAGTATTCTAAAAATGATATTTAAAAAACCGAAACTTTATCCCACTGAAAAATTATACGCAGATGTTCGAATGTATGATATAAGACAGCTTTATTTCTTACACAGTATCACTCACTACCATAAATTTGTAAACACCGACCAAAAAATTAAACATAATCATTATACCAGGTACAAAATTCGTGGCACAGTAGTTCCTCAACCGCATAAATCTATAATGCAGCGATCATATCTCTATTTAGCGCCTAAATTTTATGAAATTATACCTAAAGACTTAAAAGATTTACGTTTCGGAAATTGTTTCAAAAATAATTTAAAAAAGTGGCTACATTCTATATCTAGGACTGAAATTCATAAACTCATAAATACGAACATCAACTAAATACATAATCTACTGTAGCTAATTTTTGTCCTTTTTTGTCATTTGCATTCTACAGTTTCAACTTAAATTTATTGGTCCATGTACAGGCGATGCCTTCTATTGGGCCTGTTTTGATTTTATATTTATTTACTCATATTGTTTGCTATCTTTGTACATTGAGTGAATAAATATTATTATTATTATTATTATTATTCTTATGTTTAAAACACGCTATGGTAAAACCATTATTTAAATCTGGAGAAAGAGAAAAACCCATCAACTATCGACCAATTTCCAGCTTAACAAATTTTTCTAAAATATTTGAAAAAGTGTTAAAAAAACGATTCACCAAATTTGCAAAAAAATATAACTTAATAGCGGAACAGCCATATGGTTTTCAAGCAGGCAAATCTGCTCAAGATGCTATTGTAAAATTAACAAGTAAAATATACACGAATCTCGATATTGGCAAACCAACTGCTTGTGTTTTTGTTGACTTGGCAAAGACATTCGACTCTATTACTCATGAATCGCTCTTTAACAACTTTACAAAACTTAGGTTTCCGGGAAATAACATACAAACTTATAGAAAATTATTTGTCAAATCGAACACAGTGCGTCAAAATTAATAACACATTCAGTGAACCCCATATTATATCATACGGTGTACCTCAAGGCTCAGTATTAGGACCCATTTCATTTAATCTATTTATCAACGATTTGTTCAAAATAAGTAGAACAGGTAAAGTTATCGGTTTTGCGGATGCTACAGCTATTCTCTATGAAAGCAACCAGTGGCATACACTAAAAACCACAATCGAACATGGTTTCAAAACATTTATAAATTTCTTTTCGGAAAAAACTTTGACAATTAATTACAACAAAACACACTATCTAGCATTTTCTTGTAACGACAGGCTCTCACCACAATTTAAAAAACTTGAAGTTCATACAAGCAGTGGTCTCAATGCGATTCAGTCAGCCGATAAAATAAAATACTTGGCGTGATTTTGGAAAAACACTTAAAATGGGATACCCATACGGAGTACCTTGTGAAGAGACTGAGATGTATTATTCCAAAATTCAGGTACTTACTAGATATTCTAGATAAGAAATATCTATATAATCTATATTATGCTCTTGTTTATACTCTATTACTTTACGGAATTTTGGCTTGGAGGGGGGAGTTATGAATGATAATTTCAAAAAGGTTGATGTAATCCAAAAATTAATTCTAAAATTGATCCTCCATTGGGAGATTACTCATTCAAGTGATTTTCTAAATGTGGAGGCTCAGCTATTAGATTGCAAACAAATTTATTTTTATTGTGGTCTAATACATTATTTCAAATATTCAAAATACTTTAATCGTACCATTCAACAAGATTCAATCAAAATTCAACGTGTATTCCACAAACATCAAAAACCATTACACATAGGTGTCCCAACAGCCTTTGCGAAGTTGAGTTCCTGCCTGAAGATGTATTAATGCACCTGCGAAATCTGAAGACCTCTTCCTCCCCTGGTAAAGATGGGATGACGGCTGCTGTACTTAAAAACTGCGCTTCAGCACTGGCCCTACCATTAAGCTTGATATTCACATCGTCTTTTAGATCTCATACCCTACCCTCATGCTGGCTTAGTGCTTCTGTTACCCCTGTATTCAAAAAGGGCGACAAATCCTCCGCTAAAAATTATCGACCAATAAGTCTCGTTCCTATCGCCGCCAAAATAGCTGAAAGAATCGTATTAGATAAGCTCCTGTCATTTGCTTTCGAAAATAACCTTATCCCTAAGAATCAGCATGGATTTCTCCCTGGTCGATCAATAATGACCAACCTTCTCCACTCTCTCAACGATTGGACTCAGTATCTGGACAAAAGGACTCCTGTTGATATAATCTACTTAGATTTTTCTAGGGCTTTCTATCGCGTACCACATAGAAGGCTTCTGTTTAAGTTGGATTGTATGGGAATAAGAGGCGAGTTGTTACTGTTGATTAAGGCTTTTCTCACCGGGAGGACTTTCTCTGTGCGCGTCAGTGATAGCCAGTCTCACCTTCATCATGTAGCAAGTGGAATTCCTCAAGGCTCTGTCTTGGGGCCAGTGCTGTTCCTTCTGTATACAAGTGACCTGCCCGCATTGATTTCCTCCACATGTTCAGCTTATGCCGACGACACCAAGATTTACAATACCGTCGTAAATTCTGCTATGCTTCAACGAGATCTTGATATTGTTTGTCAATGGTCAGTCAGTTGGCTTTTACCCTTAAATCTAACAAAGTGTTCTGTCCCTCACCTCGGGAAGACAAATCCGCGATTTACATACAAGATCTCTGACCACAACATCGAAGCAGTTTCCAGCCACACTGATCTGGGCGTTGTAGTCAACGATCGTCTTTCCTGGTCATCAGCATATTCACCACGTTACATCAAAAGCCAAGAAACTTCTATACATGCTGGAGAGGTCTTTCAAAGGATCCGATGTCAACACTTGCGCCTACATTTACAAGGCATTCGTGAGGCCAATTCTTGAATTCGCTGGCCCGGTATGGAACACTGTGCTTCTGCGCGATAGAAATCTCGTCGAATCAGTACAGCGTCGGGCTACTCGTATCCCTTTTGGAGCACGAAGACCAAGCTATGAAGATCGCCTTGAATTATTCAACCTGACCTCATTCTCTGAGCGAAGACTTCGTGGCGATCTTATAGTTACGTTCAGGATACTTCATGGTTTGATGGGCACCAACCTCATGCATCTATACCGTCTGTCGCGCAGCAATCTACGCGGACACAGCTTCAAACTGCATAAGGAGCCATTTAAAACAACAGTCCGACAGTGGTTTCTTCCCAACCGCATATTCAACACCAGGAATAGTTTACCTGAAAGTGTGGTTGGTGCTACTTCAGTTAATAGCTTCAAAGTGCAGTTTGATAGCTGGAGGAGTGTACAAACTTTATAGCTATGAACTGTCTTTTTTTATTGTTTTCTATTTGATGTATTTGTGTTACGTGTCCGTACACTATATTCACTGCATGAGCTTATAGTACTGTGTACTCTGCTCATCTCAATTATCATAATAATAATAATAATAATAATAATAATAATAATAATAATAATAACGATCTCTGTTTTTCTTGGGACCAAAATTCTATAACTTCATACCAGAGTCATTAAAAGTAATTAAATCAAATAGATAATTAAAAACAGAACTAAAAAAATGGATTTTACAATAACCAAGGTGCTCCATCCGCGAAATTGTAGATCTGAAAAGTCATTATCAAAATAAATAATATTTTACTTACACTAACATCCATACTTTTACTTTAGTTATAATTGTCTGGATATTTTTCCTGACATTACCATAATAATTCACCAAATTATACAGTATTAACCGTTTATTTTTTTCATACACTGACTGTACTATTAGTTTTTATTTCGTACAAACCCAAACACAAGTGCAAACTTGTTTTGGGTGCTTTATGTTTATTGTGCACAATATTTGATATTTACCTGTATTTTTGTGACAATAAACAAATTTTTAATAATAATAATAATAATAGACGTCTTTATTTATCCACAATTACATTGTAGTATAGCCAAATGTCAGACATATATGGCGAAGTTTAGCATGCTGCTACTCTTACACTTAACCATATAGTCTCTAGCAGATGTTCAAAAGAATACACTATCCACAAACAGATTTGATTCATTACATCGAAAGTAAAATTTAAAAAAAAGAGAAAAAGGCATACTTTCCAAACCCAAATGCACCAAAAAATTATTAATCTGAATTAAAGATGGAATAAAAAGAAAAGAATGATTACGTAAATTATATGTTTGGAGGGTTGAGTAATAATGTTTTAACTTTTTGTCGAAAGACAGGTAATGAAAATTCTTTATATGCTTTAGGAAGGTCATTATAAATAATAGCAACATTGTAAGAAAAACTGCGTTTAAAAAGTGTAGACGTATGCAGGGGTATTCTAATATTATTTTCTCTGAGAGTTCTACAGTGAACATCATTATTAAATGAATTTTTTTCCTTCAAGCAATAAGGTTTAGACGTGAGCAGCAATTTGTGAACAAAAACTGAATAGTGATACTTGACCATGTCATTAATTTTTAACCAGTTTAGAACGGGATATTTCGCCGATACATGATCAAATTTACGTAAGCCAAAAATGAATCGTATACAATTGTTTTGAATAACTTGAATAACGTTTTTAGTGAAATTGTCTAAACAAGTATAGTATACGATATTACAATAATTTAGTATAGATATGACCAATGCTTCACATAGTTTTATCTTAAAATTTAGTAAATACCTGTTTGCTATAAGAGTGCGCAGCCGTAGGTAGGTTTTCTGAGATAGACTTTTAACATGTTCAATAAACCTTAATTTTGTATCAAAAACAACACCAAGAATTCTTGCAGAATCAGAAAATTGCAAGATTTGGTTATTTATCTGAATGTTCAGGAGCGGTGTTACATTGTATGTTTTTCTTTGTGCGCAAAATAATAACATTTTAGATTTTTGTGGATTAATAAGTAGATTGTGATCTAAAGAGTATTTAATTGATTTATTAACATCGTTTTGTAAAACTTGAGTAGTATTATTGACATTATCTGGGTTAAAATAATGAAGCAATTGCGTATCGTCTGCAAATGACTGGACATGAGAATTATCAATACTTTTGCTTAAGTCGAACGTATATACTCGTATGAGGAACAGAAGCGGCCCCAATACAGAGCCCTGAGGGACGCCTGAGGGAATTATTGTCACTTGAGACATTTCTTGATTGAGAAAAACACACTGAGTTCTTTGATGAAGGTAACTGTCGAAAAATGAAAGGGATACACTGTCAAGACCTATGTAATTTAATTTAGCAAGTAATAATTTATGATTGATGCTGTCAAAGGCTTTCGAATAGTCTATAGAAATTAAGGCTAGTGCCATTTTCTTATCTAAGGCACTTAAAATATTGTCTTGCAGATTAAGTAGGGCAGATGTTGTACTATAATTTTTTCTAAATCCGGATTGAGTGTCGGGAAGTATAAATAATTTTTCTAGGTAAGCGGTCAATTGGAACTTTATAATTTTTTCTAAAATTTTGGATAAAATTGGTAATAAACTGATAGGTCTGAGATCATTATACTCAGTGGGTTTCATTTTTTTAGGAATTGGAATAATTAGAGCTTGTTTCCATGTGTTTGGAAAGTAGCTTTTTTCCAAACAGTCGTTAAAGATGTGGACGATGTGATGGAGAATAACTGGCAGGCAAAGCTGGATCATTGACAGGGATATACCATCAATTCCCTTCGCATCAGATTTTAGGCTCCCTTTTGTCTGTAATACGTCATTTGAACTAATCTTATTCAATGAAAAAATATATTCAGAGCTCAATTTATTTTTGAAATAGTTTTCGCAAACTAGTGAATCAACAGGTTTATAGCTATAAACAGACATAAAATAATCATTAATTTTGGTAGGGTCATTAAAACTTGCCGGAAGGGTTGGTTTACTACGAAAATTTATATCAAGTTGTTTGAGAGACTTCCACAATTTTTTTGAATCATTTTCATTTGCCAAATTTTCGATATATGTCTTTTTGTCCCTCCTGATCATGTTAAGAGCACGGTTTCTAAGCGATTTGAAGTTATTATAGGCGTCCACGGTCTTATTAGTTTTATACAGGGTGACTTTGAAGTTGAGTCATTAATTTTCAGATAATGATTGTAGAAGGAAGGTAAACCAAAATATGTGTGTAAAAATAAAAAAAAAATAAAAAAAAACTTTACCTTGTTTTATAAAGTATCCTCCCGACAAGTATTTCAGTGCGGACCTGTATTTGATCGTGAGGTCCCCTGTGAGGTCTTAAGTCACCTGATTCACGAGCCCGTTGTACTACATTAACAAAGGCACGAGGGGTTGGTTGCACTCGATTGGGAAACCGATCCGCATAAGCATGTGCCATTTTTTATTTCGTTTGAGCCACGCAACAGACACTATTCACACGCGTTACCGACTGACACTGACTGTATGTATAACTGAACTGAATAAAATAATTGTAAAAACATCGTTCCAAATTCTTTCGCTTTTTTGTTTCCGATGCGATGAACCGATAAGGCGGATTATATCCGTTGTTGCCAAACACGAGCACATGATATTATTATTGAGACAGGGCGGTACTCAAACTTCCTATACTATAACTTTGTTACTCTAATTTTACCAAAAAAATGGTAAAGGAAAAAAACATTTCTTTTGATCAGATCTACTCACTGTTAAAATAAATGACTCAACTTCGAAGTCACCCTGTATAAAGCTTGTGCAGTATTCTTTTCATCAAGAACAGTGCCTAGTTCATTTGTTAACCAAGGTGATGGTGGCTTATTAACTCTTACAGTTTGCATGTTTATTATATGTTTCCACGATAACGCTTGTAATGTGCATTACCTTCTCATCAATATTAGATTTCGTAAATAATTCATCTATGCCCGATGTAGAAAGATAGATAAGAAAATCATCCTTACTGAAATGTTTAAAATCCCTGGTTGTGATAAATTTTTGTTTTGGAATGGAATCGGAGATATTTATCCTAGTATAGATTCTAATTGTATGAATCCATACTGTTTGTCAAGTTCAAGATGACAGAATAATTTAGCAGCGACATTTTTTTGATATGACATGAGAATACATTTGAATATACAGGGTGTTCTTCAATGATATGCGAATATTTAAGGGTGTGAATCTACATGAAAAATTAATGCTAGTTTGTTTTATAAACTATGGTCCCAAAATGTTCCCTTACAAAAACTCGGGATGTTGAAGTTTTAGGAAAAAAATGGAAATTAATTAATATTTTCAGAACCGCTTCAGATATTTCATTGATATTTAGTACGTAGTGAAAGTTAATAGAATTGCATATTTTTCAATGCAACAATAATTTTTAGCTTTAACTGTGGCGTGCGTACGCCAATGGTTTTTGGCCAAATAAAAATTATTCTTGAATTCCCCGTTTAATTTAAAACAAATGATCTCTCTTGAATTGTTTTCCTTCGATGCGCCATTTTTGAGTAAAAAATACTAAGCGAACCTTTTTCAAATGTTTTCATCACATTCAGCGAAAAAACATTGAGACATGAGTATCAGATTGCTATAATTGGGATTATTTAGTCATATTGAAAGAAAGAATATTGAACGTCGTATAATTACTCAGCGCTTCACAATTTAATTTAAAGTTATAAACCTTTAAAAAATGAATGATCAGGAACCTGAAATACGCGCAAATATTAATATTAACAAATTATAAAGCTTAAAGTATGAATTAAAATGATTAGAAATATTAGGAACGGTACACAATATAAAACTTAGTAACTTTTTTTAAGTTTATGATATTCGACATATTTTAAGATTATATTAAAAAATTATTGAAATATCGAAAACACATAAAAACATGGCTTAAAAAAGTTCTAACAAATGAAAATGACAATAAAACATCCACGCATTTTATCGAAAGTTATAAAAGTTTTGTAACTTGTAATATGTTTTATCTGCCCCCTGGAATTAATGTTTAGAACCTTGTTCCCAAGGTTTGAAAAACATCCGATTGTGGTCTATTACTCTTATTTACCTGCTGGATTTTTTAATCCGGTGGACAGTCCATCTAGAAAGGCCCTCCTGGATGAAGTTACAGAATCATCAACCCATACTTTACTTGTAGTGTGTCCTGCGTTTACCCACGTTTCATCAAGGTAATAAATCTTCCTGTTTTGATTTCTATATTTCCCAATTTTTGTTAAATAACCCCTCCTCCATAGCACAATTTCTTCTCTATCCAGTAGTAAACTATTACGACCCCGTTTTTTCCATTTGAAATTTAAATGCTTCAGTAACGCATGGAAAGTTGATCGTTTGAAATTTGGCAACGTTGTATCTCCATTTACCTGCTGCAGTACTTTATCTATAGTAGGTATTTCATTCCTAAAGAAGAATTCATGCACTTTCCTCCTAATCGCATGCTTATCAGCTTCATCCAATGATTTAACAATACTTTTGCGATGTTTGGCTCAGAAAAGGTGTGATTTTTTTTGTATTGTCTTAACACATTAAACACTGATGCGCGACACACCCCAACTTTGTGAGAAACCTTCACAACAATTTCTTTGATGGTTGATGCCTCGTTCTCCTCGCGCTCGATCTTATATATATTCAAAATGACCTCTTTCATTTCTGCACTCGGGTGTCTTTTTTTAGAGCGTTTCCTAGGTGGACTACAGGAGTTTACAACTTCATCGGCAGTATCTGTACTACTGGGCATTTTGCGCAAGCAGTTGATAACAATAACAATCAATAACAAGGTATAACAATAACAACGACAAACTCAACAACTTAATAAGATAACAAACGAAAACGTCCAAAGAAATATCAAATTGCAATGATGCACACGACATACGTAACACGTCTGAACCTGAATGTGACTCTGCCTTGATACGACTGCTCTGCCGCTCGGCATAGGCATTTAATTGCGAATTGACCAATGAGGGCTCCTGTTTTACGTCGAGACGGCGGCGTTAGCGTGAAAATCACCCGAACCTTTTGTTTACATCCGGACTATCTCTTATCTGAATATACTGTAATTTCGATGCCGAGTAGATGGAGTAAAATGCTTCAAGTACGGCTTGACGATGTGAAAAAATAATCATAGTTCTGTGTCTCAGTTCTCGTTCTGCGATCATTCTGGCATCATTCTATAGCATATAACTCTGACTGGAAGATCGATGCCCAGGTTCCTAGGCTAACAGATTTTTTAATCTTTAGCTTCGGCGCGAAGGTACCAGCTCCAACACCTACCTCGGTCTTGGAGCCATCTGTGCATGCACAGATACCTTTCCTTATCAGGTTAACTTGCTGTTCCCACTCATTCCTGTGTGGAATTGTTACTGAGTAGGGTTGAGCATATCTTGTTATCTTTGGCATTATATCAGAAGGCATTCGCAGACCGTGGTGGTATTTGTTAGTCCACCAGCATGTCCGTCTCCTCCATAGTGATATTGTCCATTATACCATTTGCCACATGATGTAGTCTTGCCAGGTAGATGTGCAAGAGAGGTAAATTAAGAAAGACCTCCACAGCTGCAGTTGTATTGCGCTCAATTTGGCTTGGACAGTTCTTTGCCCCAGCAAGCTACAGATAAATAGGTTATCATAGGTCGAATAACCATGGTATAAAGCCAAAACATTTTGTTGTAATACCTTGTATTACGTCTGACTCCCAGCATCGTCGGCAACGCTTCGTATGGAGTAGGGAGAGACTTGCATGTAGTATGAAATGGAACTCAGTCATATTCAGTTATGAACTCAGATTCTGTTTGGGCACACCTGATCGCCGCGCAAGAGTAAGGAGGAGACGTGGTGAAAGACGTCCAATATTCCGACGAACGGCATATTTATCGCAATGTGGGAGTTACGGCATGGGTTTTACAACCACATCTGCTTCCCTTTTTGGAAACACCGCTGCTTCAGAGACCTCCCCGATCTCCAGACCTCTCTCCCATCGAACATGTATGGCACATGATGGGAACAAGGTTAGAAAATTCACCGCACCGTACACAAACATTGGAGGCTCTACGAAATAAAATTTCGATCGCCTGGTACACCAAGAAGACACCAATCATCTAATCCAATCAATGTCGCGACGACTTAACGAATGTGTAGCGAACAGAGGAGTTTCAACACATTAATAACATTAAGGTGGGATATTTTGGGAAATTTCTAGTTAAAATTTTAATCACTTTATATTTATCAATAGATCTAAAACTTAGCACTCCTAGTCGGTATAGCATTTTCTATGTCATTTAGTATATAAAATAATTTGTACAATTTGAGATTAGCGATAATGAATGACCAGATTCTGCTAGATTTTATTCATCTAAATATTAGTACTTTAGTTTTTGATTTCTGATTCATACAATCCTATCCACCCAGTTTAAATGGTTTTATTTTAATAAAAGTTGGTGAATGTATTTATCTTACTGTAAATAACAAGTGAAAAAATTTTCAGACTTATCAGTTGGACATTCCGGTTTTTATACTGCTTGTTTTTAATTCACTAACACTCTAAAAATGAATATTTCAGCCGCAGTAAAGAATCAACGTTGGCGGATTTTGGTTCTTGACATCCTTTACGATCGGTTACGATGCATTTGATAGGGACCGTATAGTGGGACTTCGGGAAGCTGGACTTTCTTTTCGGGCAATTGCAGTTAGAGTGCAAAGAAGTGTAGACACTGGGTGTTGTCAGGCATGGCTTCGAGAAGGCCGTACGCAAAGAGCAAGGGGCACTGGACGCCGCCGTAGAACAACAGACCGTGAAGATCGCCGCCTAAGATTATTGGCCTTAAGGGACCGTTTCTCCACTACCAGGTCCATTGCAAATGAATGGTTTGCAGAACACGGAAGACCTATTGGCATGCGAAGTGTTTACCGACGAATGAGGAGTTTTGGCTTGTTTTCATACCGGCCACACTGGGTCCTCCCTTTAACTCGAGAACACCGACGTAATCGGCTTGAGTGGTGCAGACAACGGTCACTCTCGGATCAGGAATGGAACAGTATTGTCTTTAGTGACGAGTCTCGATTTTGTTTAGGCATGCACGATGGTCGTGCCAGGGTTAGAAGGCGACGTGGTGAAAGGAGGAATCCACATTTTTTTGTTGAAAGACATGTTCATCACACTGTTGGAGTTATGGTTTGGGGTGCTATAGCTTATGGTTCCAGGTCACCTTTAATCTTCATCAGAGGTAACATGAACGCGCAGCATTATATCCACGAAGTTCTAGAACCCCATCTTTTACCCTATCTTGACACCCTGGCAGATCCAACTTTCCAACAAGATAATGCCCGACCACATGTTGCAAATAGTCACAATAGACTTCTTTCAATATAATGATGTCACATTGTTACCATGGCCACCAAGATCTCCCGACTTATCCCGAATTGAGCACGTGTGGGATATGATGGGTAGGAGATTACTCAATTTGCAACGTCCTCCTCAGACTCTAGAAGCACTTCGAGAGGAGTTGGTGGTTACCTGGAATGAGATACCACAGGAGGACATTGACCACCTGATCAGAAGCATGTCTAGGCGCGTTGGAGAATGCGTAGCACATCAGTGTGCATCCACACATTATTAAAGGTCAAAGGGCTTTAAAGCAGTGCAATCATTTTGAAATTTTTATCATTTACTTATTATGCTTCATTGAGTACTTATACAAAATTTTATTAAAATAAAACCATTTAAACTGGGTGTTCGGATTTATATGTCACTTAGTATATCTGTAGAATTATATAACCTGACAACATTAAAGGTAAAGCTTGTGAGTAGTGGACTAGAATCGCAAAGCTTAGGTTCTGTCTGAGATTTTTCTGATTAATGTTATCTTTTGGTACCAGCTTTTTAGTGCGTACGATTTTACGGACAAACACCATAGCATAAACAAACTATGATTCCATCTTCAAACAATTTAAATCTTAAATCTTCGAGTGCAAACACAAACCTGCTGATTCGACGAATCGAAATAAAAATAGAGCAGCATTAAAGACTACTGCAAAAACGGCAGGATTATGTTTTCAGCTAATGTTTCCCTAGTCTTAAAGCTTAAAATATACCTGTTGAGATATAAAAGCTTCAATTCAGCATAAGTCCTTTGGGATAGGTGACTGATGTGTCTATACAGGATGATCGTATAAAATAATTAAGAAGTTGCCGTATTATTCTGGAACACTCTGTATAATGGTCAAGCCTCCTTTCCCCTTATCGCTCAACATAATGATTTATACCAAGATAACCGAGGCGATAAATAAAATAGGGTAAAAGTCAAGCATACGTATATTTTCGCATACTAAAACGCTAATTGACGTATTGTGTTAGCATTTCAAACTTTTTTCGTAATAATTATGTTAAGTAGGCATTTACGTTTCTGATTTACGTTCGCTTATTATTAAGCGACAATAAAAAACCTTTGCTGCTGTCAGTATCATTCATAAGTCAGTTGTTAAATCCGTTTCTCAAAACATATTTTTATTGAACGTATAGTGATTCATTGCTTCTGATTTGTTCAATAAACATGTCGTGTTTATTCTCATACGTGATTGATTTCGCGCATGCTGGATATTGCCATTTAATTGGACAGGATTGATCGAATATTGAATTATAACTTTAACTGTAACTAATCTAACATACACTTGCACCACAGCTTGAGAACATGAAACTATTGAATGATTTCTGACAAAACGACAGTTTTTCGTTTTCGCCCAAAAATCTGTTGAAGCAGCTATAATTTATATTTCAGACATTTTCGTAATTTTTTTATTTAATATGGTTTTCTTTGCATATAGTCTTACTCTTAATCAAATTATATTAAATACAAAAATTAAGACAATCTTACTTGGGTGATTGATACTGAGTAAAATAGCTTAATGCTACATAGTTTATAATTCCTGTCTGTACGAAATAACAAATAACAGGGTGCAAAAAATCAAAATACACGGTTCTGCTATATAAACAAACTAAGAAGATACGATCATGCTGCTCTCGATAGCTCCCATTAATTGGTTAAAAATATCCGATATGTCCAAATACAACTTCGTTAGATTGGTCGTCGAAGTATTAAAAACCTCTATTCACTCTCAGGCAAACGTTTTTTTATAGGAATTTGATTCACAATTTGAATACGCACAACTGCCATATCCTCACAATGCAGAAATATAAACAAAAAAGTTTCGGACGGCTCTGTAAGTTCCAAGGGCATGTCTTCAACAACTTTCAGCACGAAAATCAACGGTTCAAGGTTAATTACGGTCAACTTTATTTTTTTAAATGGAAATCCCTATTCTTAATGGCGAGTTCGAAAGAACATAAAATTTTACGTTCAAACACAATTAAATTCCAAGATCAGGATGATTACTAACGGTCAAATGAAGATCAAATGTGCGCTGCTAGCAAAACCTCTAGAAATCTCACATGATTAGTGATGAAAGTAACTATCAAAGTCAGATCTGTAGTAAATTTTTGTCGAGTGATCCTTGAGCTTCACATTCAAGGTCATTTTAAGGTAATTTTTTTCAAATGGCAGCAGTATCGGTTAAGAATCATTTGTAACGAGCATCGTAGTTCCCTCGTTAAGACTTACCCAAACATTTGACCTTGCCAGTTATTTTCGTCACTATTCGAGCGAGATTTCTAAATTTGGCCTTTAACTTATAATAATCACCTTGACCTTGAATGCTAAAAAACATTTAAATATGAAATTCACCTGCTCTCTGGATTGTCGGCATCGAATAGGCGTTTCTATTTGAAAAAACAGTTGATTTTGAAATGACCTTGAAGGTAAGGTTCAAGGACGAATCCAAGATCACCGCTACTTGTGAAAATTTACCATAGACCTGACCTTACCAGTTATTTTCGTTACGAGATTCCTAGAGGTTCTGCTAGCAGCACATATTTGACCTTTATTTAACCTATTTGACCTCTAGTTGTCATCTTGATCTTTAATACATATTCTAATGTAAAAAAGGTTGACTTTGGGTAAGTCTTAACCGGTGCTCGCTACAAATGACTTTTAACCGATACTGTCCCTGAGGGGTTTCTAAACGACCTTGAAATAACCTTGAAGGTGAGGTTTAAGATCAAATCCATCTCACCGACAGAGATCGGGCTGCCGCTCGGAATTCCTGCATGTAGAGTGTTGTCATGTGCGTGGAAAATGAAATTCGACATGGCAATTACCATTCAAGCAAATTATTATCAGTTGTAAAATCTGTCAGCCAACTAATTTGCATTAATAAGTGAATGTATTAAAATCGATGAATGGCTAATTCCAAAAACAGTGTTTATACAGATTTCTTGTGGTCCTTCTTCTGGTTTATATTTCGAGCATGCCGATTTATTCAAGTATGCAAAACAGAACCGACCAGGCAATCAGGTGTAACGTAGTATTTATATAATGCTATAAAACCCGACTATACGATTACACAACGTCTGATTTGCTTGCAGGAAACGATCGTTCACCCAAGAAATAAGTTTGTATTCTTGCATTCGTCCAGCACAATAAGAAAATGGATTATGATTATGATTTCTTTTTAAAGATACAGGTCAAAGATTTTTTCACATTAACGCCATTCTATGATGTGTGATTACTCGTATATTGGTAGTTCCACCAGATTTTAATTGAAACAGCATTATAATCTTTTTTTTGTCATCAAAACTTCACCTTCAACATTTGATAAGAGTTTTTCCCAGCTATCCAATGGTTACATTGAATTTGACCTTGAATATGACTTTCAAGGTCATTCGAAGGTGAAGTCTATTTTTTTAAGAGCGACTTTTCACCACGTAAATAAAAAGAGCGAAAAATTTTACGTTCAAATATGGTCCTAAATTTTGACCTTACTTGACTATGAGTCAAGTCAAACTCAGGTACTGTGTTATAACTTGAAAGGCAGTAGTCGTATAGGGTAACTACACAGACATTAATTTCATGATTTGTTGCGGATATCGAGTGGTGACCTTGGATCTGACCTTGGCAATTACTTTCAAGGTCATTTGAATTTCAACTCTCTTTTAATGGGACCCTATACTTTTGACCGCGAAAATCGTGGAAGAACTTAAGAAAAGGGAAATATTCATGGTCGAATATGTCCTTGACCAGTTTTGGAAATTAACCTTGGACTTGACCAACACAAGTGTACCTAAATTTCTTGATAATTCAGAAAACTGTGTTATCCCCAGACAGAGTGACTTCACTGTTCTTCCAGAATTGTTCTCTGGCTACAAAGATGACTTGACCTTCACAAGACATTGGTTAAGGGGTTAACCTTGACCATGACCTCTCAAGGTCAAAATCTAAGAATGGTCAAGACCATATTTTAATGTAAAATTTTCCATTTACGGGGTCGAAAATGGGTGGTTCCATAAAAAAAATCGATTTGACCTTCAAGAAGATCATGGTCTAGGTCAAATCAAAAGTCACAATTGAATAGAGGAAACTCCTAAAAGATGCGGGGATTAGTTTTTCCATACTATTATTAATAGAATTATCGTGGGGTTCAGAAACTTTTCATCCATTCATTTACTGTTTGTGCAGTTGTCCTGATGAAAAATTATCAATTTCTCTTGTCTCGTAAGGTATTTAAGCATCAACATTGACACTAATATAGTTTTCTTAGGACTGAGTGTATCAGAAGATGATTTTACAGCTTCGACCATGTCACGGCATATGATTCTTTGGGCAGTGCTAAGCAAGATATCTTTAGTATATTTTATACTAAGTGACATATAAATCCGAACACCCAGTTTAAATGGTTTTATTTTAATAAAATTTTGTATAAGTACCTAATGAAGCATAATAAGTAAATGATAAAAATTTCAAAAGGATTGCACTGCTTTAAAGCCCTTTGACCTTTAATAATGTGTGGATGCACCCTGATGTGCTACGCATTCTCCAACGCGCCTAGGCATGCTTCTGATCAGGTGGTCAATGTCCTTCTGTGGTATCTCATTCCAGCCAACCACCAACTCCCCTCGAAGTGCTTCTAGAGTCTGAGGAGGACGTTGCAAATTGAGCAATCTCCTACCCATCATATCCCACACGTGCTCAATTGGGGATAAGTCGGGAGATCTTGGTGGCCATCGTAACAATGTGACATCATTATGTTGAAAGAAGTCTATTGTGACTCTTGCAACATGTGGTCGGGCATTATCTTGTTGGAAAGTTGGATCTGCCAGGGTGTTAAGATAGGGTAAAAGATGGGGTTCTAGAACTTCGTGGATATAACGCTGCGCGTTCATGTTACCTCTGATGAAGATTAAAGGTGACCTGAAACCATAAGCTATAGCACCCCAAACCATAAATCCTACAGTGTGAAACAAAATCGAGACTCGTCACTAAAGACAATACTGTTCCATTCCTGATCCCAGAGTGACCGTTGTCTGCACCACTCAACGCGATTACGTCGGTGTTCTCGAGTTAAAGGGAAGACCCAGTGTGGCTGGTATGAAAACAAGCCAAAACTTCTCATTCGTCGGTAAACACTTCGCATGCCAATAGGTCTTCCGTGTTCTGCAAACCATTCATTTGCAATGGACCTGGTAGTGGAGAAACGGTCCCTTAAGGCCAATAATCTTAGGCGGCGATCTTCACGGTCTGTTGTTCTACGGCGGCGTCCAGTGCCCCTTGCTCTTTGCGTACGGCCTTCTCGAAGCCATGCCTGACAACACATAACCACAGTGTCTACACTTCTTTGCACTTTAACTGCAATTGCCCGAAAAGAAGGTCCAGCTTCCCGAAGTCCCACTATACGGCCCCTATCAAACTCACTAAGTTGACGAAATCGTACAGGTCTCCGTACTCTAGGCATCGTAACCGATCGTAAAGGATGTCAAGAAGCAAAATCCGCCAACGTTGATTCTTTACTGCGGCTGAAATATTCATTTTTAGAGCGTTAGTGAATTAAAAAAAATCAGTATAAAAACCGGAATGTCCAACTGATAAGGCTGAAAATTTTTTCACTTGTTATTTACAGTAAGATAAATACATTCACCAACTTTTATCAAAATAATACCATTCAAACTGGGTGTTCGGATTTATATGTCACTTCCCTGTGATGCCGAAATGCAAATTTCATACTAATTCAGCAATATTAATTTGAATGTCTACAACCAATGAATATCAACACATTTTGCTTGCTTAACCTGTAGCCTTAGTGTTCAAATTTGCATTTTGTTATTGACTAATGAATAATCATGTCACTGTCACTGCTTTGTTTCACGAAAAATGGATAGTAGTTTTTTGTGATTTCGATGATATTCTGCTTCATCTAGTATTCTCGGTTATTGAGGAAATAATTATGGTTGTGTTGCTTCATATGACGACTCCTAAGAAAGAGCGGAGGTGGAGGAAGTTGTTTCGTTGATTTTAAATTCGAACCATTCAGTGAACCAGCATTATTTTTCATAACGTGTGCATGATCTTTCGATAAGTTGGAAACTATTTGCATAGGGAGACTAAACATTAGGATGTATGATAAAAATAAAAGAACACCGAAGTTTCTTTACAATATTGAACAAGCGATGGTTTATCGCATGATTTTTGCGAGTAACTCAAAAGAGGTTCGACTTTGTACTGAGGCGCATGTGTCTCAATCAATCCTCGAAAAGTTGGTATAGATATTTTGAACACCCTGTATATCAAGCATTTTACATGTCCTGCACCTTATAATTTTTTATTCGTCAATTTCATTGCAAACTATTTCCAATATACATGCATAATCTTATATGATCCAGGTTTTTAATAATCACACTTTTTGCTTGGATACCTTTCATTATTATAATGTAAATATAATCATATACATGTCACACTCTATAACAAAACGTGTAGCGTATTTTCTGCAAAAAAACGATCGAGATAAATATCTACCTTGCCATATTCATATGTACATACGTACCCGCCTTAACAGACGAGGCACATGTCATATTTAAATTATATACCAAATAGTCCAGGGTCGTTTCTATCACGATTCTTCTCCTCTTTTGTTGTTACAAAATTCATACAGCTTCAGGCATTCAAGTAAGGTTGCTCCCCCATAGAAGCCGGTTAGACGTTAAAATGTTAAAATTTGTATATTTAGCATCGCTTGGAAGAGTCCAAGGTTAGTTTTTAGTTAGAATCAATCAGACTTTAAGATACTCAGACTATATTTTTTCAAAAACCAGTCGATTATTGACTTTTCGATAAACATTGGCACCTGCCAGGGGAGAAGTGCTTTGGAAAGCAACTTTGTCAGGTTATATGGTGTTCCACAAGGGTCTGTTTTTGGACCCTTGCTATTTCTTATATGTATTATCAAGCAATAATCGTGATTATGGACAATGATACTCGCCTTATAAGCCAAAATTCGCAAGAACTTATTGTGAAAAGACTCATTTCTCCTTATGTGGACTTCGTAGAGTGAGTTCCAAACAATAGACGCGAAAGAGAGATTACTATGTATAGACGCATAATATAGTGATAACAGTGTAGCAGCATTTTATTAAAGCTCCATTCCGTATCTAGAGTAACACTCAGGCCCCGAATATTCCTCACAGAATTAATATTTGCATTCTCCATTTGATGCGCATACGGGAATAGATTTATTTTTTTTCGCGGATGTCCTTGAGAAACATTTGTTAGTGTTAATTGGGTCTGACAATAATCGTTGAGTTTGAGGATATCAGATTGTATTCTAATGCAGTCTTGGAGGCTTTCAACTATACCAGAGTTCCCCAAACCTTTTTGTGACGTAGACCCCTTGCCATGTTTTTCCGTGTTGGGTAGACCCCCTACTTACCTGATATTGATTTCCTGTAAATTTCTAACTATAGTGAAGTTTAGTGTTAAAAACTTAAAGTAAAAACACATTTTAATTTATACATTTATTAATTGAATTTAAATTAAAACTACTCAAAATAAAATTTTGTATCTGTTATGTAAAATATACGTAACATTAAATAAACAGGTGTCTGACCAATAAGTGCCCGCTTTGGGAATAAGTGCCCGCATTGAAAAAAAAATAAGAGGGTTAAAATAAAAAAAAAAGTGAAAAATAATAATAAAAAAGATTTTAATTAAAATAGTACAATAAGCAAGTTCGTTTATTAATTATAACATAAACGTATGTTCTACAATAATTTCACTGTTAGTTTGATTAAATTCCACTTCTTATACGTTTAAGTTATCTAAAAATAGGCAAAAAATTAACGAATTTTAGTGTGTACCTATCCTTGAATTTTCAGAATAATTTGAAAAAAATATATTTTCTATAAAGGGAGGTTCTTTAAAAAAATCAATGCGGGCACTTATTCCCAATGCGGGCATTTATTGGTCAGACACCAATAGACATAAAATAAACTATAAATAAAATGATGTCCAGTCAATTTTGTAAGGGTTAATCTTAAATCTCCTCGGCTAATGATGTCCAGTCTGTTTCTTTTTTTCGTTAGGAGATTGGTAACAGTGCTGAATACCCTGTCCACTAGGTATGACGATGGACAGGAAATTTAAAATTTCCTCGCTATATTCCATAATACGGGAGAAGTAACGGGTATGTTGTTTTGCAGCCAGAATTGCTGATATCCGTTTTTAAACTGAACCTTAAGTTCTTCGTTTGTACTTAGTTCAGTCAGTTCCTTTTGTATTATGAGATTCGTTTCTTATATGTCACCATATGGATTAATTATCCACGGTGGTATTACCATAGTCAAAATATCCTCAAACCTAGATTCAAAATCTGAATAGAGGGCATTTAAATGATGAACGTAAATTGAAACGTCGTCTTCTTGGCAGCTTGTCTGTGACAAATTGGGGAACTGAGAAAATTCGCCCCGTCCAATATTTTGCTTCATTAGTTTAACTCTGGCTAGAAACGCTGATAAGATGGACTTTGTTTTAATCAAATTTAAACTGTCGCCTTGTAACTGCAAATTAACCATATTAAATTTTGTAAACAAATCTGTTAAATGGCGATGTCTGTTTTCCTCTTCATTAAATTTTCTTTTAAAATTTTGTCTTTAGTATCCAGAAATTCTAAAAGAGTCTCAAAAAGTGCAAAAAATCTTGTCACATAAGCCTTTCGACAGCCAGCGTACTTCAGTATGAAGGAGTAATTGATGACAGTGTTCGTCATTTTCTTCACACAACTGCGCAAATAACCGCGTCTCAACGCGTTGCTTGGGATTCGGTTTACTGCATCAATGACTAAATGAAGTGATTCAAGCAATCTAACACTCAAATTTTTAGCAACTAAATGTTGTCGATGGATGACGCAATGTATTGCTAGCACCCCTGACACATTTTGTTTTAAATAGCTTATAAATCCACGATAACGTCCAACCATGGCAGGTGCTCCATCTGTAGCTACTGATATTATATTTGATAAAGGAATTGCTTTTTCAATGAAGTAATCCTTCAAAACATGAAATATTGATTCACCTTTAGTGTCGGTTATCAAAGTTCTTGAGAAGAGCAGATCTTCGTAGATTTCTTGATTCATAATAACACGAACATATGCCAATAATAATGCTGCATTATTAGGTAAAGTTGACTCGTCCAGTTGTATAGAGAAATGGGTCGTTTGCAAATAATTACATAAGAAGCTTTCAATATCAGAACTCATTTCATCAATACGTCTTTCAACAGTATTGTTGCTTAAGGGAATTCTTTTAATGATATCAGATGCAGGTTTGTGTAAAACAGTTTTTAAAACCTCTTCAACGGCTGTCAAAATTTACTTCTCTCCGATAGTGTAGCGGTTTTTCGGATTTTGCTATAAGTAACGAGATATTGTAAGACGCCCGCAAACCATCATCATTTCTTTGTGACGTCGAAGCGAACATTCTGTCCAGTGTACGTCTCTTCTGAAATTTATCTTTGAGTGTTTGAAAGTATTTCAAACCTTTATCTGTTTTATCAGGGTGGCATCTTCTCAGATGGTCTTGCAGTTTAGATGGTTTCATAGCGTCATTGCCCAAAACTTTGTTGCATAAAAGGCACGTAGGCGATTGTTTGTCCGGCAATGATGGAATGAAGCCAAATTTCAAATAATCAACACTGTACTGTATATATTTCTTTTTAGATTCGGACATGGCATCAGTCATCTGTGGGCAAAATCAAATTATTTAAATAAGACAGAAAATCCAGCAGCTGTATATTAAAAATATTTTTTGATTTTTCCGAAAACATTCCATAATTCGATCATCTTCTTGCAACAATTAGCTCGAATTACGGAGATTGCACTGTAATTATATTACCGATTGCTAAAACTTTCAAAAAGAAATTATTGAGGAGTACTCGTGTAATTTTGCATGATTGAATATTTAACTACTAATAACTAAAGTCATGATTGGCGTAATTTATCTATCTTTGCTAACTACGAGTACAAAACTAAAATTTAATAAAAAATAATGTACTTACTTTTCTCCAGCACTCTCAAACAAAATAACACTGACTCACTATAATTTGTGTGATATACTATCTGTTTATATTTTTTAAAATATTTTCTTAGCACTTTCCTTTTCAAGATTCAGTAAACGAATAAACGTATTTGTCCCACATTAGTATTTATAGAGTGACGAATTGAACAAGTCAGTGCAAGGTAGCGAAGCTCTGAGACTGCGACTCTCAGGTTTTTACAAGTTCAAAATGTATTGCGACCACAAAGCGAATACCAACATCCTACAACTTACACAATTTTATAAACATATATATGTTTTACTTCATAGGTACTTTTATAAATAATGTATATGGTTTGATATTATAGGATAGTATGATGTAAGTAAATAGGTACTATCAGTGTATGTGTTGAGATCCACTATCGTGGACCCCCATATGCATTTCATGGACCCCCAAATTTTTTTTCGCTGACGTAGACCCCTTGCAGGTTGTCATAGACCCCTAGGAGTCGATATAGACCACTTTGGGAATCAATGAACTATATCTTCAAGTCATCTACGTAAAGAATAAATCGTGAATTGCTGACACATCGCGCGACATCATTTATATAGATTAAGAAGAATAGTGAACCTTGAGGCTGCCAATGATGAAGTAACGACTCTGAATTTATACCCGTTTACATATACGAAGAATTCTCTATCGCGCAAATAAGATGACACCAACTTGGCAAGAGAGCTACGAACACCAACCCCATCTTACAGATTTCGCG
This sequence comes from Acanthoscelides obtectus, assembly GCA_963669975.1. Classification (NCBI taxonomy): domain Eukaryota; kingdom Metazoa; phylum Arthropoda; class Insecta; order Coleoptera; family Chrysomelidae; genus Acanthoscelides; species Acanthoscelides obtectus. Next base: position 101,309,734 of record CAVLJG010000006.1, on the reverse strand, counting down.
TTACCCGGGTCCTGGATTATACGTATTCTAAATTGCCTATCAAATGTATCCAAAGGTTAGAACATGTCAGCGAAAGGTGGTACAGAGTTTTCTAGAGATCGTAATTCACTCTTGCGCTGAATACATACTTCGTACAGACTGGTCCAGAAAAGGCCATGGCTATCAGTCATCTAACCAGACCTTATATTTCATCATTACATTATGATCTTATTATATTTGTCTTACTATCTCGCTTGTAAACGTACTTAATGTGCATGTTTCATGGTGGATTATAGCGTATATAATCGAGTTTTTTCCATTTAACTTGCAACATTCATATCATCTTGTAACAAACTTGATATAATCCAAGCAATATAGCAAAAATCTGAACAAGTTCCGGGGGAAATTTTGAGCGGAGAGATTATTTGGTAAAAACGTGTGAAATGGGTTACTGAACGAGAATATTAGTAGTGTCAGGAAAAAAGTTTACTTCCTATGCCCGAACTGGCTAGAAGTATTGTAAGAAATTGAGATATTATATACTAAGTGACATATAAATCCGAACACCCAGTTTAAATGGTTTTATTTTAATAAAAGTTGGTGAATGTATTTATCTTACTGTAAATAACAAGTGAAAAAATTTTCAGCCTTATCAGTTGGACATTCCGGTTTTTATACTGCATCTTTTTAATTCACTAACGCTCTAAAAATGAAAATTTTGAGCCGCAGTAAAGAATCAACGTTGGCGAATTTTGGTTCTTGACATCATTTACGATCGGTTACGATGCCTAGAGTACGGAGACCTGTACGATTTCGTCAACTTAGTGAGTTTGATAGGGGCCGTATAGTGGGACTTCGGGAAGCTGGACTTTCTTTTCGGGCAATTGCAGTTAGAGTGCAAAGAAGTGTAGACACTGTGGTTAGGTGTTGTCAGGCATGGCTTCGAGAAGGCCGTACGCAAAGAGCAAGGGGCACTGGACGCCGCCGTAGAACAACAGACCGTGAAGATCGCCGCCTAAGATTATTGGCCTTAAGGGACCGTTTCTCCACTACCAGGTCCATTGCAAATGAATGGTTTGCAGAACACGGAAGACCTATTGGCATGCGAAGTGTTTACCGACGATTTGAAGTTTTGGCTTGTTTTCATACCGGCCACACTGGGACCTCCCTTTAACTCGAGAACACCGACGTAATCGCCTTGAGTGGTGCAGACAACAGTCACTCTGGGATCAGGAATGGAACAGTATTGTCTTTAGTGATTAGTCTCGATTTTGTTTAGGCATGCACCATGGTCGTGTCAGGGTTAGAAGGCGACGTGGTGAAAGGAAGAATCCACAGTTTTTTGTTGAAAGACATGTTCATCACACTGTTGGAGTTATGGTTTGGGGTGCTATAGCTTATGGTTCCAGGTCACCTTTAATCTTCATCAGAGGTAACATGAACGCGCAGCGTTATATCCACGAAGTTCTAGCACCCCATCTTTTACCCTATCTTACTTAGTATAGTTTATGGATACAATAGTATTTTTCTATTCTACAGCACAAGGAAGTCCAACGATTGTCGGCTGGTGCTTACCAAAATATGCCTTTATAAACTAAACATGACGAAACTATTTACTTCTAAAACAGTTCATTTTCTCAAAAACATTTTAGATACACTCTAGTCGTAAAAAATACATACTTGAAATCACTTAGACATATAACTAATAGAACATCTGAACAAATAAACAATGTGCGAATAAATGCGCGAAGTTAACAAAGCAACAATTGAAAGATTACCATTGGGTAACATCACCATCATTTTTTATTACGGCTGAAATTCTTTGGGGCATAGTGTTAACCGAGTTTTGCCAAAAATTTGATGTAAAACAATCCCATATTTCTTGAAGCTTTTGTCTCAGTTCGGTGATTGTATGAGCAGGATGTTGTCGTAGAACCGTTTTCATCTCGTGCCACAAAGTTTCAATAGGTGACAGATCTGGACTACTAGGAACCCATTTCAAAAGTGGTACATTGTTTTCTTCCATCCATTTTATAGCCTTTTTTGAGGTTTGGCACGCTAAACCATGTTGCTGAAACCACAAAATCTTGGCCGGATGTCAAACATTCTTCCATCACTGGTAAAAGCGATTCCTCTAAAATTGCCAAGTATTTGTTTGTATCCACATTTCCATCAATAAAATGAAGTTTTCCTACTCCTTTTGATGACATACTGCCCCAGACCATAATGGATGCTGGAAATTTCACTTTTCTCTTCAGACAGTCAACATGGAATACTTCATTTTTTTTGCGAATAACTCTACCGAGACTGTCACTAACACAAACTTCGAATCGGGCCTCATCACTCCATTGTATTGCACACCATTGTTGAGGTGTCCATTGTCTATGTTCTTTAGCCCATCTAAGCCGATTTTTCTTTTGCAGTGGAGTTAATAGTGGCTTTTCTTTGGCCTATAAACAAGTTGTGCAACTTTAGGGTTTTTACTTCACTTTTCTTTTATAAGAAAACTTACCTTGCAAGTGCTAAATCCCAGTTTGTGGGCCTCTCTATGAGTTGTGGACCTCGAAATTCTCCTTCCAACAGCGTCACTCCACAGAGCACTTAATTGTTAATAATTGGCACGCCTGTTTTTCACGATTATTCTTCTTAATGCTCTTCGGTCGGCATTTGTGATATTACTTTTTTCCCATATCGTGGCTTAATATTAACTGAACCAGTAACGTGATATCTTCTAACAATATTTCTCACACTGTACCGCGATAAGAACAAGTTGCAATTTCTGAGTTTGATTTCCCAGAATTATAAAATTTAATTATTATCAGTCTCACTTCTTTATATTAGTATTATTCCGTTGAGGTTTTTGTTGAGGTTCCGCCATTTGTCCCGGTGGAAATAAATAATGTAATGACCTTGGAATGGCCTTCAGATCCACTCGTAGTGATTCGGACTTAGTAACCAGAAAAACTTGAGCGATATGCGGTTGGACTCAATTTCTATGCTTTTTTTTAAATACCCTTGATACGACCTTGAGGTCACCTTCAAATCCCGTCATAGGGACAAACCAACCCCAGCATTGAAATTAGCTACCCAAAAGCTCTATTGTGCAGAATATCGAATAAATGCTTTTTTGACATTACATACGTTTTTTTGTGACTATTCGTCATTTGTTTGCCTGGGCGGCCATAGGACCTTTGCCCATTAGGCACTGTCTAATGTTCGTTAGTCAAATTTGTTAGTCCTGGTTGCCCAGAAACCAGACAATGTCAAAGGAAAAGAAAAAAAGAAAGAGAAGAAAAAGGAGAAGAGCAAAGAAAAACAGAAGTGTATCACTTGGGCTTTTTGACTTGGCACACAGATTAATTTGGAGGTGAACTAAAAACAAATTTTGATTCAGGCTAGAGTATAATTTGGCTTTACTAAAAGTTCGTGCTGATATTTGAGCACAGTACGAGACGTGTCTTCGAATGTTTACGAACCTGTTCCACATAGGAATATAGTTTCTACTTCCATTTTTTGTCAGTTCTTCTACTTCCTGGTTCCAAAAATTGATCCACAGAAGGAAAAATACTTTCCCTATCTAATCAAATGCGATTCTTTTTGCTATGAATTACTACGCCTCCCTGTATATTCTGATGATGCTGGATGATAGATAGCAATTACTAGTAAGTCTAAGTAAGTCATATCTAAACGGTAGCCTCGATCTTTGCCTGTATAAATTACAGCTGGTAGTTACACTTGAACTTGAAATAGCTACATACATATTACTCGATGCTGTATAAACATACCTGTATATCAACAAAAAAACACGCCATTATATGGTAGCTAAGTATAGACAGACCGAATGCTACGTGTTTCATTAATTTGCTACTATAGCGAAACTTGTTGTCGACATATCGATGTATGTAAACATAAGTGTGGGTACACGTTTATTTATTGATACGTATGTGCTCGGCAAAAGTTTTTTAAATAATTTGATAATTTACATCATTACGGCGGTTTGACTTGAGTAAAAAAAAACACTTACTTTTATTCACGCCAAAAAGGAAAGAGCAGAGGAAATGAAAACTAAGCCCGATATAGGATCAAGTCCAAAGGCTCATCTTTCATTCAAAGGACTTTCTTGATCAGAGCGACGTCTGAGTACGAAAATTTGCATCATGAACATTGAGAATATATTGAATAAATTAAATGCATTTTCAAAAACAAGCTTTTATTTAGCTGTTAATAAAGTGAAGTAAATATTCAAAAATATTTTTTCATGGTTGGAAATATCTAAGGATAACGAAGTTCCCTCATCTCAAATCTGAAAAAATTATTGATAAATTTTCACTTAACCTTGTTTTCATACCGGCCACACTGGGTCCTCCCTTTAACTCGAGAACACCGACGTAATCGCCTTGAGTGGTGCAGACAACGGTCACTCTGGGATCAGGAATGGAACAGTATTGTCTTTAGTGACGAGTCTCGATTTTGTTTAGGCATGCACGATGGTCGTGCCAGGGTTAGAAGGCGACGTGGTGAAAGGAGGAATCCACAGTCTTTTGTTGAAAGACATGTTCATCACACTGTTGGAGTTATGGTTTGGGGTGCTATAGCTTATGGTTCCAGGTCACCTTTAATCTTCGTCAGAGGTAACATGAACGCGCAGCGTTATCTCCACGAAGTTCTAGGACCCCATCTTTTACCCTATCTTGACACCCTGGCAGATCCAACTTTCACATTGATACCATGGCCACCAAGATCTCCCGACTTATCCCCAATTGAGAACGTGTGGGATATGATGGGTAGGAGATTGCTCAATTTGCAACGTCCTCCTCAGACTCTAGAAGCACTTCGAGAGGAGTTGGTGGTTGCCTGGAATGAGATACCACGGGAGGAAATTGACCACCTGATCAGAAGCATGCCTACGCGCGTTGGAGAATGCGTAGCACATCAGGGTGCATCCACACATTATTAAAGGTCAAAGGGCTTTAAAGCAACAATCATTTTGAAATTTTTATCATTTACTTATTATGCTTCATTAAGTACTTATACAAAATTTTATTGAAATAAAACCATTTAAACTGGGTGTTCGGATTTATATGTCACTTAGTATAGTTGATGTGACGTAACTGTTACTAGTGTGCTTGATAATCTTTGGAATTCGTGTGTTTGTTTGATTATCAAATTATCGTACCTATGTTATTATTCCATCAAAAGCATATTAGTACAAATTATATTACACCATAACAAATGCATGCGTTGTACATTGTGTATACCAAAATTATTGTTTGCATATTTCGCATAATATGCCTACATGTAGATTTTTGAATAGACTATTGTGTTCAGAGAAATTGTTGGTAAATTAAATACAAATGATATAGAAATATGATTTTTTAATCCAGTATGCGTAGTAGACCAGTCAGAAGCTGCTTTTTTAACAATGATCAGCATCGGTGTGCCCCCCCCCCCCCCCCCCCGCTATGAAAGTACTTAATAGGATTAAGGATATTACACATATCGGAAATTAAAAATTTGATCTCTGAAAAACGGTATGATATGTCAGCTTTCTAGATTACTATTTTTTCTGAACCGATGTCAACAGTTACTTCATGTTGATCCGTGTTTCTTCGCTCCCACCCTGCTGAAAACCTTAGTTATTGGTCCGAAACCGGGTCAGAGCAATTGCCCTCCTTCACCCTCTCATAAGCCCCACAAGTTCCCAGACAGAAGCAATGAAACAGAAGGAAAGCGTCATTTGAATATCTTCATAAAAGCACCGTAATAGTTTTAGTTCTATTTGTGTGCGGAATACAGAGCGCATTCCAAAATATACCGAGGACCTAGTGCAGATTCAACGTCAGATTCTATATCTGACGGCTGTTTGGAAACACTGCATTTTTCTAATAATAATCCGGTCGAAATGAAAATTAGGTTAGCAAAAATTCCTACAAAGTTGAAAATTGGTACAAACCTTGAATACACCATTATGAATAATATATCAAAAATTCTCATATGGCTCAAAATCAGAGAGGTGAGCACAAAGGTTTCCCTAATAAAATAACATGATATTACTGCAATATTTATACTGACATATAAATCCGAACACCCAGTTTAAATGGTTTTATTTTAATAAAAGTTGGTGAATGTATTTATCTTACTGTAAATAACAAGTGAAAAAATTTTCAGCCTTATCAGTTTGACATTCCGGTTTTTATACTGCTTTTTTTTAATTCACTAACGCTCTAAAAATGAATATTTCAGCCGCAGTAAAGAATCAACGTTGACGGAGTTTGGTTCTTGACATCCTTTACGATCGCTTACGATGCCTAGAGTACGGAGACCTGTACGATTTCGTCAACTTAGTGAGTTTGATAGGGGCCGTATAGTGGGACTTCGGGAAGCTGGACTTTCTTATCTGGCAATTGCAGTTAGAGTGCAAAGAAGTGTAGACACTGTGGTTAGGTGTTGTCAGGCATGGCTTCGAGAAGGCCGTATGCAAAGAGCAAGGGGCACTGGACGCCGCCGTAGAACAACAGACCGTGAAGATCGCCGCCTAAGATTATTGCCCTTAAGGGACCGTTTCTCCACTACCAGGTCCATTGCAAATGAATGGTTTGCAGAACACGGAAGACCTATTGGCATGCGAAGTGTTTACCGACGAATGAGAAGTTTTGGCTTGTTTTCATACCGGCCACACTGGGTCCTTCCTTTAACTCGAGAACACCGACGTAATCGCCTTGAGTGGTGCAGACAACAGTCACTCTGGGACCAGGAATGGAACAGTATTGTCTTTAGTGACGAGTCTCGATTTTGTTTAGGAATGCACGATGGTCGTGCCAGGGTTAGAAGGCGACGAGGTGAAAGGAGGAATCCACAGTTTTTTGTTGAAAGACATGTTCATCACGCTGTTGGAGTTATAGTTTGGGGTGCTATAGCTTATGGTTCCAGGTTACCTTTAATCGTCATCAGAGGTAACATGAACGCGCAGCGTTATATCCACGAAGTTCTAGAACCCCATCTTTTACCCTATCTTGACACCCTGGCAGATCCAACTTTCCAACAAGATAATGCCCGACCACATGTTGCAAGAGTCACAATAGACTTCTTTCAACATAATGATGTCACATTGTTACCATGGCCACCAAGATCTCCCGACTTATCCCCAATTGAGCACGTGTGGGATATGATGGGTAGGAGATTGCTCAATTTGCAACGTCCTCCTCAGACTCGAGAAGCACTTCGAGAGGAGTTGGTGGTTGCCTGGAATGAGATACCACAGGAGGACATTGAGCACCTGATCAGAAGCATGCCTAGGCGCGTTGGAGAATGCGTAGCACATCAGGGTGCATCCACACATTATTAAAGGTCAAAGGGCTTTAAAGCAGTGCAATCATTTTGAAATTTTTATCATTTACATATTATGCTTCATTAAGTACTTATACAAAATTTTATTAAAATAAAACCATTTAAACTGGGTGTTCGGATTTATATGTCACTTAGTATATCTCAGTTCATATCAAGGGATCGATAACGATAAAACATGCCGCGTATGCGTATAAGCAGTAGCTTAGATCCTATAAATCAAAGAACGCATACACAGCGTCTCGCAAAAAAACAATTAAAGTTTTATAGAAAATTGCATCCTCTAAAATTTTGATACAAACTATTTTTGTGGTTCCTCGTATCGTTCCAGAGAAATATAAAAATTGGTAATTTTGACATGATAGCTTCAATAGAAAATTTTGCGCTTTTTATTTTTTTCGTTTTTGGAATTTTTGGAACGATTTTCAAAACAACATTGTGTAAAAATTTCATCGAAATCCGAGCGGTACTTCTCATGTTATAGGCGGTTATAAGAATAGTGGACAGACAGACAGAGAGACCGACACACCCACGGGAATAAGTGACTTGGTTTTTCGTGTTGTACATTCATATAACATCCAAAAAACATATTTATTTTCCGAAATTTTTCGCGATTACAATAGCAAACATATGTGGAAAACGTTGAAAAGCATTGTTTCTCCTATTAAAATTATTGACGGGATCCCAACCAATGTTCATTAGATCAGATTATAATGCATCAGTCAGTGTTTTTAGAACAATAAACATTAATCGTCTCAAGAAGATTATATCAAAAATTAAATCAAGTCAAAATAAGAGTGAGATTTTGTCTAAAAGTGTGCTTAATGAAGTGTTCTACCAGAACTCCTGCTTCTAAAGTTAAGAATTCTGAGTTGTACACCAATATGCGGCCAATAAATGTTCTGCCAGATGTTGGAAAAGTTTTTGAAAAAATTATTTACGAACCGTTCATCGAATTTATTAAAGGAAATAACATTTTAACCAAATTTCAAGCTGAATTCAGGTAGAAACACTCAACTGAAATGGCAACACAAATGACTTTAGAGGACTGGAGGACATGTATGGACAATAGGAAACATACAGTAACAAAGTTTTTGGACTTCAAAAGGGCGTTTGAGACTATGGACAGGGACAAATTACTTACAAAATTGCATCACTACGGATTTAAAGGATCTGTATTCAAAATTCTACAAAACTATTTAATTGACAGAAGTCAAAAAAACTAAATTTTATCTACATTATCAAGATCCAAAAATATTTCTGTGGGTATACCACAAGGTAGTAAACTAGGTCCACTACAATTTATTTTATACATTAATGACATTTGTAATATTTTAGATTATTGTAAACTTCAGATATTTGTAGATGGTACATTAATATACATATCAAATGAAAATATAGACACTGCTTTAAAAATGCTAAATTCTGACTTGGAAAAAATCGTAAATTGGTTAAATGTAAAGAAACTAAAATTGAATACCTCTAAAACAAAATGTATGCTAATAGGGAAATACCTAAATGAAAATAATTTCACGATTAGGATAAATGGAGAAATAATTGAAAATGTTGAATCAGTTAAATATTTAGGTATATATATATACTGATAGTAAACTTAAGTTTAAGGATCACTATGAATACATATTTCAAAAATTGACAAAAAATACAAATTACTTTTATAAGGCTTCTCATAGTCTTGGTACCTATTGCAAGAAAATAGTTTATAATACAATTATTCTACCGCATTCACTATATTGTTCAACTATCTTGTTCACTCCCAATGAAGCTGTATTCTCAAAATTACAAGTCATGCAAAATAAAAAATGAGCAGTTTTGTCTAGTAACATATACACAAAGACTGGCCACACCGGTGATCAAAACCTCTACATATCGCTTCTAAAAACACAACAAAAATGTCACACTCATACAGCAATATCGGAATTGTTCATATTATTTTAATTTACGGTGAGTGTCTTCGAAATGCTACCGAGGTTTCGCAAGTACATGCAGATCGTTTCCAAAATCTTTCGTGATTTCTTTCTTTGTTTGTATTGTATAAAACTTAAGTGATCACGATTGACGAACTACGTGTGCGAATCTAGCAATCTGCAGCATTTATTTGAGAAAAGAAGTCCATGCTAAAAGCCTACACTGATGCTTGGCTATGTGTCTTAGAATCCATCGCAGACAACTTTGAACAATACTTTTCTATGAACGATGAGTACTTTTTCCTTATATTTTTACTTTTTCTCTGCTGTTTCACCACACATTAGATTTGTTATTACAAAACGTAGTTGTTCCTGAAAAGGAAGTCCTAACTTTCCGCACACCCTGTATAAAGAAATGCACTATCAGTTCAAAATAGAGAACTGATACAAATAATGAGTATCTACACAAATTCAATAAAGCGAATGTAGCTGTTGCATGTTCCCACCCATTCCACCCACTCAATGTAAAAAGATAATATTCGTGTATATATTTTTTACCTTTGCTTTGTTTCCATTTTTATTAGAAAATATTTATCGCCAGTCGTTTACCTCCACTCATACTGCCAATATCTATATGGCAGAAATGTATTTATTGTCATCAACTATTATAGTAAGTCTTTCTCAATATTAATTTTACGTTTTTTTTTCTTTCTCAACGTGTTTTGTGTTGTAACTTTTGTTTAGTTCTAGAAACTTCGTCACCAGTATGCGTGGGAAGAAAAAATATAACATCCCGATCTCCGCGATTAAAATCGATTCCCACTAACTGGGACAAGGTAGAAATAATATCCTGAAATTTTCATTGCACTTACAACGACTGGCCTATAAATGCATCGTTGTGGCTTGTACGCTTCTATTTTTGTTTTACGAACTGTTACGTGTACGAGATTGACGTATTATGACGAGTAGCACTCGTAAAATCGTTTTTTCCATTAAGCTTGTAGCAGTTAAATTGATTTTTGAAGTAACTCAATATTCTTAATGTTATTATATGAGTAACGAACATTTTATATTTACGACATTAGTGCTTCTACTAAAATGTATACAGGACCATTAAAAAACGGTGATAATTATATAGCAGCAACTGCATCGAAAATAAGTCCCTATTTCACGAGTATTCATTACGTTTTGACGTCTACTGAGATGAACAGCTGATCAGCAATCAGCAAGTGACATCTTTGTTTTAGTCTGTAACGTTAGCAAAGACGAACCGGATGTAAATCTGGTGAAACTCAGGACCGTACTCAGAGCTGTCTAGTTACTTTTAGTGAATGGGAATTTCGACAAAAATATATACGTAGTAAAATGTTTATCAGAGAATTATTATAGTACATCTGACACGTATTGATTACGAGGTAAGTCAATAGAACAGACTGTGTTGTCCTTTTCAGTAACTGCAATTGTACATGTAAAAATAGTATAGACACGTGTTAATTGTTCGTCATCAGTGTAATGCAATTGAAATATGCACTGGGAAGAAAACAATAAAACCAATTAAAATATCAGTTAGGTCAATTAGAAAGTTTAATTGACTATGTGACAGCTAACAAGCTTAGTTAGTTTAAAACAGTCTCAAACCAGTTTAATTTAACCAAAACGCAATTGTTTAATTAAATTTATTAAACCGTTTACTTAGATCGATTACACCAATTTAGTTAAAATTGCTGCTCCAAGTAAAACATTTTAGTTATAATAATAATAATATTAATAATAATAAATGGGCTTTATTTCGTACCTAAGTAAAAGTACAAAAAAGGCGAAGTTTCGCTAAGGTTAGCGTTTTTCAACTTAACCTTTGAAAGAACAAAAGAAAATATATATAATACCAATAAAAATGTATACATAATTCTCAATAATTACTAAATAATTAACAACACAAAAAAGCAGAACAATTACAAGAATAGTCCCTATTTGTAGCATTTTGTATTCATCATCAGACCTCGACTTGTAGTTTTAGTTTAAGCCTATTTTTAAAATTAAATAATGCATATTTTTGGTATGTAACCGGCAGATCATTATACAGGGTGACTTCGAAGTTGAGTCATTTAGTTTAACAGTGAGTAGATCTGATCAAAAGAAATGTGTTTTTCCTTTACCATTTTTCTGGTAAAATTAAAGTAACAAAGTTATAGCCCTTTCGAAGTTTGAGTACCGCCCTGTCTCAATAATAATATTATGTGCTCGTGTTTGGCAACAACGGATATAATCCGCCTTATCGGTTCATCGCATCGGAAACAAAAAAGCGAAAGAATTTGGAACGATGTTTTTACAATTATTTTATTCAGTTGTATACAGTCAGTGTCAGTCGGTAACGCGTGAGTGAATAGTGGTGTCTGTTGCATGGCTCAAACGAAATCAAAAATGGCACATGTTTACGAAAATGCTGAACTTGTAGACATGATTCTTATTTACGCGGCATCACGGATTTATGCGGATCGGTTTCCCAATCGAGTGCAATCGACCCCTCGTGCCTTTGTTAATGTAGTACAAAGGGCTCACAGGGGAGAGCATGCCGGTTCTCCAAGACCGCACGATCAAGTACAGGTCCGCACTGAAATACTTGTCGGGAGGATACTTTATAAAACAAGGTAACACTTTTTTTTATTTTTTTTTTAATTTTTACACACATATTTTGGTTTATCTTCCTTCTACAATCATTATCTGAAAATTAATGACTCAACTTCAAAGTCACCCTGTATAATTTAATAGCGTTGTAGCTGAATGATTTTTTGTAGACAGCCTTAGAATGTAAGGGTACCACTAACATATATCTATTCTTTGCATTCAGTTGATTTATGTCACTACATCGTGTTAACTTATTATGCAAATATTGTGGTTGATTGGTAGCTAAGACCTTGTGTGTGAGTGTCAATAAGTGAAGTTTTTACATGTCTTTAATCTGCAGAATACCAAGCTCCTTAAATTTATAAGAAATATGATCAAACTTTCGTATTCTGCAAGAAAATCTGACGCACGAATTCTGAATACGCTATAATTTGTGTTGAAAACTAAAATAAATTTTGGTGTCATCGGCATAGTGATGGATTGTGCAATTATGGACATATTGATGAAAATCCGATATATATAGATGGAAAAGTAAAGGTCCCAATATGGAACCCTGAGGAACACCAAACTTTATAGCAGTTGACTGTGACATTTTCGAAGCTGTTAGGACCTTTTGATTTCTATTTGACAAATAGCAGCTTATCAAATTGACTGCAGCGTCGGTAAAACCATAGTAAGACAGCTTAGGTAGCAGAATTTCAGGGTCGAAAGCTTTTGTGTAATCCAGCAGAATTAAACAAGTTATATTTCCTTGATCAAGGCCTCTTATAACATCATCAGTGACATTGGCTAGTGAAGTTGTTGTACTATGGTTTTCCCTGAATCCAGACTGCCTTGATGGAACTATTTCATTACTGAAAATATACTGATATATTTGTATCTTCATTTCCCGTTCCAAAGGCTTCGAAAATGCGGGAAGTAAGCTGACTGGTCTAAGTTGCGTTACAGACGTGGGAATCGCCACTTTAGGAATAGGTATTGACGATAGCCTGCTTGCAAGCATCAGGGAAACAGGAATGATGATATTGCGTGATTTATGGTAAATGTAATATGGTCTAAGAGCAAAGTGAAAATCTATTTTGTCATAATGAGTGAGAGTCCATCAGCCGCTACAGCATTAGTTTCAATAAATGAGAAACTCTTCGCAACAGATTCTTTGGCAATCTTTTGGAAACAGAACATTTATTAAATTTGACTAATCGGTTTAGGTACAAGTAATTGCCCAGTTTTATTGAATTATTTTATTTAGATGGGGATAATATGTGGAATTTAACAAAATGAATTTTACTGAATGGTGTATATTATACCTAACTGTGCTCTGAAAAATCTTAGATGTCTAAAATTTGGAGAAACCTAATAATCTAGTTACTCAGGGTAATAAATGTATTACAGGTAATCAAAATTTTCCAGAACAACTGTTCAATTGACGACGTTTTCTCAGTGTGATTGTGTCATTGCTTTTTAAAATCATATGGTGATTCAGGTTCTAAAAAGTAGATACGATTAACAAAGGCAAAAACAGTTTATCTTCTAACGTTATACCCTGTGCATTATTTATAATATATACATGCATTTAAAAAAACATTATTAATTTGAGATTTTTGTCGAAATGTACAGAAAATTTCTGTTATAAAACAAAAAATACGATAATAACTCAAGTTATTGTAAATACCGATAATAAATAGACGCGGACGTTATCTGCTACGTATTCCGCGTTAGGATTCATTCATTCAAGATTGGGTCTTTCACCCTTTTCCCTCTATTGCCACCCAACACGAAACCATAATAGTTCATATTTATTACCTTAACATAGGCGAAGACGCCGGTAACATTTCCTATTTTTAATATCTCAATTCGAAAAAATAAACCGGTCTTTACTGTCCATCTGGCAACGATGTCCCTTTTACACGGATCAAACATATTTCACTATCATTGCTTTAAAAGCATATGTACGTGGAAAGCTATGAAGCTAGAAGGTATAAATATATATATATATATAGGCCTGAAAGGCGCAAGGCTTTATTTGTAATTTATGTCCATTTCTTCTTATTTTGACACATGAATTTCCAGTTTTGTACACCTAAGCTTCTCAGATCAGCTTCTACTTCGCTCTTCCATCTTTCCTTCGGTCTCCCTCTCCTCTTCTTGCCTCCTATGCTTCTGCTAACAATCATTTTTGGAATCCTATTTTCTGCCATCCTTTCTACATGCCCTAACCATTTCAACCTTTGCGCTGTTATACATCCTGTGATACTTGTATCTTCATAAATATCTGCACGGTCTTGGTTTGTTCTTCTTTCCCATACCTCATTGTTGTGTTTCCCTCCAAAAATTTTCCTTAATACCTTTCTTTCCCACACTTCTAGAGTTTTTATATCTGCCTTCCTCAAGATCCATGTTTCACAAGCAAATGTAACTGATGGTCTTATTACTGTTTTATATAATTTAATTTTTAGTTTATTGCTTATTAACTTCCTTTACAGGAGATGGTTCAGGCTATACAGGGTGTTTCAGTTTATTGTTGCATAACTTCAAGATTCGATAGAACTTTTAAAATTAATGCATAAAGTCTATATAAACATGGGTCGACAAATGCGTGGCTTCCGAAATACAGGGTGTTTAAATTTACTTTCTAAAATGGTTTTTTTTAAATATTTCGAACAATATTTGATGTATAACAGTGAAAATTGGTATACAGAGGTTTTTTGGTACGACAAAACGAACCATGGGCATAGTTTTACTGTAGCCGCTAGAGGGCGCTCTCTACTGTACCTGTAGTGTATTAAAATGACCGAAAAATTTTTCTTAGTGCAATTTTTTGCTTTTTGAATAAAAAAACTGATTCTTCGCACTTTGCAACATAAAAAAGCTCTCTTGTGAGTTTTTTTTATAGCTAGCCATTTTTGAGATATTTCGATTTTTAAAGTTCGATGCATTTTTAATCATTTATGGGAAAACAATATTTTTTTTTACATTTTCGATTTGGGCATTACAAGTAATTAAGATGATCGTTTAGATTGTGTTTTTAAACACAGCAATAATTCCTAACTCCAAATAAACACAAAAAAACAGAATATTAATTTGTTTAATTTTCCAATATTATTTTTAACAAATTAAATTAATTATTTACAACTAAAATGCTATTGGATAGTTAGGACAAACATACAAAATCTAAAGTAGTTGCTCGAAATGTAAACCCAATTGTTCAATACACAATTCACATCTACGAATGATCGAACATGGTATAGCATTATTCAAATAAGGCCTTATTTCATCATATGCATTCCTGATTCTGTCTATTAGCATATCTCTTGTGATTACGAGAGTCTGGTACACTTTTTCTTTTAGAAATCCCCACACAAAGAAATCTAACGGATTTAGGTCAGGGGATCGTGGAGGCCAGGCGACTGGTCCTCCACGGCCGATCCATCTTTCTGGATAATTTTCGTCCAGCCAGTTTCTAACTATTCTCGAATAATGAGCTGGACAACCATCAAGCTGGAACCAGGTCAATCTTCTTAAATCTAACATAACAGCATCCCACATATTTGCATGTTCAGCCTTTAAAAATTCCAAGAAGGTCGCAGCATTTAACCTTGCAGGCAAAAGGTAGGGTCCAAATAGTCGATTACGGTAGATACCAATCCACACGTTCACACTAAATTCATGCTGAAAATTTCTTTCCCGAACTGCATGCGGATTTTCATGCGACCAAATATGTTGATTATGAAAATTTACCACTCCACGTCTAGTGAAGCATGACTCATCGGTCCATAAAACGTTACTTAAAAACTCTCTATTATTATCAGTTCTATCAAGAATCCACTGACAAAATGTGATTCTTCGTTCTCCGTCCCCTGGCTGTAGTCCTTGCACAGGTTGCAAATGGTAAGGACGTCTATGGTCAACAAAACTAACTGTCAACTAATTGACGTTTAACCTTATTCTGCTTTCAATTTCAAAAATATTTGCAGGCACAGCCTACTTCTAAAAATTATCGAGATACTGACTTTTCAACGTTATTTTATCATAAATAATAAAAAATGCATCGAACCTTAAAAATCGAAATATGTCAAAAAATGCTAACTATAACGAAAATTCACAAGAGAGCTTTTTTGAAGTCTTTAAACACTACATATGTATCTTTCTGATGTTGATAACTCTCTAAGCGTAAAAATTTGGCCCACCACTCCCCTTCCTGCTCTAAACCCACATTGGTATTCTCCTATACTGACATTTTCGAAGAAAGTCTACTCTTAATACAGGTCGCTAGCACTTTATATCCAACATTCAACAGGGCTATCCCTCTATAGTTTTCACACATTTTTTTATCCCCATTTTTAAACATTGGGCTTATTAACGCCTCACTCCATTCACGCGGCATTCTTTCTGTTTCCCAAAGGTATAAATATACTGAAATCAAAAAAAGTCCATATACCCTCCCTCACCTCCAACCCTCGAATTTCAGCCCCTACAAAAATATTTCGGAAAATCGTCAGGATCCCCTAAGACGTCAAAAAACGTAGTTCTTTTTCCTAGAAAAAAAATGCAATTACGGCTATTTTTTAGAAGCCGGTACGTTGGCAAATAGACAAGACACGAAAAAAAATCTATCGAACTTTACGTTGCGTGTCTCGTCACTTACTATACAGACCTCGTATACGCACTTAGACAAACAGGTATAGGAATCGTTCTGAACTCGATTGGTGTGATAATTGAATAATCGTTCAACGCTCCAATATACCCGCCGTTATCCAAAGCACAGCAACATATCAAATTGGAGATCTTCAGAATTCCAAGGCCGACTTTACCATTAAAGGATAATCGTATTATTCGTTACAATATGAATTGCAAAACGATATTGGAATATTGTTAAAATCATTCTTTAAACAATGGAATAAAAAGTGGTAGCATAATTTGAGGCGTTTACACGAAGCTTTTAAGTGAAGTCGGCAGATATGTGACTTATTTAGGATGCAAGTATTTAAAAATGCAGATACAAGATACAAGCTACGAATTATTTTTAATGTATCCTACTACTGGCGGAGAAGTATTGTAACTGAGTTAGTATGTTTTTTGGATGTTATATGACATGTACGTCCATATTTTTTTCAAAAAGTTGCAACAAAATGAAAAACTGAAGATGTTTCTATTTGAGACTTATTGTGCTTCTTTAAAGTATCAAGTACGTAGGTATCTTTCACAGAACTGGAAAACAGTGTTGCGCTAGAGAATGTTATCAAAAATGAATAAATAAATAAATACCTATACAGGCTGTTTCAAATTCAACCCTCCCCATCGGGATCACGAAACTGATACGAAGTAGCTTAAATGGGAGCAAAATTGCGTATTTAGGTAACTAACAAAATGCCGCTAAGAAGGTTCCTCTACAAGATAGCATAATTATAATTTCAATATGACCTTTCGTCCTCCGGAATAAACTTTATTTTTTATTATAGACGCCATATTGGATTCTTACACAGATGATGGTATTTTTGGCGACCATTTAGTTGCTTCTTTTTTCTTACCTGGAAATTTGGCCGGTGAAATGTATTTGGAATTACTGGAAGACGCCATAGATCCTGCATTAACAGCCTTAATTGAAAATCAGAATGATCGGCGGTACATTGCGAATAGGTTGATGTTGCCACAGGATGGTGCCCCACCACATTACGCATTACGTGTTCGACAATATTTAGATCAGACGTTTCCAGATCGATGGATTGGTAGAAGAGGTGCCATTGAATGGCCCCCAAGATCGCCAGATTTATCACCTTTGGATTTCTTTATGTAGGGTCATTTAAAAAGCAAAATGTATGCTACTCAGCCAACATCATTAGAAGACCTGCGACAAAGAATTGTGAACGAGTGCCTTCAAATTACTCCTCAAATATTGCATAATGTGCGGTAACGTTTTGAGCAAAATCTTTATTATTGCATGGAGAGTCATGGTGGCGATTTTCAACATTTACTTGCCTAACGGGTCAGTTCATTCTTCATTTTTAAATTACTTTGCTGCCAAATGTATTGATCTCCACTAATGATGATGTATTAGTTTTATTTAAGCTTTAAATCAATAAATTTCCAAAACTACTGAACTGAAGAACATTAATTATATATCATTATAAAGGGAATTGAAAGACCTTTAAAATAAGGTATCACTCGACTCCCCTTTCCATTTAAGATTTTGGCGGTGGTATCAGCCCCGCCCAAGGGGCTGCACGTGTTAGCGTGATTTTTTGCCAAACTTGTGTCCCCCTCGAAAACAAAATCGACGGGTCTGAGCGTTTTTCCAAAAAAAAACTGAGCTGCCAGTAAATGCGTCTGTTTCGTTTTAGATGCGCCACCCTGTATAATACGTCATGCATTGACATTTTCAAAACAAGCAGATTTTTATAAGTAAGCCTTGAAATTATTAGCTATTCATTTTGTTATACAACTTTTATTTTTTCCTGACATTATTTGAGATAATATTTCAAAATAAATGGCATGTTGTCATTTTTACTTATTCTCCTCAACAAGATAGCGTAGCCACATTTTCAGCTCGACAATTCTTTTATCGACAATTTTGTTCTTTCATATGGACGCTATATTGGAATTTTGTACGTTTAAATGGTTTTTTCAGTCCTAAATTCTGTAATGTATTTGCTTAGTTGGGCATGAGTTTGTTGTTGGAGGAAAATTATAAGAAAATAGAAAGGTATGATGAAACCTCAACACAACATGAAAATTTTATTGATGGTAATAACAATAATGATCATAAATAAGCAGAGTTAAATCAGCGTCTGGCTTTTCTCTGTATATTGTTTATTGCTCGATTTATTTTACTTCTTCTCAGTCTTCCAAACTGTGTGTTCAGTTTGAATTCTGGTCTGGTATACGGAACAATAATGAAATCTGATAATTTCAAGGTCTACCTAGGAAATTCTGTTTTTATGGAATAGCTACGGGTTGGCAATGTCAATGTATGACATATATAATACATTTTTGGAATCAATATTAAAAGCTCTATTCATCTCCGCAAAAATCCCATAGGGCGTCCATAAGAAAAAATAAAGTTGATGGTGGAGGACAAGAGATGAAACGTCATATTAGAATTCTAATTATGCCATCTTGTAGAGGAGAAAAAGTGGCAATGTTAATGTGCAATTTAAAATGAAGTCCCACTACAATTAAAGTCAGTAATAGATCATTTTGGGAAAAATCGTTTTTTTCCGGAGTTGCTTTGAATCTCGCTTTCAAAGCGGCATTTTGTTCCTAAATACGCAAACTTTGCCCCTATTCCTATCACTTACAGTTTTCGAGATGAGGGTCAAATTTGAAATATCCTGTATATGAATATATGGAGAGAAATAAAAAAATGATTTTTATGCCTACTTTTAGAAGAAGATGCTAGGCTTTATTGTTTTCTCCAAATTTTTGTCTCCTTATAATTACCTCCACCTATTTTGCTATTTTTCTTAGATATACAAAGTTAATGGTTTCATCAGTAGCTTGTTATGATTCTATCGATATAGTCTCCTCTATAGATCCTCCACTAATTTTTCATATTAAACACAGATATTTTTTATATTATTTCAAATTTTTGTTGGGTTTAATTCTACCTACGTACAATTATTGTTAACACTTGTACTTGTCCAGGTCTTTAAAAATCAATATCCCTATGAATGAGATTTGAAGACAAGATGCAGGCACCTTCAAACATACATTCCTGTAGTATACATACATATCTATACCATGCCACATGAACACTTATCAGTCATAGAATGTCTTATCAACATAGCGATAATGGTATTAAAAGCCCTCTCATATCAATAAATCCCACATAATCCAATAAGAACAGATTCATTCATTACTGTGTGAGTGTCAGAGTCGAACCACGTTCGACGGATTTCCTTCGCTGGGTTTTTTAAGGTGATGTATACAATTAAGGTTAGTATGTAATCATAGGTTTAGTTGTGGATTGTAACAATGAGGGGCTAGTGCATAGTAGGTGGAGATAAAATACTGAAAAAATCCAAACCAGTAACGTAGTTACTTTCGATTATCTACGGATTTTAGAGGAGGTAGCATTGCCCTACACAAAATGTCTGAAACAGAAGCGTATTTATAGACAGAGCCGGATCCGGAGAACTGACGAAATCAGATCTTTATCCTATAAAATGCCTACACTGTTTTTGACGAGTTTATATTTTAATGTGCTACGTTTTGTTTGAGTTTATTTAACTTCTCCATAAATATTTGCGGTTCTTTCCTGTAAAATACTGGATGTCTTAGAAGTTGATACTTTCCTTTTCAAAATAACAAAACTACTTTGCAGTCAAACATCGCGGAAATCGTAGAAAAGAAATTGAATAAAAATACTCCTTTCATTTGTTAATAAATTTCAAGAACAGTCCTGTCACGTGTTTTGTTTTTAAATAGAGCTGGAAGTGCGGCTGATCAAGGAAAGATGTCTTCTTGATTTTAGCAAAGCCTTCAATACGGTTGACACAAATATTATTTTATTAATATTATCATTATTATTATCATTAATAAGCTACTTAACATAAATGAAAACAATATATGTTCAAACTGCTTTATTCAGAATTTTTGTATCCCTCAAGGATCTATTTTAAGTCTCCTTTTATTTGCTCTTTATACAGGGTGACTTTTAAGAGTCATTAATTTTCAGATAATGATTGTAGAAGGAAGATAAACCAAAATATGTGTGTAAAAATAAAAAAAATTAAAAAAAAATGTTACCTTGTTTTATAAACTATCCTCCCGACAAGTATTTCAGTGCGGACCTGTATTTGATCGTGCGGTCTTGGAGCACCTGCATGCCCTCCCCTGTGAGGTCTTAAGTCACCTGATTCACGAGCCCTTTGTAGTACATTAACAAAGGCACGAGGGGTTGGTTGCACTCGATTGGGAAACCGATCCGCATAAATCCGTGATGCCGCGTAAATAAGAATCATGTCCACAAGTTCAGCATTTTCGTAAACATGTGCCATTTTTGATTTCGTTTGAGCCACGCAACAGAGACCACTATTCACTCACGCGTTACCGACTGACACTGACTGTATACAACTGAATAAAATAATTGTAAAAACATCGTTCCAAATTCTTTCGCTTTTTTGTTTCCGATGCGATGAACCGATAAGGCGGATTATATCCGTTGTTGCCAAACACGAGCACATAATATTATTATTGAGACAGGGCGGTACTCAAACTTCCAAAGGGCTATAACTTTGTTACTTTAATTTTACCAGAAAAATGGTAAAGGAAAAAACATTTCTTTTGATCCGATCTACTCACTGTTAAAATAAATGACTCAACTTCGAAGTCATCCATACATGCGATTTTCATGAAACTGCCAACTACTCAGCCGTTCATCATTACGCAGATGATACACAACTTTATAACAGCGTCGATCCTGATGAGTACATGCTTGGTGAACATCAAATAAATCAAGACCTGCAGTCTGTTTTTGACATACAGGGTGTGTCCGGAAAATAGTAGGACTGAGTCGATTTAAAAAAACTTTATTGAGCCAATCGTCTTTAAAAGCTTTCAAAATAGGGTCCTTCTGCGTCGATGCAGCGCTGCCAGCGCGATTTCCAAGCATTGAAGGCGTCACGGAAGGCATTCTCTGGAATAGCCGCGGTGCATGCCGCTTGGATCCCCTCTGTCGTCTCAAAATGCTTGCCGTTCATCGGCCTTTTTAGGCGAGGAAACAAAAAAAAGTCCGGGGGGCACATCTGGGCTGTAGGGCGGCTGCGGAATCGTTGGGATGCCGGCCTTGGTCAGGTAGTTGTTCACAAGAAAGGCGCTGTGAGCCGGGGCGTTGTCGTGGTGCAACTTTCAGTCGGCTGCGATGTCTTGTCGGACCCGACTGACCCTTCGTTTGAGTCTCCTGAGCACTTCCACGTAAAACTTGGCGTTGACGGTTTGTCCAGGAGGAACAAATTCATGATGGACGATGCCTTTGATGTCCAAAAAGGGAAATGAGCATCGTTTTCACTTTGGATTTGCTCATTCTTCCCTTTTTTGGGCGAGGAGACGCCGTCGTGTGCCACTCGGAAGATTGCCTCTTTGTCTCGGGATCATACTCAAAGATCCACGACTCGTCACCTGTGATTACGTTATTCAAAAATTGGGGGTCACTTTCACACATGTTCAAATTTTCTTGGCACACTTCCACTCGCCGCAATTTCTGGTCGTCAGTTAGCACGTTTCGGACCATCTGAGTAAGCCTGCTTGATCATATCAAACGTCTCTGTCGCAGATTTACCGAGTTTCACACAGAACTTAATCGCGTACCTCTGCTCTAACGAACGCTGCATTTTCGGCTTGTACCACTCACAGAAACACGTCGCGCGAAAATGCCTGTCCTGACTCTCCAAGTACTCGGAGACAACTGACCAGCCGCTCATTCGTTAGCTAGGAACGCGCTCTACCGAAACCCGTCGGTACGCGCACGCTCCGATGTACAGTCATGGCAGAAGCAAATGAGTCCTATTACTTACCGGACAAACCCTGTATCTTGTGCTCATAATCTGAGACTGGATGCTGGCAAACCTTGCTGTATTTTATTTGGGCCCAAAAGGAATCGTGAAATAAATCAATATCACATTAATATATAGTCAAAATCACGAAAAATGACTATTACGTCATACCATAAATTGTACTGAAGTAATCAATGGACGTAGGTCGATGATAAAATCACGATGTCAGGAACACAATGACAACAACACACACACACACACACTGATTATTTTTATTTTCATTTTATTTCATGGTTTTGAGAGATACATTGATAATAATTTTAGTGGGGAGTTTTTGTTTTGAAAAAACAGTTATGAGTAGAATACCTTAAGACAGGATCACCAAAGACCAAAATATTATTCGAAAACAACCTAACCTACGTTAACATAACCTAACTATTCAGCTTTCCAGTATGATCGATCATGCAACATGAAAACATCGTCTATCTTTATCGGATAGATGCAAATTAGCAATACAGTGTGTTTAGACAATAAAATTCAGTTTGTCTCTGTCTAACATATCTGAAACTTCATTAAAAATATTCACAAATCGCTGTCGTTAGCCTTTACTACAAACTAAAGTGATGACGTAATCGAAATCTTTCGTGATTTCGACATGTGCTAGAAAGAGATAGAAGCCGTCTGAGTAGCGAAGCTTATAACCGCGTTGCCTAGCAATATGTCACACCAAGTCCTTGAGTTAGGATACATTTAGAAAATAATGGTTTTATTTTGAGCGTACGACAGTTTTGAATTGTGGACTGTGCGGAATCTGGTTAGGACCGATTCCGGGACTACCGCAATAACCTACGCAAATTTTGGGAATGAATCGAAATCATTTTACTGATATTGTAATATAAACTGATCCAGTCGCTATGGTCATCATAAAATATATATACTAAGTGACATATAAATCCGAACACCCAGTTTAAATGGTTTTATTTTAATAAAAGTTGGTGAATGTATTTATCTTACTGTAAATAACAAGTGAAAAAATTTTCAGCCTTATCAGTTGGACATTCCGGTTTTTATACTGCTTTTTTTTAATTCACTAACGCTCTAAAAATGAATATTTCAGCCGCAGTAAAGAATCAACGTTGGCGGATTTTGGTTCTTGACATCCTTTACGATCAGTTACGATGCCTAGAGTACGGAGACCTGTACGATTTCGTCAACTTAGTGAGTTTGATAGGGGCCGTATAGTGGGACTTCGGGAAGCTGGACTTTCTTTTCGGGCAATTGCAGTTAGAGTGCAAAGAAGTGTAGACACTGTGGTTAGGTGTTGTCAGGCATGGCTTCGAGAAGGCCGTACGCAAAGAGCAAGGGGCACTGGACGCCGCCGTAGAACAACAGACTGTGAAGATCGCCGCCTAAGATTATTGGCCTTAAGGGACCGTTTCTCCACTACCAGGTCCATTGCAAATGAATGGTTTGCAGAACACGTAAGACCTATTGGCATGCGAAGTGCTTACCGACGAATGAGAAGTTTTGGCTTGTTTTCATACCGGCCACACTGGGTCGAGAACACCGACGTAATCGCCTTGAGTGGTGCAGACAACGGTCACTCTGGGATCAGGAATGGAACAGTATTGTCTTTAGTGACGAGTCTCGATTTTATTTAGGCATGCACGATGGTCGTGCCAGGGTTAGAAGGCGACGTGGTGAAAGGAGGAATCCACAGTTTTTTTGTTGAAAGACATGTTCATCACACTGTTGGAGTTATGGTTTGGGGTGCTATAGCTTATGGTTCCAGGTCACCTTAAATCTTCATCAGAGGTAACATGAACGCGCAGCGTTATATCCACGAAGTTCTAGAACCCCATATTTTACCCTATCTTGACACCCTGGCAGATCCAACTTTCCAACAAGATAATGCCCGACCACATGTTGCAAGAGTCACAATAGACTTCTTTCAACATAATGATGTCACATTGTTACCATGGCCACCAAGATCTCCCGACTTATCCCCAATTGAGCACGTGTGGGATATGATGGGTAGGAGATTGCTCAATTTGCATCGTCCTCCTCAGACTCTAGAAGCACTTCGAGAGGAGTTGGTGGTTGCCTGGAATGAGATACCACAGGAGGACATTGACCACCTGATCAGAAGCATGCCTAGGCGCGTTGGAGAATGCGTAGCACATCAGGGTGCATCCACACATTATTAAAGGTCAAAGGGCTTTAAAGCAGTGCAATCATTTTGAAATTTTTATCATTTACTTATTATGCTTCATTAAGTACTTATACAAAATTTTATTAAAATAAAACCATTTAAACTGGGTGTTCGGATTTATATGTCACTTAGTATATTTCTTACCTACTCTTGTATAAGCCGCTGTTTTGTGTCATTGTTTATCTGCATAACAAAAGATGACTTCAACGTGTCAGTCGTAAATAATACTGTCAATTGAAATACAAATTATAGAACGGAAAATAAATTCAATTATCGACATGAAACGTATTTATAAGATGATTTCGAAACCTCAGAGTACTCGTGTAAAAGGCGTAGCTAACGCTTTAATATACTTTTTCATTCTCGATAAATATACCGGGTGTTTTAAATTCGACTCTCTCCATTGAGGTCTCGGGAACGGAAAGACTTACGAAGTTTGTTAAATGGGGCAAAGTTGCGTATTTAGGTATCTAAGAAAATGGCACAATTTCGAGTACTTCCGGAGATAAACGAAAGAAACCGAATTTCTATAAAATCGTTATTTTTTCAGGCTTTATTTAAGATGGATTTCAAAATGAAAAAGACAGTTAACAGTGCCACTTTTTCTCGTCTACAAGATGGCATAATTAGGAATTCAATATGACGTTTCATCCTCGATCAGCAGCTTTACTTTTTTCTTATAGACGCCATATTGGATTTCTGCACAGTTGAATAAGATATTAAATTCTAAATCCGAAAATGTAAAGCGTGACAAATATTGTCAAGTACACCCATATTCCGATGTATGTGCATGTGTATCTTTATAATAATAATAATAAAAATAATAATAATATTTATTCACTCAATGTACAAAGATAACAAACAATATGAGTAAATAAATATAAAATCAAAACAGGCCCAATAGAAGGCATCGCCTGTACATGGACCAATAATTTAAGTTGAAACTGTAGAATGCAAATGACAAAAAAGGACAAAAATTAGCTACAGTAGATTATGTATTTAGTTGATGTTCGTATTTATGAGTTTATGAATTTCAGTCCTAGATATAGAATGTAGCCACTTTTTTAAATTTCTTTTGAAACAATTTCCCAAAAGTTAAAACGTAAATCTTTTAAGTCTTTAGGTATAATTTCATAAAATTTAGGCGCTAAATAGAGATATGATCGCTGCATTATATGTATAGATTTATGCGGTTGAGGAACTACTGTGCCACGAATTTCGTACCTGGTATAATGATTATGTTTAATTTTTTGGTCGGTGTTTACAAATTTATGGTAGTGAGTGATACTGT
The DNA here is from genome assembly GCA_963669975.1 of Acanthoscelides obtectus. NCBI lineage: Eukaryota > Metazoa > Arthropoda > Insecta > Coleoptera > Chrysomelidae > Acanthoscelides > Acanthoscelides obtectus. Next base: position 101,283,868 of record CAVLJG010000006.1, on the reverse strand, counting down.
GTAAGAAATAAAGCTGTCTTATATCATACATTCGAACATCTGCGTATAATTTTTCAGTGGGATAAAGTTTCGGTTTTTTAAATATCATTTTTAGAATACTTTTTTGAAAAACATCTAAATTATAGATATGTGAGGAACATGCAGCTCCCCATGCTAATATACCATATGTGAGATGAGGCTCAATCAATGCATGGTATAATGTTCGAAGATATTTTTCTATCAATATATTCCCAAGGTATTTAATTTTGTAGGATACAAATCTAACTTTCTTTAAAATATAATTGACATGGATGTCCCATCGTAAGTGAGGATCCAAGACCACTCCAAGGTATTTTATGTTGGGCACTCTATTAATTTGCATTTTTTGATCATTAATATTGAAGGAGAAATTTGGGTAATTTGGCAGATGTCTAGCATAAGATCCAAATGGTAAAAAATGTGTTTTAGAGTAGTTAATGCTTAATTGTCTACTGTTAAACCACCGAATAATTTTGATAAAATCATTTTCAATTACATTTTTCAGATTAGACCAGTCAGTGCCTTCATATAATATTGCAGTATCATCTGCAAAACTAGTTATTTTGCCAACACAATTAATTTGGAAAATATCATTTAAATATATATTGAATAACAGCGGACCTAAGACAGTTCCTTGTGGGACACCACACTTAATATACATTTCTTTACTAAATGATCCTGATATCTGCACAGATTGTGGGCGATTTGACAAATAACTTTCGATCAGTGAGTACGCGTTTCCTCTGAAACCAATTCTCTCCAATGCTTCTAATAATAATTTGTGATTAACTGTGTCGAAAGCTTTCTTTAAATCAACAAAAATGCAGATTGAAGGGATTCTGTTATCAATATTTTGATGTATTTGATTTACAATTTTAGTTATTGCGTCCGATGTAGCCTTCCCTTCTGTAAATCCATACCTTTGTAGTTGCATATGTGTATTCATTCCGAACCTGATGAAGCCAACAAGCAGAAATATGTATCGCTCGGGTTACCTATCCTATTTTCTGCTCGAATCCACTTTCCTTCTTTTTGAGGGTTTTGCCCATTATTTTTATATTTGTCATATATATAGTTAAGTGGAAGACTCGTCTTTGGGGAAATCGACTAATTATGCAAAGTCAACTCAAGCTTTCGGCAATGTATGCTGTCATCATCAGGAGTGCGTCATCATCAGGAGTGCGTCAGCAAGATTGGTGCTAAAATTTGATTTTATAAAGTGTGGATCAACACACATGGCTGGATGATCAAAAACTTGATTCATCAGGATCTTTTTGGAAAATCGATGAAAAAACATAGCTAAGTTTTACTAAAAACCACAAACGGATTTGGAAAAACGTTATTGATTAATTGATTTCTAAAACTTTTCTATGTCAACATATTGGAATAACCTCAAATTGCTCAGGTGGTATTGACACATCACTTCTAACCTTTCGACAACAGGTACTGAACAATATTTTATCTTCTGTTAAACAATGATGAACTATCTTGACCTAGACTTGAACCTAACACAAATACGCTTCTGAAAAAGGAACCAAGGATGTTTGAATATTGATAAAATAGACTTGAAGGTCTCTGGACGATTCAAATGGCGCAAAATATGCAAAGAAATTGTATTCAATAAATTCCGATCAATTGGCTTTTTTAATAATGATTTGTCGCCATCGCTAACATTGATCGAAACAAAAGATGTCTCATAGCATCTCCGCATGGAAGTATTGGGTCAAAACTGTTGAATTATAGTGATTGCACTTGTTTATCGTATGCTACGCACGGTTTTGTTTGATGTTATTGAAAGTGTGAATTGACTATTAAGGAATGAAGATCAAGTTCGATTTGCTAATAACGTTTAACGTGATTAGAATGGAATTTGACCTAAGTAGGTGAAACTATTCACGCGGGAACTGATACAGTAACCGAATTTTCTCACTAATAACCTTTCCTCTACCCATTTTGAAAACTTTAACTACCCAAAACTATTTTAAACGTATTCTGATTAATAAAAACAATTATCATGGCTTTTATTTTTCACAGCCACCTATGCGTTATAGACTTACTTTGCATTGAAATGAAAATAGGTTGATGGAGGAGGTGTTATTTTGCAAATTTGATTAGGGAGTGATAAAATTGGTGTTTTCTACTATATATTATCAAAATATTCATTGTTAATATTTTAAACCTATAACACCCTCTACATTTTTATTATTTGTGTTTGATAAGAAAAAAACTAAGATTTCAATAGTTGGGCCAACTGAAGTGGGAAGGGGCTCGTACTCTGTATAAAGCAGCCTAACATGTCATATTTTTCAGAATGTTGATGATTCTCATTTTTCGCATCATAAAAAATATAATAATACACAGAAAACATAAATTTTGCAACTGACAGGTTTTGATAAGAGCTTAGCAATTAATCATTCCATCGTTCTGCTAATCAGGGCCTACTAACACTTATACAATACTTAACAAGAGCGTCGTATAGGGACACATTTTGTAAAATTATGAATTTTAGATTTATTATCTAAAATACGTATCATGTGTAATATTCTTGTAAAGTTTATAAAAGTTTCAATCAAATGATAAAAAATATACAGGGTGTCCCATTGAAAAAATCTAAGTTTGATTTATAGCAAAAAACTGACATCTCAGGAAAAATCTGACTAGCCACCAGATTCTAGGTGAAAAATTGTATAAGAGCCAGTTTTTAGATAACGGATAACGGAGATACGAGGGGGTCCCAAAATGCAAAATTTTCAATGTCGCCCTGTATCTCAAAAACGAAACGGGGTATGAACATTTCATTTATACCATCTTTTTATACAAAAAAAGTAGCTAAGTACTGCGAAAACATCAGCTCTCTATCTTTACTAGTATGTGCGATACCCGTAATATCATCGAAAATATCACATATCACTTAACATCCAAAAAACATTTTCGAAATTTTATCGATTACAATACTTCCTCGCCCAGTCGCGTAGGAAGTTAAAACGTTTTCAAGTAGGTAAACGCGGCACCTTTAAACGAGTGCCATGCAGGAGGATTAAAAAATGGAAGCAATATTAGTAAAGTAGGGCGATTTTCAAATTTATCGTGTTTTTGCACCTAGCTTCACCATCACTACGCCCATTTCCAAAAACTTTTTCATACTTGACATATTAGTAACATTGTGTAACAATTTCATCAAAATCTTCCAAAAAACATAGTTTTTCGAAATTATCTATTACAAAGATTCCTCGCCAGTTTTGGCATAGGAGGTACAACATACAAAAAGTTGTCATTGATATGAACACTTCTCCATATGCTTTAATTTCATCGGCAGTACCTCAAGGGTCGGTTCTTGGACCACTTATTTTTATTTTATATATCTCCGATCTTGATAAGGTTGTTAAACACTGCAATATTCAGTTTTTTGCGGATTGCAGTTATACAATAATTTTAATGCTGACAATATAAATTGCTGAAGCAAATTAATGAATACTTGAGATCTATCGACAAGTATGCAAAAATTCATAATCTTAGATTAACTCCAAAAAAATCGAAAGTAATTATATTCTCTTCTAAAAAATTTAGAAATCAAATTAAGAAATATTCGACTATATCATTAAATCGTGAAATTATAAAAGTATGTGAAACTGTAAAAAATCTAGGCATATCTCTTGATGGATGTCTGAATTTTATTCCTCATGTGAACAATGTTACAAAACGTTAGTTTTTAGTAGTAGTACTGACTCGCCAGTAGGAAGGAAAGAAAGAAGATACGCTCCTGTGGATGTATTTCGAAGCGCATTTGAAAAAAACTAATAGTGATAACATTATCTAGCTTATTAGTCCGCGAGTCTCTTAGTAACGGAACTGTTGTTCGTTTTAAACTTGATTGTGGGAAAAAAAGGCTTATATAATGCTTCTAAGGTACTGTAACCAAGACTTTTCAAGCAATTAGACCCAGTTTGTTAACCTGCAAAGAGCATTCTCCAGAAGAATTCAAATCCTCTTCTAGGTGAAATTCTCCTATAAAGTTAGATATTCTGTTAATTCATATTTTAGTTTCTGCACTACAACATCCAACACAATTTTGAGCCCGAATAACGACAGAATTTTTTTGTTTCAGTCTCAAACGTCAGTGGACAGTGCAATGTCATCGTGTTCTTCAACACCTAGCACACCGACAAGCCCGATTGACTATGAGGTTAAGGTAGCAACAGAAAGTGATAGGGAAGCAGTACTAGAGTTCCTCAGGAAATTCTTTTTCAAGGATGAACCACTCAATTCTTACAGGTAAAGACATTCGTTTTACACTTGGAAAATTATTTAGGACCATATCATCAATTATTGTAGGACGCCTTTATGGCCTCCTTGATTTTCATAATTTTCCCTGTCCTTCAGAGAGGCAGAAGTATTTCTACATTTTTACTGTTCCGTGTCAGCGTCAGCGCTCGCCTACTGTGAGGTTATGCTTCTTTTTGCAACCGCCTATTTCCGGCACGGATATCACGTGTCTTGAAAAGTGTCATTATGCCGATTTTTTTTGACATTGTGCTGTTTTTTTTTTGACATTATGTAGGTTTTTCTACAAGATGTTAACTTAGCACTTAGTTGTACGTGTTGCCTACACGTCATGAGGCCTTTGGCTCTGACTTTATGTAAAATCTTACACAGCAAATATCACTGATCTTTTACACATGCAGACCAATACACATAATCATCCAGATGCGATCTTGCTATTCAACCAACTTTCTTCTCAGAGATAAAAACCTCACAAAACTATGCAACCAATAATGCATGTAGTTTAGTTGAGTGATTCCTTCATAGATGGACGTTCACGACGATCCTAGTGAGCAAACGTGGAATGACTGTTTGCGCCCTAAAAACTAACTAGTCTGCAAGTTGACATCTTATAAGTGTTTTTTGACGATTTGTAGGTTTTTTACATGATACCCTTCCGTTTATGATCTTCGAGCAAGATTTACATGTAATCGATGATTTAAGTTAGATTAAGTATTTTGAAAAATTAAACGACAGCAGTGATCCTTCTTTACAGTAAGCTGATAACAGAAGAGAAACCAATCTGCCCAGATGTAGAAAAATTCGCCATGAAAGACTTCAACAACGGCCTGAACCTTTTGGCCATCTTCAACAACAACATCATCGGAGTGTCTCTGAACAGTATTCTAGAACGGGATGCCAAGGACGAGGAGCCCTTTGTCAGCGAGGACAAGACCTTCGACAAAATAGTGAAATTACTGGACTACGTAGCTGAACATTCCGACCCGTTCCAGAAGTTCCCGGACTGCGACAAGGCTATGACTGTCAAGATACTGTCGGTGGACGGCGCCTATAGGGGCAAAGGCATCGCTAAAGAACTGGTCGCTAAAACAAGGTAAGCTTTGTGTGTGTGATCAGTTCTTGGAGAACGTTAACTTTGTCTGTCAAACTGTTTAACATAAGTATGTATGTTGGGACAAATCTTGGATGGTAAGACAATACGATCTGAATTAACTTCCGCCATTTTGAATCCAATATGGTGGATGCTACAAAATGGCAATCTATCATTTCCATAGTGACTCCTATGATATGGGTATCAAATAAAAAGGATTTTAAGAAGAAACACTATAAGTAAAGTGACGTCATTCTAAATCCAATATGGCGGATGTCGCAAAATGGCGATTTACATATTTCATAATGAACAGTACGACATGGGTATCACATGAAAGAGCTTGATGAGGTCAACACAATAAGCATAGTGATGTCATTCTAAATCCAATATGGCGGCCGCCGTCCAATGGAGATTCACATTGTTCACAGTCGCCCCTAAATTCGTTCTAAAACTACTTATTTGGCATCATAAATACTGAAAGAAAAAAAATAAAAGAAAAATACGCTTTTAAAAACAAGATTTTATTTAGCTGTTCATAAAATAAACTTAAAATTAATAAATATTTTTTTTCGATTGGAAATATTTAAACGATAATGAATAATTTATCTCAAGTTTTCAAATAAAAGCGTCTTAGGTTTTGACAGCAGGATGGAAGAAAAATACAAATTCGCTTTTATTTTTAGACTTGAGATATACACGCTTCATTATCGTTTGAATATTTCCAATTGGAAAAAGATATTTTTAAATGGTCAGTTTATTTTATGAAAAGCTAAGCAAAAGCTTGTTTTTGAAAATGTCTTTTTTTATTTCATTAATTACTATACTCTGAGGTGGCCGGATAGTAAGAAAATCAATATCAGGATTTTTTAGAAGTTCACCCGCATAAACTTCTTTCGTTACGCCCAATAATAATCAACAGTTTGGAACACATAAAAAAATTAAGCTTATTTTCTTCTATTTTTTTGTTTTTTCACCTGTCTCTCCGCAATTGATGGTGAAGATATACGAAAACTTATACTAAGTGACATATAAATCCGAACACCCAGTTTAAATGGTTTTATTTTAATAAAAGTTGGTGAATGTATTTATCTTACTGTAAATAACAAGTGAAAAAATTTTCAGCCTTATCAGTTGGACATTCCGGTTTTTATACTGCTTTTTTTTAATTCACTAACGCTCTAAAAATGAATATTTCAGCCGCAGTAAAGAATCAACGTTGGCGGATTTTGGTTCTTGACATCCTTTACGATCGGTTACGATGCCTAGAGTACGGAGACCTGTACGATTTCGTCAACTTAGTGAGTTTGATAGGGGCCGGACAGTGGGACTTCGGGAAGCTGGACTTTCTTTTCGGGCAATTGCAGGTAGAGTGCAAAGAAGTGTAGACACTGTGGTTAGGTGTTGTCAGGCATGGCTTCGAGAATGCCGTACGCAAAGAGCAAGGGGCACTGGACGCCGCCGTAGAACAACAGACCATGAAGATCGCCGCCTAAGGTTATTGGCCTTAAGGGACCGTTTCTCCACTGCCAGGTCCATTGCAAATGAATGGTTTGCAGAACACGGAAGACCTATTGGCATGCGAATGAGAAGTTTTGGCTTGTTTTCATACCGGCCACACTGGGTCCTCCCTTTAACTCGAGAACACCGACGTAATCGCCTTGAGTGGTGCAGACAACGGTCACTCTGGGATCAGGAATGGAACAGTATTGACTTTAGTGACGAGTCTTGATTTTGTTTAGGCATGCACGATGGCCGTGCCAGGGTTAGAAGGCGACGTGGTGAAAGGAGGAATCCACAGTTCCAAGTTCTAGAACCCCATCTTTTACCCTATCTTGACACCCTGGCAGATCCAACTTTCCAACAAGATAATACCCGACCACATGTTGCAAGAGTCACAATAGACTTCTTTCAACATAATGATGTCACATTGTTATCATGGCCACCAAGATCTCCCGACTTATCCTCAATTGAGCACGTGTAGGATATGATGGGTAGGAGATTGCTCAATTTGCAACGTCCTCCTCAGACTCTAGAAGCACTTCGAGAGGAGTTGGTGTTTGCCTGGAATGAGATACCACAGGAGGACATTGACCACCTGATCAGAAGCATGCCTAGGCCCGTTGGAGAATGCGTAGCACATCAGGGTGCATCCACACATTATTAAAGGTCAAAGGGCTTTGAAGCAGTGCAAACATTTTGAAATTTTTATCATTTACTTATTATGCTTCATTAAGTACTTATACAAAATTTTATTAAAATAAAACCATTTAAACTGGGTGTTCGGATTTATATGTCACTTAGCATATTTTATCATTGACGTAGTAGTAGTAGTAGCTTTGTGTCGAAAGCCCATTAAGCATGTTACGTTTTGACAACAGGATGGAAAAAAGATGTAAATTCGCTTTTATTTTATGACTCAAGATGAAGGTGCTTCAATATAGTTTAAATATTTCCAATAAAACAAATATATTGAACTATTTAGTTTAATTCATGAATAGCTAAGCTAAGCTTTTAAAAAATGTATTTTTTATTTTATTTATTACTATGCTCTGAGATGAGCAGAAAGTAAAAAAATCAATATAAGGATTTATTAGAGATTGACCTCCATAAACTTCTTTCGTTACGCCCGAAAATAATCAGCAATTTGAAAACATAGAAAAAGTTCGTTTATTTTCTTCTATTTTTTTTACTTATTTCCCCGCAATTGTTGGTGAAGGCATATGAAAAGCTCATTATTGACATAGTAGTAGCTTTGTGTCAAAATCCCATCAAGCATGTTACGCATGATGGAAAAATGGTGTAAATTTGCTTTTATTTAAAGACTTGAGATGAAGGTGCTTCAATAGCGTTTGAATATTTCCAATCGGAAAATATATTTTGTAAATTTTTGGTTCATTTTATGAACAGCTAAACAAAATGTATTTTTTTATTTTATTCATTACTGTACTAGAAAGTAAAAAAATAATAATATCAGGACTTTTTAGAGGTTGACCTCCATAAACTTCTTTCGTTAACCCAAAAATATCAGTAATTTGAAAAACGTAGAAAGACTAGATATGCTTATTTTCCTCTATTTTTTTTTGTTTTTTATCTACAGGGTCCGGCACAAAGGTCGGACGGTTTTCAAAAAATCACAAGATCGGTAATTTTTATTCAAAAACAAATTTATTGACAGATTCAGATTCACAATAAAATAGTGTTTGTTACAATTAAGTGTGGAAAATCACGTCAGTCATATGGTCGCCGTTTTTGACGATGCATTGCTTCTGCATTGAAAGTTTGCGTAGACTCTCTCCAATATCATTCTCTCAACTTGAAGGACTTCCACGCGAATTGCCTCCTTCACCTCGTCCAAAGTTCGGGGCTTGTGCTTGTAACACGAACCTTGAGGTGTCCCCTTAGGAAAAAATCGCAGGTGGATAAATCTGGGCATCGAGGAGGCCAAAGAACATCACCAAACCTGGAAATAAGGGGACCACGGAATAGAGGGCGATTAGCGTTCATCGTTGCTCTGGCTGTGTGGGCGGTCGCCCCATCCTGTTGGAACCACACACGTCGCAATGGAACACGTCGTCGTCGTCGTAATTCAGATGAAGATAAGTTGGTGATTATTTCGACATAGCGCTTCCAGTTCACGGTAACAGCATTGTCACTACCATCTTCGAAGAAGTAAGGGCCAAACCGTCACTGTTGGGGTTTTTTTTTTTTGGTGAGGGGGGAATGCGTTTATGCACCATACCATAGCCCGAGCTACGGCGTGTGTGGGACTCCAGGTTGCTCCAGGTTGTCTTGAGGAGACCACCTAATACCCACTAAACCCTAACCTCCGCGTGGCCCGACTCATCAGCGTCTCGGTAGGCCATGTGTTCTGCGTGACCTGCGGTCTGCTACAACGTCTCCTCATGTGTTTCAGTCTCTGGGAACGCCGTCTCTTGAAACTCTTGTTTTCGAAAAATCAAGAGTTTCAAGTCCTCTTACCTATATATTGTTCCTGGTCCTGAAGGGTCCTGGTCCTGGTGGGTCCTCGTCCTGGTGGGTCCTGGTCCCGGCGGGTCCTGGTCCCGGTGGGTCCTGGTCCCGGTGATTCCTGGTCCTCTGCATCCACGCCGTGGGGGGGGGGGAGCAACCGCGGGTTCTCCTAGTCTCCTAGTCAAGGTTCCAGTTAGCGGGTGCCAACTGGGACCTTGGTCTAGGGTACCTGGTTCTGCGGTTACGAGGCCTCTCGTCCGGATCGTAGTCCATGAGGAATCGTAGCTGCTCGTTCGGGTGGTCCTGAGCTTTCTGGAAGGTCTTCTCCGCTTTTTTCCTCATGTACTCGTGAATGGTGTCCCAATGCAGGTCTCTACGCAAGGTTAAGTTTCTTACGTAGGATGGTGCACTGGTGGCGATCCCGAGTAGCTTCATCTCTAGAGCAGCAAGTCTCTTGCGGTAGCTGGGGGCAGCGTACCCCCAGACCGCGGAGGCGTAAGCGAGCTGAGGTCTGGCGATGGCCTTGATCAGCCGTAGCTTGGTCGCTAATGTTGGGGTGTGCAGCGGTCTTTCATATAACTGTCGCGGATTTTCATTAGCCCAATAACGGCAATTCTGCTGGTTAGCCATGCCATTAAGATGACAGTGAGCGTCAAATCCACTCGGTTCACAAACATTAGCCAGAGTGATTTTACTGCCCCGTAGATATGTATACTGTGCTAAAACCATATTGCCTCCCTGTTGGACACAACACGATGAAAGCATCATTAATATTTCACAGGAAATGCCTACAGCGTAATCACTCTCAGTCTCCGAGAGGTCAGGGTTGACCTTTCATTTCCTACTCGACAAAGCTTTCATAAAGAAAATTCATTTTCCTCGTGCCTGACGCACACTTTATTTTCTCTCTTCTCATCGTTCGTCTTTTAATTTTGAGATGGTGTTTGCTCATAGCGCTGCTACGCTTAGCAACGCCACCATAATAGGTTATTAACTTCAAAGAAATGAGTTTTGATGTATTTTTATTGCTAATCATAGGTCACTGCCTAAGTAACAGCATAAAAACATTTTAGGTTGATTTTTGCTGCTATGAGGATCTCAAAGTAAGATTACTAGGAGGACATTAAACGGAGAGAGATTTCTGGAGCTTTTGCGGACTGAACTGCCCTTGCTGTTAGAACAAGTGCCGCTGCAAACCCGTCGAAGAATGATGCTTCAAATGGATGGATGTCCTGCCCATTACTCGCTGATTGTCAGGTCTTTTCTTAATGAAAATTATCCAGGCCGCTGGATCGGTCGACAAGGACCTGTTGGGTGGCCGGCGCGTTCCCCAGATCTCACACCTCTCGACTATTTTTATGGTTGACAATGAAACAAAGGATGTACAGCAGTTCCATAAACAGCGAAGCGGAACTTGAAGAAAGAGTTTTGCGTGTTGCAAACGAAATCAAAAATCAAAATCAAATTTCACTTCGCGCTACAATGTGTTTGCAGCAACAGGGTGGCCATTTTGAACATTTGATGCATTAAGCCAAAATGATTATCCTATAGACAAGTCTATTTGATTTTATTTGTTAAATATAATGTTTTATTCCTACTCTGGCGTTGAACTGAGTTGACTGCTTTTTGAAACGCTGGTTTAAAAACTTGTATCTAAGTAATAAACTTGCAATTTTTCACCATTAGGAAGCTAATAACATGTAGAATAACTTAACATTTAAAAAAGGTAGGGTAAATAGGACAATTTTTATTGAAATTTAGCAATTTTTTAAAAATCATTGAAAAAATAGTGAGTTTCAGCATATTCCTCTTTATTTTAAATACCTGTTTTCAATACCTGTTAAAGTGTTTTCAAACTGTGTATCTTTCAAAATATTTCAAATCTGTGGCCCAACAAAAATACCTTCTTTAACCTTTGCCTCACTTAGTCTTGGAAATTTCTGACGCAGGTATTGAAAAGCTGCCCCATCTCAATGCCTTGACAAAGTTTTTCATTAGGCCCAACTTGATATGCAGTGGTGGTAATAAAATTTTTTTCGAATCTACTAATGGCATATGCTGTACATTTTTTTGACCTGTCTCTAGGAATTGACGAACAGGCCAGTTTTGTCTGGTGTAATGAAGTGCCTTTGCCCGACTGTCCCATTCACACAAAAAACAGCAAAACTTTGTGTAGCCTAGCTGCAGCCCAAGTAAAAGTGCAACAACTTTCAAATCGCCACAAATGCTGCTCATCGTATTTTATGCATGTCAATAGGTACTTCATATTGTCATATGATTCTTTCATGTGAACTGCATACCCTACAGGAAGAGATGGTAAAATATTTCCAATATGCAATAACACTGCCTTTAAACTCAATGTTGAACTGTCTATAAACAATCTCCATTCTTCTGGGTTATAGTTTATATTTAAAGCCGCCAGTAAGCCGTTAATGTTACTGCAGAAAACCCAGTTATTCTCCATATTGAAAAATGGTTCTAAGTGTTTGTGGCGTTTACGAAAAACACATACCGAAACATCGTCTTCTAACAAGTTCCGCTGCTGCAGTCTTGATCCAAGTAACTCTGCCTTACATTTTGGAAGTTCTAAATCTCTTACAAGATCATTTAATTCTGACTGTGTTATTTTGTGCGCTTGGTGGCATGACGTACTGGGTATAAAATCAGGATCTCTTGACGTTGATGGCATATCTTCTTCCTGACGAATCACTCGATCGTCATGATCTGATTCGTTTTCTGATTCGCAAGTGTAGGATTCTGGGGGTTTTGGAATAGGATTTTCGTCACTGTGAGGCACAGGTCTCATCGCAGATGGTATATTTGAGTAGTTAATAACCGATTTTTTTTTGGACATACCTGTGGCTTGTCCAACACAAGGTACCATGCAAAAGTAACAATCATTAATATGATTTGTAGGCTCTCTCCAAACCATTGGGACAGCAAAGCGCATAGACCGTTTTTTGCCATTTAACCAGCTCCTCAGACTTGAAGCACGTGTATTACAGCAGATGTGGGGTGCCCACTGTTTGTCTTGATCACCTAGTTTACAACCGAAATAAAGCTGATATGCCTTTGTTATTAGTGGAGTAATAGACCGTCTCTGAGACGCAAAAGTCACATCACCACACACGTAACAAAACTGATCTGGATTGTTAACACACTTTCGAGACATCTTGCATGAACGCTGTCAGCCAACTGAGGAAAAAATGGCTAATATAAAACAATATAATGTAAACGTATGTATAACGTAACCCAATCATGCCGATTACATCATCTTTCCTTGCCGAATATAAAAATGTAGCACGTGCATTCTTGTGAATTACAGTATATTAACACTGTCACAGCAGGAACACATATAATTACCGTATCTCTAAAACTTGAACTAATATTGAAAAAATAAGTTTCATTCCGGTTTTAGCACATTACAAATAGTAATATTTTGTTGATTTTATTTAGGATATTTTTTGGCTGTTGATCAGTGTAATTAAATTTTTTAATTCTGGGAAATCAAACTCAGAAATTGCAACTTTATTAGACTTATCGCTGTACAGTGTGAGAAATATTGTTAGAAGATATAACGTAACTCGTTCAGTTAATATTAAGCCACGATATGTGAAAAAAGTAATATCACAAATGCCGACCGAAGAGCATTAAGAAGAATAATCGTGAAAAACAGGCGCGCCAATTATTTTCAATTAAGTGCTCTGTGAAGTGACGCTGTTGGAAGGAGAATTTCGAGGTCCACAACTCATAGAGAGGCACACAAACTAGCATTTAGCACTTGCAAGGTAAGTTTTCTTATAAAAAAAAGTGAAGTAAAAACCCTAAAGTTGCACAACTTGTTTATAGGCCAAAGAAAAGCCACTATTAACTCCACTGCAAAAGAAAAATAGACTTAGATGGGCTAAAGAACATAGACAATGAACACCTCAACAATGGTGTGCAATACAATGGAGTGATGAGGCCCGATTCGAAGTTTGTGTTGGTGACAGTCGCAGTAGAGTTATTCGCAAAAAAAATGAAGCATTCCATGTTGAATGTCTGAAGAGAAAAGTGAAATTTCCAGCATCCATTATGATCTGGGGTAGTATGTCATCAAAAGGAGTAGGAAAATTTCATTTTATCGATGGAAATGTGGATACAAACGAATATTTGGTAATTTTAGAAGAATCGCTTTCACCAGTGATGGAAGAATGTTTGACATCCGGCCAAGATTTTGTGTTTCAGCAAGATTGTGCAGCGTGCCATACCTCAAAAAAGGCTATAAAATGGATGGAAGAAAATAATGTACCACTTTTGAAATGGGTTCCTAGCAGTCCAGATCTGTCACCTATTGAAACTTTGTGGCACGAGATGAAAAAGGTTCTACGACAACATCCTGCTCGTACAATCACCGAACTGAGACAAAAGCTTCAAGATATATGGGTATAGGTCTAAGTGATTTCAAATATGTATTTTTTACGACTAGAATGTATCTAAGATGTTTTTGAGAAAATAAATTGGTTTAGAAGGAAATAGTTTCGTCATGTTTAGTTTATAAAGGCATATTTTGGTACAAATCTTGATGTGGGCCAACTGAAGTGGGAAGGGGCTCGTACAATATTATATGACATGGAGATGATCCAGGAAGTGACCATGGGAACCCATCGAATAGAGCCTCGCTTGATTCCTAACAAGTACTCTAGTCTTATGGTCTGGAAATTAAGTCAACTATTGTGTTTAAAATACTCATCCATAGTAACTATATCAAATTTCACCTGATCAATTGGACAAGAATACTTAATAGATATCAATCAGTATGGCTCTCGTATCTACAAGAATTTATTATATTTTTTGTTTCTTTTATAGATCGTATGCATTTGATGTTGAAATATGCATACATATACCTGTGTAAATAATTATTTTTGCTTACGTCAACAGAACATTAACAAAGACCTCATAAGATTTATTTTCTTTTTTCCACACACTCTTATTTATGTATAAACTCACTATTTCTCAATGCTTTTTTGAAAATCTATTCTCACTTATATTCACGCTTTGGGCCGCCATCATCTCTGTTAAATAAGCAATAAAATACGTTCTTAAGTCTACTTGATCTTACTATTGTGTCAGTAAATAGTATACAGTAAACCTATTTCTTTAAGTTTCTTCAAAACTGCTTTCTGAAATTCAGTTAGCATGCTATATTAAAACTGAACGCTCTTAGCTTATTCTCCATTTATGTCCGTCACAGTCAGTAGTGTGAGTTGTGTTTTCCCAAGTTGATCTTAATATAAAACAGTCTGTCTGAAGATAAAACTGCAATGTCGACAGTTTGTATTGAGATGTATTTTCAGAAGGTCGTCCCCCATCATCCAATTCATGCGTGTTCAAGAGCGAGTAGCAGCTGCGTTAGGGTACGGTTGTTATACAGGGTGACTTCGAAGTTATTATTATTATTATTATTATTAAACAACAAATTTGAGTTGAGTACAAGTACTATAAACTCAAACACAAAAATAGATAATAGTGTACAGACAAAAGAAATATAACAATTTGACAATCTTAGCACTCATGAAGTAGACATATACAGAATGGGAACAATATGTTAAGCACTGCGGTGTCTATCGTAATTGTTTTTGAAACTGTTGACGGATTCCGAGTTCACTACATAAGATGCATGCATCGAAGACACGGTTTGAGATGAAGCGCTGACGACAGTTGTGTCATTTATTTTAACAGTGAGTAGATCTGATCAAAAGAAATGTTTTTTCCTTTACCATTTTTCTGGTAAAATTAAAGTAACAAAGTTATAGCCCTTTGGAAGTTTGAGTACCGCCCTATCTCAATAATAATATTATGTGCTCGTGTTTGGCAACAACGGATATAATCCGCCTTATCGGTTCATCGCATCGGAAACCAAAAAGCGAAAGAATTTGGAACGATGTTTTTACAATTATTTTATTCAGTTGTATACAGTCAGTGTCAGTCGGTAACGCGTGAGTGAATAGTGGTGTCTGTTGCGTGGCTCAAACGAAATAAAAAATGGCACATGTTTACGAAAATGCTGAACTTGTGGACATGATTCTTATTTACGCGGCATCACGGATTTATGCGGATCGGTTTCCCAATCGAGTGCAACCAACCCCTCGTGCCTTTGATAATGTAGTGCAAAGGGCTCGTAAATCAGGTGACTTAAGACCTCACAGGGGAGGCCGCACGATCAAATACAGGTCCGCACTGAAATACTTGTCGGGGGGATACTTTATAAAACAAGGTAACATTTTTTTTTTATTTTTTTTTTATTTTTACACACATATTTTGGTTTAACTTCCTTCTACAATCATTATCTGAAAATTAATGACTCAACTTCAAAGTCACCCTGTATGTAGATGCGAATTTTGTTCTAATCGGCATGGGTATTACGTGTCTTGGAAAGTGACATTTTGTCGATTTTTTGACATTTCGTAGCGACTTTTGTGACATTAAACCTGAGCGAACAGCGATCATAGCGAGCAAACGAGGAATGAACTATTTGCACACCAAAAACTACCAAGTCTCCAAGATGACATTTTGTCGTTTTTTTTTATGTTGTTTACATAATACCCCTGCAGTCCTATTACTGTCATACAGTGTGTAAACGTTATGGTAGTTATTATTCAAATGGGTAATAGGGAGGTCAAAACAAGTCAAAAAGTTCATATGACCCATGGTCATAGTTTACAACTTTAAGTGCTTTATATCGACCACAATCACCACAACCTTACTTATTTTTATAATCTAATCTAAAACGTTTTTAAATTGGGTAATTAAAAAATAAATGGCATTAAGTTTTTCTAAGTTAAGCCAAAATTTGTAGTCAGTAAGTAAGCAAGTTTCATTAAATTGAATATTTAAAACACACATGACAACAGCGCGTCGGTCATCATCACTCTTATCGAACCGGCAATCGATCGCAAACGGTAACAGTGGTTAGTATGTTGTTTTGTTTTTGTTCGCGTACGTGGTCGTGTTGATTTACAATGTTCTCGAATGAAGAGTTCGGCGACATGTTAGTTTACGGTGAAGCTCGTCAGAATTCAAATCTTGCAGCTCAAATTTATCGCGACGGATTTCGCCAACGGGTGCACCCAGACAGAAGGACATTTGTGCAAGTGAACCAAAGACCGCCCAACTAGCAAAGTAGTGCTATAAGCTTAGTAAAAGAACCGTTCAGCCATAAAAGCTCTCTATTGTTGTTGCCTGAACACCAAAATGCTGGCTTAATGTTGTGTGGAATGCAAATTTGCTTTCTGCAACATATTTGCTCTAAAATGAGGTGTTTAAAATATTCTTATAGCATAGTTACACAACACCTTATAGGACAAATTTTTAACTGTTGTATAAACGTTTATACAACTATTTGTTTTAAGACAAACAACGCATGCATATTGGTTGAAAAGGTTTTATCAACCGTTCAAACTGAAGATATAGATCTGGTACAAATTCTAGGTAAATCATTCGACTCTGTCAGTATTTCATTTCAGACGTTTGTCAAATTGTTGTATAACACCTGCAGGCAACACCAAAATATTCTAATAAACTAAAGACAACATGGACGATGCCATGATTATAGACAACCATCCGCCATGTTGGGCAAACATTTATTCCTCTATTTGATATTAAATAATTATGTTTCAGTTCGAAATTACAGATATAAAGTGATAAACATTAGTGTAATTGTGTCTAAATATAGGATTTGTGGAAGATTTAACGCAGATAAGTTAAGTTTTCCAACTTAAAAATCTAGACATACTTTTGATCATTATCAAAATATGAATCAAATACGAATCCCGTAGAAATTGCGTAACTACTTTGCACGATAATCACAATAAGATTTGCTGCGCAAGTAATTCAATAACCCTATATCACAGTGTAGAAGTTTATCATATACCTGTGTATGAAATTCACAATGGCCGATATGTAAGTAAACAAGATGACTGTAATGTTATAATTCTTCACTTCGTCTATACAATACATAAGAACTAGTTTGGTTGCAATAAAGTAGAATCACGTAACAGAATAGTTGTATAGTTGACAAAAACTGAATCTTGCACTGACGCAAATGTCCTAAAGCGGCTGCAAGAGGCTTACACTTTTGTTGTATTACTGTTACCTGCAACCCTTATACAACCTCTTAAATGACTGAAGTGTCCTATTAGGTGTGGCCATTTCGCTTGTATAGCTGTTCTAAGAGGGTTTTGCCAATGTTCTTACAGTATACAATGCTGTGTAAGGAATACTGTATAATCATTCTTGCAACTCTAATAGGAGTGATAATTGTTAGTTGGGCGAGATACAGGAAGTGTTCAGCCCACTAATATTCGCAATCGTGAAAGACAGGTTACTGTAGAGCAGGAGGAACAAATTTTAAATATTGTGGAAATCAATGCAGATATCAGCACTCGGAAATTAGGCCGCCGCGTAGGACTATCGCATACCATAGTCCATAGAATCCCACGGGAAAATTTGCTTTATCCCTACCATGTACGAGTGCAGGCCTTGTTACCAGAAGACTACCCTCGCCTTGATAGTCATTGCGGCCCAAGAAGAAAGCTACTAGTTAGTATGATGAAAATTTGAGACGAGTATGTATAAAGATGTCATCTTTTCGAAACGTACCCAAAACTTTCCAGAAACTTTATTTGGTTGATAGTAAGGAAAATATTCTAAAAATAGTTGAATAGCGCACCAAGGTCATGGTTCATCCTCAGGTAAACTTCATTCAATATTTCCAATGTTTGCGCCGAAATAAAAACAAATAAGACACATACATTATTCAAGGTATACAAACTACGAAGGCTGTAATAACATCACAACTGGTACGCCAGCTGGCATGCTTCCAAACACATCAGAGCACTATACACGAATGTTAATGTTATTTCAGGATTTGTCTGACTGAATGTCTGATAGTTGGGGGCAAAGCCAGGTAAAAGCAGACTTAGAAAATGGGAGCGTTATCAGCGCTTATTCGAGATGCCAACTGCGGAGATTAAAATTAGAAAAGTATTTGCAAAAAAGCAATTTCAGGTTGCCTTGAATATCAGCGAAAGGGACAACTGTTGTTTTAGTGTAAAATCGACCTGTACACCGCCTACTTACTATTTAGACAAAAAATTGCATCAAGTAGATTGACTCTGTAGGTACTTCCTACGCCTTCATTGGAGGTTTCAAACAAAAGAGACGCACCCCTATTTTTGACTTTCCTGGTATACTTTTTGAAAAGCGCGTCAATTTTTATTTTAGGAGGATGTTTTTTCACTATACAGGGTGGCGCATCGAAAACGAAACAAACGCATTTACTGGCAGCTCAGTTTTTTTTTGTGAAAAACTCTCAGACCCGTCGATTTTGTTTTCGAGAGGGACACAAGTTTGGCAAAAAATCACGTTAGCACGTGCATCCCCCTAAGCGGGGGTGACACCACCCCCAAAATCTTAAATGGAAAAGGGGTTCGAGTGATACCTTATTTTAAAGGTCTTTCAATTCCCTTTATAATGATATAAAATTAATGTACTTCAGTTCAGTAGTTTAGAAGATTTATTGATTTAAAGCTTAAACAAAACTAATACATCATCATTAGTGGAGATCAATACATTTGGTAGCAAAGTAATTTAAAAATAAAGAATGAACTGACCCGTTAGGCAAGTGAATGTTGAAAATGGCCACCATGACTCTCCATGCAATAATAAAGATTTTGCTCAAAACTTTGCCGCACATTTTGCATTATTTGAGTAGTAATTTGAAGGCACTCATTCACAATTCTTTGTCGCAGGTCGTCTAATGATGTTGGCTGAGTAGCATAGATTTTGCTTTTTAAATGACCCCACATAAATAAATCCAAAGGTGATAAATCTGGCGATCTTGGGGGCCATTCAATGGTACCTCTTCTACCAATCCATCGATCTGGAAACGTCTGATCTAAATATTGTCGAACACGTAATGCGTAATGTGGTGGGGCACCATCCTGTTGGAACATCAACCTATTCGCAATGTACTGCCGATCATTCTGATTTTCAATTATGGCTGTTAATGCAGGATCTATGGCGTCTTCCAGTAATTCCAAATACATTTCACCGGTCAAATTTCCAGGTAAGCAAAAAGGACCAACTAAATGGTCGCCAAAAATACCAGCCCAAACATTTAATTTTTGTGGCTGCTGTGTATGAACCTCATGATAAATTCTGGGATTAGAATAGGACCAATATCGGCAGTTATGACGATTTACTACGCCATTTAAGAAAAAGGAACATTCGTCGGAAAAGCAAGTGTTGAATAGAAAATGTTCATCGTTTATAATTCGTTCACTCATATCTTCACAAAATTGTAATCGCCGATCAAAATCGTCTTCATTAAGTTCTTGTACCAGGTGAATTTTATACGGATGAAAACTATGGGCCTTTAGAATCCGTTGGACAGTACGTCGACTAACTCCACACACAGTCTCCAATTTGCGGGTGCTTAACGTAGGATCTACATAAACTTGCCCTAAAACCCCCACTTCTATTGCTTCGTTCCTTATGGGATTTTCAATGTTGCGTTTTTTATTGGCGACTGACCCAGTTTCCCGAAATTTACCTACAGCTTCTAGAACATATTCTCATGTCGCTCATTAAATATACTAAGTGACATATAAATCCGAACACCCAGTTTAAATGGTCTTATTTTAATAAAATTTTGTATATGTATTTAATGAAGCATAATAAGTAAATGATAAAAATTTCAAAATGATTGCACTGCTTTAAAGCCCTTTGACCTTTAATAATGTGTGGATGCACCCTGATGTGCTACGCATTCTCCAACGCGCCTAGGCATGCTTCTGATCAGGTGGTCAATGTCCTCCTGTGGTATCTCGTTCCAGGCAACCACCAACTCCTCTCGAAGTGCTTCTAGAGTCTGAGGAGGACGTTGCAAATTGAGCAATCTCCTACCCATCATATCCCACACGTGCTCAATTGGGGATAAGTCGGGAGATCTTGGTGGCCATGGTAACAATGTGACATCATTATGTTGAAAGAAGTCTATTGTGACTCTTGCAACATGTGGTCGGGCATTATCTTGTTGTAAAGTTGGATCTGCCAGGGTGTCAAGATAGGGTACAAGATGGGGTTCTAGAACTTCGTGGATATAACGCTGCGCGTTCATGTTACCTCTGATGAAGATTAAAGGTGACCTGGAACCATAAGCTATAGCACCCCACACCATAACTCCAACAGTGTGATGAACATGTGGAACTGTGGATTCCTCCTTTCACGACGTCTCCTTCTAACCCTGGCACGACCATCGTGCATGCCTAAACAAAATCGAGACTCGTCACTAAAGACAACACTGTTCCATTCCTGATCCCAGAGTGACCGTTGTCTGCACCACTCAAGGCGATTACGTCGGTGTTCTCGAGTTAAAGGGAGGATCCAGTGTGGCCGGTATGAAAACAAGCCAAAACTTGGTAAACTCGGTAAACACTTAGCATGCCAATAGGTCTTCCATGTTCTGCAAACCATTCATTTGCAATGGACCTGGTAGTCGAGAAACGGTCCCTTAAGGCCAATAACCTTAGGCGGCGATCTTCACGGTCTGTTGTTCTACGGCGGCGTCCAGTGCCCCTTGCTCTTTGCGTACGGCCTTGTCGAAGCCATGCCACAACACCTAACCACAGTGTCTACACTTCTTTGCACTCTAACTGCAATTGCCCGAAAAGAAAGTCCAGCTTCCCGAAGTCCCACTATACGGCCCCTATCAAACTCAGTGAGTTGACGAAATCGTACAGATCTCCGTACTCTAGGCATCGTAACCGATCGTAATGGATGTCAAGAACCAAAATCCGCCAACGTTGATTCTTTACTGCGGCTGAAATATTCATTTTTAGAGCGTTAGTGAATTAAAAAAAAAGCAGTATAAAAACCGGAATGTCCAACTGATAAGGCTGAAAAATTTTTCACTTGTTATTTACAGTAAGATAAATTCATTTACCAACTTTTATTAAAATAAAACCATTTAAACTGGGTGTTCGGATTTATATGTCACTTAGTATATTTCTGCTGTTCTATTAGCGCACTGATTATTTCCGAAAAATATTTCGATAATTTCAACTCTTTCTGCTGTGGAATATACCATGGTTAATTTATGTAATAAAGCGTTACAAGTTATTTCAGCAACAAAGTTTGGTCAAATCAATCGCAAACTATGTACTAAATTCCTATTTGAAATAAGTACGAGATATTACCTTATCTTTCTTCAAGAAATAACTTTTTTGCCATAAAAAAAAACGCTTCAATAGCTATTTTCAACAACAAAATGATAAACAAACCATGGACGTAGTGAAGAAAGGCATTTACTTATTAAGTAAATTCTTTTGTTCAAATTTCTTCTGAAAGTAGTACAAACTAATCTGATGTACCTACTTTAAGCTTTAAATCAATAAATCTTCAAAACCACTGAACTGAAGCTCATGTATTTTACATCATTATCAAGGGAATTGAAAGACCTTTAAAATAAGGTATCACTCGACCCCCCTTTTCATTTAAGGTTTTGGGGGTGGCGTCACCCCCGCTTAGGGGGCTGCACATGCTAACGTGATTTTTTGCCAAACTTGTGTCCCCCTCGAAAACAAAATCGACCGGTCTAAGCGTTTTTCAAAAAAAAACTGAGCTGCCAGTGAATGCGTCTGTTTCATTTTCGATGCGCCATCCTGTATAATTAGCGGACACACCGACAGACAAACAGACCGACGGAAATCAGTGACGTGGTTTGTCGTGATGTAAGTGTCACATAAAATCTCAAAAACGAACATCTGATTTTCAAAATTTTTCACGATTACAATATTTCCTCGCCCTGTGGCGTGGAAAGTAAAAACGTAGTCAAGTAGGTGAACTCGATACCTTCAAATTCCCATACAGCAGGATTCAAAAAACAGAGGTTGTACTCCTACGGTAGAAAGTATGTATATTCAAAGATAACACAAAAGGTTCATGTAAAAATAGGTCCTAAAATTGACCATTATCAAGAGGTTGTCAATGATACAGGGCGTTCCTTAATGATATGCGTATATTTAAGGGTGTGAATCTACATGAAAAATTAATGTTAGTTTGCTTTATAAACTATGGTCCAAAAGTGTTTCCTAACAAAAACTCGTTGTGTTTTAGGGAAAAAAGGGAAATTAATTAATATTTTCAGAACCGCTTCAGATATTTCACTGATATTTAGTACGTAGTGAAAGTTAATAAAGTTGCATATTTTTCAGTGCAAAAATAATTTTTAGCTTTAACAGTGGCGTGCGTACGGGTATTGACTTCAATGTTTTCTTAGAAAAAAATGGTACGCCAATGGTTTTTTGCCAAATAAAAATTACACGCCTTGGAAAATCAATGGGAAGTAATACCTGTATTCTTAAAATATGGTGAGGATATAATAAAAAATCCCCTAAAATTCTCCAAACAATTTGATGGCAAATATTTAAGTGTCTAGCGATCTTCCTCGTACTCGTTACAGGATGTTCTTCGACTTCATGCAGCACTGCGTCCTTAATTTCGGGTGTTCTCACACTTAGATTTCTACCTTCAGATGTTCCTTTTCGGACAGAACCAGTTTCAACAACACCACGATTAATATTAGCAAAAGTTCGACTATCTGGCAAAGCACGATCGGGATATCTCTGGTGATAAATCCGTCTGGCTTGCTCACCATTACCGTCGGCAAGGCCATATACGTAATGCATTTCCGCCATTTCTGCATTTGAATAACTCACCATTATTAACAAGATTGTAAAAACTAAATAATGAAAATATTTCACAGCGAACAGATTTATTGCTAATTTTCTCGGACAATAGAACGGTTTTTATTTTTTTACTCAAAAATGGCGCATCGAAGGAAAACAATCCAAGAGAGACCATTTGTTTTAAATTGAACGGGGAATTCAAAAATAGTTTTTATTTGGCAAAAAACCATTGGCGTGCCATTTTTTTCTTAAAAAATATCTAAGTCATTACCCGTAAGCACGCCACAGTTAAAGCTAAAAATTATTTTTGCATTGAAAAATATGCAACTTTATTAACTTTCACTACTTACTAAATATCTGGAAATATTAATTAATTTCAACACCCCGAGTACCTATTATTACACAATCTAGTAGTTCACACGCTTATCGCGCTTCTTTCTCGAACATATTACAACGTCAGTCAAATTTGAATCTATCGTACATCTTCTTCTGTAACTGTCAATATACTCCAGTGTTTATCCAACACTTTGAGAGCACAAAACATTCAAGATGCATGCATTCCAGAAAATAATATTCATCTCGATTTTCAAAGAAATGCAAGAAGTTTAGCGGAAACTTAAATGAAAAACAAAAGACAATCGTCGGCATGTCCGCAATAAAAAAACGGGAGCGGAAACAAAAGGATTGGTAACCCGAGCGATGTACATTTCTGCTTATTGGCTTCGTCATTTTGATTTCCGACAGCCTGTCTGTTTATCTCTCTACCGTAACCTTAGCAACTACGACATCGATTTTGATGGCATTCGTAGTGTACGTGGTCGGCTAGATCGGTATAAGTCCTATCCAAATTCCGCGAGTCTCTTCCATCAGCATTAAGAAGAAGATGTGAGTAGAAAATAGTCGTGTCCAGCATAAAAAGCGGCGGGTAAATCGATTTTCCACGAGATGACGGCGAGATTCAGCACGCGTTTCAATCAGATTTGCTGGGTCGAGCCGCTCTTTTTCCATTTCCCGTTATTGTTCCACTCATTTGCTGGAGGCACAAAAGCTTTTAGAGATTAGCATCGGCGTAGCTACTCCAAAGCAATTGTGGGGCTTTTTCATAATTGTACGATCAATCCGATCCAGACCGACAAAAATTGCTGAAATTAACGCGAAACTATTGACAACTATATTGACAATTTGAGGATTATTTATGTTTTGATTAGTTATTTGTTTGTTGTATTCCATGGTCTGCTTCTATTAATTGACTTTTTCGTATATATCCATTTAAACAAAAATGTGGCTTTTGTTATTAGCATTACTTACTTACCTTTAAGCGATATTGAGTAATATTTTTGGAAAGGGTGATTTTATTCTGGTGAAAGAATTGCAGAAAAATTAGTTTTAAAAAATAAAAATTTAAGGGATTTCCTTATAAAATTTTCTTTCACCTAAATTTTAGGCTAGTAACAAGATATCGAGTGCACGTATTGTTGTGAAACTTTGAATTTAAGTTTACTAAAGAGTGCGGTTAAGATTCAGTACTGACGTTCGATCCGCGCGGCCTACTATGTTTCTATATGCAAAACTTAATACATCCCTCGTACCAGTGCATTTGATTTTTTTGAAAAAATTAACCATTTCTATCGAAATGTCGAAAACTTCAAATATTACAACATTTGTAACCCCCTTTCCAACTAGCCCAAGTTTGTTAAAATCGGCTCAGCCGTTTCGAAGATACAAGGTGTTTTTTATTTATTTATTTTTAGAGATACAGCAAAAATTGTCAAACAAAAAAGGTTCAGGTTATGCTCGAATTTAAAGTTCAGGTATTTTTTTGTTAGGTTAATATGGCGGAATTCACAGAAACATCACTTAAAATTATTTTTCGGGTTTTTCTCTTTGCATTTTAAGTAAGAATTTTTTTGCCGCAAGCCTCGCATTCTTAGTTGGTCAAATAACACCCAAAAAACATAGTATCTCATTTTCGAAATATACTAAGTGACATATAAATCCGAACACCCAGTTTAAATGGTTTTATTTTAATAAAATTTTTTATAAGTACTTAATGAAGCATAATAAGTAAATGATAAAAATTTCAAAATGATTGCACTGCTTTAAAGCCCTTTGACCTTTAATAATGTGTGGATGCACCCTGATGTGCTACGCATTCTCCAACGCGCCTAGGCATGCTTCTGATCAGGTGGTCAATGTCCTCCTGTGGTATCTCATTCCAGGCAACCACCAACTACTCTCGAAGTGCTTCTAGAGTCTGAGGAGGACGTTGCAAATTGAGCAATCTTCTACCCATCATATCCCACACGTGCTCAATTGGGGATAAGTCGGGAGATCTTGGTGGCCATGGTAACAATGTGACATCATTATGTTGAAAGAAGTCTATTGTGACTCTTGCAACATGTGGTCGGGCATTATCTTGTTGGAAAGTTGGATCTGCCAGGGTGTCAAGATAGGGTAAAAGATGGGGTTCTAGAACTTCGTGGATATAACGCTGCGCGTTCAGGTTATCTCTGATGAAGATTAAAGGTGGCCTGGAACCATAAGCTATAGCACCCCAAACCATAACTCCAACAGTGTGATGAACATGTCTTTCAACAAAAAACTGTGGATTCCTCCTTTCACCACGTCGCCTTCTAACCCTGGCACGACCATCGTGCATGCATAAACAAAATCGAGACTCGTCACTAAAGACAATACTGTTCCATTCCTGATCCCAGAGTGACCGTTGTCTGCACCACTCAAGGCGATTACGTCGGTGTTCTCGAGTTAAAGGGAGGACCCAGTGTAGCCGGTATGAAAACAAGCCAAAACTTCTCATTCGTCGGTAAACACTTCGCATGCCAATAGGTCTTCCGTGTTCTGCAAACCATTCATTTGCAATGGACCTGGTAGTGGAGAAACGGTCCCTTAAGACCAATAATCTTAGGCGGCGACCAACTTTTATTAAAATAAAACCATTTACACTGGGTGTTCGGATTCATATGTCACTTAGTATATTTTGCTGTTATAATACTTCCTCCACCAGTATATGTGGGTAGTACAATAGTAGAGACAAAACATGCCTCTAGGAAATGTTCATATCCGCGGCCAGAAGAACTCTAGCCGCGGCACTGTACTCAACAATAAGCGGCTTTAGATCTCCGATTGCAAAAATAGGTCTTATACGATTTCAATAGATCCATATAGGTCCTGCAATCCGGGTTATATTTCCACTGAAATATACCTGGTCTTCGTAAATATCTGCTGCAGTGTTAAAAAATTTCACATGTCATCTTGATCTTTAAAAAATATTTGAATAACAAATTCTCTGTTCTTCATCTACGGCGTCGTCAAACAAAAATAAGACAGAGATCTCATCTGTCAAATACCATAAATTTTGGCATAACTTCTGTAAAGCTTCTTTTGAAATGGTTTTGTCAATTCTTTCGTAAGCCTTCATTGCCTTTAAAAAGTTTATATCCTGGTTAGGTGCTTTTACCGCTACGGTTTCACGTATGTTGTCACGATGAACAGGCAAATATCTAACAGAGCTGCCTTATCCTTATTAAAAAGTTTGAGCTGGGTACTTATTAAAGCTATTTTTAATGAAAAGATTGCTCTGACCATCGATCAAGCCTGATGTATGGCGCGTGGCGGTCTAATCTTCAATTTTTTCTCTGTATCTCCGCCAAGAAATAGTATTGAAAGTTCTATCAATTCTTGAAACTTAAAAAGTAACCGAGAATTAGGAGAGACTCGGGCATAGTGGACATCCCATCATTACCAGCTAATTAATATAATACGAGGGACAATTGAAAATAAATCTATCTATCCGTGTCAAATAGTGGCATGGGTAACCTTCAGGCAGCAGCGGTGGCCGCAGTAGTACGAGCCCCTTCCCACTTCAAGATTTGTAGCAAAATATGACGAAACTATTTACTTCTAAAACAATTTATTTTCTCAAAAACATTTTAGATACACTCTAGTCGTAAAAAATACATATTTGAAATCACTTAGACCTATAACTAATAGAACATCTGAACAAATAAACAATGTGGGAATAAATGCGCGAAGATAACAAAGCAACTATTGAAAGATTACCATTGGGTAACATCACCTTTATTTTTTATTACGGCTGAAATTCTTTGGGGCATAGTGTTAACCAAGTTTTGGCAAAAATTTGGTGTAAAACAATCCCATATTTCTTGAAGCTTTTGTCTCAGTTCGGTGATTGTACGAGCAGGATGTTGTCGTAGAACCTTTTTCATCTCGAGCCACAAAGTTTCAATAGGTGACAGATCTGGACTGCTAGAAACCGATTTCAAAAGTGGTACATTATTTTCTTCCGTCCATTTTATAGTCTTTTTTGTGGTATGGCACGCTGCACCATCTTGCTGAAACACAAAATCTTGGCCGGATGTCAAACATTCTTCCATCACTGGTAAAAGAGATTCTTCTAAAATTGCCAAATATTTGTTTGTATCCACATTTCCATCAATAAAATGAAGTTTTCCTACTCCTTTTGATGACATAGTGCCTCGACCATACTGGATACTGGAAATTTCACTTTTCTCTTCAGACAGTCAGATTTTTCTTTTGCAGTGGAGTTAATAGTGGTTTTTCTTTGGCCTATAAACAAGTTGTGCAACTTTAGGGTTTTTACTTCACTTTTTTTATAAGAAAACTTACCTTGCAAGTGCTAAATCCCAGTTTATGGGCCTCTCTATGAGTTGTGGACCTCGAAATTCTCCTTCCAACAGCGTCACTCCACAGAGCACTTAATTGTAGATAATTGGTACGCCTGTTTTTCACGATTATTCTTCTTAATGCTCTTCGGTCGGCATTTGTGATATTACTTTTTTTCACATATCGTGGTTTAATATTAACTGAACCAGTTACGTTATATCTTCTAACAATATTTCTCACACTGTACCGCGATAAGTCTAACAAAGTTGCAATTTCTGAGTTTGATTTCCCAGAATTAAAAAATTTAATTATCAGTAGAAGTAGAAAACAATTCTTGAGATAATGGTTGCCGTTTATGAGGATGATACACCATCATTATTACACATTGAACTTTTGGTCGAAACACTTTCGTTGGGAGCGTGAATCCACAGAAGACGATCCTAGAGAGCCCAAAACAGCAACAAATGATGAAATGACTCAAAAAGCTGAAGCCATGGTTGTCGAAGATCGTCGTGGGAAGATCTCTACCATTCGTATGTCATTGAATATATCCGAACCCAGCAGAATAACCATCTTGCACGACAATTTGACATCAGTAAGGTGCCACCTGGGTGGGTTCCACGACTGTTAACACCTGAACAAAAATTGCGCTTGATGAAAATTACATTTTGTCATTTGGAAACTTTGGCCACTGATTCTGACCTTTTGGCACAAATTGTGATGGGCGACGAGACGTATATGTGCATCACTGGTGTTCTGAAACTAAAGCAGAATCCCAACCCAGTGGGTTCATAAAGGGTCTGTCCTCCCCCCCACCAAAAAGGCAGAGACGCAATCCTCTGCTAACGTGATGGCAACGATTTTTTGGAACATGATGAACATCATTCTCATTGAGTAAATGCCAAAAGGGACAACAATGAATGCGGACGTCTATGCGAAGCCGCTGAAAAATTTACGTACAGCAATCAACCAGAAAAGACCCGATTTTTCCAATCGATAAGTGTTTCTGCTGCATGACAATGCGACCGTGCATAATGCAATACTTCATTGTAATAGATCGTCCTCCCTACAGTCCGGATTTTCTCGGTCTGACTTTTATCTCCTTAGATTACACTGGACAACAAATTTTAGTTTTTTAATTGTATCTTGTGGGAAAAGTGCACTTCTTTGTTAATTTTGGGGCGCTGAATCCAAAAATGACAATGAAATAAAAAAATTAGTTGCGGTTTAGAAAAAAGACTTTTTATTTTTAAGGATATATCAAAAAAAGTAACAAGATTCATATACTTATAAGAATCACTATATGCGCTGTCTTTTTGCTGTTCTTTTATGGATCGTTTCTGGAGCATCTCTACCAAGAGTCCAACAGTAGTCTGCAAGCATGGAAGGATTCCACTTTCCCTGGTACCTTTTTTCCATTGTTGAAATATCCTGATGAAAACGTTCGCCGTGCTCATCACTTACGGCTCCGCAATTGTCAGGAAAAAAGTCCAGGTGTGAGTGTGGGAAATGTATCTTAAGAGACATATTACAGCCCATCTTTTGATACGATGACAGCATATTTTTGACAAGGGTTTTATAGTTGTCAGCTTTTCTATTTCCCAAGAAATTAGTGACCACCAGTTTCCAAGCAGTTTTTTCAATACCTGTTAAAGTGTTTTCAAACTGTGTATCTTTCAAAATATTTCGAATCTGTAGCCCAACAAAAATACCATCTTTAACCTTTGCCTCACTTAGTCTTGGAAATTTCTGACGCAGGTATTGAAAAGCTGACCCATCTCTATCTAATGCCTTGACAAAGTTTTTTGTTAGGCCCAACTTGATATGCAGTGGTGGTAATAACATTTTTTTTCGAATCTACTAATGGCATATGCTGTACATTTTTTTGACCTGGCTCTAGGAATTGACGAACAGCCCAGTTTTATCTGGTGTAATGAAGTGCCTTTGCCCGACTGTCCCATTCACACAAAAAACAGCAAAACTTTGTGTAGCCTAGCTGCAGCGCAAGTAAAAGTGCAACAACTTTCAAATCGCCACAAATATGCCATTAGTGCTCATCGTATTTTATGCATGTCAATAGGTACTTCATATTGTCATATGATTCTTTCATGTAAACTGCACACCCTACAGGAAGAGATGGTAAAATATTTCCAATATGCAACAACACTGCCTTTAAACTCAATGTTGAACTGTCTATAAACAATATCCATTCTTCTGGGTTATAGTTTATATTTAAAGCCGCCAGTAAGCCGTTAATGTTACTGCAGAAAACCAAATTATTCTCCACATTCTTTGTGGCGTTTACGAAAAACACATACCGAAACATCGTCTTCTAACAAGTTCCACTGCTGCAGTCTTGATCCAAGTAACTCTGCCTTACATTTTGGAAGTTCTAAATCTCTTACAAGATCATTTAATTCTGACTGTATTATTTTGTGCGGTTGGTGACATGACGTGCTCGGTATAAAATCAGGATCTCTTGACGTTGATGGCATATCTTCTTCCTGACGAATCACTCGATCGCCATGATCTGATTCGTTTTCTGATTCGCAAGTGTAGGATTCTGGGGGTTTTGGAATAGGATTTTCGTCACTGTGAGGGACAGTTCTCATCGCAGATGGTATGTTTGGGTAGTTAATAACCGATTTTTTTTTCTTGGACATATCTGTGGCTTGTCCAACACAAGGTACCATGCAAAAGTAACAATCATTAATATGATTTGTAGACTCTCTCCAAACCATTGGGACAGCAAAGCGCATAGACCGTTTTTTGCCATTTAACCAGCTCCTCAGACTTGAAGCACATGTATTACAGCAGATGTGGGGTGCCCACTGTTTGTCTTGATCACCTAGTTTACAACCGAAATAAAGCTGATATGCCTTTGTTATTAGTGGAGTAATAGACCGTCTCTGAGACGCAAAAGTCACATCACCACACACGTAACAAAACTGATCTGGATTGTTTACACACTTTCGAGACATCTTGCATGAACGCTGTCGGCCAACTGAGAAAAAAATGGCTAATATGAAACAATATAATGTACACGTATGTATAACGTAACACAATCATGCCGATTACATCATCTTTCCTCGCCGAATATAAAAATGTAGCACGTGCATTCTTGTGAATTACAGTATATTAACACTGTCACAGCAGGAACACATATAATTACCGTATCTCTAAAACTTGAACTAATATTGAAAAAATAAGTTTCATTCCGGTTTTAGCACATTAAAAATAGTAATATTTTGTTGATTTTATTTAGGTAATTTTTTGGCTGTTGATCAGTGACTGAAGAAAAATATTCGAGTACCTAGAAGCACCCTTGAATGACTTTTCGGAGAGTCAGTTATTGAAAACTGAAATTATCAAAAAAACCGTCTTCTATTTCATGGCTAGGTAGAATTCTTTTCTAGTGTCCGTAGTATTGAAGAAAATGTCTGAAATTATTCTTTATTCATCCGTCTACAAAACACTAACAATAATTCTAATACAGCTATCAAGCATACATTCAACAGAAAATAAAGAGAATATTCCCTTTTCCTGTACCCCAGAGTAAAGTAAATACATATCGCAATTGAATAGGAACTCAATCTGAACCTTCTTTATGTTACCACTGATAGCATACATCTTAGAGGTTACTTTCTTTGTTTGTAGTTTTACACAAATTGACTACATTTTCAAAATATTCACAAATTGTCGGCAGCAAAATACAAATTTAAATTTTAAATGGGGATACGGAGAAATAGAATATCCACTTTACTTTATTAGATTTGACCGGAGTCACTTATCCGGAGTTTTCTTCTCTACCAAAGCCATTGATACAAAGCCGTTTACGCAGGCAGTATAAATTTGGGTCTACCAGCAGAACAAATCACTCGGGATTCTATCCTTTTTTGGAAAAGTGTAATTTATTGTGTGGTAACCAAATAATCACTAGCATATATCCATTCACTGATTGTCGATTATTATTGGGAGAGCAAGGGCGGACTTGAAAGGGGTGAGGGAACCCCCCCTGGACGCCCAGGTTTGTCATTGGTGTGACCACCTCTACGCAGTGGCGTAGCTACCTTGGGTGGCACCCGGTGCGTGCAGATGTTGGTGGTGTCACCCCATCGATATTCAAAAGCAATAAATTTTATATCATTTATAAACGTCATAGATCATTTAATATACAGGGTGTCCGCAAAGTTGGGGTTTTCCTTTACACGACGTGTAGATCTTGGAAACATAAGCAATTTTTCTTAGTACCATATACACCAATGTCTTAAGGGAACCGAGATAAAAGGCTCTGCAACATCAAAAATATCTGAATACCGTCCTGTAGCCACGCCCTGGGACATCACCGATTGGTACAAGGTCTCAACCCGACGGCAGAACTGGGTCGGGGTCAGTGTGTCAGGTCAGTATGCAACCTTCAACCGACGGTTACGGTCACGCATGTAGAGGTAATCGCGTAGACGAGAATCCCTCAACAAGCACTAGAGACGTGGCTAGAGAAGTGCAAGTATCAAAAACTAAAGTGTGGCAAACGCTGCGTGAAGAGGGGCTGTATCCGTTTCACGTCCAACGTGTACAAGCCCTTCAACCTGACGATTTTCCAGCAAGAGTGCGGTTTTGTGAGTGGTTGTTGCATCAACATGACAATAATCCGGACTTTTTGAAGTGCATATTGGTGACAGACGAATCTACGTTCACGCGTAATGGGGTGCATAACTTTCGCAACACTCATGTTTGGTCAGTAGAAAATCCGCACGCTGTCCGTCGGGCACATCTTCAACAAACATTTTCGGTGAATGTTTGGGCTGGCATGGTGAACAGTATGCTCATTGGACCATTTATTCTCCCATATCGATTGGACGGGATGCAATACCTAGACTTTTACGCAACATTTTGCCTTCCTTGTTAGAAGATGTGCCATTAAGTGTAAGACAATCAATGTGGTTTCTGCGTCTGTTCGGTAGCGCTTCAGCTGATTTCATTTTCTGTTGGAGCGCTATGATTTCGGGCAGAGACGTACTTAGCCCTTCTCGTCAACTGGAGAGTGAGTACTTTTTCCTTTATTTTTTTTTTACTTGGTCGCCCTCGTTTCACTACACATTACCTTTTATATTTCAAGGGCAGTTGTTTCTGAAAAGGAAAACCCCAACTTTGCGGAGACCCTGTATATACTTGAAATATTGAACAAATAACAAAACAATAAAAACTAAAACATTAAAAATATTATATATAATAGCTTTGACTGCTGCAAACATAGAAATAGCTTCATCAAAATTCATTGTTGCCCGCAATTAGTTTTTTATCAATTTTAGATTACAGAAATTCCTTTCACATGAAACTACCGACACGCTAACCGTCATGTACAATTTTAGTGCAATCATAAGATTCGGAAGAGATTCTGTAAAATCCCATTCTACAATAAACTTTAAAAAATCTAGACAAAACAAATCCGAAACTGTAACATTAGTCTGCTTTTAAGTTTCTCTGTTGTCTTGATCTCCAAAAGTAATTCTATTTTCTGACCTTATCATAAAAATCAGTAAATTTGGATGTAGCTAATTTCAGCTCTTCGGTATTCGCCAAAAGCAAAGTATTTCTTTGTACGATCTCGAACAATGAAGCTAGGTCTTAAAGAGACTTCTGGAGTTCAACTCTGAACCGGTTGAGACATTCCAACATATCTTTTTGAAGTTCTTCTTTCAGTGTGAGCCCTGCATCACTGGCCATCTCACCAACCACCGTTTTTTACGACGAAGTCGTCTTTCTGTTATATCGTAGTCTTCTGATTTTTTTGTAGCAACATCTATTGCCTCTTCCACAATGTGACGCCGTTTTCCTTCGATATAAAGACAAAGTGCCTCTATTTTTGTAGCAGTTTCGTCAAGAGTTAGGCCATTACTTTGCAATACAATCTGTGCAATTTGTACATTGTTCTTAAGGTTGAGTCACCGGGTTGGTGTCACCCCCCGAAAAAGCTGACACGCCTAGTGCACACAGCCCCGCCACCCCTCCCCTTGCTACGCCACTACCTCTACCCACCCCCCCCCCTGCCAGACAGATTCTTAAATCAGTCCAAGGCGGAGAGCAAAATTCGGTTACTGGTTACTATAAAATTTGCTTGACATATTTTTTCTACTTATATACCTATATTATAAACTTCAATCTCTATTCTAAAAAAGTCTGTTCAGATTTCTATTTAGCAAATATTTCTTATATTGTGTTTTGAAACTTGAAAGAGAAAGATTAAGGAACTGGTTGGGAATTGAATTAAATTGTTTAACAGCATTGTATGAGAATGATCGTTGAAACAATGCACTACTATGAAGCTGCATAGTTAATTTTTTTAAATATCTGACATTTATATCATGAACAGAATGTAGGAAAATTAAGCGTTCTCTTATAGAATCAGGTGAACCTGGAGTGTTTATAGTTTTTAATAAAAAACTAGAAAAATGGAGAGTGCGACGCTCATTCATTTTAAGCCATTTAATTTCTTTATACAAATGAGATATATGATCAAACCTACGCAGACCATAGATAAACCTGATGCACGCATTTTGCACCTTCTGAATCCGACCCCTACTTGCCTGATCTAAGCAAAACCCATAGACAAAATCGCAATAATTGAAATTGGAAAGAATTAGGGATTAACACAATTTTTTTTAGTGATCTGTTTAGTATGTGTCTGTTTTTATACAAAACTTTTAGAGAAAAAAATGATTTTTGCATAAGATGATCTTCAAATCTAAGCTGAGAATCTAAAACTATACCGAGATTTTTTGTACTTTCAACAAAATCCAATTTTGAATTATTAGCCATTATATTGAGATTAGCTTTCAAAAACTCAGTCTTAGATTTGTTACCAAACATCATTACATACGATTTTTCCGGATTAAGATTTTAGTTGTGACCTAATGAGAGATTGTTCAAGATGTCAATGTCCTCATTTATACAATTTTCGTAATATTTGTAATCCTCAATATCAAAAAAACAATAAACCTGGGTGTCATCCACGAAGGCCTGAACTTTACAAAACTTTAAAGGCGTAAGGACATCAGATGTATAAATTAAAAACAACAAGGGGCCCAATATTGATCCCCGAGGAACTCCCGATAGGATCTCCGCTTTGTCTGAGAAAGTGTCATTTGATAGAATCCGGGTGGGTGTCATCCCGAAAAAGCTGACACACCTAGTGCACACAGCCCCCGCCACCCCCTCCCCTTGCTACGACACTACCCCCCCCTGCCAGACAGATTCTTAAATCAGTCCAAGTCGGAGAGCAGGATAACAATAATGAGAATAATACTGATTTATATGTATACTTTATCTGAAGTCACTTGAAACACTGTGAAATACCGGGTGCGTTTTATATATCTATATTTAACACGCTCTGTTGCTGCAAACTCATGCTCTCATATGGTTAGTAGTAGGCATGTAACAGTTGATATCACTATTTTAAAATAGAGCAAGGGATGAGTGGAAGAGCACGCAGGTCGTGAACTCCCCCTTGAGATTCGAGAGCAATTATTCCTATTTGTTGAACATTATTTTTGTATGCATTGTCTCTTCGAATAAAGCCATTTATTATTATTATTATTATTATTATTAAAAATCGCCAAATTTCGCAGCAAATATCCCCCGTATAAGATCAAAGGCAGTTTCACCGGTCCACGTGGAGTAGAGCACGCCTATGCGTGGACATAGCCAATGAGAAAGCGTGTATTTCAGAGCTCCGAAAAAGTGCAGGTGGCTACTGAAAATTGAAACAGTTTAGCCAGTGCCGTGTAGCGGTGAATAAACGTGTTTTCTTTAGTCTGTCCGTGTTTTTTCATAGATTTTATTAGTTTGTGTGTTTTTGACTTTTGAATACTCAGTTTACTTGTTGATTTAATTGTTGTGTTGATTGTTCTTGTGTGTTCTAAATATGGCTCTTTGGAGACCTTGGGAAAATGCTCCAAGCCACGAGGAGATGGTTGATGAACCTGTGCAGGCAGAATTCTTTCATAAAGATTTAGAGGAACAGACCCAAAGAGTAATCCTAAATATGTATGATTGTTTGAAAAACGAAAATCCAGATTCCTCGCAAAATCAAATTTTAAACAGAATTTGTATCCTGACAAAAATCAGTCGGTCTACCATTTATCGGGTTATAAAAAGGGGAGATGTAGTCAACCATTCCTTCCACAGAAAGCGCATAGGGCAAAAATTAAAAAGAATAGACGTGGGTTTTCAGGAAGATATTCGTCGTATAATATACGGATTTTATAAAGAAAATTTGGTGCCCACGTTGGAAATGATACGGGATAAATTAAAAGATTATCCTGAAGATTTTTATAATTACAAATGCTTAGACTCACTGCACTGTATTGTAAAACTGTATGGTTTTCAATACAAAAAATTAGATAAAAGAATGGTGATTATGGAGTCGTCTCGAATCGTTGAATTGCGCCAAGAATTTTTGCACAAAGTTAAAATCTATAGAGAGCAGAAAAGAAATCTGATTTACCTGGATGAAACGTGGTATGATACCCATGATGTTGTGCAGTACGGCTGGGTTGACGATAGCAACAAGTGCATTTTAAATGCACCATGCAACCGTGGAAAACGAATCATTATTCTCCATGCTGGCAGTGAAAATGGATTTATACCTAATGCCTTGCTGTTATCTGCCAAAAATATCAAAGAATCATGTGCCGACTATCATGAGGACGTGACCTCCGACTTATTTGAAAAGTGGATAGAGCAGCAGTTACTACCAAACATTTCCCCAAATTCAGTGATTATTATGGACAATGCGCCATACCATTCCCGACAGAAAAACAAAATTCCGAATACAGGCACAAAAAAACAAGACATTATTGATTTTATGAAGGATAAGGGAATGGAAATACCACAAAAATCAACCAAAGCCATATTATTGGATCTTATTAAAAGACAAAAATTTGAAAAAGAGTATGTTGTTGACAATCTGCTTCAGCAAAATGGCCATGAAGTATTACGTCTACCTCCCTATTACTGCATTTTTAACCTGATTGAGCTGGTCTGGGCTGCTTTAAAAAAAAAGTAAGAAAACATAATCAGACCCCTTAATTAAGTGAATCGCTATTGGCCACAATAAGAGATGCAGTATCTCATATTGCTGCCACAGACCTATGGAAGCAGTGTTCTAGGCATATTATTGAAAAAGAAAATGAATATTGTGTTTCGCCTCCTGTAAATCCCGTTGTAATTCCTCTACAAAATGACTCTAGCGACAGCTCCGAAGGCGAGGATGATATATAAATACCTATAATGTGAGTCTTTATATACCTTTTTATATACCTACCTGCTATGTAAATATTTGCCTATGTCAAACGTTGGAATTCTGTAATTTTTCCATTTCTTAACTTTCAGTAAACATAAATTAAACTCCCAATATAAGTATTTTTTATCCCAAATCAAAAAAATAAGAAGATAGTAAAATCCATTTATTGTGATATAAAAACATTATTATTATCGTTCTAAATAAATCACCGCACGCCTATGATACGTCATGAAATTACAAAGGACGCGCCGACCAAAGGTTTTTATGCTATTTCAAGTGACTTCAGATATACTTTACACTCACACTTTTATAATAAATTTAACATATAAATAAAAAATTAACTCACAACATCAGCAGTAACCAAAAACATTCAAGATAAAATTTTAAATACTGTCAAAGAATAAAAACCTACTTTTAAAAATGATTCTGATCTTTTTATCTGTTCCGGAAGCTTGCCTCATATTGTTAGTCTGAAGATGTGGGGAGA
The DNA here is from genome assembly GCA_963669975.1 of Acanthoscelides obtectus. Classification (NCBI taxonomy): domain Eukaryota; kingdom Metazoa; phylum Arthropoda; class Insecta; order Coleoptera; family Chrysomelidae; genus Acanthoscelides; species Acanthoscelides obtectus. The sequence goes on along the minus strand of CAVLJG010000006.1, from coordinate 101,246,324 downwards.
CCGGCATGGATATCATGTAAAAACCTATAAAACCTATAAGATGTAATTTTGCAAGCTAGGTAGTGTTTAGGGCACAAACAGTCATTCCACGTTTGCTCACTACGATCGTTGTGAACGTCCATCTAAGGAGGAATCACTCAACTAAGCTAAACGCATTATTGGTTGCATATGTTTTGTGAGACCAAATGGTACGTGTCTGTAGTTTTTATCTCTGAGAAGAAAGTTGGTTGAATAGCAAGATCGGATCTGGATGATTATGTGTATTGGTCTATATCTATTGGCTAGGCCCGACGGGTTATTATTATGTTGTGCTTTCTGAAGAGAGGTTATGTTCAAAGTTATAAATTACGAAAAACTGAGGAGAACTACGGAAAATCGTCACCGCGCCCGCGTTGCGTGTAATTACTATTAGCATGTATATGGCTTGTAATTTGACAGTCTACAGTGAATATAATTATTTCTTAACTCTCTCGTTTTTTAAATTCAGCAAGTTTGTATATGTAATTTCCAGAATGGATAAGAAAAAGTGAATGCGCAACTAGCTTTGAATATCAATTAAGTGTTTTTGAGACAAGAAACCAATGTAATTATCATCAACACATACAACTTACAGCTTGGACCTCCAGTAATGCCATCTCAGAAGCAGATTTTACATCACATCAGAGCCAAAAAGATTGATAAAAAACCTCATGACATTTAGGCAACACGTACAAGTAAGTGCTAAGTTAATATCTTGTAGAAAAACCTACATGTCAAAAAAAATCGGGATAATGTCACTTTTCAAGTTATGTGATACCCGTGCCAGTGGATGCGAAGGATGAATATGTTTATGTACTTTTTCGTGAAAGCCTCATGCGCTTAATGGTGGAAAAAGGCAATTTGCTTTGCCTGGGGTGTTCGTTTTGCCTGCGTTTCCCCTAAGCTATTGAACATGCTTAATATAAACGAGAGCCAAACATGGAGACATAATTAGGTATAGCTTCGGCAAGGATATTATGTAAAAACCTTGAAAAAAAAACGCAAAATGTCATCTTGAAGACTACGTAGTTTTTAGTGTGCAAATAGTTCGTTCCACGTTTGGTCGCTATGATCGCTGTGAGCCTCATCAAAAGCGTCCATCTATGGAAAAATGACTGAACGTCACATGCGCAAGCGTGCATTGTTGGTTGCAGAAACCCAAGTACAGTACATATATTCAGATAAGAGATAGACCGGACATAAACAAGACCACGTGATCATCGAACGCTGTAACATTCGGCAGGGACGTATTAAGAGTCACGCAGTACATATTTTAGATAGTAGATGCTGCTTTGCGTAACTTTGTAGTAAATTAGCACAATTCGATGTGTATACGATTGGTGATGGATATAAGATCATGTGGGGGTGGGGTAAGAAATATATAATGATGTTAATATACATAAGGGTTTCAAAATTTTCGCTTCGATTTCCAGCTTCGGATGCCGCCTGATGTTTGGTGAAAATCAGTCGAATATAATCTCAAAATGGCGTTTAAATTAGCCTAAATTAAAAATAATCGTATATCTCTTAAAATTGCTTTTAGAATATTGATTAGTATATTTTTTGATTTCTAGGTAAATATGTAACCAAATTAAAACGTTCAAAACGTAAAAAAATGTGCATGGTTGAACATTGCCAGAAAGTAGATTCTTGAATAGGTTTTGCCAATATGGGTTCAAAAATGTCAATAATTAATTAAAAAATACAGTAGCTTTATAATTACTTATAACTTACCGAATTTGATGAACGACATCTTTTATTGGAAAGATGAGCTTGATGAGCTTTCATCATCGCTACTGCCTGAAGCACCAACGTCAATAATGAATGGCTCGACTTGTTCCTCTAAAATATTGTCCAGTTCCCACATTCTCTTTTCAACTTTGTGTTTCACGTGCTTAATACAGTTTTCCCATTTTTGCGCTGTTATTAATTCTAGTGCTTCTTTGAAAAGTCCTTTGAGGTCACAAAATTTAAAAGTTGTATTGTGCTTAGCTATACAATTTTTAACCTCTGCCCATATGAGCTCAATGGGATTGAGCTCGCAATTGTACTTTCAGCATTGCTTCTTCAAAGTTGATATTTTTCGAGCGGAGCCAATTTTGAACATCAACTTTCCTTGAAGCCGTTGTTGGGACCTTCTCCATTCTTCGAGAATGATAAGGCGCATTATCCAACACAATTACTGCGTTTTCCTCTAAGTTCGGTAATATTTTTGAAAACCACTGTTCAAACGATTCGCCATTCATTTCCTCGTGGTAATCTCAGTTTTCTTACACTCAAAGACAACAGACCGTCAACAACAAATCCATCCTCACTGCCAATATGGCAGACAATGAGCCTTTTCCCTTTACCTGGAAATCGAAGTACTAACTTAACTGGTGTAGATTTATTTCAATAAGCGAACCTTTTTCAAATGTTTTCATCACATTCAGCGAAAAAACATTGAGACATGAGTATCAGATTGCTATAATTGGGATTATTTAGTCATATTGAAAGAAAGAATATTGAACGTCGTATGATTACTCAGCGCTTCACAATTTAATTTAAAGTTATAAACCTTTAAAAAATGAATGATCAGGAACCTGAAATACGCGCAAATATTAATATTAACAAATTATAACTTTATAAAGCTTAAAGTATGAATTAAAATGATTAGAAATATTAGGAACGATACACAATATAAAACTTAGTAACTTTTTTTAAGTTTATAATATTCGACATATTTTAAGATTATATTAAAAAATTATTGAAATATCGAAAACACATAAAAACATGGCTTAAAAAAGTTCTAACAAATGAAAATGACAATAAAACATCCACGCATTTTATCGAAAGTTATAAAAGTTTTGTTACTTGTAATATGTTTTATCTGCCCCCTGGAATTAATGTTTAGAACCTTGTTCCCAAGGTTTGAAAAACATCCGATTGTTGTCTATTACTCGTATTTACCTGCTGTATTTTTTAATCCGGTGGACAGTCCATCTAGAAAGGCCCTCCTGGATGAAGTTACAGAATCATTAACCCATACTTTACTTGTAGTGTGTCCTGCGTTTACCCACGTTTCATCAAGGTAATAAATCTTCCTGTTTTGATTTCTATATTTCCCAATTTTTTTAAATAATCCCTCCTCCATAGCACAATTTCTTCTCTATCCAGTAGTAAACTATTACGACCCCGTTTTTTCCATTTGAAATTTAAATGCTTCAGTAACGCATGGAAAGTTGATCGTTTGAAATTTGGCAACGTTGTATCTCCATTTACCTCCTGCAGTACTTTATCTTTAGTAGGTATTTCATTCCTAAAGAAGAATTCATGCACTTTCCTCCTAATCGCATGCTTATCAGCTTCATCCAATGATTTAACAATACTTTTGCGATGTTTACTGGTCATTGGCTCAGAAAAGGTGTGATTTTTTTGTATTGTCTTAACACATTAAACACTGATGCGCGACACACCCCAACTTTGTGAGAAACCTTCACAACAATTTCTTTGATGGTTGATGCCTCGTTCTCCTCGCGCTCGATCTTATATATATTCAAAATGACCTCTTTCATTTCTGCACTCAGGTGTCTTTTTTTAGAGCGTTTCCTAGGTGGACTACAGGAGTTTACAACTTCATCGGCAGTATCTGTACTACTGGGCATTTTGCGCAAGCAGTTGATAACAATAACAATCAATAACAAGGTATAACAATAACAACGACAAACTCAACAACTTAATAAGATAACAAACGAACACGTCCAAAGAAATATCAAATTGCAATGATGCACACGACATACGTAACACGTCTGAACCTGAATGTGTCTCTGCCTTGATACGACTGCTCTGCCGCTCGGCATAGGCATTTAATTGCGAATTGACCAATGAGGGCTCCTGTTTTACGTCGAGACGGCGGCGTTAGCGTGAAAATCACCCGAACCTTTTGTTTACATCCGGTCTATCTCTTATCTGAATATACTGTAGTAGTTTATCTCTGAGAAGATGTAAAAGAAAGAAAGTTGGTTGAGTAGATCTTTTTTGTGTTCTCAAAAACTTTGAGGAGAATCACGGGAAGTCATCACCGCACCCGTGTTGTGTGCAATTGAGCCACATCACAGAAAAATTAGGAATGACGCATCGCACGTCAAATATTTACTCAATGCTTCACACCTAGCCGCTGATTTGTATTTCCTACCGACATCGCAAAATAAATGTCTATGAAATTTAAATGACTGGAAATAAAAAATAATGTAATAACTTTTTAACTTTCATTCATATTCCTGTCTGTAGCATATTTTCTCACCTGTTCCTCCACCAACCAGGGATTTTCTTTTCTTATCTTTCTCATTTTTGAAATTCAGCTAATTTACATATGTAATCTCCAGAATGAATAAGAAAAAGTGCATGCGTAACTAATTTCTAACTTTGAATATCAAATAACTGTATTTAAGACAAGAAACCAATGAAATGATCATCAACACAAATCCTCACTATGCACCTAAACCCAACCGCCAAACATTGATAACTGAAGCATCATGTCGTGCCAACACGTACAACTACAAAATGCGTTCACAACAAGTATCAATCAGCTAGTGCTTAATATCTTCTAGAAATACCTACATAATATGACAAAAAACGATATAATCGACATTATGTCACTTTTTCACATTATGCTGTTTTTTTGACATTATGTAGGTTATTCTACAAGATGTGAACTTAACACTTAGTTGTACGTGTTGCCTAAACGTCATGAGGCTTGTTATCAATCTTTGGCTCTGATGTGATGTAATATCTGCTTCTGAGATGGCATTACTGGAGGTCTAAGCTGTAAGTTGTATGTGTTGATAATTACATTGGGTTCTTACACTTAATTGAGATTCAAAGCTAGAAATTAGTTGCACTTTTTCTTATCCATTCTGGAAATTACATATACAAATTTGCTGAATTTCAAAAATGACAGAGATAAGAAATAATTATATTCACTGTACACTGTCGAATTACAAGCCATGTACATGCTAACAGTAATTACACACAACGCGGGCGCAGAGGCGATTTCCCGTAATTCTCCTCAGTTTTTCGTAATTTACAACATTGAACATAACCTCTCTTCAGAAAGCACAACATATAAATAACCCGTCATATTCGGCATATTCAGTAATGATTTTCTCGCACAGCAAATATCCCTGATTTTATACAAAATGCAGTCCAATACACATAATCATCCAGATGCGATCTTGCTATTCAACCAACTTTCTTCTCAGAGATAAAAACTACAGACCTGGATCACTGAGCCTCACAAAACTATGCAACCAATAATGTGTAGTTTAATTGAGTGATTCCTCCATAGATGGACGTTCACAACGATCCTAGTGAGCAAACGTGGAATGACTGTTTGCGCCCTAAAAACTATCTAGTCTACAAGTTGACATCTTATAGGTTTTTTTACGTTTTATAGGTTTTTTAATGATACCCGAGCCGGTCGCACTCCTTTTGACTTCCACTAAATCCAAAATGTCGGATTTCAGCATCGTTTGTCTAATGCCACATAAGTTATCCCTAGTCAGCAGTCTCGCCCACAACATCACATTTGTTTGCTAATACCAAATTCAAACGAAATGAAAATACATAGTACGAGGGATGTCTTTTAAGTTTTGCATATAGAAACATAAATCAAATCCAAGCGAATAACAAAAATTTCTGTGTTATGTGCCGCGGTTATAATATGGTTCAAGATGACACACGGGTTGATGACGTCAGTTACACGAATCGCTTGAACGCGTTGGTTTTAACCGCGGTTTTGTTGCAAGTTGTTTATTTTAGAAAAGCGCGTATATAATCTCTGATTATTTTTATTATCACTTAATAATTGGTGCTTTTTCGTCTACAACTGTATATGGAAAGTTTAAATAAGAAACCTTTCATAATATTCATGGGAGAAATGTTTTTTTCAGATTTTTTTTTAATGATGGAACCATGGCTTTGTAGCTATGATATCTTTCAATTCTCTAAATTTTTCCGCATGTCAAAGAAAACATTTATTGATTCAGCAGAAATGATGAAAAAAGAAATTAGCAAAACCGTATACAGGTGGATATCATCTAGTGAGTTTATATGGCCATATTTTAATATTCTTGTAGTATATGGCTACACAGGATACTTTGTTAAGCATATGAACTACATTTAAAGTGTCCCCAACAACCGTAATCAGTATAACTAATAAGGTGCTCCACTTTATGATAAAACAGAAGTCAGCCTGTATCAATTTTCTCAAAAATGAAGCTGAAGTACAATAATAATATCCAATACCCGGCAAAATTCTAACTTGTCACATTTCAAATAATAACCAGAAATATAAAACTACTCTTGAGTTGGGTAAATACCACAATTTTGCAGTGATAACTATGACATATAACAGCTGATTCGTGACGTCACGGATCTTATAACCAAACTGATAACTACACTCGCTTGAACGGATTGGTAAATACCAAGCCAAAATTGTAAATACCATTTCCATTTGGTTATCCGCTTGAATTTGATTATAGTGTAGGCCGCGCGGATCGAACGTCAGTACTGAATCTTAACCCTTAACTGGTGACGTGCCATTCGGATAACGTTAGAGGTGACGCTGGGTCTCTCAGACCCCCATATTATTTTTTTGTATTCTTGTATGTATTTTAGATATTGTTTAAATTTATATATTGTCTAATTCTCTAATATATTTTGAGGCAAATAACAATGTTTTATAAATAATTTTGAAGGTTATCTGTATTTATCAACCATAAATTAGGAAAACTAAATAAAAGTCCACATATTTGTCGAACAGCATAGTTTATTAAATTTTTTAAACAATTTTTTTAAGACACTATAATATATGGAATTGATGAAATAACATTGATAGAGTATGAAATAAAAAAAAATAAACATTTTGGAAAAATATATACTAGAAAACTACAGCACCCGAACTTGAGGTAAATAAAAAAGTAAAATGTTACTCCTTGGCACATTCAACACATATTTTTCCACACATGGTAAGCAAACTGATTTTTTACATCTCACACATCTTTTCCATAACACGCCCTAACATTCATTTTATCTATCTCAGGTTCAAGTTCCTCTCCCGAAGCAGAATCGTTGTTACCTTCATTATTTTCTATTTCTGAAGTTGAATCGTGGTCATTGTAATAATCGGGATCTTGTATATCATCATCCTAATCACTTAAGTCACTTTTTACTTCTTCGTACCATCGCTGCGCAATAGTTTCGAAATCTTCATCAGTTGCATGTATTTTTTGTCTTGAAGATGCCATTATTCAAAAATCACGTAAATGGTGACGCTGGGTCTCACAGGCCCTGCGAAATATTTGCATACACAACGACGTCTTACTTGCAAATAGTTATTAGACGGGTACCTAGGCGGACAAGCTAAAATCTAGTTAAATCCGGGAGTGGGAGAAATTTGAATTTCGCGCAGGGTCTATCAGACCCATGGTCACCAGTTAGGGGTTAACCTCACTCTTAAATTTAAAGTTTCACAACAATACGTGCAGTGTTCTCACTACAGTGAATTTTTAAGTGTCACCAAGTCATTAGAAAAATGGAACTCAACCGAGAACATTTTCGCGCTATAATTTATTACAACTTTCAGAGACAATTATCGCAACAAGACTGCCTTGCTGAGTTACTGTCTGTTTTCGGCAACGAAGTGCCACGTCAGTCGACAATTTCCCGTTGGTATGGAGAATTCAAACGTGGACGAGTGAGTCTTAGCGACGATCTCAGGGTGGGTGCATCAAAAACGGCAGTCACCCAGGAAAACGTCGATGCTGTGCGCAAACTCATCATTGAAGATAGACATGTGACATATCGCGAGATTGAGGCGTCCTTTTAGATCTCAAAGACCTCAATTCAAAAAATTTTACATGAAGAATTAGGACTAACAAAATTAGTTTCTCATTGGATACCCCACCTGTTGACTGAAGAGCAGAAAGCAGCCAGGGTTAATTGGTGTCAAAAAACGCTTGACCGGTTCAATTCCGGAAACTCAAAAAATGTGTACAGCATTGTTAGTGGTGACGAATCGTGGATTTACTGTTATGAACCAGAAAATAAACGACAGTCGGCTGTTTGGGTGTTCCAAGGTGAAGAAAAGCCAACAAAAGTCATCCGTGTTATCGAAGTGTTTCGAAAAAGATGGTCGCGACATTTGTGTCAAAAGCAACAATTCCTCTTAATGAGCAAAGAACTGTTACTGCGGATTGGTATACCACCATTTGTTTGCCGAAAGTCATCACCGAGCTTCGAAAAATCAACCCCAAAAGAAGAATCATCCTCCACCAAGACAATGCAAGCTCGCACACAGCCCAAAAAACAAGGCAGTATTTAACGGAAGAAAACGTGGAATTATTGGACCTTCCTCCATATAGTCCCGATCTAAGTCCTAACGATTCTTTCCCGAAAATTAAGAACAGACTGAGTGGTCAAAGGTTCCAGTCACCAGAAGAAGCAGTTGACGCATTCAAAAATGCCGTTTTGGATCTGCCAGCAAACGAGTGGAATAACTGCTTTGAAAATTGGTTCGAGCGCATGCAGATATGTATTAGTCTTCGTGGAGAATACTTCGAAAAACAATAAAGTCATTTAAAACTACCTACCGTGTCGTTTTATTTCCATATGCAAAACTTAAAAGACATTCCTCGTACTAACAGCAACTTCATTAACAAATTGATCTTCAATCATTGCGCATAAGGCGGTTTCCAGTGCACGTGAAACCACAAGCCACAATGCGCCGATCCCTGTACAAGGTCAAGGTTACGATCTATCACAACATCGGATGCCTGGAGCGTTCGTTTTTCATGGAGGGAAAAATTAATTTTCCTCTCTTTTTATGTTCCTGACAATTTTCTCCCCTTTCTGTCGGGCGGAGCGTGGCGAATTCAATTCCATTCCGGTGCGGTTTTGAAATGCGAACGAAATCTGTTGGATTCTTAAGGTCCCTAAGATGTCACTTAAAGTCAAGTGTGGTATACTTTATCAGCAAACAGCGCAAAAGAAAACTTTGCTTCTGCCGAGAAAGTTCTACACTTCACACCTACTCGCTTATGTCTCTTAGCTTACGTCACACTCGTGTAGAGGCTCACGTCATTGCCTTTGATACTTCAAAAGCTGTTGATCAGCTACTCTGGTGCAAACTCTGGTACTATGACCTCACACAGAAGCTTCTTTGTATCGTGAAAAGTGACATAATGTCGTTTTTTACATTATGTAGGTTTTTTGCGACATTATGTAGCTTTTTCTATAAGATGTCAACTTGGAACTACAGTATATTCAGATAAGAGATAGACTGGATGTAAACAAAAGGTTCGGGTGATTTTCACGCTAACGCCGCCGTCTCGACGTAAAACAGGAGCCCTCATTAGTCAATTCGCAATTAAATGCCTATGCCGAGCGGCAGAGCAGTCGTATCAAGGCAGAGTCACATTCAGGTTCAGACGTGTTACGTATGTCGTGTGCATCATTGCAATTTGATATTTCTTTGGACGTTTTCGTTTGTTATCTTATTAAGTTGTTGAGTTTGTCGTTGTTATTGTTATACCTTGTTATTGATTGTTATTGTTATCAACTGCTTGCGCAAAATGCCCAGTAGTACAGATACTGCCGATGAAGTTGTAAACTCCTGTAGTCCACCTAGGAAACGCTCTAAAAAAAGACACCCGAGTGCAGAAATGAAAGAGGTCATTTTGAATATATATAAGATCGAGCGCGAGGAGAACGAGGCATCAACCATTAAAGAAATTGTTGTGAAGGTTTCTCACAAAGTTGGGGTGTGTAGCGCATCAGTGTTTAATGTATTAAGACAATACAAAAAAATCACACCTTTTCTGAGCCAATGATCAGTAAACATCGCAAAAGTATTGTTAAATCATTGGATGAAGCTGATAAGCATGCGATTAGGAGGAAAATGCATGAATTCTTCTTTAGGAATGAAATACCTACTATAGATAAAGTACTGCAGGAGGTAAATGGAGATACAACGTTGCCAAATTTCAAACGATCAACTTTCCATGCGTTACTGAAGCATTTAAATTTCAAATGGAAAAAACGGGGTCGTAATAGTTTACTACTGGATAGAGAAGAAATTGTGCTATGGAGGAGGGATTATTTAACAAAAATTGGGAAATATAGAAATCAAAACAGGCAGATTTATTACCTTGATGAAACGTGGGTAAACGCAGGACACACTACAAGTAAAGTATGGGTTGATGATTCTGTAACTTCATCCAGGAGGGCCTTTCTAGATGGACTGTCCACCGGATTAAAAAATCCAGCAGGTAAATACGAGTAATAGACAACAATCGGATGTTTTTCAAACCTTGGGAACAAGGTTCTAAACATTAATTCCAGGGGGCAGATAAAACATATTACAAGTAACAAAACTTTTATAACATTCGATAAAATGCGTGGATGTTTTATTGTCATTTTCATTTGTTAGAACTTTTTTAAGCCATGCTTTTATGTGTTTTCGATATTTCAATAATTTTTTTATATAATCTTAAAATATGTCGAATATTATAAACTTAAAAAAGTTACTAAGTTTTATATTGTGTACCGTTCCTAATATTTCTAATCATTTTAATTCATACTTTAAGCTTTATAAAGTTATAATTTGTTAATATTAATATTTGCGCGTATTTCAGGTTCCTGATCATTCATTTTTTAAAGGTTTATAACTTTAAATTAAATTGTGAAGCGCTGAGTAATCATACGACGTTCAATATTCTTTCTTTCAATATGACTAAATAATCCCAATTATAGCAATCTGATACTCATGTCTCAATGTTTTTTCGCTGAATGTGATGAAAACATTTGAAAAAGGTTCGCTTATTGAAATAAATCTACACCAGTTAGTACTTCGATTTCCAGGTAAAGGGAAAAGGCTCATTATCTGACATATTGGCAGTGAGGATGGATTTGTTGTTGACGGTCTGTGGTGCTTTGAGTCTAAGAAAACTGGAGATTACCACGAGGAAATGAATGGCGAATCGTTTGAACAGTGGTTTTCAAAACTTTTACCGAACTTAGAGGAAAACGCAGTAATTATGTTGGATAATGCGTCTTATCATTCTCGAAGAATGGAGAAGGTCCCAACAACGGCTTCAAGGAAAGTTGATGTTCAAAATTGGCTCCGCTCGAAAAATATCAACTTTGAAGAAGCAATGCTGAAAGTACAATTATTAAGAATTGTCAAGGATCACAAGGCGGAATATCAAAAATACGCCATTGACGAAATGGCAGCAAGTCAAAATAAAACTGTGCTCCGTTTACCTCCATACCATTGCGAGCTCAATCCCATTGAGCTCATATGGGCAGAGGTTAAAAATTATACAGCTAAGCACAATACAACTTTTAAATTTTGTGACCTCAAAGGACTTTTCAAAGAAGCACTAGAATTAATAACAGCGCAAAAATGGGAAAACTGTATTAAGCACGTGAAAGACAAAGTTGAAAAGAGAATGTGGGAACTGGACAATATTTTAGAGGAACAAGTCGAGCCATTCATTATTGACGTTGGTGCTTCAGGCAGTAGCGATGATGGAAGCTCATCAAGCTCATCTTTCCAATAAAAGATGTCGTTCATCAAATTCGGTAAGTTATAAGTAATTATAAAGCTACTGTATTTTTTAATTAATTATTGACATTTTTGAACCCATTTTGGCAAAACCTATTCAAGAATCTACTTTCTGACAATGTTCAACCATGCACATTTTTTTACGTTTTGAACGTTTTAATTTGGTTACATATTTACCTAGAAATCAAAAAATATACTAATCAATATTCTAAAAGCAATTTTAAGAGATATACGATTATTTTTAATTTAGGCTAATTTAAACGCCATTTTGGATTATAGTCGACTGTATTTCACCAAACATCAGGCGGCATCCGAAGCTGGAAATCGAAGCGAAAATTTTGAAACCCTTATGTATATTTACATCACTATATATTTCTTACCCCACCCCCACATGATCATATATCCATCACCAATCGTATACACATCGAATTGTGCTAATTTACTACAAAGTTACGCAAAGCAGCATCTACTATCTAAAATATGTACTGCGTGACTCTTAATACGTCCCTGCCGAATGTTACAGCGTTCGATGATCACGTGGTCTTGTTTATGTCCGGTCTATCTCTTATCTGAATATACTGTAGCTGTTTTTTACTTGATGTGCACACGTTGTGTAGCTGGACGTGTTGCCTAAACCTCATGACGCTTGAGCTAACATCATTCACTAAATTTTCGTGACAAACTTTCATTTTTACAGTCAGGATATGCCTGCCTGTATTCTTGTACGCAACGTGATAAAAATTATTTTTGTTCCACATCAGTGGACATGAAGTCTTTAACTTAACTACTCTTTCTGCCGTTAGCTTAGTGTTTGCACGTTAAACTGTCAACACTGAACAAGGACTTGCTTTTGATTGAAACAAGGTCGTCGATATTTTTCTCTGACCAGATTGTTCAAGTTCGTAACACACTCCTGTCGACGTTGCTTAAACGCTTGTGTTTTGCTTGCATTTTTCTGCAAATCGTTTATCGTTTATAATAGACACGATCATAGTGCAAGCATCAATATGGACGTGGAGTGAGTTGCTGCAACCATTTTTACGAGTCCGATTCAATAAGTACCCGTGTTTAACAAGAGAGGGCGTTCCTGAGGAAAGTTAATAGGTATATTCTTTAATTCACCGGTTGATTCCATCACTGATGGATCCGGTGAACTTATGGTTGACAGCTGATGTGATGACGTCAGCAACCGGTTCCGTTGAATGGTCGTTAATAAAAAGACGCATTTTTAGCCTTCAGGTTGCCGTCATATGAGAAAACCTAACCTTTGTTTTATCGTAAATGGATACTTGTTAATTTGAACACCGTATCATTTAATATCTTTATGGCAATGTACGCAGCAGTTGGTATTATCGTGGAACGTTTGTTAAGTGATTCGAGTAATGATTCGGATGAAGAAGTTATCCAGCGGAGAGAATTTGCGCTCCGAGAATCAATATAAGAACTATATATCAGAAAACCAAGAAATTTTCAGATATCGACGATCTCAAATCAATACGAGGCATTGATTTGAGATCATCGATGCTTCCCGAATAAGAACCATCGATATGAATTTTCTAAGAGAATTCCTGTATACATACAGGAATAAAAACAGAACAAAATGAGAAAATCGACGAGATCGTCGATACGCATAATTCAAAACAAATTCACTTGCTTTCAGATACTCTGTTTATTTCGAATTGTGTTGAAAAAAAAACATTAAATTTCACGCGACTCCTATGCTGTAGAATAACTTCAATCTTTTCTTCTTCCATTTTTCTCACAAAACTGTAGTTGTCAAAAACTGATCATTACACACCAGAAACTAAGCAACAATCAAAACAATGAATGTCTTCAGGTGAATCTACTCCAAAGAAGGCGAAGACGGTCCCATCGGCCGGAAAGGTCTTGGCGACGGCTTTTTGGGATGCGAACCGCGTGTATTTTTCAGAAAAAGGAAGTACGATCACTGGACAATACTATAGAATTATTGGACCGCTTCGACAAAAAATTCAAGGAGACACATTTGACGAAAAAGAAGGTGCTGTTTCACCACGATAACGCACCAACACATGCATCCGGAGTTGTCGCCGCCAAACTGCATGAAGTCATTTAAGAGGTTGTATAAGGGCTGCAGGTAACATTTATACAACAAAAGTGTACTGATCGACCAGCCAAAGATTGCTAGGGACGAAAGGGGGAAATGCGATGAAAAAACCTTACCATTAGACGATTTTATATGGAGTCATAGGCGGAGATCGGAGAGACTTGAATTATTAATTGAATTTATATTTTATTACAACTGGTAGTATTAATATTTTTTTGCGATTCATAATGACGTGATACCAAACATACATTATAAGAAATAAATATACACAAACACTGAATATTGAGAACAAAATAAATATATTTTTTAGGCAACAAGTAATATTCCTATGTACGCATTATGATTGAACAGCAAAACAAATTATGCATTCTTCTAAAATAGAATACAACAAGTCAAAAATATCTGACTGAATAGAAAAATATAGGAAAACAAAAAGTAATTTCTTGATGAAATAACCCATAAACAACACATAGAATTAGACTTTCTACTGAGATACTAAAAGCCACAAACCAATAGTATAATAAATGAATATCTAAAAATTCTAAAAGGTAGCCAATCTAGTATAGTTTCAATCCTGATTAGAGTCATGATCACTGTCTGAGGAACTGTCATTGCTATCACTTTCACCTCCTATGTTGATTATTATTTCTTCCTGTATTTCTTGAATGAGACTGTCTTTTTCCCAATATTCATCTTCAATTTTTATAACATGTCCAATAACCTTTTGCCAGTCACTGGCACTTACTGAAGCGATGGCCTTATTAGAAATTTCATCTAGTTTTTTTATAGTAAATTCGCCGCTTGTATTATGGCTTCTAATGAAAAATTTTACTTGTGCCCAAATCATCTCTATGGGATTAAACTGACACATATAGGGTGGCGTTCGAAGTGGGGTGTGTCCGAAACTTCTTATTAAATTATCTATCTTATAATTTTTCTCATCAGATGGTGGCCTATGTAGACAAGCTATTTCATAAAGCTCCATTTTTTTAGCATTAGGATCATGCTCTATACCTTTTTTGCTCAACCACGTGATGATGTCTCTTTTTAGAGAAGATCTAGTTGGAGGCTTGTCTTCCAAAGCTGAATGGTAAGGTGCATTATCCATTATTATAATACTATTAGGAGGAATGTTAGGAAATAGTTTTTCAGTAAGCCACTTCGTGAAATTTTCTTGGTTCATTTGACCGTGATAATCACCAGTGGCACAGCCAGCCTTGAAAATGAGACAGGCTCCAGGAACAAAACCATCTTGCGAACCCGCATGAACAATTATAAGTCGTCCTGGAAATGAATAAATAGCCTCATTTTAGTGTTATTTTAAGTTTGCCAACACCTTTTTGAATCACTATGTATAAAAAACATATTTTTGAGAAAAAAATACTTGCAAGGGATTATGTATTCAATTAGACAAATTAAATGAGCACTTATTAAGAATATTCCAAAATTGAGAAAAATGTATAATAAGCAAAATCGAGGTGAAAGAAACTTTATTACCTGTAGAACTTATATTGCTCAGGACACCCATAATTTCTTCGCTTTGCCAGCATTTCTTGAAAGTGAGGTCATTATCAACCCAAGTTTCGTCCAAATAAATAATATGCCTTCCTTCTTCCCGGAACTTTTTAATAGACCTAAGATACTTGTATCGCCAATGTAAAATACTGGGTCTTTCCATTAGTAATTTCCTTTTGTTGTGGCATTTACGCCAGTAAAATCCTTTTGCTTTTAAAAGCAGCCTCAACGATTCTTTACCAAATGGAAATTCCATTTCTTCCTTCAGTTTGATTAGAAGTTTACTACAAGTAGGTACCACTTTAAAATCACAGTAAAATTTTTCTATCATTCTCCGAATAATGGAAAAATCGACTCCATCAATTTTTTGGATCACAGAAGGGCGTGATCTCTTTTTTCCGGGAGAAGCTAAAGGCTGTGTGGAGGTTGCATTTTGCCTGTCTTTATCTTCTTTTCTAATTTTACTTATAGTTCGTTCACTAACACCCGTATAATATGCCGCCCTTGCATTTCTAGCTACCAGTGGATAAACGAAAGTATTGTTAGCCGCTTCTGCATCGCAAGCACGTATCACGTTTGCTATTATTTCCCTTGCCTGGCTGTGAATAACTTTCCCATGCTTGAATTCCATTATCACCACTAAACAGTAAATTATATTTTCAAAGTATTTGCCAACTGCCTACGCCTATGGGAGTAGGTTTATAAATGACCGTGCCATCGGCACGTTATTCTAGTTTCAGATAAGATAAGAGTTTTGGACCAATCAGCGACCGGATGTTTACCTGCGGCCTGGGTTTTCCAGCTACATTGCCAAATTCAGCGGAACAATTCTATATCTTAAATATGTTAATATGTATGGACCGCATTTTATGTAGAACATCTGACAACTTCGCAATTTTTTGTCCGCATTCTTTCGGCTTGCAATCTTTCGCTGGTCCAACATTAAGCCTCTTGCAGCCGCTAGAGGACATTTGCGTCAGTGCAAAATTCAGTTTTTGTCAACTATACATCTATTCTGTTACGTGATTCTATTTTATTGCAACCAAACTATTTCATATGTATTGTATAGACGAAGTGAAGAATATATAACTACCACAATACTTGTTTACTTACATAGCGGCCATTGTGAATTTCATACACAGGTATATGATAAACTTCTACACTGTGATATAGGGCTATTGAATTACTTGCGCAGCAAATTTTATTGTGATTATCGTGCAAAGTAGTTACGCAATTTCTACGGGCTTCGTATTTGATTCATATTTTGATAATGATCAAAACTATGTCTAGATTTTTAAGATGGAAAACTGAACTTATCTGCGTTAAATCTTCCACAAATCCTATATTTAGACACAATTGCACTAATGTTTATCACTTTATATCTGTAATTTCGAACTGAAACATAATTATTTAATATCAAATAGAGGAATAAATGTTTGCC
This sequence comes from Acanthoscelides obtectus, assembly GCA_963669975.1. Lineage (NCBI taxonomy): Eukaryota > Metazoa > Arthropoda > Insecta > Coleoptera > Chrysomelidae > Acanthoscelides > Acanthoscelides obtectus. The sequence continues at coordinate 101,229,659 of CAVLJG010000006.1, read as the reverse complement.
CAATATGGCAGGTGATTGTGTATAATCATGGCATCGTCCATGTTGTCTTTAGTTTATTAGAATATTTTAGTGTTGCCTGCAGGAGTTATACAACAATTTGACAAATGTCAGAAATGAAATACCGACAGAGTCGAATGATTTACCTAGAATTTGTACCAGATCGATATCTTCTGTTTGAACAGTTGATAAAACCTTTTCAACCAATATGCATGCGTTGTTTGTCTTAAAACATTGGTTATGGCATTTTAACAAAAATATGACAGCAGAAAGTTAGGTTATGGTGAAGTTGTATACCAACATATTTAGCATATGTACAGCCTTTAACAGTTACTAAACAACAGTTGTATAAGTGCTTCCATTGGGAGCAATTTGTTGGCTAAAGTAGTAAATTTGCACAGCAAAACAACAAGGCTCGGGTTTGTTTTATAAACGTTACCATGGATGCAACAACACAACCATTTTGACTAACCTGCAAATATGCCGTATAAAATAGTTGTATAAACGTTTATGCAACAGTTAAAAATTGATCAAAAAAACCGACAATTCACGGGTCGAAGGCGATCATAGACGATGATCGGCGAGTACAGCCGAGTATGCCCTCTACTCTCTCTTTGTAATCGCCGATTGTGAAGAGGAGCCATAAAATTGACCTCAGCAAGGAAGTGCACCGAACATTAATTTTCAATTTCGTTTTTAGGGAGCTGGCTAAAGAAAAAGGATGCGGGTTCGTCACAGTGGACTGTACGAGTCATTTCACTGCATGTGCGCTCAAGCGACTGGGTTTCCAGCTGCACTGGTCCATGGATTACGCGGACTACAAAGTGAATGGAGAAACTGTATTCGATCCGGCTCCTCCTCACAAAACCGTCACTGTCTATACGCAAAAAATAGAGTAATTTGAAAGTATTATATTGGAAATTGCAATAACAATACGCAGGCTTTCCAGAATACCGGGTCATTATGTAACTTGCGACTCGTATAAATAACTTGGACTATATCTATATTTGAGATAAGATCTACATGCAATTGCGACCACACCCTTTGTTAGGGGCGTTTGATAACAACTTTCGTGATTCCCAAGTTACAAATGATCCTGCTGAAGGTGATTCAATATCATGTAGTGTATACGTCAATGTTGAATGTTAAACGTCAGATTTAAAAGTTATACTAACTTTATATCAGGGTATTTGAAATAGCGAAGATTCTTTTACATTTTTTACTTCCTTTTCCACATAATCATTATTCTTTTCCATTATAATTATGGGCCTTGTAGGTCTCCACGTAAAAAGTAAGGTTTGTGGAACGTTGAGAACATTTATCTACCTTTCATGCTATTTAAAATCAGTAGTTCTGCGTCACTTGAGTAGAATACGTTTAACAAGATTGGCAACAAATTATCAAAGTAAGTACTTTTTGATTTCCCGTATCATTAAATCATGTGTATATATGTATAATCACTCGAATATTAACAGAGATAATAATACCGACAAATCTGTAATTTCAAATATGCGCCATCACTAAATTGGCATAAAATAAATGTTCAAATAATACAGTATCTATTATACAAAGGAGCATATTCCAAAAAAATCTTTTGTTATGCAAAATACGTTCCTTTCACAATATACTCGTATGTGTATATTACGCACAATAATATTGATAAGTTTTTGTTTCTTCAGGTCGGTCCATTACAATGCATTCTGCATTCATGTATGAGTATACAGGGTGTTCGAAAAATAGACGGAGATATTTTAGAGGGTGAATTTGTTTGCCGATAATATTCACTAAGGTGCCCCCCGGGAGCGCCACTGAACCTAATAATTTTAATCTATTCAGGACTAAATTAATACAACAAATAATATTGCCAAATTTCAACAGAATTGAGTAAATATTTTTTAAGATATCAATGAAAAAATATATTAAATTTATCACCCTGTATCTTTTTTTGTGGGCCCATGTTTATAGAAACTTTTCTTCATAGGAATCACCCTGTAAAATATATCCTTCTATTTTTCGAACACCCTGTATAGTAAGGTGAAATATTTAAAAGGATGAGTCTTGAGTTAATTTTAAGAATAAGTCATACATAAAAGAGGAGAAATTTGAGATGCACGATAAAGTTTTCAAATAATCGTCTTTTTTATATCAAGATATTTCAGTGGAATCTGGTAGACAGTTACTATACGTTTGATGCATTTTATTATGTATAGCATATCTTTCTTCTAGTGGCGTTAATCCGGGATTTGAAGTAAATAGTTTTTAAAAAAAATATGGTATGCCACAAGTACCTAACAAAAATGAGTTTTATAATTCCCATCCCCAAATAATAAAATCTTATTATGTGGTTTGCTATATTCTATCAATTTCCACATTACAGCCAATTTGACCGTGTAGAGAAATGTTTCTTATTTTTTACGCAAACACCGTGAGAATTTTTATGCAGCAAAACACAAAAACTGTATATCGAAATTTAAGACGTCACATACGAAGTTTATTTTAAAAATCCATAATCGTCCTTTAAAATATATTACCTTACTTCTAGAACACATTTTGTGAGTAGCAATTTGTTTATCTCCTTTTCATAGCCTTAGTTGTTTAAAAAAAAGCAAGATAACCTAGGTAGGCCTTGAAATTATCGGTCATTTGTTTTGCCAACTAGATTTATCTCAAAATTATTTTTATTTTTTACTGACTTTATTTGAGATGGAATTCACTTTGTGCTCGTTATAATTGCTATCAAACAACAAACTGATGGCCAACTAACGAAATACAATACTGAAGTTCCAATATATAGTCAAATTCACGAAAGATGACTATTACGTCATACCATAAATTGTACTGAAGTAATCAATGGACGTACGTCGATGATAAAATCACGAGTCAGAAACAAAATGACAACAAATTTATATTATGATTTTTCGAAGTTAGGTTATTTCACTAATTATTTTTATTTTCATTTTATTTCATGGTTTTGAGTGATACCTTAATCATAATTTTAGTGGGGAGTTTTTGTTTTGAAAAAACAGTTATGAGTAGAATACCTTAAGACAAGAAGACCAAAGTATTATTCGAAAACAGCATAACCTGCTTTAACATAACCTAACTATTCGTCTTTCAAATATGATCGATCATGCAACATGAAAACATCGTTTATCTTTGTCGGATACATGCAAATTAGCAATACAGTTTGTTTAGACAATAAAATTCTGTTTGTCTCTGTGTAGCATATCAGATACTTCATTAAATATATTCACAAATCGCTGTCGTTTGTCTTTACTACAGACTAAAATGATGACGTTATTGTCATCTTTCGTGATTTCGACTATAGCGTCCACATGAAAACACAAAGTTGGTGATGGAAGTCGAAAGGAGAAATGTTGAATAGGAAATTTGACTTGGAGGAGAATAAGTAACAATAACAACATGCAATTTATTTTGAAATCCCATCTTAAAGAAAATCAGGAAGTTATAAAAGTGATTTTGGAATTAATCTAGTGTGCGAAACAAATGACTATGTGCCATCTATAGAGGAGAAAAGTGGCAATGTTAATGTGCAATTTATTTTGAAATCCCACTATAAATAAAGTCAGGAAAAAATTAAAACTATTTTGGGAAAATTCATTTTCCCCTCTCTCTCTCTCTCTCTCTCTCTCTCTCTCTCCTGAAGTACTTTGAAGTTCGAAACTCTCTGAGCGGCTTTTTGTTGATTACCTAAAAACGCAACTTTGCCACTATTTAAGCGTCATCGTATGTCTTACAGTTTTCTAGGTCCCAATGATGAGGGTCGAGTTTGAAACACCCTGTATAGTACTGGTCTGCCATATTTGTTGTTCAAATACTGAAAAATAGTAATAAAACCTGCGGACTAGCCTGTTAAAAACATGTTCGTTCATTGTCGTAGGAAATGTAAATAGGTTTATGGTTCATTCCAAACAGATTTCACTTTGGTTTGGTAGAATTAGAAACTATTTTTAACGTAAGCAGACATCAATCATATAGCTTTACGAGTTCTCAAAGCGGATTGCTATAACCACAAAAACTTCTCTGGCCGTTTATCAAATAACGTCAGAAAATGCGGTGATTTGAACTCGTGAAAACGTTTCTTTGTTATTTTTAGATCTATATTTAAATGTTAGACATGTTGTATGATAAAACTAACTTGAGTATGGGTTGTGCAGGAAATATAAAACATCAAGTGTAAATTTGAATCATGAAACGTAATAGTTTGTACAGAAATTATTTGCAGCGGAAAACCAGCGTTCATAGGATGTATTCCACATAATTTGATTGTACCTATCATGTTAGAGAATGTTCCTTTTTGCATAATTTATTGTGATAAATTTTATTGTATGAAAAAAGGTATATTTTGAAAGTATTATTTATTATGGATGTATAGATAGGAACGGAAAGCTGTGACCCGAAATTTTGTAGTTTGTACAATTTATTCATAGTTTTGTAATATTTTTTATACGCTCAAATTTATCCGATTAGCAAGAAATAGATGTGTGCATTTATAAAATAGTGTTCCGATGTATATGCCAAAAATTAGCATACGTCAATAAATGTAATATGTACATTGTATAAAATGTTGTTTTTGATGATTGACCTCCTTTTCAGTGTCATTTTTTTGTTGCATTAACGAGACGCTAGACCTGAGAAAGACAAATCGTGGTAGTAGATGACAAATACCTACTTCCAGTTTGTAGTTCCGTTTCAGGTAGTACCGACAAAGCTTTAATATTTCCAAAACTTCACACCACAGATTTATCGAAAAGCACTGATTAAAAGAAAAAACGCCGAGACATGTCAACCGAGTTCTACGGGGGGACAACTTTTTAAACAAAAACTACTTCACCCTCGGTCCCTCAGAGCCATGCCCTTAAAAATTTCAAAGATAAGTAATAGCTTGTTTAAAAAGTATTGCGAAGTCCTTTATTTTGACGTTTGATTTTTTGGAATCAGTCGATTCGTTTTAGAGAACATTAGAAAAATCTGTATCTTAATTTGTTAAGATAGAAGACAAAAACACACGAAAATATCACTTTTTATTTCAATAAGTGTTAAAAATGTTACCTGTTAGTGTTGGCCAAATCTACAATTCGTTTATAATTTAAAACCAGTAACTACCAACATACAAGTCAAAGTCACGAAAGATGACTATTACGTCATACTATAAATTGTACTGAAGTAATCAATGGACGTACGTCGATGATAAAATCACAATGTCAGGAACGTAAGGTATATTCTTTAATTCACCGGTTGATTCCATCACTGATGGATCCGGTGAGCTTATGGTTGACAGCTGATGTGATGACGTCATCAACCGGTTCCGTTGAATGGTCGTTAATAAAAAGACGCATTTTTAGCCTTCAGGTTGCCGGCATATGAGAAAACCTAACCTTTGTTTTATCGTAAATGATACTTGTTAATTTGAACACCGTATCATTTAAAACATTATGGCAATGTACGCAGCAGTTGGTATTATCGTGGAACGTTTGTTAAGTGATTCGAGTAATGATTCGGATGAAGAAGTTATCCAGCGGAGAGAATTTGCGCTCCGAGAATCAATATAAGAACTATAAATCAGAAAACCAAGAAATTTGCAGATATCGACGATCTCAAATCAATAAGGGGCATTGATTTGAGATCGTCGATGCTTTCCCAATAAGAACCATCGATATGGATTTTCTGAGAGCATTCTTGTATGCATACAGGAACAAAATCATAAAATCGACATTTTCGGACTTACGAGGTATTGATTTGAGATCGTCGATATCCATAATTCAAAACAAATTCACTTGCTTTCAGATACTCCGTTTATTTCGAATTGTGTTGAAAAAAAAAACAATAAATTTCACGCGACACCTATGCTGTAAAATAACTTCAATCTTTTCTTCCATTTTTTCACACTAAACTGTAGTTGTCAAAAACTGATAAAATCGTAGATGTTTGAATATCGTGGATCAACCGAGCCCGTACGTCGGTGGATGCTGTTGGCACCGGTGGCATATCCACCATCAATATAAAAACAAGTTTGATGTAGAAACGGTCGTTCCAGCGGAAATTAAAGGACGCAAAATTGGCTAACCGGTTCCACCGGTAGCTCAACCGGTGGATTAAAGAATATACCTATAATGACAACAAATTTATATCATGATTTTGCGAAGTTAGGTTAATTCACTGATTTTTATTTTCATTTTATTTCATGGTTTTGAGTGATACCGTAATAATTTTAGAGGGGAGTTTTTGTTTTGAAAAAAGAAGCTATGAGTAGAATACCTTGAGACAGGAACACCAAAGACCAAAGTGTTATTCAAAAACAACCTAACCTGCTTCTACATAACCTAACTATTCATCTTTCAAATATGATCGATCATGCAACATGAAAACATCGTCTATCTTTGTCGGATACATGCAAATTAGCAATACAGTTAGTGTAGACAATAAAATCATATTTGTCTCTGTCTAACATATCTGAAACTTCATTAAAAATATCCACAAATCTCTGTCGTTTGTCTTTACTACAGACTAAAATGATGACGTAATCGTCATCTTTCGTGATTTCGACTTTATAAACAGCAATTTGGAAGATTAGACGTGGCAACGACCAAATAACAACCCGAATTTTTGCGCATTCTTTTCGTCAACACAGATATCCTGGGCAACTGTATTTATTGTTATACCTGTTTAGTTATTTGTTACTAAGGGAAGGAAAGAATTTAATTTGCTGTCAGTTAACTTTGTGACAATCTTGGGATAGTAAAAATTAGTTTATTCAGATTTTACTTCCAAAATGGTTTACACACTAACCGAAATGATTCCAATTTATGGTGTCCAAAATCCATGTGCTCGGCAAACTTCCGTCACGTTTAACGCCAGATATCCGGGAAAGATAACTTAACATGTTGCAAATAAAAAACGTGATCAGAGTTTGGATGAAGCCACAAAGTTGAAGTTTTCGATCATTTTGAAATAAATCCTAATATTTCAATGCTATAATAGCAGTTCTGAGTAAAATAAGTTCCGGATTGCTCAGACATTTATTTTTAAGATAACCTTTTGGATTGACATTTTGAAAATATTTTAATCTTTCTCATAATTTATTATATAATTTGAAATTAAGCAAGCCACACTTTTTCGAGTTAAAACTGTTATTGTGATACAGATTTCCTCCAAATATTTTAACTGTAAATGCAGGATGGGTTGCTGGTTCAATATAATATACACATCTTTAATATCTTAGTCATTTTATTTAGGATACATACACAAGTATGTAAGTAACAATATAAAAATAATCACTTAGTATATCCTCTGTGGGGGCCCCATAGTGGATTTGATGTGTAATGACCTCACGTTCTGCCAATGTTTCTTCAGCAGAGACACCAAAAAGTTGATTGACAAGTGCACGTTTTGTACCAGCTCATCAGGAGCCATGCCAACATGTCCAACAGCCACAGAAAGGCACAAGACCTGAAAAAAAGAGAAACGTTTAAAACCGTGAAACAAATATGGACCCAGGTGCTTTTTGAACTTCAAATTCTTGTGGAACTTCTGGCTAATTTGCTAATAAACGCTTGTAGGGTGATTTAAAACCAACTTCAAATTTAAATGTTGAAGTAGGTAGTTATATCACACGTTTTATATTGCACTGTTTTTCCATACAATTTATCACATAGATAATGGTGATCTTGCTGGCTTAACAATGCTGCCAATATAATCAAAATATCAAAAAAATAATATAAATATTCACTCTAGAGTCTTCCTCATTAATTCTACATACATAGTATTAACAAAACCTATTTCGTGAGTATCCATCATGTTTTTACCTCTACTGATCAGCAAGTGACATGTTGTATTAGGCTGTAATGTTGGCAATGATGAATTGGGTGTAAAACTTGTAGCGTTTTTGTTTTGTATGCAAATAGACTTTTCTGAATAAAAGAGTTGTTAGCAAGTACAGAATGAATAAGTAGTGTACAAAAAACCAAAACCAAATATGGCTGTTTACTTGGTGTTGACAGATCCGTCAGAATTGTCATTTGTCAATATGAGGAATTTTGAAAGCTCACCACATAATCAGCAGTTATCCTATAATTACAGATACTCCTCAAAATGACAAAAGACAAGTGCAAAATCAAAATTTCTATGCAAAAAGAAGTGAGATGAAAGTTTTTAAAATACGTATTTTTTATAAAAGTAGATGCATTTATAAAAAAATTAAGCATCAATAAAAAAATTGTGGGTAATCTGGCAACCTTTTTTATCTCAGTTACCTGAGGTTTCAAAAAAGAATTTTTCAATTGATTCTGGATAAATGACAACAATTAGCAAAACTGGAAATCAGCTAACGATATGTGCTTTTAAAGTTTTAACCTTTACAGGAACCAACATTAAAAAAAATACAAGGTGATGAACTCATTAAGCTTTTCCTTATTTTTTTACTCAGACTACTCAATTTCCCCAATATTTCCATAATTTTCTGCAAAATAGTCATATAAAAACAAATGTTGGATCAACCTACCTTCTTCATCTGGAACTTGATGGTAGCCTTAACCTCATCAATCTTCTGGGTCATCGATTCCTGGTGGGACAGCAGGCCAGGGAATTTACCTGCCTTATTTAGACCAGGACCCAACAGACGAGGGATCTGTTTGATCAGAGCTTCACTAGCCAAAAATGCATCATATTTCTTGGCCAGTTTTTTCACCAACTTCTTGTTCTTGTTAAGCTTTTTCAGGGCTTCAACATCCATGTACGGGACGCCATTCGCCTTTGCTTCATCGCAATGCTGCTGATCTCCCAAAACACACACCTGCATTTTTGGTCTGGGGATGTGCTTTAGTCTGCACAAAAACAAACCAATTGTACATTTTGTAGGGCACCAAGAAAAACAGTATTACAGAGGTTTTTGCGACATCTAAACTTACCACATGGTAGAAATGTCCAAATAACAAAATGATCGATAGCTCTGGATTGAATCCAGATCTATCTTCCCAGTTGTTTTAAGACCCTGGGTACAGGTCCGCCAACATTTTGGCTTCCTGATTCAAGAACTTTCTGCAGTATTTTCGCAAAAATTTGATCATTTGTATGGAAACGTGTGAATTATAACCTACAAAAAGTTCTCTTTCAGGTTACGTACTTTACAGTTCCACTGAAACGCTTGTCCTTCTGGGGATCATAATTCTTCAGACCAACTTGGATCTCCACAGTTTCCAAAAAGTTCCTTTTCTTTTCCTGAGACTTCTCCAGGACTGCATTAGTGCACTCGTAGAGTGTTTCCCTCGAAACTTTTGACCTGGGAAATGAAATATGATTGTTTCATTGCGAAAATGTTGGATATAGAAATATAGGCGACTCTAAAACACATCTTTAATTATGGATTATTTAGATATTTGAAGAATACTTACGACATTTTAAAAGTACCGTGTACTTTCCAAAAAATCCGACACAGAAAAGACAGGACAGGAGGATCTAGGAAGAAGCATGGAACGACGGAAGACGGAACAACGGGAAAAAGAAGAACAAAACATAGACGGAACACGGAAAGGACAATTTGCAATGATGAAACGGAAAGAACGCTTACTAAAAATTCGAATGACAACACCATTGACATTCGCTGCCATGTTTTCAATATAAGTACAGTATATTCAGATAAGAGATAGACCGGATGTAAACAAAAGGTTCGGGTGATTTTCACGCTAACGCCGCCGTCTCGACGTAAAACAGGAGCCCTCATTGGTCAATTCGCAATTAAATGCCTATGCCGAGCGGCAGAGCAGTCGTATCAAGGCAGAGTCACATTCAGGTTCAGACGTGTTACGTATGTCATGTGCATCATTGCAATTTGATATTTCTTTGGACGTTTTCGTTTGTTATCTTATTAAGTTGTTGAGTTTGTCGTTGTTATTGTTATACCTTGTTATTGATTGTTATTGTTATCAACTGCTTGCGCAAAATGCCCAGTAGTACAGATACTGTCGATGAAAAAAGACACCTGAGTGCAGAAATGAAAGAGGTCATTTTGAATATATATAAGATCGAGCGCGAGGAGAACGAGGCATCAACCATCAAAGAAATTGTTGTGAAGGTTTCTCACAAAGTTGGGGTGTGTCGCGCATCAGTGTTTAATGTGTTAAGACAATACAAAAAAATCACACCTTTTCTGAGCCAATGACCAGTAAACATCGCAAAAGTATTGTTAAATCATTGGATGAAGCTGATAAGCATGCGATTAGGAGGAAAGTGCATGAATTCTTCTTTAGGAATGAAATACCTACTATAGATAAAGTACTGCAGGAGGTAAATGGAGATACAACGTTGCCAAATTTCAAACGATCAACTTTCCATGCGTTACTGAAGCATTTAAATTTCAAATGAAAAAAACGGGGTCGTAATAGTTTACTACTGGATAGAGAAGAAATTGTGCTATGGAGGAGGGATTATTTAACAAAAAATGGGAAATATAGAAATCAAAACAGGAAGATTTATTACCTTGATGAAACGTGGGTAAACGCAGGACACACTACAAGTAAAGTATAGGTTGATGATTCTGTAACTTCATCCAGGAGGGCCTTTCTAGATGGACTGTCGACCGGATTAAAAAATCCAGCAGGTAAATACGAGTAATAGACATCAATCGGATGTTTTTCAAACCTTGGGAACAAGGTTCTAAACATTAATTCCAGGGGGCAGATAAAACATATTACAAGTAACAAAACTTTTATAACTTTCGATAAAATGCGTGGATGTTTTATTGTCATTTTCATTTGTTAGAACTTTTTTAAGCCATGTTTTTATGTGTTTTCGATATTTCAATAATTTTTTAATATAATCTTAAAATATGTCGAATATTATAAACTTAAAAAAAGTTACTAAGTTTTATATTGTGTACCGTTCCTAATATTTCTAATCATTTTAATTCATACTTTAAGCTTTATAAAGTTATAATTTGTTAATATTAATATTTGCGCGAATTTCAGGTTCCTGATCATTCATTTTTTAAAGGTTTATAACTTTAAATTAAATTGTGAAGCGCTGAGTAATCATACGACGTTCAATATTCTTTCTTTCAATATGACTAAATAATCCCAATTATAGCAATCTGATACTCATGTCTCAATGTTTTTTCGCTGAATGTGATGAAAACATTTGAAAAAGGTTCGCTTATTGAAATAAATCTACACCAGTTAGTACTTCGATTTCCAGGTAAAGGGAAAAGGCTCATTATCTGCCATATTGGCAGTGAGGATGGATTTGTTGTTGACGGTCTGTGGTGCTTTGAGTCTAAGAAAACTGGAGATTACTACGAGGAAATGAATGGCGAATCGTTTGAACAGTGGTTTTCAAAAATTTTACCGAACTTAGAGGAAAACGCAGTAATTGTGTTGGATAATGCGCCTTATCATTCTAGAAGAATGGAGAAGGTCCCAACAACGGCTTCAAGGAAAGTTGATGTTCAAAATTGGCTCCGCTCGAAAAATATCAACTTTGAAGAAGCAATGCTGAAAGTACAATTATTAAGAATTGTCAAGGATCACAAGGCGGAATATCAAAAATACGCCATTGACGAAATGGCAGCAAGTCAAAATAAAACTGTGCTCCGTTTACCTCCATACCATTGCGAGCTCAATCCCATTGAACTCATATGGGCAGAGGTTAAAAATTATATAGCTAAGCACAATACAACTTTTAAATTTTGTGACCTCAAAGGACTTTTCAAAGAAGCACTAGAATTAATAACAGCGCAAAAATGGGAAAACTGTATTAAGCACGTGAAAGATAAAGTTGAAAAGAGAATGTGGGAACTGGACAATATTTTAGAGGAACAAGTCGAGCCATTCATTATTGACGTTGGTGCTTCAGGCAGTAGCGATGATGAAAGTTCATCAAGCTCATCTTTCCAATAAAAGATGTCGTTCATCAAATTCGGTAAGTTATAAGTAATTATAAAGCTACTGTATTTTTTAATTAATTATTGACATTTTTGAACCCATTTTGGCAAAACCTATTCAAGAATCTACTTTCTGACAATGTTCAACCATGCACATTTTTTTACGTTCTGAACGTTTTAATTTGGTTACATATTTACCTAGAAATCAAGAAATATACTAATCAATATTCTAAAAGCAATTTTAAGAGATATACGATTATTTTTAATTTAGGCTAATTTAAACGCCATTTTGAGATTATATTCGACTGTATTTCACCAAACATCAGGCGGCATCCGAAGCTGGAAATCGAAGCGAAAATTTTGAAACCCTTATGTATATTTACATCATTATATATTTCTTACCCCACCCCCACATGATCCTATATCCATCACCAATCGTATACACATCGAATTGTGCTAATTTACTACAAAGTTACGCAAAGCAGCATCTACTATCTAAAATATGTACTGCGTGACTCTTAATACGTCCCTGCCGAATGTTACAGCGTCGATGATCACGTGGTCTTGTTTATGTCCGGTCTATCTCTTATCTGAATATACTGTAGGCATATCCTTTAATTCACCGGTTGATTTCATCCAACTTCATCATGGCTGGATCTGGTAAGCTTATGGTTAAAGTGACAAGATGAAGATAGCTGTAAAGATTGATGCCTAGCCCGGTGTACCAACGGAGAATTTTCATTTCCATTTTTTCAAGTGTTGCGCAACGATTTCGAGAAAAATTTTGCAGTAGATACCTTTATTAGGCCTAGTTGAACATATTTCAACAGTGGCCACGTTTTCTTCACTCGGACCGATTATTCGTACCACCAAACGTATTTAGAATAACTCTTTTTATTTTTCTGTCTGTCAATCTTTTTTATCTTATCGTTATCTACCTCTGAACCACTTTTGAAAAATATATTTTTAAATGTTGACATTATTGGCAGCACGACAGCTTTATTATCTAGCTATCACTATTTTGTTTTTGGAGAAATCCTCAATTTTCTTACGTTCTGCATTTTCACAAAGATTATACAAAAAAAATTCGATCCACAAAAGGATTTAATGGCCGTAGCTGTGTGGTACGAAAATGGCAGAAAAGGATATTCTTTTCCTCTGGTATCTGTCCAGTTACTCCAATCCCAATCCTCAAATCGCTGTAGAGCACGGAACCACACACGGAAGAATAGCTCTTCTGTCAAACGTCAAGCCCTCCCCCACCCCCCACATTACGCGTGACGTGCGTGACGCGACCACATTTTTAGGTTAAGAATTCTAACCCTTGTGTTTTCAAAATTTCAAAAATAAAAATATTAAAGGAAGTAATAAAGATGGGGCGTCGCAAACCTGGATTTCGAAAAAATGCTACTTTTCACGGAAAGGTGAGGCAATTTAAGAATGTATCTCTATCGTTGAGTGAATAGCACGCTAAAGTCAAAATGAGCTCATAAAGAATGCTTTTATTTTAGGCAAATCAAAATCAACAGAATGGACAAGATGGAAAGGAAAGGAAGCCATACAACGATATTATACGCGAAAATGAAAAATTCGTCTCTTATTATAATGTAAGTTCATGGATAACTCATTTAAACTTTTGCTGATGTATCATTTTAGAAACAAGGTGTCTGTAAGTCAGAGGAATTCGATAGTTTCATTGCTACCCATAAGACTGATTTACCAGCCACCTTCAGAATTACCGGATCCAAGACAGTTGCTAAGAAGATGCTGGAAATTGTACAGGACCAACTGATCACAAGTTGCGTGAAACAAATGGATGAGTCTGGAAATCCTCCAAATATATTTCCTTTACCATGGTACCCAAATAAACTTGCTTGGCAAATGGAACTTACTAGGAAAGATATTCGCAGAAATGAGGCCTATTATAAATTACATAATTTCCTAATATCTGAAACTGAGAATGGAACAATATCACGTCAAGAGGCAGTTAGCATGATACCGCCATTGCTATTGGATGTTCAACCCCACCATAAAATACTAGACATGTGTGCAGCTCCTGGTTCAAAAACTGCGCAACTATTAGAAATGCTGCATGCTAATGATGATCCTATCCCTTCGGGATTTGTTATTGCAAATGACGTTGATAATAAACGCTGTTACATGCTCGTACATCAAGCTAAGAGATTGAATTCACCTTGTATAGTGATTATTAATCATGATAGTGCTGTGCTACCTAATTTATACTCAACTTTGGCTGATGGGTCTACTGAACAGGTAACATTTCAAAAAAATAATATCACTAGAATACTTATAGTTTTCCACCGGTATCTACTGATGCATTTTAGCACTCAAGTGTTGCTATGTCAGTATTGGTATAGGGCAATTATAAAGAAAAGTGCAGGCTGATTAATTGTCAGTTCTTTAACACCTTATTTAAATTCAGTACGTCACCGACTTTTTATACTCTCATTAGCCATTGCAGTAACTTTGAGGAAAGTGTAGAAGCATGACATCGAAGTGTCCATACTGGGAACTTAATACCTTGTACCTGTAAATTTTTCTAAGCAATTTTTAGTGCACAAATAATGCATCTAGTATAAAACACAGGATATTAGCGAGAAACTTGAAATGCCCAATAGAACACACTAATAACAAATAGTGTAAAAGTGGATGCTGGTGGAAAAAACCATTACATTGATAAAAGGTACTGCATTGAGTGTTTTTAATATGTGTCTTCCACCCTTGTTCCAATAAAGATGTCTTTATATAGTTGAATTCAAGCAGATCCTTGCTGTCGCAGTCTTTTATCTATTCAATACCTGAATTTTGTTTTCCCAAGTATCAGGCATACAGATTTGCACAAAATATGTCCATATTTCACTTTAGTATTTTACTAAAATAAACTGTTTCAGGTTAAATTTGACAGAGTATTATGTGACGTTCCATGTGCTGGAGATGGTACAATGAGAAAAAATCCTGACATTTGGATGAAATGGACTCCTGCAAATGGACTCAATCAACATGGGTATGAAACAAATTCAGTTTGAAGATTCTCATTTTTCACATTTTGTTCACTTGCCAATACATATAGTGTTAATATACTTTCATTATTACTTTTAATTTTGGTTAAATACTGTCAAGACACTATATTCCTTCCAGGACAAGGTAAGGGACCTAAATTGCAACAAATTCCACCCTATATGATATATAAAATCAATGGCTTCAGACGTTTTTTGATTTTTGTGTTTTTTTAACATTTGCCCGAAATTGATCATTTGAATGTAAATAATAAATAACTATTTAAGAAACGCGATTATATTGCATTATGTAATTTGCGTAGTTTATTTTTAAATCAAATAAATATAATCATAAAAAATGTGGGGGGTGCTAGAATCTAGGACTCCATAAGACGGCGTTCTGTGGTCCCCGAGACTCGACGCACAGTGCGTCATCTCAATTAATTGAATTATATTCATAATACAGAGTGGCTAAAAATGAACGATATCGTTTAAATTCTTCGTAACTTTTTCGCTGTACCAGCGGGAAATGAGTTGTGAAAGATGATGCAAGCAGTGGCGATTCTCTGCTCCTCATATTCGTGCTCTTTTCCTAACTATTTTGAGCAGTATGGCTGCAATTAGAATGCGAATATTGTCAAATAGGCAATGTTCCCTCGCTGACTCGTAAACAAATATTTAATGAAATATCCCCAAAAGAACTTATACATACTTGAACCTGATGAATGAAAACGCTAATTTAAATTGGATTTCCGGCAAATAGTGTGGGCTTAAAAAATCTTAACAGAGCCGCTAACCAACCTCTTGAAGTGATCGCTGTAATATACTAAGCTATTTATTGTATTTTGATAAAAAATTGTAAACATATTTGCTATCATGGAAGTATACACCTTAGGAAAAACCATTGTTATACATGGGAAATCATTTCTTGGCAACAGCGCATCGGCTCGTCTACTTTCATCGCTATTTGTACATATTTCCTACCGTTAACCGCAGACCTGTATCACGAATGAGAATAATAGGCAGATACGCTGTGTTGCCAATTTGAGTAGAGCTTCCCGAATTGTGGGGAATTTAGAGTTAAGTGTTGATTCATTCAAGCTTTTAATCAGCATGGCCTAGACGTTAGAACTTCATAAAGATAACATTGAAGCTGAATGCTGCTGGAGTATAGTGTTTCGAACATTCAAAGCGGAGCGGGACACTATACTCGTCCAATGGGTCATCAAGCCACAGTCTTTTCAACAAAGAAATTATTTTACGAAAATGCGTTATATTTTTACGATTTTGTCGTCACCAAATCTCTGTTTCTCAAAATGTACGTCTATTGTAGAATTTTCAGCAAACTAAGCAAGAAACGTGATCTAGTATTTACTCAACATTACGGATTTCTCGAAATTCATTAAAAAATGTGATCTAGATACCTAACTGCCCCAAGCTCTTTAAATATAACACCTTAAACCAGGGTTACCAGGTGCTCAGTCACGTTGATTGTCATGTTGTACTGCGCAAGTCAGCAAACAATCTGGCGCAATAAACGTTAGCAATCATCAGGTATTGTCAGATTCCCGAATACCGGGCACCATAGTAACCGTTATAGTTGTCCTTCAAAGTTGTCAAATCGCCCCTATGGCGCAAATTCTCCACACCAGGCAACTGTGCTATAAACAAACCCTGTTTATCACTACTATTTGATAGTCATATGGTAGTTGTAGCCCTATCTAGCGGTCCATGATTTCTCTCAATACTGTTGTATCTCTACTGGCAACAAGAATAGGGATTACAAAATCATTTATACAACAATATACAAACATGAAAAATATGATTTGAACCATGAAACATTAATACAATTTTAATAGTTTGAACTATTTTTATTTTTGGAATACTCTTATGTGGAATCCGCAGCTATTTTTCCCGAAATTTGGGTAGACTTAGATTTCTTAGAAATATGACATATTGGTATCGGCAACTCTGCGAATGGGAGAAACAAACCGCATTTGTTGAGCGCATCCGTCTAAGCGGTACGCGCCAGCGCCCGTTCTGCCATCTCTCTCTTTTATCACTCTCCTACTTTACCCCGTTGTCCGTCACACTCCGATGCTGCCACATAGGATCCTACAATCGAGTGTCTTTCACGCACCTACATACTTTTGTATATTTCCATCTCTCTTCCTCATCATAATGTATAATAATGTTTTTTCCCAAGGTGTATGTAATGTTGTAATATGTAATGTTGAAGGCATTCGGAGCCGTACTTTTTTGTAAAGGGTTCTTTTGTCATATCAGGATCCAAACAATATGAACATGTCTACTCAGTATTCAATGAGTTTTCTGTGTTGGTTCCATTTGTTTCATTGTTGTTTCATTGCATTATTTTGTCCCTAGTTTTAAGTTTTATTGATAATTCCTATACAAGTTGGGTTACGAAAGATTAGATTAGAGCTGCAGCCAGTGTTGCCAGAAGTAACGGAATTCCGCTACTGGTAGCGGAATTGCCAAGTGGTAGCGGCGTATCGGCCGAATTGGATTTTTTGTTAAAAGTAGGGGAATTTTGCAATTTAGGTACATATGATGGATATTTTTACCAGAAAAAAAATTAAGTACAGTTAGTAACCAAATCTAAACACAGGTATCTTTCCAATCGACAGTGCTAACCACCGGCCGGTAATTCTTATTCAACGGAGACACGTATAGATGGTAGTAGGTGGTAAGAACACGACATGTGAAGTGTATTTTCAAAGTATGTCTAATAATTTTAACATTTGCCACATGGTAATGCAGATGTAGAGTGGACATTATCATATATGGAGATAATCAAAACAAAGAAAAGGAATCGTATTTTACCTTCAACTTTGTTCGCGATACTTATCAAACTGCATACAATACTAAAAAATGTTGCTGCTTAGACTTCGAGTTTGGTG
Organism: Acanthoscelides obtectus; assembly: GCA_963669975.1. Lineage (NCBI taxonomy): Eukaryota > Metazoa > Arthropoda > Insecta > Coleoptera > Chrysomelidae > Acanthoscelides > Acanthoscelides obtectus. The sequence goes on along the minus strand of CAVLJG010000006.1, from coordinate 101,211,831 downwards.
AAAAACATTTAAAAAAATACAAAAATAATTTAGTATAGAGAGAACAAAAATGCAACAAGAAGAATCTGATACAGACAGTGACTAAGTTTAAGTAACTCAAAAACTTCAATTTTTTTATGCAACACAACACAGAAATGGCCTTTAGTCATATGCTTTTTATTTTTTGGTTTCCTGTGATATTTATTTAATATGACTGCGTCATAAATGTTGTTTGACAGTTATTTGTAATATTGTATTGGTTTTTATAGTCAAATGTTTCTCTTATTACAGTTTTATGTTATATTTTATCACGCTGTTTGGTATTTGTTTTCCTTTTTGGGTGTTCCACAGGGCAGTATCCTGGGACCACTTCTTTTTATTTTATACATAAATGATTTACCTGCCATAGTAAAAAAATGGAAAATTCAGATTTTCGCCGATGACACTATGATTTATATAAGTACTAAAAATATGCAGTCTGGTATCTCTTATATAAATGAAGACTTGGAACTTGTCTCAAAATGGTTAGCATCTAACAGACTAAAATTAAATACAAGTAAAACGAAAGCCTTGTTAATCGGAAAAAACAATGTACAAATGTTCAACTGAATATTGATGGTGAAGATATTGAAGTCGTAGAAAATTTTAAATACCTGGGGGTTTTTGTTGACTCGATTAATTTTTGATATTCATTATGAAAAAGTTATAAATAAGATTAGTAGTAAAGTGGGATATTTATCGAGAGTTTCTGGATGTCTGAGTTCATATAGCAGAAAAAATATCTATAATACCATCATTCTTCCAAATTTCTTGTACTGTTCGACTATTCTATATTTAGCAAATAATTCCATTTTTGAAAGACTGCAAATTTTACAAAATAAGTGCATGAGAATAATACTAAATAAAGATAAATATACTTCAATTAGGCAAATGCTTAGCAAATTAAAATGGCTCAATGAAAAAAATTGTATCAAATATCTTGTAATGATATTGATTTATAAAGTAAAAAATAACATATTTCCATCAAGTCTAACTAGATTAACATCATCAAATGTCGACCATCATTTACATAATACCAGAAATAAAGATGACTTCCATTTAATGACCAAAAAGTATAACATATGCTACAAGTCTGTATTCCATCAAGGGTTGATTGTATATAATAAATTATGTATGTCTTCGTAACAGCAACAGGAAAATAAAAAATTTAATTGTGACTTGAACGCCGCCAGAAGGGGCACAAAGCCAGCTTGAGAGAACAAAGGAGCAGTAGCGTGGGTAGTATTGAATTTGCCTCTAAATGTTGTTCTTGAAAGCTGGCTGGCAGCCGATGCTGTGGACCAATTGGTGAGGTCGGCCCATTTTCCTTATCCTTCAAGTTGTTCTTTACTAAACATACTCGTTGTAGCGGATACACTCATCCGAAAAATCGTATAGAAGCAACTATTTTTGCATTTTCATCATTATATTAGTTTAACATAAGTATAGTTCAGAAAATTAATTGAATTCTGATTCCTCATATAGTGATTTAGTTTTAATAACTGGAATGTTAGGAAAACGCAAATTGTTAAACCTCAAAAACTATTGATTTTCAACTATACATATATAGGGTGAAATATACTGCTTTCTAGAATCCCTATCACGTCCTGGAAGGAATATGACCAGTATACTATTCCTTATCTACATTTAGGATTCAGACCAGAATACTGAGAAGAGGTATAGAGCTATTAGAAGTTGGTGGAAAAATAGTGTACTCGACATGCTCCATCAACCCTATAGAAAATGAAGCTGTTATTCATAGAGTTTTGGCTGAATTTGATGGTGCTGTAGAATTGGTTGATGTTACACATAGCTTGCCGGGACTCAAGTTTTCACCGGGTATGTTTTTGCGAGCTATAATGCTATTTTATAAAATGAATTTATACTAAGTGACATATAAATCCGAACACCCAGTTTAAATGGTTTTATTTTAATAAAATTTTGTATAAGTACTTAATGAAGCATAATAAGTAAATGATAAAAATTTCAAAATGATTGCACTGCTTTAAAGCCCTTTGACCTTTAATAATATGTGGATGCACCCTGATGTGCTACGCATTCTCCAACGCGCCTATGCATGTTTCTGATCAGGTGGTCAATGTCCTCCTGTGGTATCTCATTCCAGGCAACCACCAACTCCTCTCGAAGTGCTTCTAGAGTCTGAGGAGGACGTTGCAAATTGAGCAATCTCCTACCCGTCATATCCCACACGTGCTCAATTGGGGATAAGTCGGGAGATCTTGGTGGCCATGGTAACAATGTGACATCATTATGTTGAAAGAAGTCTATTGTGTATCTAAGTTGGATCTGCCAGGGTGTCAAGATAGGGTAAAAGATGGGGTTCTAGAACATCGTGGATATAACGCTGCGGGTTCATGTTACCTCTGATGAAGATTAAAGGTGACCTGGAACCATAAGATATAGCACCCCAAACCATAACTCCAACAGTGTGATGAACATGTCTTTCAACAAAAAACTGTGGATGCCTCCTTTCACCACGTCGCCTTCTAACCCTGGCACGACCATCGTGCATGCCTAAACAAAATCGAGACTCGTCACTAAAGACAATACTGTTCCATTCCTGATCCCAGAGTGACCGTTGTCTGCACCACTCAAGACGATTACGTCGGTGTTCTCAAGTTAAAGGGAGGACCCAGTGTGGCCGGAATGAAAACAAGCCAAAACTTCTCATTCGTCGGTAAACACTTCGCATGCCAATAGGTCTTCCGTGTTCTGCAAACCATTAATTTGCAATGGACCTGGTAGTGGAGAAACGGTCCCTTAAGGCCAATAATCTTAGGCGGCGATCTTCACGGTCTGTTGTTTTACGGCGGCGTCCAGTGCCCCTTGCTCTTTGCGTACGGCCTTCTCGAAGCCTTGCCTGACAACACCTAACCACAGTGTCTACACTTCTCTGCACTCTAACTGCAATTGCCCGAAAAGAAAGTCCAGCTTCCCGAAGTCCCACTATACGGCCCCTATCAAACTCACTAAGTTGACGAAATCGTACAGGTCTCCGTACTCTAGGCATCGTAACCGATCGTAAAGGGTGTCAAGAACCAAAATCCGCCAACGTTGATTCTTTACTGCGGCTGAAATATTCATTTTTAGAGCGTTAGTGAATTAAAAAAAAAGCAGTATAAAAACCAGTCCAACTGATAAGGCTGAAAATTTTTTCACTTGTTATTTACAGTAAGATAAATACATTCACCAACTTTTATTAAAATAAAACCATTTAAACTGGGTGTTCGGATTTATATATCACTTAGTATATAATTGCTTACTCGTATAGGTATGGAAACATGGTTAGTGGCAAGTAGAAATCTGGAATTCTATTCTACTTTTGAAGAGGTAGATGAAAAGTGGAAAACAACTATTAGACCTCAGATGTTCCCACCAAAAGCAGAAGATAGAGAAAAGTATCATTTGAATAGGTGGTAAGTACTGAGAGTCACTGAAATCGGTTTTCAGCATTTTTTCATTTTTATAACAATGATTCTCTTTTTCTTAGGTTCTAAAGTTAATTTGTGATAGTCAAATGCATACCACAGACGTTCTTTTTTTATTCAAAATGCACAGCATTTTAAGTTGCTCTGAGAATATGACATTAGTGATAGATTCAAAGGAACCTCAGTATTTTTTTTTATATTATATACTCAGTGAGGTAGATTTACATCAGTTATCACGAAATTTTATTGACAAGTAATAAGAAAAAAAATAAAATGTGTTGGGCGACCTCCCCAGTTGAATACACCCCTGTATACGGCTAGGCATCGACAAAATGAGATGATCGATGTCTGGTTTGTGGCACCTCATTCCAAGCAACTTGAACGTCGGATAGACTCCTCCCCATCATATCCGACACACGACACACACGCATTATTTATTAAGAAATTATTTTTCTCTGTGTAACACTTCTAATGTCACTGAGTATATTTATACGCCCCCAGCCCCTGTAATTGATTCTATACGCATCGATTAGCCTTAATAGGTAGGTATACTAAGATGTATTGGCTTTCCATTTTAGTATAAGAATTCTGCCTCATCAGCAAAACTCAGGAGCATTTTTCGTCGCAGTATTGAAAAAAGTAAAAGCAGTAAATGCAAAGGAAGATTCTAAGTCAGCGACAAATATGGAATGTGGAGATGATACACAATCCAAGAAACGTGAAAATGAAGATAACCTTCCTTATAACCAAAGAAAAAAACGTAGGAAAGAAATTTATAGAGAAGACCCATTCGTTTTCTTCAATGAAGATGAAGACGTTTGGAACGACATCAAATCATTCTACAAAGTATCGGATAGCTTTGACTCGAAATGTTTGCTGACCAGATGCCATGTTGGGAAAAAGAAGAACATCTATCTTACGTCAGAAGCTGTTCGAAACTTGGTTGTCACAAATCAGCCAAATATCAAATTCATTAATACTGGAGTCAAAGCGTTTGTTAGGTGTGATAATAAGCACATGAAGTGTGCATTCAGGTACATGGTCATTTCTGTTAGTCTAAAATATCTATTTGATGTACTCTTATAGTTTTGAGAACACGAGACAAAAATAAAGTAACGCATACATAGTCTCATAACAACTTCATCTCAGTGCAATTGTCACGAAAATGGCTGGTTCATCAGAACAATAGGCTACTTGACTCATATTTGATTTCATAGAATAAATTAGTATTTTTTGCAGTATTTGCCCTAGGAAAACGAAATGTATTCAATTGTTAAAGGCACAAGATGGATTTGAAAAAGCATATTTTTATTTGAAAAAAGCGGCAGCTAGCCTATTCTGATTTCATCATTTTCGTACGTTTTCAGGATAGCTAACGACGGGTTGGACAGTATATTTCCTTTCATAGGAGATGATCGAAAAGTTTATATCCCAAAAGATGATTTAATAACGTTATTGCTGAACGATAATCCTCAGAAATCGCCCCCAATAGTAACGTTATCAGAAATGGTGCAGAAGCAAGTAAAAGATCTGAGTACGTATAAGATCTGATGATTTCTGTTAATACTTTCTCATTTTTTGAAATTGTTCGTCCATTGGCAAATCACGTTCAACACTGTTCTGTTCTGTCCAAGTATCGTTTCCTCTCTGAGGGCCGTATCGTCAGTCGTTCCTACTATTTATGGCCTGCTTGGTGTTGATAGTCGCTTCTCTCCTTCAGAATGGCTGGGGTATTATAAGATTTCTACTGTTCCTTGTGAACGTCAGCGCTCTTCTATTGTGAAGCTATGTTTTCTTTTTGAATTGCAGGAAATTCCAGGCTGATATAAATCAGAAGCATGAAAAATTTGATACAAATATACCCTATTTCACGAGTATCCATCATGGTAGAATGATAGCTGGTTATTTAGTAATATCTCAAAATTCCCCATATCGGCACAGGACATATAATTCTGACGGATCCGTCAACGCCAGGTAGACAGTGCCGAATTTTGTTTTGGTTTTCTGTACGCTACAGATTCATTTTGTACTTGCTAACTGCTATTTTATTTAGAAACAAGTTTTACTAAATTTGTACCCGATCCATTATTTCCAACGTTGCAGACTAACCCAAAAATGTCACTTGCTGATCAGCTGTTCACGTCAGTAAACGTCAAAGCATGATGGATACTCGTGAAATAGGGTATAGATATTTGTGACATAACCTCAAAATAGAGCGCTGACACGGAACAGTAGAAAACTATGAAAAACAAAGGACACCATAAACGCGTCCTACAATTCCCCTAAAGGTTTAAGCAGTTCAAATTCACAGTGAGCTTTACCAGTATAATGTATATCAAATATGCTGTTTTAGGTTTAGGAAGCTGCGTTTTGATCTATAAAGAAGAATCGGAGAATGATAAAACACCCCTAGTTATCCACATAAGTGGTTGGAGAGGCGCAACATCTCTCAGATGTTATATGGATAAACATAGTACTGTTCACTTGTTGAGATTGCTCGGTGGTGATATCTCCAAATATGGTAAACAATTTGCATTATTTTTGGATTACATTATGGTTAAAATTCCTGCTTATTATACAGGATGAGACATCATGGTTCCTTTTTTTAAAATGCACACCATTCAGTCAGTTGATGTCGCTTTCCCGATTTGGCCTCTTCTGATTTTTTTCTGTATTTTTGAAATCCCGGGTTTATGTGAACCATCCAAGGACCCATCAACATTTGAAGACCAACATCCAGGAAATAAATTGCCAACATACCGCTCACTATGCTGGCAAGTCATGACAATGGCCAGAAATCGGTTTGCTCAGTTTATGGAAAGTGGGGGACGTCATCTGATTTGATCTTCAAAACTATGTAAAACTCAACTTTAGCTATGCCCCTACATCGTGAACACAAATAAAAATGTTCTGATTCATACAATAAATTTTATTAAGTTTTTAAAAAAGGAAGTTATGCTGCCGCACCCTGTATGTTAGGACGTTGTATTTGGCTGGTATACATAATGTTATTTTGGGACACATGTTGAGTTTGTTTCTACATTTTTCCATACACAGTCCATTCATAATGCATTTAATAATTTTTAGATGTAAATAAATTTCAAAAAGCGAGAGAAGATGAAGATGGCCAATGTGAAGAAGCTGATGGGACAGAGGAGACTGAAAGGGACGGGACTGAAACGGAAGACGTTTCTGAAAAAAAAGAGAAATCCTGTAATGAAAAGTTGCAACAACAAAGTAGCTAGTACTTTGGACATGCAATAAGCGTTTGTAAAAATAAAAATGCTTGTTTTTTAAGATTTTAATTTACATTTACGTATCTTTTAGCGATTTACATAAAAATATGTATTTTGTAATCTTGTATAACGATATCAACAAAACAAATAACATCGAATTGCACAGAATTGTGAAGTACATGTGAATATAAAATCTGTTAAAATAAAAAGTGTCCTTATTGCAGACATCACGCAGCTGAAGCTACCCATTCACGATAGCTCCGTCATGCCAAAGTTATAGCACGAACATATCCAGATCACTCTGCACAATATACACAAAGAGTAGTTATAGCAAGAGAACGCCTTTATAATCTGCATTATAGCAGGTAAGTCCATCGTAATTTTTTTGTTACATCATCGCGTACTGATATGATACGTAAGATTTGACTAGTTTTTAACATTTCTTATCAGTACGCGTCGTAAGCGGTCAGCTCTTGAACTATTACTAGTTTACAAATAAAAACAGCGATCTATGTGCCGACCGGCCTTGGTTTAGCGATTCGCTTGTAGGTGGCTCTGAATATACCGACGCGGTGTTGCCCAGATGCCAAAAAATATTTATAAAATGCTACATTTATACTAAGCAAAAAGAAGACAACTGGGGACTATGTCAAATAGACCGAAGATTGGTCAAATAAACGTTTTGAGATTAGGAAATCTTTGTCTTTGAAGCTGACGTACTTCTGTTGTTACTAAACTAACTAAAGTCGTGTAGTATTCTGCGTGGAACCCTGAGAGTTAAATAGCTATGTGATAAAATTCTCATTGTTTATTGTTATACAGAGGAATTTCGAATAAATGTGTTATTCACGGGATTAAAGCATGATGTACATTGGCGATTTGAAATATCCGAACATGAAATATTATTAATTTCCTGTACTGACTGTCCTAACAAGACGACAAAATAAGACATAGACATAAAAATGGCGTCAATAAAGTCGTCATTTTTTAGTCAATGACGTTTCTGACCAAAAGTGACCGAATAATGACGTCATTTTGGCAATTCGCTAATAGATGGCTCTATATTATATATACCGAAGCAGCGCTGCCAAGCTGCCATAAAATAGTTATAAAACGCTACATTTATACTAAACAGAATGTAGTTCCGCTCTGGTCACGGTTTTTGGTGGCTACGTCGAAAAGTCGAGATAACTAGCGATCATGTCAAACAGACCGACGATCGGTCAAATAAGCTATTTGAGGTTAGAAAATCTTTGATTTTCAAGCTGCGCACTTCGTTTGTAACTTAAAGTAAAATAGCTATGTGATAACATGTTTCGAAAATAGCTTCTCTCGCGAAAAGTGTGATTTATAACTTTATTGGGTAGATGCTCAATATCCCCACCATGAATAAATATGCTAACAAAAGTAAATTTGAACAAAAATGCGTTCTCTACAAGTAATGGTCAAAAGCATTACTTATCTGGCAACACCGCATTTATCACCGAATAAATAATAACAGCCCTGTTTAGACGCCATCAGCTGTTTTGCAGTCGCCGTATTTTTCGTGTCATCTCTATCTCTCTCTAATTTTATTCGCATTGTATGTCTCTTCTCTTTGTATAACCACTCTGGGTAATCGGATCTAATACTCAGCTATTCTAAAAACTGAACACGATATAGAAACAGAGCACTTGAAGAATGGAGTCACGTGACATCAAGTTATTTGGAGCGATCGTGAATGCCGGCTTTCAGATAACATTAATTTCAAAAGTCATATTCTACACACAACAGCTTTAGTTTTATTCATGAAAATAGTGTAAACGGACAAAATATCACGTCTAAAAACAGAGAAATCACATTTTAAACAGAACATTTGTGCTCGTATAGATGAAGTATCTTTAAATTTGGATTTTAACCTGTTTCTGCTGATACATTTTGAACCTCGTATTCTTTGGACATGGGTTTTCTCCCATCAAATGAGTCTTCCAGCACTGCTCTTCACATTCTATGTTTCCATGGCAAAGGGGGCATTTGTTGCAGTTTTCTGACAATTCTGAAAAATAATTGCAATTCAGGCCATGGCTGCTGGCGCGCAATATCGCACTTCGATAGTGTGAAAGATGCAAATGACATCATGGCAGAAGTTAGATTTTGTAAAATGGCAAAATGAAGTGTCGGAGGTTGTCACTACTATGCTCCCCTTACTGTGACTATTCGGCAACCTAGCATACTGACACTTTTGTTAGATATGAGCTATGGAGACTAGAGATAGGAGGTTAAGCTTATGGAGTAGGAGTGAGGCCAACAGTATTGACGTGGAACTGAGTGGTTTGAATAACAAAATGCTTTCCAAAAGCATGGTATTGCATATTTCATTTGTGGAAGAGGACCTTTTGTGATTTTAATGGAGAGCTCCTGTTTCAATGGTAGTAACACAAAGTATTTGCTAGTTCTGGATGACGATAGATACGAATGATTACAGTATATAGTACCAAAGTTGGATTGAGAAACATCAGGAAACTGACCTCTTGAATATTATTGATACTAATTTATTTACTCTTTACCTGTAAATCCGCTGTGCTGCAGTTAGTACGTTCCATTTCAGTTTTACCTTAAATAGAGACTGATATACCATAACTAGGTAGTATGGTATGATAAACGTCATTGTCAATTCAAATCAGGGTTACAAAAACTAAATCTGTTACATGATTACCTTGCAAAAATTCCCTGTCAGTTGCATTTTTCCTTCCTTTTTGCCAAGTTGCCAGTTTCATCTTCCACGAATTAGCACTTCAGTTGGCCATTGTACAGTAGCAATACCACTCAGCCAGTGTTGCCATTTACACCCTATGATACTTGAGTTGTGTAACATTAGTATAATATTATAGCACATACCAATGCATTGTTCCTGATGTCCTTGAAATTCATCCAGCTTAACAGCCTCGGAACATCGCGAACATTGCGTGTAGGACTCGCGATGTTCACATTCCATCAAAAGATGTTCGATCAGTGATGCTACTTCCACAACTTGGCTGCATTCCTTACAACGAACCAGCATTAGACACGATCTCCAGTAGTGGGAGTTCATCGAGTTATTGGACGATAGAATGACACTCTCTAGTTGATTACAGAAGATACATTGCCTGAAAAGCAAAACTATAATTTTAGAGAACCAAAATTGGATCAAAATCTACATATTATCCAGCTCAAAAATACTTGTTGGTGTACTGCAAGGTCCACTACTATTTATTTTCTACATTGATGACATTTTAGATTATTGTAAAAGTCAGATATTTGCAGACGATACATTAATATGCATATCAGATGAAAATATAGACACTGCTTTAAATATGCTAAGTTCTGACTTGGTAACAATCATAAATTGGGTATACATTATATTGATAGTAAACTATAGTTTGAGGATCACTATCCTCCATTATCCTTTTCTTGTAGAAGTTAATTCAACAAGGATAGCACCAAACCCTGAGATTCGAGAGCTAAGAGTTTTGCCTTTCGTGGTAAACAGTTATAAACTTGAACTGAAAAGTCTTAAGAAGCATTTATATTGAGAATTATTTAGTTACTACCTAAATAATAATTTTACTGGGGAGATTTTGTTGGGAAAAAAACAGTTATGAGTAGATTCACCTTAAGACAACAATGGCAACGCAGTCTCCTTCCACGATACACATACACTAAAGATAGGATGTTGCGCAGTTGCACATGTGGGCGGAGCTTCGTAACGTCACCTTGAGAGTTGTCGGCCCGTGGTTACCAGCGGCAGGATTGTCGTAACGTTACTGCAGTGCACGTATATCGTGCGATTTGTTGGTGGTTTTGGGACTTGTTGTATCAGTTATACATACTTTATATACCCTGTGAGGGTGATAAATTGATAAAAATGCGGTGCGCTGTTGTGAGATGTAATTCCGACAACCAATCTAAATGGAATCCTTGCAAAGACATGAAGTTCCACAGTTTTCCTGAAGAACAAAACCTTAGCAAAAAATGGCTACATCTTGAAACATACCCTTTTGGGTTGCACCCCTAAAACATATCGTGCTTTAAAGGATGATGCCATTCGTACGGAAAATTTACCCAAGTCTCTATCATCACCTGGTTTAAGTATAGAATAAGGTCATACAATTTGGGGCTAAACGAAGTCCCATACTCATACCTAGAGTATTGCAGCGTAGAGTTAGAGGATACTCCAGACCTTCCACTAACCGCATCACTGCTGACTATAACGAGGAATTTTTAGTAGAAGAAATAGATGAGCTGGAGTATGACAGGCTGGAAGATTTGGCCGGCTTTGTTTGCCATAAATTGCAGGATAAGAGGTTGAAAAGTTCCTCAAATAAAACTTATTCCTGGATAGACCATCTTAGTGAGGGTGGATTATCAAAACCTTCCACACCTTTCATGAATCAAATGTTGAAGCCGAACAAGGTGTTTACTATGGTGACGGAATAGTGACAGAAGAGCAACATTTTATAGCCGAATTTCTGTTGAAGAGCAGCAACATTGACTGCCCTGAAAAAGCTAAATAAACTATTTTCAGGTCCACGGTATTCTTCCAGATCAAAGAGCTGCATACAAGTTTGAAAGACCAGAAAAATCGTAAAAAATGGAGAAAAATTGTTGCTTAAACTAAGTCATTTCCATTTATTGTTATACCGCCAGCTTACTGCAAAAATAAGATAGGTAACTCCATTTTTCTACTTTTCGAGTTGCGTACATTTTCACACTTATTAACTTAGGATACTATAGCCTGTGAAATAGGAATTACAAGGTTGAAATCTTTTATTAAAATCCACCATTTTGGTTTGTATAAAATTTTAATGTAGCCAGTGTCACTCGCACCGCTAACATAAATCAATGACACTTCATAGGTGAAAATCCGTCCAGCCGTTTGGCCTGTAGGTGAAAATATCCACCATATCCATATGTACCCAAATGAGAATCACTCCCAGCGTAACGTCATGCGCGCCGGCGGACGAAAATCGAACAGCGGAGCATACGGCACTAGTAGACGACTAGACGCCTGAAAGATTAGGAGCTGGAAGGAGGCGTGGCTAAATCCCCACCAGTGACGACGCAGAACGACGATGCGGGATGCGGTACCGGCGTACTGCATACGCTGCGAGCTAACGCCGACGCGCTTCAGTTGTCGGTTGGCGTTCGTGGAAGCCGGTGCGTCGAGACCTGCCGTGCAACGATCTGCATCTGTTAATGCAGGGAAGCCTTTGTCGGCGATTTCCGCAGTGTCATGATGATGATTTGACTTAAAAGAGTGGAGTGTAGTTTTGTGATAATAATTGCGTGTAAAAATTTGATATGAGAGTGGTGCATCGCTTTGTATTTCCACGTTGGATATTGTGCCTTCTTCCGATCTTTCTGGAGAAACTGAATGTCAGCGAGCTAGGTAAGTTATGTATACTCGTCTACTTCTGTGTTAGCTTTGAGCTCATACCGATTGTATTAAGTGTTTATATCCCATTATCTCTCGTTACATAGCTCAAACACAGAATTAGTATTTTTTTAATTGGGACAAGAGAAAACAATTGACCAAAAAAAGCTTCATTCAAAAGAATATTGAACAAACAAAACAAAATTAATGGTAACTGCTTAAAAATGATTAATGTTAGTGTATGGTAAATTGTAGTAGGTACTAGTTTCGGTGGCGATTAGTGGAGGTTCATACTTTTTTTATACAACGGCTGACCTTAATTTTTTTGCCTGCACGGCGTTTTTAATTGGATAAGTAACTTAATAACTATATGGACTGTTATTGTTTTTGAGTGTTTCCGATACCGCATGAGATACATGCGTTAAAAGTTTTACACTACATGTTGCCGGTTTGAACTACAAAACATCAAATTTGTGACTCATTTTTTCCCCTGTACAATTCATATTTTTGTCGTATATTTTGAATACCTATACCTAAACATTTAGTGGCAGTGGCTCATCGTTGTTAACTACGACCTCCACGGACTGCGGAGACGTGGAATAGGTATTTTCCACGTGCGTTCGATCCCGCTTTTATAATAGGGTGTTCTTAAAACAGACCGAGATATTTTAGAGGGTGATTCATTGTTGAAAAATATGAGAGAAACTTCCTGTAAATATGGGTCCGAAAAAGCAGAGTTTTCAAGATACAAAGTGATGAATTGAAAAAAAATATAAATATCTTAAAAAATATTCAATCGATTCTGTTGAAATTTGACAATATTATTTGATGTATCGAAAGACTAATACAACACTGAATAAGTTAAAATTATTAGGTCTAGTGGCTTCCCGGTGAGCACCTAACCGAATATTATTGGCAAAAAATGTTCACCAGTACCTTTTCTGTAATTTCAATATTGTTGTTAGATTAAATATCTAAAAATACAACTTCTTTGTCTTTTGTATTTTTTTCGTATCTCACTTTTTTTTTGAGAAAAAAAAATAAAAACCGTTTTATTGCATGTCAGTGGTCAAAATCTATGTATTAATTTGATTTGACATTTGCGCGTAAGGTCAAACGTCAACAGAATCAAGTGAATATTTTATAAGATAATGATTTTTTAAATTTCTCACCCTGTATCTTGAAAATTTATTTCCTGACCCGTGTTCATAGAAACTTTCAACAAGGAATCACCCTATAAAATATCTCCGTCTATTTCTCGAACACAATGAATTATAGCGAACTATTTTATGTAAATTTATTTAACCAGGTATTAGAAAACATAAGAGTACGATACAATGTAAACATTTGCCTTTCCTGCCCGAAGTGTGAGAGTGAGAGTTTTAGTAATGTTACTTGATACTCATGCTATTTCTTCATGTTCCAGGGACTAGAGCAGTTTGCTGAAATGTAAGTGTATTTAGGGTTTTCTTATTGGTGTACGGTTCACAGCCAAACACGAGCGAGACTCTTCATACTACCCTCGCCCAGACAGGGTGCTCCGTTTATATAGTTACGGATCACTAGGAAAAAAGTGTGAAAACTTTGAAAGTAGCTAGGGAAATGTTAGAGAATTTTATTTGGGCATCCTACGATGTGGGGGCACATCGAGGGATATGAACGACTCTTCATCATGTCCTTGCGGCAGCACACTTATCATACTCTTACTCCAAGTATGCAGGGGCAAACGGCATTGGTAGACGCCTGAAAGATTGGGAGCTGGAAGAAGGCGTGGCTAAATCCCCACCAGTGACGACGCAGAACGACGATGCGGGATGCGGTACCGGCGTACTGCATACGCTGCGAGCTAACGCCGACGCGCTTCAGTTGTCGGTTGGCGTTCGTGGAAGCCGGTGCGTCGAGACCTGCCGTGCAACGCTCTGCATCTGTTAATGCAGGGAAGCCTTTGTCGGCGATTTCCGCAGTGTCACGATGATTTGACTTAAAAGAGTGGAGTGTAGTTTTGTGATAATAATTGTGTGTAAAAATTTGATATGAGAGTGGTGCATCACGTTCGATATTGTGCCTTCTTCCGATCTTTCTGGAGAAACTGAATGTCAGCGAGCTAAGTAAGTTATGTATTCTCGTCTACTTCTGTGTTAGCTTTGAGATCATACCGATTGTATTAAGTGTTCATATCCTACTATCTCTCGTTACATAGGTCAAACACAGAATTAGTATTTTTTTAATTGGGACAAGAGAAAACAATTGACCAAAAAAAGCTTCATTCAAAAGAATATGGAACAAACAAAACAAAATTAATGGTAACTGCTTAAAAATGATTAATGTTTATTTCTTTCGTCGCAGGTTAGTGTATGGTAAATTGTAGTAGGTACTAGTTTCGGTGGCGATTAGTGGAGGTTCATACTTTTTTTATACAACGGCTGACCTTAATTTTTTTGTCTGCACGGCGTTTTTAATTGGATAAGTACAATTAACTTAATAACTATATGGACTGTTATTGTTTTTGAGTGTTTCCGATACCTCATGGGATTGTACTGCGTTAAAAGTTTTACACTACATGTTGCCGGCTTGAACTACAAAACATCAAATTTGTGACTCATTTTTTCCCCTGTACAATTCATATTTTTGTCGTATATTTTGAATACCTATACCTAAACATTTAGTGGCAGTGGCTCATCGTTGTTAACTACGACCTCCACGGACTGCGGAGACGTGGAATAGGTATTTTCCACGTGCGTTCGATCCCGCTTTTATAATAGGGTGTTCTTAAAACAGACCGAGATATTTTAGAGGGTGATTCCTTGTTGAAAAATATGAGAGAAACTTCCTGTAAATATGGGTCCGAAAAAGCAGAGTTTTCAAGATACAAAGTGATGAATTGAAAAAAAATATAAATATCTTAAAAAATATTCAATCGATTCTGTTGAAATTTGGCAATATTATTTGATGTATCGAAAGACTAATACAACACTGAATAAGTTAAAATTATTAGGTCTAGTGGCTTCCCGGTGAGCACCTAACCGAATATTATTGGCAAAAAATGTTCACCAGTACCTTTTCTGTAATTTCAATATTGTTGTTAGATTAAATATCTAAAAATACAACTTCTTTGTCTTTTGTAGTTTTTTCGTATCTCACTTTTTTTTGAGAATTAAAATAAAAACCGTTTTATTGCATGTCAGTGGTCAAAATATAAGGTCAATCGTCAACAGAATCATGTGAATATTTTATAAGATAATGATTTTTTTAAATTTATCACCCTGTATCTTGAAAATTATTTCCTGACCCGTGTTCATTGAAACTTTCAACAAGGAATCACCCTATAAAATATCTCCGTCTATTTCTCGAACATAATGGATTATAGCGAACTATTTTATGTAAATTTATTTAACCAGATATTAGAAAACATAAGAGTACGATACAATGTAAACAAATTACGAGAATAGTTTTTATAGATCGATAGAATCGTTCCATTTGCCTTTCCTGCCCGAAGTGTGAGAGTGAGAGTTTTAGTAATGTTACTTGATACTCATGCTATTTCTTCATGTTCCAGGGACTAGAGCAGTTTGCTGAAATGTAAGTGTATTGAGGGTTTTCTTATTGGTGTACGGTTCACAGCCAAACACGAGCGAGATTCGTCATACTGCCCTCGCCCAGACAGGGTGCCCCGTTTATATAGTTACGGATCACTAGGAAAAAAGTGTCGGTTCAGTAGAAAAGGTCGGAAAAATAACAATACGGTTGCAAACTTTGAAAGTAGCTAGGGAAATGTTAGAGAATTTTATTTGGGCATCCTACGCTGTGGGGGCACATCGAGGGATATGAACGACTCTTCATCATGTCCTTGCGGCAGCACACTTATCATACTCTTACTCCAAGTATGCAGGGGCACATCGAGGGATGCAGACAACGCATTATGTCCTAGCTCAGAGCATACTGAGGCACATCAGACGTAAATGTATTTTTATGCAATAAAAATTCAGTAATTTATCGACATGTTTTTTTCGTATATTTCCAATACCCTTTTTTGAACAAATCTTCATTCAATAGTAAATTTTTACAAATTTTATAGTTCACAAAGTTTTCTAATCTGTGTTTAGAACACTATCCTCAAGTCTCATACTAATTTTTTCACGTTATTTTCTATTCTTTATTTTATTCTTCACATAACTACAGACAAGAAAATTTGAAAAACATTTGTTTTTTACTTAACTTTGAAGTCATTTATGTAGCGCAGAATATATTTTTAAATTTCAAGGCCCATTTGCAACAGTTATTTGTAAAGAATCCTTCAAGGAAGAACAATAAATTTACGATTTCAAAATATCGAAGCATGCGCTATGAAAAACTAGATGATATATTATTTAAATGTCGTGAAATCGTCTCTTTATATGAGTTTAATATTTTTGAAATCCAAGATAAGCGGAGAGCTTATTTCACTCAGTTAATTAACCAAAAATATCATTTTTCAAGTCAAAGCTTGTTTCATTTTAATTTTACCCTTAAACAATAAAAAAACTTTGCACAAACCAGTCAAGTCCATTAATCTCTCCCTCATGTATTATTTTTATTTACAGATTGATATATTTAAGAAATAATGCAGCAGAATTATCTACAATTGACAACCAATACGAAAATATTCGGTAACTAAAAAAATTACATCAAAAATGTTTTTTATGTTTCCTCGACTTTTTTCCTCATGTGACTTGATTGGTTTATGCCATGAACCCCTCAATTGTGTGTATCATGTCAAACTTACTTTTCGTCTTCCTCCTTCTGAGAGTTGTTACTGTTATTACTTGGCGAGGAAATTCCGCTTGCAGAACCCGGACTTCCGTTTGCATTCGTCCCATTTGTGTGCATATTACTTCCGCTGACACTCTTTGACAGCTGATAGTACTTTTGGTGATTGGTTATAACATCGTTCACAACTGATCTCATTGAGGTGCTCATGCATTTGTTTATATCACCGAAATTCGGTTCGGGACTCAGGCAATCGTTAGCTATCTGAGTTTGTTGCAAGAGTTTGTTCTTTTCTAGGATTTCTTTTTTTCGCTAAAAAAATATGAACGCAAGCTAGGTAGGATCTGCGAAAAACAAAAGTTCGCCTATTTTGGCCTGATAAAAATCATAGTGTTTTACCTAGTTTTTAAGTATTGAATATATGAAAATTTTTTAGGGCTTTTCATGCAGTAAACCACTTATTACTCGAAAATGGTTAGATTTGGAGAAAAGTTAATCGAAATCTTTTTTGTTCGGGATAATTAAAAGAACCTAAAAAAACTTGGCCGAGCAAAAAAAATTGTAATAAATCTACAATAACAACAAACCAAGGGTTTATTAGGATAAATTATTATGGGATCTGGGCCAAATCAATCTCAAAAATATTCATATTATGAACAATAATTTACTTTTAGAATCTTCAAAGGTGGCATCTTATAAGATCAGATCATTTAGTGTGGATATTGAAGAATCAACATCAAGATAGTCCAAATAATGAATGATTTTATTTTTAGTCAGAAACACAGGTCAAAATTGTTAATCAATTGAGGACTTGCACTGCCGTACTGGGAAAGTGTATTATTCGAAGTCTGAGGTCAAAATTTATTCATATTGAAATTCAAAAATAAATAGCACAGAAACTAATAATATAATTCAATTCAATAAGTATATAAATACATTAAAGATTATATTCAATGAATAAACTAAAAAGAGCATGTTTTTCTATGTTTTAAGTTAATAGCAAAATATTTTTCAAAATTATTTTTTCAGAGCAAAAGTAATTTATAACTATAAATACTTATTCACAAATAATAAAATTGTTACATAAAAAAACTAATTACTGTTTTTTACTTTGATACATTGATTCACTACTTTTACGCTAAGGAAACGTAATGAATATAAAATATTTGACAATGTGAAAAAATTATGATTTTTGTTAAGCCACGTGATTAATTTTGTAAATTGTAATCATAAAAGAGTTGTATTCGCATAGAATTTTAAAAAATGCAATAAATGAACTACACTTTTACCTAAGTACGGCGGTTGTGGTAAAGTGAAATATCTCATCTCTACAAATATCATTCATTATTGGTGATTTTGATCCATCATTAAATAGCAACTCTACATATGACCATTGATATAGTATCGTTAAGACTGAGACGATGGCAAACTGTCGCCTCGTTTGGTGGACAATGAGAATGGATGTTGTCTATAAAAATACAGTGTCAAGTTTAAATAGCAAAGCCAGACAGATGTGCTGTAGAATGTTCAATTTTCAAGGACTTAATTACGTTTTGAAATCTGTACCACTGGAATCCATTTTTTTTATAAAGATTGATAAGAAAATGCAAGCACATTTTGTTCACATGTGCTTTTAGAAGACAATATAAAAGGACTTAGCGATGTCACAACTGGGTACAAATTTCATTTAAGTATTGATGGTTTTTGAAACTTCGTAAAAGACCTACAAAGGCATTTTATCAGCAACCGATTTTATGTCGATGAAAAAAATTAAGCTATTGTATAGGCAGATAAATTGTCAGCATACATGACTTTTTGCAATGATACCAATGATCAGTTATGTAAAGCCGATTCAAATATGCACATGATCGTGGAAGCATCAATATCATTCGAAGTAGAGAAAAAAATCGTATAATGCATTTCCTTCACCATTACCAAAGCATATGAAATTTAGAGGTGCTCTATTATGATCAGTGAGGACAACACCATACTACATGGAAAAAGCGTAACATTTACCGTAAAAACAGAATTGTCACAATGAAAAAAGTCACAGTTCTCCATATAGTAGTTTTTAAAAATCTGAAAAAACGTCCTTTGATTTCAAAAAAACCTGTGTACTGTATGGGAAACCGTTATGTTGTTTAAACATGGCAACATACGCACAATTTTTGAAACAGTCGAGATCTTACACTAAATTCCTTAACTTCAAATATTTTATGAACTCACAGCTCTTTTTTATGAAATAAAAATGATGTCTGTGTTGATGATGGGTAGAGAATACGTTTCAATATGTTTGAGTTGACATGAGTTGGCTACCTTGGTTACATGTTCGCTTGTGAGGTACAGTGCTGCGTTTTGCACCCCAATTTCAAGTTACTTTTATTTATGCACCTCTCCATGTCCTTACTTACAGGGTGACTTCGAAGTTGAGTCATTTATTTTAACAGTGAGTAGATCTGATTAAAAGAATTTTTTTTTCCTTTACCATTTTTCTGGTAAAATTAAAGTAACAAAGTTATAGCCCTTTGGAAGTTTGAGTACCGCCCTGTCTCAATAATAATATTATGTGCTCGTGTTTGGCGACAACGGATATAATTCGCCTTATCGGTTCTTCGCATCGGAAACAAAAAAGCGAAAGAATTTCGAACGATGTTTTTACAATTATTTCATTCAGTTGTATACAGTCAGGGTCAGTCGGTAGTGGATAGTGGTGTCTGTTGCGTGGCTCAAACGAAATAAAAAATGGCACATGTTTATGCGGATCGGTTTCCCAATCGAGTGCAACCAACCCCTCGTGCCTTTGTTAATGTAGTACAACGGGTTCGTGAATCATTTGACTTAAGACCTCACATATGGACGGCATGCCGGTGCTCCAAGACCTCACGATCAAATACAGGTCCATACTGAAATACTTGTCGGGAGGATACTTTATAAAACAAGGTAAATTTTTATTTTTACACACATATTTTGGTTTATCTTCCTTCTACAATCATTATCTGAAAATTAATGACTCAACTTCAAAGTCACCCTGTATAACTTATAACAGAAAGCAGAGCTACAGGCCTGTGGTTTTAAGGGTCGCCCTTAGATCTCTTGGTGGAGGGGGTTGGACATCAGCAAATTTCCAGTGTTCTGGGAAAGTGCCCTATTCGGAAGTGATGCGAAAAAACTGAAGCAAGCACATCACAGTTCAGAGACGGGAATCAAGTCCAGACCAAAAACTTTGTTGGTATCAAGCAAGACAAGTACCCATCTTATGGACTTATGTCTGAAGGTTACTTCCCGCAATACTGTAGGGAACCCTTTTCATATATAGTTGTTTTATTCCGTATTATCATCGACCCATGCTTATTAGAAAAACCTTTATTAATATTATTTTTGACCGTAATTCAAAATTGTACGTATGTTAATATAAATATAAAGTCCAATAAAATATTTACAGAATTTATATCAAAACGAATCAAACTTACCAATAAATCAATCTTATCAAATTCGTGAAACAGTTGTCTGTACAACAGATTTCTTCTAGTTATATCATCGTCAGGCGGTAGTTGTTTCCTCACTAATCTTGAATTCACTTTATATACCAATACAAGTATTCTTTCCGATACCTTCCTAACAGCTTCTGCTGGGTGGTGTAACCCGCTAGACCCAAATTCAGACAGTGTTCTACATGTAAGCCCGCTAAAATAAACATAATTACATTCAGCAGCATGTTCGAGTGATTATACCTTAGTAATTTGGTTTTTTAAATAAACTGGTGGACGCTTTGCAACATGGAAAAATCAAAAAACGATATTTTCGGAAACGAAACAGATATCGAGTTGCAGTATTCGGGATGTTCTTGCCCAACTCTTTGAGAACACGTACAGAGTTCGATCGGTATATTTCTTTTATTTTTCCACGTATACAGGGTCAAGTTATGTTTTTTAGCAAAGTTTGGGTCTATGAAAGATTCTCAATTTTTGATCTTGAAATTTTTCTATGCATCTTTTTGATCTTTGGACTATCTTAAAAAAGTTATATATCAAATTTTTCGAAAGATGGTTTTAATTCAATTTTTTTAACTTCCTGCAATAAATGTCTTTCGGCTCGACTCCGTATTTTTTGGGATTAGCCTCTCCATGCAAATAGGACGTTTCTCCGGTTTCATCCTAACTACCTACACCTCAAACATGCAATTGCTAATTAACATTAGTACTGACTGTAGACTAGACAGTATAATTTTATTTTCTCAAAAAATGCCTCTTCTTTTTAAAAAACAACAAGGAAATTGTATAAGATTATTGGCAGAAGGTCGTTTAGTATTTAATTTATGATGTTGATCGCAGGGTCAAGTGTAAAAATTTGTGTTTTTTGTAATTGAAGATGATGTTCACGAAAGCACTTTTCTGATTACGATTACAGTACTTTTTGTATCTGTTGCCTTTCAAATACGGTATCTTCTTACCTCTGTTTATCTGTAGATATACCATAATTGATGATCAACTGCTCAACCATTTCGGCTCTACTTAGCGCTAATCTAGGATGAGTGCTGCTACTAACTGGTCTACTTAAATGCACTGGAATTATATGAAGATCTCTACAATAAACGAAATCAGTGAATAGATTAGTCGAAAAAAAAATAATTTTATGTCTATGCTAACGAGTCTACAGATGATGAACAAATAGCCATATGTTTACATCGTAGAGATTGGCGTTGCACTAAAATCTAGTACAGTGGTCCTTAAGCTTTTTTCTCATAGACTAATTAAAAAAATTTGCTGGTTCCGGTGGACCTCCCCTGTTACATTTCTATAATGTTCCAAAAGCTCAATATGTGTCAAAATTAGATCTAATCATGCAAATTTTCACAGTGGTAGAAGTAAAAAGAAAAATATTTTTTTATAAGTATCCTATTTATTAAAATGGCATTATTACGAATTTAGTAGGAATAAAGTTATACATTAACGTAAAACGTAACTTCTTCCGCAATACAAATCAACAATGCAAAAAACTTGTACAATAAATCAGAATGTTAAAGGGGGGAATGTACTTGACGCATTGACAGAAAATTATCAATATTTGGCTTCAGTTTTATAAGAGATGAACCCAAATCTCCGGTGTGCAATATTCAATCTGCTCATTTTTCTGTTAATAAATTTGTAACAACGTACGATGAGGGAAACGTTATGAAAAATCTTCTCGAAATTTCCCAAATGCTAAAATATCTTTCGGGTATTTGTGCCTGCTGCTAAAATAGTTGATAGCCTTTTTTTAAATTTCACCTTCAGCTCCTCATTAGTACTGAGCTTGGTTTTACGATCCATGCTGGTATTTCCATCGTCAGAATAACGTCAAATCTGTTCTTGAACAGTACGTATGTATGAATATGAAAATGAGAACTAAATAACATACATTTTTTTACATCCAACCACTGTAGTCCCTCTAACATATTTGTTTTTATTTAAAATGATTCTCAGAGCTTTATTTTGTAGAATTTGTAATGTTGAAAATATGTTTTATTTGCTGTAAACAATATATATATAGAGAAAATAATAATGCGGAGAAATGTATATAACAAAAAAAATAGGAAAATAATGGGCAAAATCCGCAAAAAGGAGGAAAGTGGATTCGAGCAGAAAATAGGATAGGTAACCCGAGCGATACGTATTTCTGCTGGTTGGCTTCATCAGGCCCGAAATGAATGCACATATGCAACTACAAAAGTAGATACACATGCTCATACATCCGGATACTGGTGTAACCTGAGGAAATAAAGATGGATGGGAAAAAATCACACACGAAGTCCACAACAAGAGCCAACCTACACATTGTAGTATAAAATAGCTAGAAGACCTCGAATTTTCAAGGCGACATCTAACCACAACCACGCGGCCGGTTATAGCCACTTGCTGTGGTACTTCAAGCCCAAAGGATCTACAAAGAGAAAATAATAATGCGGAGAAATGTATATAACAAAAAAATACAGGGTGACTTTGAAGTTTAGTCATTAATTTTCAGATAATGATTGTAGAAGGAAGATAAACCAAAATATGTGTGTAAAAATGAAAAAAAAATGTTACCTTGTTTTATAAAGTATCCTCCCGACAAGTATTTCAGTGCGGACCTGTATTTGTTCGTGCGGTCTTGGAGCACCGGCATGCCCTCCCCTGTGAGGTCTTAAGTCACCTGATTCACGAGCCCTTTGTACTACATTAACAAAGGCACGAGGGGTTGGTTGCACTCGATTAAATAAGAATCATGTCCACAAGTTCAGCATTTTCGTAAACACATGCCATTTTTTATTTCGTTTGAGCCACGCAACAAACACCACTATTCACTCACGCGTTACCGACTGAAACATTGACTGACATCGTGATACACGTTTCAAATTCTTTCGCTTTTTTGTTTCCGATGCGATGAATCGATAAGGCGGATTATATCCGTTGTTGCCAAACACGAGCACATAATATTATTATTGAGACAGGGTGGTACTCAAACTTCTAAAGGGCTATAACTTTGTTAATTTAATTTTACCAGAAAAATGTTAAAGGAAAAAAACATTTCTTTTGATCAGATCTACTTACTGTTAAAATAAATGACTCAACTTCGAAGTCACCCTGTATAATGGCCAGAAGACCTAGAATTTTCATGGAGACATCTAACCACAACCTATAACCGGCCGCGTGGTTGTGGCCATTTTATTCTATAATGTGTAGGTTGGCTCTTGTGGTGGACTTCGTGTGTCGATTTTTCCCCTCTCCATCTTCGTTTCCTCAGGTTACACCCGTATCCGGATGTGTGGACATGTGTATCTACTTTTGTAGTTGCATATGTACATTCATTTCGGGACTGATGAAGCCAACCAGCAGAAATACGTATCGCTCGGGTTACCTATCCTATTTTCTGCTCGAATCCACGGATTTTGCCCATTATTTTCCTACTTTTTGTTATATATATACAGGGTGACTTCGAAGTTGAGTCATTTATTTTAACAGTGAGTAGATCTGATCAAAAGAAATGTTTTTTTCCTTTACCATTTTTCTGGTAAAATTAAAGTAACAAAGTTATAGCCCTTTGGAAGTTTGAGTACCGTCCTGTCTCAATAATAATATTATGTGCTCGTGTTTGGCGACAACGGATATAATCCGCCGTATCGGTTCATCGCATCGGAAACAAAAAAACGAAAGAATTTGGAACGATGTTTTTACAATTATTTTATTCATTTGTATACAGTCAGTGTCAGTGAATAGTGGTGTCTGTTGCGTGGCTCAAACGAAATAAAAAATGGCACATGTTTATGCGGATCGGTTTCCCAATCGAGTGCAACCAACCCCTCGTGCCTTTGTTAATGTAGTACAACGGGCTCGTGAATCAGGTGACGGCATGCCGGGGCTCCAAGACCTCACGATCAAATACAGGTCCGCACTGAAATACTTGTCGGGAGGATACTTTATAAAACAAGGTACATTTTTTTATAATTTTTTTTTATTTTTACACATATTTTGGTTTATCTTCCTTCTACAATCATTATCTGAAAATTAATGACTCAACTTCAAAGTATATAAAAATTTAGATAATTCACTATTTATATTTATTTATATCTTATTTTAGAATTATTCTTATTGCTATCGATATTGTTATAGTATTTTTCTTGTTCCTCCTGAGAACTGCTACACACTCGTTCCTGGATTTTGCATATTGTTTCAAATAAGTTTCAGTTTAGGCTAATAAAAATTTTCTGCAGTGGTGATCCCGTTTTAATTTCCTTGAATATCTGTGAAAACCAGGGTGTTGGGTTCACTCTTTCATATGCTATTTTCTTGACCATAGCTTATCTCATTCATTTAACCATATTATCCATAATTTGTCCCAAGTAGTCGGTATTGAAAATTTCAGGTATATTGTGTTGTAAAAGTGTTCCTCGTAACTTTGTGAAATCATTTACTGTAATTTATTTAATTTTATTTTCATTATCTGACTATATTTTTGTTCTTTACTATCGACACGAGTTAGATTTTCGTTAACATCCAGTTACAACTTTTGAACCACCATTTTTGTTTGACGCCAACATAGACTCCAGTTGTGTGTCCCGTGGGTCCCTGGGGGTGCACCTAAACCACTTTGGGAATCACTGATCTATACCCTATTCGTATAGCGTTTACACCCCGGCACAACAAAGATGCGGCGCAGCAAAGCGGCAGCCGCCTAAGCGTTGCAATAGCTATTGGTCAATCGGCCATAAAACTACGAACAAGTGCAGGATTCGACAAGATAGAACTCAGGCTCGTGGTATCGCCGGCACGCCGACGCTGGCAATTGCTGTTTATATTCGGTGCATGCATAGCATGTGTTTATACGTTAGCATGTCGTCTACGGATAAAGCTTGACGACAATGCCCTCATTGTACTTGATAATGCTGGATACTACACTAGAAAAAAATCCCACAACGTCCACAAGAACGGCAGTTATTCAGCAAAGGCTCCTATCAAAAGATATTAGTTTCATGAAAATATGGTCAAAGCTGAACTTATCCATCTAGTTAGGCAGCACAAATATAAATATGATCTTAATGTTATTAACGAATTGGTTAAAAACCAAAATATTACCGTTTTAAATGATTTGGGCAAATATAAAAAGCTATGTAGCTTCAAACAACAGAACATTCAAATTTTCTGACCTGAACATTTTTTTATGAAGCTGTGACGGCAAACCATTTTAAAGATTGCATCCGTGACTTTCAAGAGACTATCGAAATAAAGATGCGAGATCTGGACAATACGATCGATATTCAAATTGAACCTATAATAATCTATTTATATATTAACCAGCGAACAACAGATTGTGAAAAGTATGTGCACTTTGTATAAAAATAATCATTTATTTTGTTAGATTATTCCAAGACCATTGAGGAAAATACGGACCTCTACAATCTCGCTTTTGGGTACGTTGTGTTCTGTTAGGACGTTAATGGACTACGGATGGTGTATAGCTACAATATAGTCGAAATCACGAAAGATGACGATTACGTAATCATTTTAGTCTGTAGTAAAGACAAACTGCAACGATTTGTGAATATTTTTAATGAAGTTTCAGATATGTTAGACAGAGACAAACAGAATTTTATTGTCTAAACAAACTGTATTGCTAATTTGCATGTATCCGACAAAGATAGATGATGTTTTCATGTTGCGTGATCGGTCATACTTGAAAGATGAATAGTTAGGTTATGTTAAAGCAGGTTAGGTTGTTTTCTGATAATACTTTGGTCTTTGGTGTTCCTGTCTTAAGGTATTCTCCTCATAACTGTTTTTTTCAAAATAAAAACTCCCCACTAAAATTATTATTAAGGTATCACTCAAAACCATGAAATAAAATGAAAATAAAAATAATCAGTGAAATAACCTAACCTCGCAAAATCATAATACAAATTTGTTGTCATTATGTTCCTGACATCATGATTTCATCATCGACGTACGTCCATTAATTACTTCAGTACAATTTATGGTATGACGTAATAGTCATCTTTCGTGATTTTGACTATAAAAACATCGTCAATGACTGCAAAAGGTCAGGGCCGGCTTCAGAGTTTTGTGTGCCTCGAGGTAAAGGATAAAATATGCGTCCTCCTCCCACATTAATTGGGAATTTTGCACCCCCCAGGTTACCGCCTGTAGCCGGCTCTGTGAGTGGTGACACTAGGTGAGACTAGAAGTATCTTCTACGTGCATAGATGCAAATTATATTTACCTTACACTTTTGCAGTCAGCCATAGTCAGTATAGTATGCACAGCCATTTGATTAATTCTCTGGCTGGTGTCGCCAGACTTTGTTAATAATTCGGGTAAAAGCTTATCTACACTCCTAGCAACTTCAGCCGACGAAACTCTAAAAAGACGTTTGGAATGTAAGAACTATGCCCAGAGGTTGATGTATCAAAGTCTAATTCAATTTATTGATAATCCTGCTTCTTATTCTAACTCTCTCGGACTCCACATATCGAGAGCTTGCTATTCCACCGAAAATTCGATGGTGTCTGTTTTGTGTATCAATTTTTCAATTCATTTAAATGTGTTAGTGTATCAGCAAAAAAAGTTACACACAGTATAGCTATGTAATCCAGATATGTTTTCATGTGTAACTTGTCTGAATAAAAGAGTATTACACATTCTGCTACCGCGTAGACATCTTTAACAAGATTGAGTCAGTATATCACTATCAATGTTTGTCTTAATTTCATTCATATCTTTATCTTGCCAAACTATTGTGATATCTTCAGCAAAAACTACGAATTTACCATTTATGTTTAAGCTCCTTAAATCATTGATATCGACTAAGAATAAGATCGGACCTAATACTGATCCTTGAGGTACCCCTGCATTTATGTTTAATTTATTTATAGCAGCCAACTAGCAAAGTAGTGGTATAAACTTTTGGTAAAAGAACCGATCAGCCATAAAAGCTCTCTATTGTTGTTGCCTGAACAACAAAATGCTGGCTTAATGTTGTGTGGAATGCAAATTTACTTTCTGCAACATATTTGCTCTAAAGTGAGGTGTTTAAAATATTCTTGTAGCATAGTTATACAACACCTTATAGGGCAAATTTTTAAGTGTTGCATAAACGTTTATACAACTATTTTATATGGCATATTTGCACGTTAGTCAAAATGGTTGTGTTGTGGCATCCATGGTAACGTTTATAAAACAAACCCGAGCTTTGTTGTTTTGCTGTGCAATTTACTACTTTAGCCAACAAATTGCTCCCAACGGAAGCACTTATACAACTGTTGTTTAGTAACTGTTAAAGGCTGTACCTATGCTAAATATGTTGGTATACAACTTCACCATAACCTAACTTTCTGCTGTCATATTTTTGTTAAAATGCCATAACCAATGTTTTAAGACAAACAACGCATGCATATTGGTTCAAAATGTTTTATCAACTGTTCAAACAGAAGATATAGGTCTGGTACAACTTCTGGGTAAATCATTCGACTCTGTCGGTATTTCATTTCAGACATATATGTCAAATTGTTGTATAACACCTGCAGGCAACACCAAAATATTCTAATAAACTAAAGACAACATGGACGATGCCATGATTATACACAACCACCCGCCATATTGGGCAAACATTTATTCCTCTATTTAATATTAAATAATTATGTTTCAGTTCGAAATTACAGATATAAAGTGGTAAACATTAGTGTAATTGTGTTTAAATATAGGATTTGTGGAAGATTTAACGCAGATAAGTTCAGTTTTCCATCTTAAAAATCTAGATATACTTTTGATCATTATCAAAATATGAATCAAATATGAAACCCGTAGAAATTGCGTAATTAATTTGCACGATAATCACAATAAAATTTGCTGCGCAAGTAATTCAATAGCCCTATATCACAGTGTAGAAGTTTATCATATACCTGTGTATGAAATTCACAATGGCCGATATGTAAGTAAACAAGATGACTGTAATGTATTAGTTATATATTCTTCTTCGTCTATACAATACATGAGAAATAGTTTGGTTGCAATAAAGTAGAATCACGTAACAGAATAGTTGTATAGTTGACAAAAACTGAATCTTGCACTGACGCAAATTTCCTATAGCGGCTGCAAGACGCTTACACTTTTGTTGTATAACTGTTACCTGCAACCCTTATACAACCTCTTAAATGACTGAAGTGTCCTATTAGGTGTGCCTATTCCGCTTGTATAGCAGTTCTAAGAGGGCTTTGCCAATGTTCTTACAGTATACAATGCTGTTTAAGGAATACTGTATAATCATTCTTGCAACTCTAATAGGAGTGATAATTGTTCGTTGGGTATATTGCAGTTGGCGAAGTGCCATAGAGAGACTCGAGAAGTGACAGATGTCATTTTCGATTAATAAGCATAAGAGATACCTACCTTCCAGGAACAAACTGTACAAAAAACAATCTGATGACTTCATTAGCCAAACTATACACAGAAAAAACTTTATCTCTTAAAGAGCGATGTAGTAGAAATATAGCCGCTCTAGCAGTCTTATTTGGTGCATGCATTTTAGAGCTATCATAGGCTAACAGTTCATCTTTGAGTCTATTTAAGCCGTCTTCTTTATCACAATAATGCTTCGAGTAGAATTTTTCTACCAGATCATTCCCGAAAACGAGAATCGGTAATGCAGCCTGCTTCTTTTCTCTTTCTGTTAATTTTGAGGTGACTTTGTATTCGGGTTCTAGCTGGCATTCTCTGAGAAACTCATTTGTTTGTGAGCTGAAACAGGAGTGCGAAAATATACGGAGTTTTCCATTTGAAAATTCTGAGAAATACTTCATGTTCATGTTCAGAAAAATCTGTGGTTTTCTTAAAAACTCAACTTGCTGCGAGACGAGGCTTCAAGAAAATCAAAGATTTTTCGAAAAGGAAAAGTGATAGGAACAAAAGGAATCACTTGTTTCGTTCTTCCATAAAAGAGGAATAATCACACACAATTTCAGAGCTGTACTTATATTTGTTATCAAGTTCCGATTGAAGAAAGAATGTACAAAAAATCCGTTTTTTGACAAAAAAAATTAAACATTTTTTTTCAGTCATCTCTATACACACCATGAAATTATCAGATGATAAGGATTTAGAATACTACTACAAACAGGAAGTTGAAAAGAAATAATGTCGCCTTAGAAGAGAATACTTACTGTCTAAGAGCTGGCAAGGGTTTCTCCTCGTACATTTCATAAGTACTTTTAACAATAGCTCCCACGGATTTATTTCTTCTCCTAAAAGAGCCCGATCTAGACGTTTGGATATTGGTGGGACTTCCGGTGCTTGGCGAGCCAGTTTTGGGACTATGATGGCGCGGTAGATGTGCTGGAGATGTTTGATTAGGTGAAGATACCCTGCGGCTATCGGACGGGTTTTTGGAAAGGACGGGAGAGAGAAGATTCTTATTTTGATTGTTGCTATCGATGTCGTCGATTGAAGATTCGTCATTTTTCGGACAAACCTGGAAACGAATGTAAGGTATGTTTCACGCAAGGCGATGCTTTTGAGTCAGTTCAAAACTTGCAAGAAAATTATTTTAAACTATTTCAATATTTAGGGCCGTTTCGTCATGCAGTCGTTCCTACAATTATTGTAAGACGCCTCTATGGCCTCCTTGATTTGCACAGTATTTTCTCTCCTTCAGAAAGGCTGGGGTATTTTCAGCTTTCTACTGTTCCATGTCAGCGTCAGTGCTTTCAAATTGCGAGGTTATGTTTCTTTTTGAACTGTAGGGAATTTCGGGCTGATAAAACAGATCATATAAATACAATGATTGAGTTATCATGCAACTTTAAAAGTTTCCATTGCCGTATTTTATTTGACAATAATTACAGTAATTTATGTTATTCGCAAAACAGTCCCCTGTCTCCAGTCCTAAGCCCGGCGCCTCCAGTGTTGCCAGATCGAACGCTATGTTGCCAGTCACATTACTTAATTTACAGACCTCGTATATGCTAAGCTCGTAGCAGCATGGTGAAGGTGTAATATTGAATATAAATAATATGAAATCTTTACCCCATGTTGTTCCATAAGTTGTTCAAGGCAAACTTCCTCATATACTTCGTTCCTAAACTGTTCCATTTGAGTTTTTTTGAAACTGGCTCGTTCGTAATCCTCCAACTCGATTGCATGCCTTTTCTCTAATTCATACTTCACTAATTTCTCACCAGCGGTTCGCAGTTTTGACATGGCATTCTTCAATTTTCTAGCATACTCGAATCTCTCATCTAAAAATGTGCTTAGATAATAAATATCGTCAGTCTTTATTTCGTGTAAATCATATGATATTCAAAAAATTAAACCAATGTGGTCGTACTGGAACTTCGCTCGATTGGTTTAAAACACATTCAAATGATAGTGTATATTAATGATTTAATAAACTTAAACATACATGGTAAATTCGTAGTTTTTGCTGATGATACCACAATACTTTGGAAAGACACAGATATAAATGAAATTAAGACAATAATTGATAAAGATATACAATCAATCAAAAAATGGTGTGACAACAATTACTTGACTTTCAATGTTAATAAGAGAAAATGTATAACTTCCAAATGCTCCCTAAATTTTATAAATTATAATAATGAATTGATACGCAAAGCAGGCACCATAAAATTTTTGGGACTGGCCATTGATCATAAATTAGATTTTACCAATCATGTAGAAAAATTGCTTACTCGACTAGCAAAGGTTTCCTTTATTATAAGAACAATTAGTTATAACGTACTCCTACATCCTTAAGCAGTTACTTTGCCTTATTTGAAAATAGATTGAGATGCAGTATTCCCTTTTTATGTGTCTGTTCCCAAAACGGTTTACAAATAAGTGCTTATTCTACAAAAACGAACTATTAGTATATACAGGGTGACAGGTAAATAGGTGTAAAATATGTATTTTAGGAGGTGATAGTACAGCTCCTTTGCTATCAAAATTAGTATATAATACCAAACCCTATATTCAAAGGTTAAAAAGTTATGGAAGATTTAATTTTTTTTTTAAACAACCCAGATTACAGAGTAAAATAGTTGAGATAAAAAAAAGTTGGTGATTAAACATTCTTTTTTTGGTGGTTTCAGGTTATTATTTAAATAAATAATTCTTATAAATTTAAAAACATATAAAAATACTACTGAAAACGTATTTATTTTCATGTAAATGTTAAATGAAAATTTTTATTTTCAACTTTCACATTAAGAAGTCTTTTTTTTCAAAAAAATCATAATAAAGAAAATGTACAAATAACTGCAAAAACTTCCTCGTTTCATTAGGTTTCTAAAATAGTATAACATATCAGTAAGTAAACCATTTAACAAAACAATATTACTTTGCTAGAAAGGACCGCTAAGCGCATTTCATTGTACTGAGCAGGTAAACCAAGCCTTTCATGGTTCGACCCTTTTTGTTATTTTTTGTGCCCTGTGCCGTTATTCGGGTTTAAGTATTCGGAATCTGTCGTCGCTCCTCGGAAGCAAGCTCTGCGTGTGTTATGAATTGACACAGCTGACGGATCAAGGAAAGGGAACTAACGCTTAGGTTAGTTAGTAGAATATCAACCTTTAACGCGGTAGGACGTACTTTTACTTATTTTATCAGTTTTAATAATGGCGAGTTACCGTAACGAAGAATACGCTGATATTCTGTTTTGTTATGGTTTAAGTGATGGAAATTCCGTTGAAGCCAGGCGAGAATACGAAAACCGTTTTCCGAATCGGCGAATACCGAGTCATCGAGTATTTGCTTCTGTGTACCAACGCGTCAAGGAAAGTGGACAGGTTCATGAGAGACGTCATGATGCTGGTAGACCTCGGTTGTTTGACGACGAAGATCGAGAGGCAATACTGGAATGCTACGGCAGAGACCCGACGACGTCTACACGAGTTATAGCAAAGCAGCTTGGTTTAACTCAGTGGAAAGTTTGGTTCGTTTTGCATTCGGCGACCCTTTCCATTACACACCGGTTCAAGTATTAGAAGAAGGAGATCCCGCAAGAAGAATTGATTTTTGTCGATACATGCTTCATCGGGATCAAGAAAGAAAACGACTATTTAACTTAAATATTGTGGACCGACGAGTCTAAGTTTGACAGAGAGGGGACAACAAATTATCACAACTTACATTATTGGGCCCCACGAGAGGCAAATCCCCACATGGCAAAGCCAAGAGCCCATCAAAGAAGATTTTCGGCAAACGTGTGGATGGGAATCATTCATACGTATCTAATTGGACCAGTTTTTTTGCCTGACAACCCGAATGGCGAATCCTATGAAAACTTTTTGAGATCCGAACTCTGGGAGTATCTCGAAGACCTGCCTCTGAATATCAGGATGCAGATGATCTACCAACACGATGGCTGTCCCGCGCATTTCCGTCTGGGTGTTAGACAGTGACTGGACGAGAAATATCCTTGTCGCTGGATTGGTCGAGGTGGACCGACACCGTGGCCAGCGAGGAGCTCAGATTTAACACCGTGTGACTATTATTTATGGGGGCACATGTTGAAAGAAAGAATTATTGCTGCTGCTGGCACTATCAGAGGACAACTAACTGGCCGCATCACGCGTACCAACATGAGAAAAAGACTACGGGCTTGCATAAGAAACGGCGGGCGTCAGTTCGAACAACAATTGCAATGAATTTTACCTTCATTTCATTATTGTATTTTACTTACCAATTGTAGTAACTTTTAGTCAGTTTTTATTATTCTGTAGTACAATTACAACTGTGTAAATAATCTAATCGTGTAACTTAACCGTAGTTTAAAATAATAACTATCCGATAGCTTACAGTTACATTATTTTCACAAAAACACTTTCTTATCAATCAGAGAGTTGTGAAAAGACAAGTCATTGGTAAATTTACTCCCTATTGTTGTATTACAATACATTATGTTTAGTTTCACACAGTTTTTATGCACTTATCATACCAATTTAGGTTCCTTATGAAACAAGGATATTATTTAAATTGTTTGTACGTTTTTTTGTATACTGATTTTTTTGTAAAACACCTTACTTACTGTAAAACGTTATTTGTTTTTCTTAGTTAAACATTTTTGAATGAAAATAAATACGTTGTTTGGTATTGTTTTCGAATCTTTTTTAATTTATAATAGTTAATTATTGAAATAATAACCCAAAACCACAAAAAACAAATGCTTAATCGCCAACTTTTTTCTCTCTCGACTTTTTTACTCTGAAATATGGATTGTTTCTAACAAAATCTTAAATCTTCAATAACTTTTCAACCTCTGAATATAGGGTATGGTATTATATATTAATTTCGATAGCAAAGGGGCTGTACTATCACCTCCTAAAATGTTTTACACCTATTTACCCTGTATACTGAGTCAAAAAAAATGGTAAACATCTATGTATCTTTATCCGATTTTAATAATTTTTGGCATATACTATGTTCAGTGTTCCTTACTAGTAAAATGATTAAATTTACAGCTTGATTCGTCAATTGACTGCAGAAGCTGGTTCAATAATGTGTTGAGGATCCACGATTTCTTATACACACATTGCAACTTCGTGATTAAGAGCTGCTAAAGTATGTGGAGGGTGTTGCAAATTCAACAAACTTTTGAGCTATCATGTTCCAGACATGTTCAATTGGAGATCGTGGTGGACAAGGTAAACGGTTGAATGCGTTGTTGATCCATGAAGGCTAAGGCAAAAATGCTTCTCAATAAACTACACGAAATTTAACATTTAACTGACACCGTGAATGTACTAAGACTGCATGCTTCTTTCACACCAAACAATACACGCAGCCACAAAAAAACCTGACCATTTTATCACTTGTTGTGCATGGCAAGATAAATCCGTATGTAAAAAATTCTTAAATTCTAAAAAACATACGTAATTGTTTACCTTTTTGTCACTCAGAGTAACCAAAAGCAATCCTAATGCTGCATGCAGGCCTTTATTTGTAAAGCATGTTTATCTATCTACATAACACTGAAAACCGTAGCGCATGCCAGGGCAAACAGCTTTTAGTCTGCCCAAGTGCAAATTCTTACAATTGAATGAAGCAAGCTACTGCATGCAATAACTAAACTTGACTTAACCAATTTCAACTTACTTATCACAGCTAAATGCTTTTTGATTTCCATATCCCTAATAATTTTGGCAATGTCGCTATCAACATACATAATAAACGCTAAATCGTCATAAGGCGAAAAATACTCTGGACTATTCATAATATCGTTTAATTTGCTAGCTTCGCTTTCTTCGCTAACGGATGATCTTCTAGTTTCTATGTCCATACCAAGAATGTTAACTGCAATGATACTAACCTACAAAGAAAATGCAAAGGTGATTGGTGAACTGGATTCTAACGAAGAAAAAAGCAATGTACAAATATGATTATATACAGGGTGTCCCAGAAGTCGACGTCAAGCCGAAACCGGGTGATAGGCAAAGTCATAACAGCTATCAGAAAAATATTTAAAAAAATTTTATGTATGTGTTTTGAAAATTATAGGTCTTTGAAAAAGATATAGAAATTTCACACCCTACGGCAGTCTGTCAACTCCTGTTACTACAAATATTAACTTTTTTTGGATTTTATTTTTACAATGTAATGATGAATAATGCATCTTCAAACTGGTGTCTCAACCTTACTGCCAACTTTTCTCGTTCAGGAAAAATTGCCACTTTTTTCCCAACCAAGTATTCCAAAGTAAAACTTTGCTCAACTTTAACTGGCTGTACTGGAAAAAATGTACTACGAGAGTTTGGCAAGTAACCTTAAAAGTTGGCGCATTTAATAACGATTCCAAAATGGTATAACACTTAGATTACTCGTTAACTTATGCACAATTTTTATTTGAAAAAAAAACTGATGAAAATTTTTCAAAATTTCCTAATTAAACAGCGATTATGAAAACGCACAAGGACCCTTAAGGATAACTGTTTGCACAACAGTGGGCGTCAAAATGCTGCTGATGATGATTTACCTTTACAGCAAATGCTCAAACTGTTTTCCTTCAGCCGCAATACACGCTCGACATCTTCTTAAAAAATAATCGGGTTATTAAACTAGCGAATCCACGGTTATTAACAAACTCAGCTGCTTCCAATAGTCTTTGCCGTAGCTCAGCTACATTTTGAATCGGCTTGAAATACACTTTTTCTTTTACAGTTCCCCAGTAAAAAATCTAAAGGATTCAAATCAGGTGATCGGACTGGCCACGGTATTGTACCAGACCGCCTTATCCATCTGCCTGGAAAGTTTTGATCGAGATACTCTCTCACTGAGAGTGCATAGTGCGCTGGACAGCCATCATGCTGAAACCACATGTCCCTGTAAATACTCAGTGACACGTCCACCAATAAATTTTGTACATGATTTTTCAAAAAATCCAAATAAACTTCAGCAGTCAATGTCTCTGGGAACTCAAACGGACCGATTATTTTACCATTTAAAATTCCTGTCCAATGGTTTATCTTGAAGCGATATTGAGACTTATCTTCTCTCATCAAATGTGGGTTTGCTACGTGCCACTCGTATAAGTTATGCAGGTTCATGGACCCATCTTTCTTAAATGTGGTCTCATCCGACCATAAAATTTTTTCAAAGAACTGTGGATCTTTCCTATGTCTTTCTAACATTGTGCGACAAAAAACAACTCGGGGCTCATAATCCCGGGGCAGGAGAGGTTGAACACGCTGTATGTGGTATGGATGAAGCACATCACTTACTTGCTATTGCACACTTTGATACCGATCAGTACTCCTTCGTTTACTGCGCATCTTTACATGTTCGTGCTTGTTGATTTCGTACTGTTACTAATTTTGGATTCGTGAACTGGACTGTTGATCGCTTGTGATTTGGATTTGGACTGTTTAATTGCTCTTCAAAACAACATTTGCTTTCCTTAGACTATCTTTGATAGTGTGATTGTGCAGTGCCGCTATGTCCGTGTACACCGTACAAGAATATGCTAACATGCACCTCATTTATGGGAAATGCAGATGCAACGCTAGTGCTGCAGCGAGACTTTACTGTGAGAGGTACCCGAATGCAGCTCGTCATCCAGATCATTGAGTGTTCACAAATGTGCACCGCTTACTGTTCTCAGAGGGCCAACTACCAAACCAATCACACGGTGAGGGAAGATCTTGCCTTCCTTACGAAGACGTGGTGCTAGGAGCTGTCGAAGAAGACCCGAGTACTTCAGTGCGTGCAATAGAACTAAAAACAGGTGTGCCCAAAAGTACAGCTCATAGAATCTTGCAAAAAAACGTGCTCCATCCATACTACGTACAGCGTGTTCAAGCTCTTCTGCCCCGGGATTAGGAGCCCCGAGTTGCTTTTTGTCGCACAATGTTAGAAAGACACAGGGAAGATCCACGGTTCTTTGAAAAAATTTTATGGTCAGATGAGACCACATTTAAGAAAGATGGGTACATGAACCTGCATAATTTACACCAGTGGCACGTAGCAAACCCACATTTGATGAGAGAAGATAAATCTCAATATCGCTTCAAGATAAACCATTGGACAGGAATTTTAAATGGTAAAATAATCGGTCCGTTTGAGTTCCCAGAGACTTTGACTGCTGAGGTTTATTTAGGTTTTTTGCAAAATCATTTAGAAAATTTATTGGAGGACGTGCCACTGAGTATTTACTGGGACATGTGGTTTCAGCAGGATGGATAGGGCGGTCTGGTACAATACCGTGGCCAGCCCGGTCACCAGATTTGAATCCGTTAGATTTTTTTTACTGGGGAACTGTAAAAGAAAAAGTGTATTTCAAGCCGATTCAAAATGTAGCTTCTCGGACATCCTGTATAATAAAGATGAATAATGATGCCTATGCAATGATACAGTCTTATATTAAGCGAAGTCGATGCGTGGTCAAACCAAGAAGCAACTGTTCAAATTGAGAATCCATTCATGCTCTTGGTTCAAGTCCAAATTCTTCTTTGTCTGCGTCTGTTTTCGTACACTTTTACAAACTCCGAACAAGATTCTTCATACATTGATTATTTATCGTGCGTTAACTGACTAATAATTAAACCACATATATGCAGTTAAAGAGATGCTGGGAAGTACGAGCAGTATAGCATTTATATACTAAATGACATAGAAAATGCAACACCGACCAGGAGTGCTGTAATTTCGATCATAATTTTACAAGCTTTAAGTCTACTGATAAATAGGAAGTTACTAAAATTTTAACTCGAACTTGTCGCATGATAATTCAATGAAACAACAATGAAACAAGTTTTTATCAAAATTCAATAAACAATTCTAGGTGTTGCATTTTATATGTCACTTAGTATATTTTATTACGGACTTTGTCGACATATGTGGCACTCCAGAGCAGAAAAGACTTACAGACCGAAACACAAGACTAGCAGATTTAAACAACGAATTTTTGACTATCTGAGATTGTCAATCTTGACGACGATGTTCATGAGCTACGAAACTATTAATCATTGTTGGGAAAACTCTAATATATTGTATATAGGTATACAGGGTGACCAAGGTACGAATCCTAGATAAGGGGATCTCTGTACCTGTGGGAGATGCAGTTTAGGTTAAATTAAAAAAGTTGCGTTCGTTGGGGCGTATCTACATGCCGTTGAGAAAAATATAAAACTTTCATAGCTTACTAAGATATATGGGAAAAACAAAAATTTGACCAAATTATTTTTATTTTTTTCTGACTTTATTTTGAGGAATACTAAAAAAAATCAAACCTCTCCATTGGCACTTTTTAGCCACTATATGTTGGAGTTTTTGAATTTTGTGCACCTTTTTCTCAAAAAAGGCCAGTGGCGTAGAAAATATTTCCTTTTAGGGGTTTGGGCCTGAACACTATGTGTGCTTATTGCTGCTGCTGTAGTCACTGAACGTCTAAAATTATAACCCTAGCGGGTAAAGATACTGTGTACTGTGTACGCTCCGAAGATATACAGGGTGTAAACGTTATAATAGTCATTATTTAAATGGGTGATAGCGCGTGTTAAAGAAGCAAAACATGGGGGTCAAAACGGCATTTTTTTGGAGAAAAGCGACTTTAAAGTAAAATGAAATCTGACATCGCCGCAATGAAAGACGCAAATTACGACGGAACGCATTGTAAATAAAGATGGAGTTTGTTATTTTTGGCTCTTAGGTATTATTTCATTATTTGATAATGTACTCGCAAAATGCAAACAATTAAAAAAACTGACTTACCACTAACTGTCTCAGCGCTTCACCTGGTGTGTGAAAGTTTATTGAACGTATTAAAAAAATCCACTTATAAATAGGGAACACAATTTTGATACATACGTTGTTTTTCTTTTTAAAACCCACACTGCACTTTTTGTGTATTTAAATAAGGTGTTCAAAATGTCGTCCTCCACTTTCCACACAAGCTTCATTACGACGAACCCAGTTTCTTCTTACTCTTACTCTTCTGTCTCCGTTGTAATGTCATGTTGTCTAAGGTCTGTTCCAAAAGTTCTGGTAGGTTATTGGCTAGAAAGCTAAGGTATCCTTCTCCTTACAACTTTGGGGGTAACTCGAAAGGACCAATTAACTGATCGTCAAGAATACCCTCCAAATATTTATTTTAAATCGTTGTTGGAAATGACCTTCACGAATGGTATGAGGATTTTCTTGGGCCCACGTGTGGATATTATAAAATTTAATATCCCGTTTCGCGTAAAAGTACATTCGTCCGTCGCTACAGTATATTCAGATAAGAGATAGACCGGATGTAAACAAAAGGTTCGGGTGATTTTCACGCTAACGCCACCATCTCGACGTAAAACAGGAGCCCTCATTGGTCAATTCGCAATTAAATGCCTATGCCGAGCGGCAGAGCAGTCGTATCAAGGCAGAGTCACATTCAGGTTCAGACGTGTTACGTATGTCGTGTGCATCATTGCAATTTGATATTTCTTTGGACGTTTTCGTTTGTTATATTATTAAGTTGTTGAGTGTGTCGTTGTTATTGTTATACCTTGTTATTGATTGTTATTGTTATCAACTGCTTGCGCAAAATGCCCAGTAGTACAGATACTGCCGATGAAGTTGTAAACTCCTGTAGTCCACCTAGGAAACGCTCTAAAAAAAGACACCTGAGTGCAGAAATGAAAGAGGTCATTTTGAAAATATACAAGATCGAGCGCGAGGAGAACGAGGCATCAACCATCAAAGAAATTGTTGTGAAGGTTTCTCACAAAGTTGGGGTGTGTCGCGCATCAGTGTTTAATGTGTTAAGACAATACAAAAAAAAATCACTCCTTTTCACCAGTTAGTACTTCGATTTCCAGGTAAAGGGAAAAGGCTCATTATCTGCCATATTGGCAGTGAGGATGGATTTGTTGTTGACGGTCTGTGGTGCTTTGAGTCTAAGAAAACTGGAGATTACCACGAGGAAATGAATGGCGAATCGTTTGAACAGTGGTTTTCAAAAATTTTACCGAACTTAGAGAAAACGCAGTAATTGTGTTGGGTAATGCGCCTTATCATTCTCGAAGAATGGAGAAGGTCTCAACAACGGCTTCAAGGAAAGTTGATGTTCAAAATTGGCTCCGCTCGAAAAATATCAACTTTGAAGAAGCAATGCTGAAAGTACAATTATTAAGAATTGTC
Source organism: Acanthoscelides obtectus (assembly GCA_963669975.1). Classification (NCBI taxonomy): domain Eukaryota; kingdom Metazoa; phylum Arthropoda; class Insecta; order Coleoptera; family Chrysomelidae; genus Acanthoscelides; species Acanthoscelides obtectus. Next base: position 101,171,876 of record CAVLJG010000006.1, on the reverse strand, counting down.
AAGGATCACAAGGCGGAATATCAAAAATACGCCATTGACGAAATGGCAGCAAGTCAAAATAAAACTGTGCTCCGTTTACCTCCATACCAATACTCAATCCCATTGAGCTCATATGGGCAGAGGTTAAAAATTATATAGCTAAGCACAATACAACTTTTAAATTTTGTGACCTCAAAGGACTTTTCAAAGAAGCACTAGAATTAATAACAGCGCAAAAATGGGAAAACTGTATTAAGCACGTGAAAGACAAAGTTGAAAAGAGAATGTGGGAACTGGACAATATTTTAGAGGAACAAGTCGAGCCATTCAATATTGACGTTGGTGCTTCAGGCAGTAGCGATGATGAAAGCTCATCAAGCTCATCTTTCCAATAAAAGATGTCGTTCATCAAATTCGGTAAGTTATAAGTAATTGTAAAGCTACTGTATTTTTTAATTAATTATTGACATTTTTGAACCCATTTTGGCAAAACCTATTCAAGAATCTACTTTCTGACAATGTTCAACCATGCACATTTTTTACGTTTTGAACGTTTTAATTTGGTTACATATTTACCTAGAAATCAAAAAATATACTAATCAATATTCTAAAAGCAATTTTAAGAGATATACGATTATTTTTAATTTAGGCTAATTTAAACGCCATTTTGAGATTATATTCGACTGTATTTCACCAAACATCAGGCGGCATCCGAAGCTGGAAATCGAAGCGAAAATTTTGAAACCCTTATGTATATTTACATCATTATATATTTCTTACCCCACCCCCACATGATCCTATATCCATCACCAATCGTATACACATCGAATTGTGCTAATTTACTACAAAGTTACGCAAAGCAGCATCTACTATCTAAAATATGTACTGCGTGACTCTTAATACGTCCCTGCCGAATGTTACAGCGTTCGATGATCACGTGGTCTTGTTTATGTCCGGTCTATCTCTTATCTGAATATACTGCAGAATGTTTTTAAAACAATCCGGATTTATCAATGTTTTTGTGCAAAAACCACTGACATAATGTTAGTCTGCGAGGATAGTCTTCTCGTAACAAGGCCTGCACTCGTTGTACATGGTAGAGATAAAGCAAATTTTCCCGTAGGATTCTATGGACTATGGTATGCGATAGTCCTACGCGGCGGCCTAATTCCCGAGTGCTGATATCTGCATTGATTTCCACGATATTTAAAATTCGTTCCACCTGCTCTACAGTAATCTGTCTTACACGAGTGCGAATATTAGTGGGCTGAACACTTGCTGTATCTCGAAGTCTTTGGTACACTTGCACAAATGTCCTTCTGTCTGGGTGTATCCGTTGGCGAAATCTGTCGCGATAAATTTGAGCTGCAAGATTTGAATTCTGACGAGCTTCACCGTAAACTAACAACATGTCGGCGAACTCTTGATCCGAGAACATTGTAAATAAACACGACGACGTACGCGAACAAAAGCAAAACAGCACAGCCGATGCTCGATAACTAACCACTGTTACCGTTTGCGATCAATTGCCGGTTCGATAAGAGTGATGACGAGGCGCTGTTGTCAGGTATGTTTCAAATATTCAATTTAATGAAACATACTTACTTACTGACTACAAATCTTGGCTCAACTTAGAAAAACTTAATGTCATTTATTTGTTAATTACCCAATTTAAAAACGTTTTAGATTAGATTATAAAAATTAAGTTGATTGTGGTCGATATAAAGCACCCCCCCCTTTCCCCTGTATCCTCCTATAGCCCCACGGTACCCAATGGGTGTTTAGGCCTTAGGCCTTCGTGGTAGTTGGAGTATAAAAAAAAACTTAAAGTTGTAAACTATAAAGCCATTTAGACAAAAATCTATTGACTATTGGACCATGTGTCATATGAACTTTTTGACTTGTTTTAACCCCCCTATTACCCATTTCAATAATGACTACCATAACGTTTACACCCTGTATATTTTTTAAATTTCGTAAATAAAACTACATGAGCCTGTATCACGGAAGAAGAGCGTCTTTGGACCCATATTTATAAGAACTTTTTTTGATATTTTTGGTTGTGCTTTCTACCCTAAAAATATTGGCACGTCTTTCTGGACCACCCTGTATAGCATGCAAGATATCGTACTTGTTTGAAAACGTTGTGAACGTTCACATGGTTGTTGTGTAAATTGATCTTGACGTAGGTTACTTCAGTTTTGGGCACATTGGCGGACTTCAACTCCCTGCTCTTGAATCCGGTGCTTTCATTGGTAGACAGAGTGATGTATCCCAAATAATCCCAGCAAAGGTTAGCCACATCTTCCACCGTGTTAGTATCTTCATTGTTAACGAATAGTTCTACTTTTGATGCTGAAATTAATGACGATCATTTCAGTTTGTATATTTTGAAATTGTAAGATTCAAGAAACATAAAAAAGTGAGATGCTAGAACACTAGTACTTTGAAGTGGCTTGGTCATAGTGAATCTGAAATATATGTAACTTGACCAGACATTGTAAATCATTACTATAACCACAAAAACTCCAAATATGATTGATTGGCTTTGACAATTTTATTCGCCAACGTTTCGAATATGCAATGGTAAAGTTTTTAAAATATCATTTTTCCTAGTAAACATTCAAATAGCAAATAATGTTTTCTGTTCTGTATTTTCGCTTATAGCGGGGAGTCACTTATTCTACATGCTAGTAATACGAGGGCGGTCCGATAAGTATTTAGCCTCACCCCCCAATGGCGCCACAATCACAAAACAAATTCTTTATCGTGTGGTACATTTCCGTAAGCGGCTACTGTCAAAATTTCAGCCGAATCGTTCTCGTAGTTTTGTATTGACCGCGTGTGGAAGCGAGAGTGTCCGCGGATTTTATAAAAATGGGAAAAGATCAATATCGGTCGGAGATTCGATTCTTGTTTTTGCACGGGAAATCGCGCAGCGAAATTAAAGCGCTTGGAGGCTGTGTACGGTGATTCTTCTCCTTCGATGGGTACGAGCTACCACGGAGGATAACGGACAAAAATCCACGATTTCGTCTTGGCAGACCTCCGATTGAAGCTGCGCGAGATAGCTGAGACAGTAGGCATCTTGGAGAAGAGCAAATCGGTCACAGAGCTCTACTATGACGTATTATTGGGCCGATTCGAAATCGCATTGCAAAAAAAAACGGAACCATTTGGGGAAGAGAAAAGTGCTCTTCCAATATAACAACGCACCGGCACGGGTATCACGTATCTTGAAAAGTGACATTATGCCGATTTTTTTTGACATTTTGCTGTTTTTTTTTGACATTGTGTAGGTTTTTCTACAAGAAGTTATCTTAGTACTTAGTTGTACGTGTTGCCTAAACGTCATGGGGCTTGTTATCAATCTTTGGCTCTGATGTGATGTAAAATCTGCTTCTGAGATGGCATTACTAGAGGTCTAACTTGTAAGTTGTATGTGTTGATGATAATTACATTGGGTTCTTGTCTCACGTTTAATTGAGATTCAAAGCTAGAAATTAGTTGCGCATCCACTTTTTCTTATCCATTCTGGAAATTACATATACAAACTTGCTTAATTTCAAAAACGAGAGTGATAATAAATAATTAAATTCACTGTACACTGTCGAATTACAAGCCAGACTTCGAAGTTGAGTCATTTATTTTGACAGTGAGTAGATCTGATCAAAAGAAATGTTTTTTCCTTTACCATTTTTCTGGTAAAATTAAAGTAATAAAGTTATAGCCGTTTGGAAGTTTGAGTACCGCCCTGTCTCAATAATAATATTATGTGCTCGTGTTTGGCAACAACGGATATAATCCGCCTTATCGGTTCATCGCATCGGAAACAAAAAAGCGAAAGAATTTGGAACGATGTTTTTACAATTATTTTATTCAGTTATATACAGTCAGTGTCAGTCGGTAACGCGTGAGTGAATAGTGGTGTCTGTTGCGTGGCTCAAACGAAATAAAAAATGGCACATGTTTATGCGGATCGGTTTCCCAATCGAGTGCAACCAACCCCTCGTGCCTTTGTTAATGTAGTACAATGGGTTCGTGAATCATTTGACTTAAGACCTCACATATGGACGGCATACCGGTGCTCCAAGACCTCACGATCAAATACAGGTCCGCACTGAAATACTTGTCGGGAGGATACTTTATAAAACAAGGTAAAAATTTTTTTTTAATTTTTTTTTATTTTTACACACATATTTTGGTTTATCTTCCTTCTACAATCATTATCTGAAAATTAATGACTCAACTTCAAAGTCACCCTGTATACATGCTAATAGTAATTACACACAACGCGGGCGCGGTGATGATTTCCCGTAATTCTCCTCAGTTTTTCGTAATTTATAACTTTATAACATATTCAGTAATGATTTCCTCACACAGCAAATATCAATGATTTTATACACATTCAGACCAATACACATAAATCATCCAGGCGCGATCTTGCTATTCAACCAACTTTATTCTCGGAGATAAAAACTACAGACAAGTACCATTTGGCTTCACAAAACATATGCAACCAATAATGCGTGTAGTTTAGTTGACTGATTCCTCCTTAGATGAACGTTCACAACGATCCTAGTGGGCAAACATGGAATGACTGTTCGCGCCCTAAAAACTACCTAGTTTGCAAGATGACATCTTATAGGTTTTTTTTTCTGACGTTTTATAGGTCTTTTACATGATACCCATGCGGTTCACACCCCGCCTCCCCTCGGCCAAATTCATCAAATTAGGCTACGAACTGCTGCCCCATCCACAGTATTCTCCAGATTTAGCCCCGTGCGACTTCTTCTTGTTTCCAAACTTGAAAAAGGCACTCGATGGGCAGAAATTTCAGTCAAATGTGAGGGTTATCGCCGTCACGGAGGCCTACTTCAGATGGGTTAAAGAAATTCGAGCATCGCTGGGTCAAATGTATCGATCTAAAAGAAGACTATGTTGATAAATAACTCGCCAATTTTCCAAGATTTTTGTTTTTGTTTTGTAGGCTTAGTACTTATCGGACCACACTTGTATATTGTTTGAAGAAACCAGAGACTAAAGACGTAGAATAATTAAAACCTAGCATGAGTGTGTATACTTACGGATCAAAAACTGGTGTGCCAGAAGCTGGACTTTGCTAAGGATACATCGTTTTTCCAACTGCAGTATGATCTCCTGAGGGTATTCACAGTCTTTTACCGATTGCCAGCCTTTCACAATAGGCGCGTGAATATTTAATTCTGTCGACTTGTACTTCGATTCTTCACCTATTAATATTCAGAATATTGTCACGATTAAAGGGCTTGCAGTTCAAAATTTTGAATAACACAAGATGTTTTGAATGAAGAATATTTTAACACAGTAGTTTTAAGACATAAATTTAACATGCACTTGATTGGTGTTAGATCTTTTATGACTGACGGTTCTTTGTAGCATCAAAGTACATGTTATACTCTGGGCGCTGAAGAAAGACATTAAACGTAAACAGTGATCAGCACGTGAACAGATCCCTCGAAAGCATCCACGGATATACTCCAGTCACTTTAGGTCTAAACATCCTCGGCAGTGTATTTCTAGTGAATCCACAGACCCTTTTTCGTGTCATCTTGAGACTAGAAAAAGGATGACTGTTAAAATAAGTTACCTTGATCTTTCATGAGCTCCCAGTACAAAACATCATCGATATATTTTTGATGTAGGAACAACAAATTGGTTTAGAAAACATCCACTTTGAACCTAAATTGACTGGAGTAACATCGATCTACAGACAAATTCAAGGTCACTAGTAGTCGTCGGCGCTCTACGAATCTGCACAGGTTTGGACTTGTAAACGTGATTGTAGATGACACGACAGGCATCTAACAGTTAATTCACGCACAGGATTGCATTGCATACGCATTACGCATTCAGTAGCGTATACTCGTTTTTCGCGAGTGGAACGTTTTGTTTATATATTGCCTAAGATACGATGTCTGACACAGATACAGCCGACGAAGTGGTTGACATCAGCGCAACCCCACCCAAAAAAAGGGCTAAGAAGCTACATTTAAGTGCAAATGAAAAACAAATAATATTAAATATATACAAAAACCAAATTCAAGAAAAACCCGATTTGGTCGTGGACGAAGTTATATGTAAGGTAGCACATATTTCTGGAGTATGTCGGTCCAGTGTTTATAGGATCATTAAGGAATATAGGAGCACTCACTCACTTTCTGAGCCAAAACCGTATCCTGCAAGAAAAAGGATAACGGACGGAGTAGATGACTTTGACAGAACTGCCATCAGGAGGAAAGTGCATAATTTTTTCTTCCGAAATGAGATACCTACAGTAGATAAGATATTAAGATTAGTTAATGCTGATGAGGATCTTCCATCATTTAAAAGAACCACATTCCGAAAACTTTTGAAGGAACTTAATTTTCGATTCTTGAAACGGGGAAGAAACAGTATGTTAATAGAGAAAGAAGAAATTGTTGTGTGGAGAAGGGAATACCTTAGGAAGATTCGGAAGTTTCGCGATGAAAAAAGAAAAATTTACTATTTGGACGAAACGTGGGTGAATGCTGGACATACTCAAGCGAAAGTTTGGGTCGACAAATCAGTAACATCATCAAGGCAGGCTTTTCTAGACGGTCTTTCGGCTGGATTGAAAAATCCTGCAGGTAAGCTCCTTCATCTATCCGGCAAATTAATTTTGATAAATTCGGGCAAATAATATGCTGTGATAGCAGATAATGTGTGATATTCTCCAAAAATGGTGCATTCGCAGTGTAGTCATTAGGAAAAAAACTTCGACCCTCTTTTAAGCGTTATTTTGAAATTTATTATCATTTTTGGGTGCAGTCAATTTGCTTTGAATGGGTTTTGAGAAGTTGCAAACTTCAATTTTCTACGTTTTTCAGTTTTTGATCAGCATTCCGTGACTCTTAAATTCAGCTAAATGAACTCAATTGCCTCATTCCTTCAAATTTAATCAATCCATAGTGTAAGGAATAATTTATTTCCAGGAAAAAGCAAACGGCTGATCATTTGTCACGTAGGTAGTGAAGACGGCTTTGTTCCCGAAGCACTGTGGGCCTTTGAATCAAAAAAGACAGGGGACTATCATGAGGAGATGGACGGCAATTCCTTTGAAAATTGGTTCTCCAAAATGTTACTAAAGCTGGAGAATAACGCTGTTATTGTACTGGATAATGCCCCGTACCATTCTAGAAAAATAGAAAAAATTCCCACAATGGCAACTAAAAAAGCAAACATACAACAATGGCTGGTCTCAAAACAGATCGATTTTGATGAAACAATGGTCAAGGGTGAATTGATAAGTATAGTCAATAGACATAAATACAAATACGATTTTAAAATGATCGACGAAATGGCCAAAAAACAAAATAAAACTGTCTTGAGACTGCCACCCTACCATTGTGAGCTGAACCCTATTGAGCTGATTTGGGCCAACATAAAGCAATACGTGGCGTCGAATAATAATACTTATAAATTTTCTGATGTTAAAAATCTCTTTCACATCGCAGTCAATAGAGTTACGGCAGAGGAATGGAAAAACTGTATCCGCCACGTTCGGGAGAAGGTTGAGGTCAAAATGTGGGATTTGGACAATGTCATCGATACCCAAATTGAACCTCTAAACGTCATTTAAACGATTCAGAAGATTTAAGTTCCTCTTCTGAATGAGTGCGCGCAGCTTACTTACTAATAACTAAAAAGTGTAGTTAACTCATTTGTGAATCTCTAACTGAAATTTACTGTAAAAGATAATAATTATCTTGTATGAAATTTTTGATGACTACCCATAATATCTTGATGCGGTCCTGTAATGTCTCCTGCGCCTAAACACTCACTCACGAGCAATATGCGTGTATTTGTTTGGGTTTAGTTTCTTTCTTCAGCGCCTAGAGTATAGATCTTTGAACTCTAAGCTCCAAACAAAATTTACTGACATTTTCCAGATTTTGCCTGAACCCTCCTTAATTTCAGTCACTAAAATGGCTTTACTGAAGCATGTATTTCGATAGCCTCTTGTGAAACAAAAGCGAGTGTTTCTGTAAAAATGGAGAATTGGGATATAACTAAAATTAGATTTTTCCAGCTGACTTTCCTGCTAATTTGTAATTTTGACCTAGCAATCCCCGACTAATATTTGCTTTTCTGACAAGGGCGTATCTAGGAGACAAGAGGGGCGAGTTCCTGCTCGGCAAAAATTAAAATAAAAAAAATTATAAACGATTTTGGAAAAATTCGTTCTCTTTTCGTTGTATCTCTGGATATACTGAAGCGTCAAAACTTTTTCTAAAAAAAAAAACAAAAAACGCAACTTTGCCACCATTCAACCGACACGTATCTCTTACCTTTTCGGAGATCACAATGGTGAAAATACGACATATATATATATCCATATAAATTGTTAATTCGTCGTGGAAGACTCTATATAAATGAGATGCAAATAGAAAAATAATATCAAGCACAGTTATGTAGATATGACCAAATTTTTTTTTAATTTTCCCGACAGTTTATATCTTGTTATATTTCGTTATACTTCTATTAGTATGAACATGATCAAAAAAATTGCAATCACTTGCATGTTTGCCTGATTAAAAATGCATATGCACTGCACCTCTCAGATTTATTGTTGACACCAATGGACAAACTATCTACATCATCCTTCATTACATTACATTTTTATAAATATATATTAGATAGTGTTTTCAAAAAAAAACGACAGCAAAAACCTCAAACACATTGCAAGCATATTCAGAGGGTTTCTCGTAATGTTCACGCTAGCTTTCCAAAACCTAGCACTGTTCGATTGTTTATGCAGGAACCTCAGTCGTCGAATGCAACATGCAATAAATAAAGTAACATGACTTACTTGTAACATACACAACGGTGAATCTAATCTTTTTAGGCATTTTACAGCTGCGCCATTCACTAAACAATTGTGATTGATGTTACATGTTCCAGATGCGGGTAAATAGGTATTTCCGTTTCTAATATTGATTATTACGGAAAATTCCAACTTGTATCATACGGAAAGTACATGCTAGACAAGCAAGTGTGTATATAATCTGGTTCTGATGTATTGATTCTCATTAAATAACCCGCATTTATCTACTGTAGCGCCATCTACCGGGTGGGCTTCGACGTTGCGTGTGAAAATGCATCTTTTATCGATTTGCATTGGTTCATATAGTAGGGTCAATATACGACGCTTGGCGTTTCATATTTTATTTTGATGATAGGACAAGATTTAGGAACAGCTAATGGAAGTGTATGGCAATGCTGATAATACAGGATGTCTAGTGGAAAAGTTCCCATTTCAAATTTGAATTAAGCATCCCACAGACCGGCGCGAAATATTCGCTTTAGCTGCGAAAATTTCGCGGCGATGAATTCGCGATCAGATTAAAACGCGGCGGTTTACGGACAGGCTCAGACTTGTGCGAAGCGACTGCGATTGTTCCAGCGTTTTTATCGCGGCGTATTTCAGTTCGCCTTTGACCGCGTTTTTGACGCCATTCTTCAAAAATTCGCAATGGCAAAAACGGAATTATTGATAGAAATAGTGAAAAAGTATCCTTGTTTGTATGATTTGTCGAACGATAAATACAGGAATGTGAGAAAGAAAGACAAGATTTGGATGGAAATAGGAAAAGAATTAAATACAAATGGTATGTACCTAATATTTTTTATTAACTTGTTAAATAATTTACAGTCTACACAAATGTGAAAACGAACATTCTATAATAATTTACGAATTTGTCACGAGTAGAAAATGCTAGCCTTGCTGCCCGCCGAGGATCATTTGCTATATCAGTAAAAGCTCCAAGCACGGGTTCTGGGGGATCTAAGAATTGAAAATATTTGTCATCGCCACTTTTACTTCGTAAAAAATTGTGTAAAACGCATGCCGTACGTACAATTATAATAGTAGTATCTACTTTAGTTTCTAATGGCCTGTAAAATATTCGCCATTTTTGAGACAAAATACCAAACGCATTTTCCACGACCCTTCTAGCTCGACAAAGTCTTACATTGTATTTATCTTTTCTGACGTCTGTTAAAGTCTGCTTATAAGGAAATGGTCTCATAAGGTATGGTTTTAAAGCAAATGCTTCATCACCAATTAAGACGTACGAGCAGATTTCATTTTGCCCAGGGAGAAATCTAGGTGCAGGGACACTCATTAAATTTTGTTCAAATCGTTTTCCCATGTTTGAGGTTTCGAAAATACCCCCATCACTATTTTTTCCGAAACCACCAATATCAACACATATAAATTTATAGTCCGGGCCAACAATGGCCATAAGTACTATTGAATATTTATGTAAATAGCACCAGTAATTGGAGCCACTGTTGTTAGGTCTCTTGATTGTTACATGTTTACCGTCCACGCTGCCAATGCAATTGGGAAATCCCCATCTATTTTCAAATTCTTCAGCACATTTTTTCCATATATCCTCTGTTGGTTCTGGTAAATATATATGCTCCATATGTCTGCATATCGCTTCACAGACTTCGGTTACGATTGCACTCACTGTTGTAAAGCCAACTCGAAAGCTATGCCCAATGGTATAGAAGGTGTCACCAGTGGCCAGGAATCTATAAAAAAATCGTTTTTAGGTGATGAAGTAAAAAAAAGGTGGAAGAATATCAGACACATTTGCAAAATATATAAAATCTACCAAACCAAAGACCGGCCAAGCAGTGGGCAACATAAAAAAATGGCAGTGGGCTGACTACATGGAATTTTCCCGTCCTTTTTTGGCATTTGCCAAAACGTCGTCTAATGTGAAAGATTTTGACGTCATACATTATGAGACTGCCGAATTTAACTCAAATATATATCAGGAAAGGGCTGGAAATGTAGAAACCGAAAATTTGGAAGACCGCGGCCATGGAGAAGATGAAAATGCTGATGTAGATGCAGAAGATGCACAGAACGCCTCGGCAACACAGACAGCACCACCTTCTTCATTGAACACTACAGCAGTGACTACTCCAGGGCACACCTTTCCGCAGACTGCAACTACACCAAAATATAAAACGAGCAGAAAACGCTATGAACCACCATCTTCGTCTGTACAACAGCTCATTAATTATTTTGAAGGTAAAAAACCTAAAAAAGAGAACGAGGCCATTGATTCACTTTTCTTGGCACATGCACAGACTGTGAAAACACTTCCCTTAAAGCGTCAAGCCCGAATAAAACTAAAAATAGCCGAATTAATAGCGCACGAAGAATTTGAACATATTGAAGAAATGTCTTCAGCGTCTACCCAGAATTCTGCAAGTATGTATGATAGTAGTATGTCGTCCTTCCCAAGCGGCTCTGGGTTTACTCCAATAATATACCCAACAGAGGAGGCAAATTCTGCCTCGAATTATTTAGCAACATTTAATCCTAGTGGCAACATGTAGTCCAATTATTACAATAAAATATTTATTTCACGATCCCTGAAGTTTTCGTATTCGATAAGCCTACTAATTTTAATACATATAATTTTTTTACCTGAGTGTAATAGCAAGTCGTTCTTCTGGCGAAATAGCTTCACGATAATTTGTGTCAGATTTTCGTATTTCATCTTTCACCAAGTTCAATATTTCATCGAAACACTCTGGAGTCATTCTAAAATATACGTAAAAGCGCTGTTCATCCAGCCGAAGTTGTGGCATCAAGGTATGGTATTCCCCAAATTTATTTCGTTCCAAGTTAATATCATGTACCCACTTCCTTCGTTTCCTAAACAAAATTGAAAATATTTGTTTTATGTACTTCGTTAAACTTAATTAATACATAGCCAACTATCAAATGGCGTTAAATAAACATAACTTACCGTGCATTTTGTTCCTGTTCTAAAGCAAGAAATAGAAGTGCCTCCTCTTCTTCTGAAGACGAGCTCATTGCAAAAGGCAAAAATAAAATGTACGCAACCTGTCGAAACCTTCACGTTCGCGGAGCGAATAATACGCTTTGGTATGAATAAACAGGCGAAACAGATTGCGAATTTCGCTCTGAATTTCGTTGCGAATACTTCGCCGCGATTATTTTGCGCCGGCTTGTGGGATGCTTAACACGGCAACCGTATACGCGAGAGGTTTTGATCGACGCGTTCCGCGTGAGGGTTAAATAGTCACAATGGGACGTTGGACCGGAGCGCAACGTGCTTTTGCTATCGCGGCTTACTTTAAGAGTGGTTATTCATACATAAGTAAGTCATTCGGTCATTGCAAATCCTCGGCGTTCTGTACGGAAGCATTCCGCTGCTTTGGGAATCCCTAGGTCAACACTGCCATGGCATAATGAAGAAAAAAATGGGATTTTCATCCTTATAAAATCCAATCAGTCCATGCTTTAAAGGAAACTGATTACGTATTACGGACATCTTGTGCTGAACGTTGTTTTCAGTTGCGATGCCCATTTTCACTTAGACGGTTATGTGAACAAGCAAAACTGCAGATGCTGGGCACCAACGAACTCAAATGAAAAACATCAACAACAGCTACATAGTCCAAAGGTGACTGTTTGGTGCGCCATATCCTCTAGCGGTATTATTGAGCCGTATTTCTTTGAAGATGAAAACGGTCATGCATTGACAGTCAATTCCGAGCGATACAAGGACATGATTGACAGTTTATGTGCTCCTATTGTAAGAACAGAACGTCGAACAGAAACACATGATGTCAACAGGATGGGCCCACTGCCCATACTTCCAGAGATTCGATGGACTTTTTCCTCAAAAAGTTATATCGAAGATTAGAGACATTCACTGGCCTCCTTGGTCACCCGACCTCACGCCATGCGATTATTTTTTGTAGGGCTATCTAAAGTCAAAAGTATATTCCAATAATCCACGAACACTGGAGGTGCTTAAAGACAACATTCGACGAGAAATAAACAACGTCACTCCGGAACTCTGCAGTGATATTTAACAAATAAAACCCGCTGAATTTACGAATATGTTGATGGTAATAAATATTTTCTTTTCATTAAGTTTGATTTTTTTTCTTAAATCAAAAAGTGAACTTTCTCTTGGTTGTGAATGATATTGCAAAATATTTGTTCTAAGCTGCCAATTTTTTCTTCCTCAACTCTTGTTGGCCAATATTACTGAAATATATTCATAGGTTTTACCCTGAAGCCATTGAGTGGTACACAACGCGAAAGCCAAATAGATTTTTTGAAGCTATGAAGTTTCAATTTACAAACATTTATGATGCTTAGCTAAGCATTTACGCAGATCAAGAAATCGACACCATGATAAGAGATGAAGCAAGCGGATTATTTAATGATTTGAAACAATTTAAATTCGTATGTTCTATTTTTATAATAATAATAATAACGTCTTTATTGGATAACCCGGAGGGACATAAACAGCGAAGTTTAGCCAAGGCTACTCTTACACTTAACTGTTTATGTCGGTTACATCTGATGTTCAAAACATGGAAAAAAATATAAGTACAATGAAAAAAAGAACACATATATACCTAAGTATAAAATACAAATAGACACAATCTATACCTGTAGCAGAAATGCTTATTTAATCAATAGCGAGCAACATGCTTTTAGTATGTTTACGAAAACTTTCCAAAGACATCAATTTAATACTGTTGTCCAACTGATTATAAAATAGTGCTGCATTATATGTAAATCCTCGTTGGAATAATGCAGAAGTGTGTGGGGTGCTTCTGATACTATAACGATTCCTAACAGCCCTGTCATGCACTTCGTAATTAAATCTTAACTTAGCTCTTAGATATTCAGGCTTTGATGACAATATTATTTTATGAACTAAAACTAAGAATTTATGTTTAACCAAACTTCCTAACCTAAGCCAGTTTAATTCCCTATATTTATCACTTACGTGATCGTATTTACGCAACCCATAAATAAAGCGAACACAGTTATTTTCGATGATTTGAAGACGATTTTTGGTCAATTGATCCAAGCATGGATAGTAAACGACATCACAGTAACTGAGCATTGACATCACCAAAGATTCGCACAGTTTTTTTCTCAGCTTAAAGTTAAGCAAGTAGTGATTGGAATAAAGAGCCCTAGAACACAGGTGTAAGTTTTTTTCATCAATTTCCACTCCTAGTACCTTAGCTGTTTGAGTATGCTGTAATGTTATGCCATCAATAGTCAGATGGAAAGAACCTTCGACAGTTTTTCTCTTCTGATCAGAACAAAACAATAACACTTGTGTCTTATCTGGATTAATAGCAAGATTATGTTCCATAGAAAACTGATGTGGGTACCTTATCTAAATCAAGCTGTAAAATGTCTGATGAATTTTGCGTATCTGAGGCGTCGAAATGGAATATTATTTGAGTATCGTCAGCAAATGTTTGTATCCCTGAATCGTCAACTGCTTTATGCAGGTCACACGTGTAAATCAAAAAGAGCACAGGCCCCAAAATTGAGCCTTGCGGAACTCCTGACGGAATAGTCGTAATATTGGATTGATCGTTATTGATTGCGACACATTGCGTGCGACCGGACAAATAACTACGGAAAAAACTGACAGCAGCATCATCGAAGCCTATATACCTCAGCTTGGCGCACAAAAGTTTATGATTTATTCGATCGAATGCTTTGGAATAGTCAATTGATACCACTGCTGTTGCTAACTTTTTGTCAATTGCCGTAATAACATTATCACAAAGATCTAACAGTGCCGAGGTGGTACTATGGTGCTTCCTGAAGCCCGATTGACATGACGATATTATTTTAAGTTCCTCTATGTAATGGACAACTTGTTGCTGTATAATTTTTTCCAAAATTTTCGATAGCACCGGCAACAAACTAATGGGTCTAAGATGTTTAAGTTCAGTAGGTTTAGATATTTTAGGGACAGGTATAATTAGAGCCAGCTTCCACAGCTTAGGGTGGTAGCCATTTTCCAAACATGAATTTATTATGTGGGTGATATGGAAAAAAGTTACGGGAAGACTTACTTTGACCATGGTTAGTGTTAATTCCTTTTGCATCTGATTTGATATCTTTGATTGCCTTCAATATTTCCACCGGCTCGACAACTCGCAAAGAAAAGCGATTTCGATTGTCCAATTTTTCATAAAACCGACATACGTTTTCTGAGGCACTGACGTAACTATAAACTGACATGAAATAATTGTTAATACTATTTGTATCGGCTAGCTCATCTGGTATTGTTTGTTTTGAACGAGATTTTATGTTAAGCCTATTCAGCCCAGACCATAAAGTTTTTAGATTATTTTGATCAGTTAGATTCTGCATGTACTCTTTCTTTTTAATTCGAATTTTATGTAGTGCCTTATTCCTCAGCTGTTTATCTGATACAAAATTTTCAATCATATCAACCCAATTGGCTAATGTCTACATTGCAAAGATTTTGAATCTTTAAAAGAAATTGATATAATGAATATTTACTTAGTATTGACTAAGCCGCCTATCAAATGTGGTAAATAACAATATGAATTAGCATATACCTACCACTTGTAGATAATATATTAAGGTAATAGGAGATTAAAACATCGATTTTATTTTTTGAAGAAAATATTTTTATTTTTAATGAGGTAAATAAGTACATGAACAACTTATATTGAAAGTTTCCTTTTCGCAAGCAGTAATAAAAAACTGTCCATGTTAAGAACTTCCATCGTAAGATCAAGATAAAATGAGAAAATACATAGTCGAAGACACACAAACTATGCTAAGCGTTTGTGAAAATTGGGTACAAAAATGTTAAAAAGGTAAGCACACCATGAGGTTATATCACAGTCAGACTTAAGTACAAGTATAAAAAAGGTACATTCACTTATGGTTCAAATGGTCGTAGTGTTCATTTATGGCAAAATTCGAGTCACATTCTTCAAATGGCAGCGATTCGTAGACATTGTCATTGTTCTCGTCTTGTTTTTGTATGATTTTCTTCTTCCGAAGGTACCTGAAATATTTATGAGATGACAATTCAGTTACTACAAAAGGAGGGCATGATTTATGTTCTGCCTTTCCGGCTACTGATAGTTTGTATTACAAAAGATATTGGATTTCATAAAAAATACATAACGATTCTCATTTGTGACTCTCCTGGTATATTTTGGGGAAACGCTCAACTCAAATGGCTTCACAAAGATTCAAGATAGGTATAAACTTTATTATACAGAAGTTACCATTTAAAAACTAAAGTGCAACGCAATGTCTCATTTTAGGACCACCCTGTATTGTACGGCTAGAGATGAAAAGACGTCCCCCTAGAAATCAAAATTGACGTGTCCGAGCGTTTTCCCCAAAATATACCAGGTGAGTCACAATTGGGGGTGCAACTTTTTCGTTGGGCCACCTTGTATACAGGGTGTTTCAGTTTATTGTTGCATAACTTTAAGATTCGATAGAACTTTTAAAATTACTGCATAAAGTCTATATAAACATGGGTCGAAAAATGCGTGGCTTCCGAAATACAGGGTGTTTAAATTTACTTTCTAAAATAGTTTTTTTTAAATATTTCGAACAATATTTGATGTATAACAGTGAAAATTGGTATACAAGGGTTTTTTGATACGCCAAAACGAACCATGAGCATAGTTTTACTGTAGCCGCTAGAGGGCGCTCTCTACTGTACCTGTAGTGTATTAAAATGACCGAAAAAAAATTCTTAGTGCAATTTTTTGCTTTTTGAATAAAAAAAGTGATTCTTCGCACTTTTCTGCATAAAAAAGCTCTTCTGTGAGTTTTCGTTATAGTTAGCCGTTTTTGAGATATTTCGATTTTTAAGGTTCGATGCATTTTTAAGTATTTATGAAAAATAACGTTAAAAAGTCAGTATCTCGATCATTTTTAGAAGTAGGCTGTGCCTGCAAATATTTTTGAAATTTAAAGCAGAATAAGGTTAAACGTCAATTAGTTGACAGTTAGTTTTGTTGTCTGTTGAAACTTGAAACGTTTTTTTGCAATTGTGAATGCACGAAATTTAGTTTCTTTTACCTGTTTTTTTTTGTAAGTTTTATAAAAATGCCATTTTTATTCTCCAATCAAGAGTTAGCGGATATTCATTTTGTGTATGGCTTTGTAAATGGAAACGCAGCAGAAGCAGCCAGAGAATACGCACGAAGATTTCCAAACAGACGACATCCAACTCGCTCAGTATTTGTAAGAGTGTATCGCCAAATAATTGAAAATGGTTTTGAAAATCTCCAAAGGGATCAAAACATAAGTGTTTGTCAGCGCAGATTTACCCGCATGATTCTGCGTGAGTTTGATAGAGATCCGACCACAAGTGTTAGGAGAGTTTCTGGTGCCTTGGGAATTTCAGCAAGCCATGTTGTGTATACCAATTTTCACTGTTAAACATCAAATATTGTTCGAAATATTTAAAAAAAACTATTTTAGAGAGTAAATTTAAACACCCTGTATTTCGGAAGCCACACATTTTTCGACCCATGTTTATATAGACTTTATGCATTAATTTTAAAAGTTCTATCGAATCTTAAAGTTATGCAACAATAAACTGAAACACCCTGTATAATATAACGTTAACGGCAACTGGTTGTAGCGAGTTTTATAACAGGTGACTCATTCGGTAATACTTCCTTTCAGGGCTGGACCGAGTACTTGTTACATTTTTATCTATCAAATACATATATGTTTAAATAAAATATATGCTTATATAAAAATTCGCAAAACCCAAATGAAGAATTGTGCCACCAAAAAACTCGCAGATCTTATAGACACCCCCTAGTAAAACATATCTAGGATATATCTTTGCAAAAAAAAACATTATACTACAGGGTGATTCTGTACGTATAAGTAAAAGTTGTAGAGGCCCTATAGTATTACATATCTACCCTGTAATACCATCATTTTTTGCAAAGTAATTCCCTAGATGTGTACTACTATAAGACCTCTACAAGAAGTTTTCTTCAAAGGAAAAAGGTATGTTATGATTTGATAAATATCCTTTTTCTATTTATAGACTTAATACGAAGACTTTCTAAAAAATCGTTGATTCTATATAAAAATGTTTGAAACAAAAAAATGTTTACAATTTCATTCTCCATAATATTTATATTAAATGCAAATAGCACTAAGCCCATAAGATATCTTTGCAAAAAAAATTTTTTTGTGAATTTTGACAACGCTGACAAGATACTTTTGAGACCACTTTTAGAATGGCAAAATAAAGGATTTTACAAGTTTACAGCTTATAAGTGGCTTATTTATAATTGGAGTAAAAATGACTAGAAGTGTTAAATTACTTGACTATGCTGTCTGAAAACCAGAAATTAGTTGTTAACCGAATTGATGTCGAAGTATAATCATGGTTTCACGGGCCGTGATGCACTGGAAATGCTTTCATAGAAATAATCTTCAACATATAAGTATCAAGTATGCTTTTTCACTTCGATAATGAAAATAACCGGAGAAGTTGATTATTCTTATAACCACTTATACAAATCAACCGCTTTTAGGTACACTATACTAAGTGACATATAAATCCGAACACCCAGTTTAACACATTTTATGCCCATGACGACACTGTGTCGTCATGCGGTTTTCTGTAGCAGTGTCCATGACGACATTGTGTCGTCTTCGACGCAAGCCTGGATATTATTTTTATTTTTGTATTCTAAAAAATAAATAAACCAATATATGTATAACGTGACAGATGAACATCAGTGGACCTAAGGACCAAAAATTATTGCTGAGTGCTCCCGACGCAACATATGCGTCATTGTGTTATTTGTGAAAAATTAACCAATTTTAGCGAAAAAAAAAATACTCTATATTGAATTTAGTAACAATTTAAAGCAGGTAAACTGAAATTTTCTAGTTGGTACTGGCAGAAAAACAATTTGATGGGCATCCAACGTGTTAAATGGTTTTATTTTAATAAAATTTGGTATAAGTACTTAATGAAGCATAATAAGTAAGTGATAAAAATTTCAAAATGATTGCACTGCTTTAAAGCCCTTTGACCTTTAATAATGTGTGGATGCACCCTGATGTGCTACGCATTCTCCAACGCGCCTAGGCATGCTTCTAATCAGGTGGTCAATGTCCTCCTGTGGTATCTCATTCCAGGCAACTACCAACTCCTCTCGAAGTGCTTCTAGAGTCTGAGGAGGACGTTGCAAATTGAGCAATCTCCTACCCGTCATATCCCACACGTGCTCAATTGGGGATAAGTCGGGAGATCTTGGTGGCCATGGTAACAATGTGACATCATTATGTTGAAAGAAGTCTATTGTGTATCTAAGTTGGATCTGCCAGGGTGTCAAGATAGGGTACAAGATGGGGTTCTATAACTTCGTGGATATAACGCTGCGCGTTCATGTTACCTCTGATGAAGATTAAAGGTGACCTGGAACCATAAGCTATAACACCCCAAACCATAACTCCAACAGTGTGATGAACATGTCTTTCAACAAAAAACTGTGGATTCCTCCTTTCACCACGCCGCCTTCTAACCCTGGCACGACCATCGTGCATGCCTAAACAAAATCGAGACTCATCACTAAAGACAATACTGTTCCATTCCTAATCCCAGAGTGACCGTTGTCTGCACCACTCAAGACGATTACGTCGGTGTTCTCGAGTTAAAGGGAGGACCCAGTGTGGCCGGTATGAAAACAAGCCAAAACTTCTCATTCGTCGGTAAACACTTCGCATGCCAATAGGTCTTCCGTGTTCTGCAAACCATTCATTTGCAATGGACCTGGTAGTGGAGAAATGGTCCCTCAAGGCCAATAATCTTAGGCGGCGATCTTCACGGTCTGTTGTTCTACGGCGGCGTCCAGTGCCCCTTGCTCTTTGCGTACGGCCTTCTCGAAGCCATGCCTGACAACATCTAACCACAGTGTCTACACTTCTTTGCAATCTAACTGCAATTGCCCGAAAAGAAAGTCCAGCTTCCCGAAGTCCCACTATACGGCCCCTATCAAACTCACTAAGTTGACGAAATCGTACAGGTCTCCGTACTCTAGGCATCGTAACCGATCGTAAAGGATGTCAAGAACCAAAATCCGCCAACGTTGATTCTTTACTGCGGCTGAAATATTCATTTTTAGAGCGTTAGTGAATTAAAAAAAAGCAGTATAAAAACCGGAATGTCCAACTGATAAGGCTGAAAATTTTTTCACTTGTTATTTACAGTAAGATACATACATTCACTAACTTTTATTAAAATAAAACCATTTAAACTGGGTGTTCGGATTTATATGTCACTTAGTATATTTGGAAAAAAGCATGTATCGTACCTGTAAATCAAAAATCCTATTGGCACTAGAAGCAATAACAGCAGCAACATATACAATGGATCAAACCCAGAAGTAGACGCTTTCTTGGAAGGCACAACTGACTTTGACATTCGTATTTTTTCACGATATACCACATCGTGTTCCGCACCTTTGAAGTTATTCGTTACAATAAAAGTTACACAGTACTTAGTCAGCGGATGTAACTTTCCATTTCCTATCATTATTTTGGATGTTTTATTCGTAGCTACCTAAAAAATGCAAGTAAAACAGTCATGTTTGATATAATAATACGAGGGTTGTTTCAAAAATATGGTTCCCAATGCTGTATCTTTGCTGCGCGTCGTGCTAGGAGAAATTTGGCAACACCGTCGTGTTTGTCGGCTCCCCCACCACCGAGCGTAACAAGAAGCGCGGGGAGTTGAAAGTTTTTAAACGGGCTAGCAGCGGACTTCCTGGGGGCGAGAGTGCAAAAGTGGATTTCACGTCTAAAAAAATGCGTAGAAAAGGCGACTATGAAGAAAAATAGCTGAAGGATCAACTTTTCCAATGGTGAATTGGTTTTGCCAAATAAAAAATTCCTTGTTCCTGAAAAACATGTGGAAACCTTATTTTCGAAACAACCCTCGTAGTCTGCGGGAATACGTTGAAAAATCGTATTAAACTTCAATATCACCTAGAGCTGTGATCGAGTAATTCAACAAATAAAAATATGATATAGTCAAAATCACGAAAGATGTCTATTTCGTCATACCATAAATTGTACTGAAGTAATCAATGGACGTACGTCGATGATAAAACCAGGAACATAATGACAACAAATTTATATTATGATTTTGCGAAGTTAGGTTATTTCACTGATTATTTTTATTTTCATTTTATTTCATGGTTTTTAGTGATACCTTAATGATAATTTTAGTGAGGAGTTTTTGTTTTGAGAAAAAAAACAGTTATGAGTAGAACCTTAAAACAGGAACACCAAAGACCAAAGTATTATTCGAAAGCAACCTAACCAGCTTTAACATAACCTAACTATTCTTTTCTAAAATATCGATCATGCAAAATGACAACATCGTCTATCTTTGTCGGATACATGCAAATTAGCAATACAGTCTGTTTAGACAATAAAATTCTGTTTATCTGTGTCTAACATATCTGAAACTTCATTAAAAAAAATATACAGGGTGTTTCAGTTTATTGTTGCATAACTTTAAGATTCGATAGAACTTTTAAAAATAATGCATGTCTATATAAACATGGGTCGAAAAATGCGTGGCTTCCGAAATACAGGGTGTTTAAATTTACTTTCTAAAATAGTTTTTTTTAAATATTTCGAACAATATTTGATGTATAACAGTGAAAATTGGTTTTTGGTACGTCAAAACGCACCATAGTTTTACTGTAGCCGCTAGAGGGCGCTCTCTACTGTACCTGTAGTGTATTAAAATGACCGAAAAATTTTTCTTAGTGCAATTTTTTGCTTTTTGAATAAAAAAACTGATTCTTCGCACTTTTCAACATAAAAAAGCTCTTTTGTGAATTTTCGTTATAGTTAGCCGTTTTTGAGATATTTCGATTTTTAAAGGCAAATATGTGGGATGATGTTATGTTAGATTTAAGAAGATTGGTCTGGTTCCAGCTTGATGGTTGTCTAGCTCATTATTCGAGAATAGTTATAAACTGGCTGGACGAAAATTATCCAGAAAGATGGATCGGCCGTGGAGGACCAGTCGCCTGGCCTCCACGATCCCCTGACCTAAATCCATTAGATTTCTTTGTGTGGAGATTTCTAAAAGAAAAAGTGTACCAGACTCCCGTAACCACAAGAGATATGCTAATAGACAGAATCAGGAATGCATGTGATGAAATAAGGCCTTATTTGAATAATGCTATACCACGTTCGATCATTCGTAGATGTGAATTGTGTATTGAACAATTGGGTTTACATTTCGAGCAACTACTTTAGATTTTGTATGTTTGTCCTAACTATCCAATAGCATTTTAGTTGTAAATAATTAATTTAATTTGTTAAAAATAATATTGGAAAATTAAACAAATTAATATTCTGTTTTTTTTGTGTGTTTATTTTGAGTTAGGAATTATTGCTGTGTTTAAAAACACAATCTAAACGATCATCTTAATTACTTGTAATGCCCAAATCGAAAATTTTAAAAAAATATTATTTTCCGATAAATAATTAAAAATGCATCGAACCTTAAAAATCGAAATATCTCAAAAACGGCTAACTATAACGAAAACTCACAGGAGAGCTTTTTATGTAGAAAAGTGCGAAGAATCAGTTTTTTTATTCAAAAAGCAAAAAAATGCACTAAGAAAAAATTTTCGGTCATTTTAATACACTACAGGTACAGTAGAGAGCGCCCTCTAGCGGCTACAGTAAAACTATGCCCGTGGTTTGTTTTGTCGTACCAAAAAACCCTTGTAAACCAATTTTCACTGTTATACATCAAATATTGTTCGAAATATTTAAAAAAAACTATTTTAAAAAGTAAATTTATGTATTTCGGAAGCCACGCATTTTTCGACCCATGTTTATATAGACTTTATGCATTAATTTTAAAAGTTCTATCGAATCTTAAAGTTATGCAACAATAAATTGAAACACCCTGTATAATACTACAGACTAAAATGATGACGTAATCGTCATCTTTCGTGATTTCGACTATAGTGACGTGTACTTATTATAAGTTATAGAAGTCCCAGCAGATTTGCTACTATTATAATTGAGCATCGATTAACAACCCAACCCAGTTGAAAGCTGTGCCTACGCGAAACGTTCCCACCTCTAGAAGCGTCGCTGCAGGTTATGGAATCTTCCTTTTCATCGCACAGTGGTCCAGAACACCGAAAGGCTGTCGAAAAATGGAGTCAAGTAGGTTGACTCTGTTCATCACAGATTAGACCTTCTGAGAAAAAGGTTAGCCACTAACATTTCTGACAAAACAATTAAATGACCCTCCTCCTTCCCTGGAAAGAAATTGCTGCGGGCGCACCTGATCGTTGCTATGACTAATCCCGCGTAGATGACGATATTGACTTTTACAGCATACAGACCACAGCAGCAGGACCACGGCGCACGTATTGACATGCAACTGTCAGAGATATTATATTTTTAAGGATAAATGTACGGGGAAATCTATGATGTGTGTAATATGATCAATAGGAGCGCAGGATTACCGGGTTTTTTGCAAAAAAACATAAACGCTTGCATTGAATAATAATATGAACTGTCACATATTGACCATGGTTGCCCGCATGAAGTTTTCTCAGTCAAAGTGGGATAATCGGCAAAAAAAACTTTCTGTAAATGGGGAGTACAGTGAATACGAAAGTTTTAGAGATTCAGTTAAATCAAATTTTGTTTTGCGGTGTCTACGACAAGTCAAAGTGAGGTCATAGTAGGTGCTACTATGTAAACATTAAAATACATTTCACATCACCCCAAACTTTGTTTTTTTTATGCTTTACAACTTTCTGAACATTTTTAAGGATAACATCTTTGTGGAGAGGTAACAATTTTAAAAAATGCGCTCTCATCGTTTCTGATTGCTTCAGGTTGGGGCATATTCAAAAAAGTTTCTTTATTAGGGTTTATCTTGACTCATAGAAAACTTGGGAAGCTTGGGAAGTACCGAGTCAATCTACTTGCAACCATTTTGTATGGTTCAACCAAACCAAACCATTTTTTCCGAAACAAAAAACTTGTATTAAGCCATCCGTAGGTTTCGAAAATTTCAACCTCTGAAAACAGTACCATGCTTGTTAGTCAAAGTTGACTTATTGAAGTCTAGGATATTTTAATATCTTTTAATTTCGAAAAGCTTCTTTCAGGCGTTGCAGTTGCAATCGAGAGGGTTAAAAATAGGAAGCAATTTTTAATTATGCGTACAGCCTAAAAACCTGCGTGAGATTTTGAAAAACACTAAGCATTTTCCATATCTATGTTCAATATCTTTCAACAATCAACACAACAGATGATAACCTGTCAAATATTCGGTGTAAAAAAATTATGGTTACTTTGTTTTTTGAATATTTCACCTTTCGCGTAAATGGACCACTGTGCGCCGTTGAGAAATTCTGAGATTACGAAATCTTATCATTAAGGAAGTTGAAAGGTGATCTACCCTTGGA
Organism: Acanthoscelides obtectus; assembly: GCA_963669975.1. Taxonomy (NCBI): domain Eukaryota; kingdom Metazoa; phylum Arthropoda; class Insecta; order Coleoptera; family Chrysomelidae; genus Acanthoscelides; species Acanthoscelides obtectus. The sequence continues at coordinate 101,147,507 of CAVLJG010000006.1, read as the reverse complement.
AGGTTGGTGACATGTTCTTTAAACAAATTCATTCTGCTTTTATTACTTTACTGGCAATGACTGCAATCCTTCTTGGCAACGCGGCTGTGACTACGGAATTTGTAAGTGAGGGTTGGATATCTTGGGGATGAATCAATGCCAACAGCTAAATGCTCTTACCTTGAAAGAATGGGATATCCAAGAGTAACCAAAATTATGGCAAAGATTATCGGCAATTTTCTCATTTTTCAATAGCTCCTTGTCAACTGGTACACTTTCATTGAAATCTTGCACAAAAACAGTCAAAGTGTAGTAGTCTAAACGGCTGTCTAGCGGAGGTATTTGATAGAACAGTGTCGTATCGGTTTTTTCCACTAACTTGGGCGATTGGTCTATGTGTTTACCTAAGTCATCTGTTTTGACGTCTATCACTGTAAAATCGCTTTTGTACGCCAAGTTGGCAGATTGTAGGTATAGTTTGTATTTGGCACTGTATGGCAGGTACTTGATCTATAACAAATCTTAGATTGTTCATTTGAGTTACATCACCAAGTGGATAAACATTTCATCATGATCGTTCTAAAATCTCAAATTATTGAGAAATTGAGAAATTATACAAAAATAGTATATTTGAACAAAGATAGGCTACTTGATTCATATATATTTATTTATATTTATATTTATGCCTTTTTTATCATGTACTGGTTAGAGTTTTTTTTTTTGTATCATTTTTTGTTTTTCCCTGCCATATCACTCTGTTCAGGCAGTGTATGGATTATTATAAATTATAAATATATAATTTTATACAGGATGTTGGGGAAATAATATTCGTAACTTTAAGAGGTGATTCTTTGCATTATTCTAAGCAAAAAAATTCGTTATAACATGTCCAAAAATCAATCGTTTTACCGAGGAAAGTGTGTCGTAAATAATTACATTTTCTCAAACATTTGGCAACGCTGCAACGCAACCGCGATACGAGCGCACGACGACCGCAACTGATTCATCGAATTGTTTGTATGAAATTTTTGTTGAAAATATGCCTTGAAAATTGAATACGTTTACGCAATTTTTTGTGGCTGATATTTTTTATTTAATAACCCTTTCAGTACAGTACATTTACTTAAAAAAAATGACAGATCTTACCGGCATGTGGCGATACACACCACTAATTCCCACGATTATCAGTCACTTATTTGAAACCATGCGATGCACGAAAAAAGACAAAAAACAACATCCTTAAATCACATAAAGTTACAATTAAATGTATTGGTAACCGCAACAACACGCAGTGCAGGCGGAGTACGACGTTGCCAGTTGTGTGAGGGATTTTTTTTTGTCTGTTTTTCTTTGGAAAATTATTTTGTTAGAGCCAGTTAATTAATAATTAGATGTATTGATACATTTTACGCTATTAGGCATATGAAGTTAAATTATTAAGGTGCTAAATTAATTTAATCCATCACTAAAAAGAAATAAGTTCTGCATTTTTTTGCTCCGATTTTCGGACATAAGTTATAATGAACTTTTTGGCTTAGAATAATGCAAGGAACCTCTTAAAGTTACGAATATTATTTCCCTAACACCCCGTAGAATAAATGGGTGTTTCTTACAGTATTTGGCTTAGGAATACGAAATATATCGATTTCAATTTTTATAAACGCAAGATCCAATTTAACGAAATATACTTATTATTTTTGATATGAAACGGTTAAAACAGCTATCGGCCATGTGAGTTCATCCAAATTGTAAACAATGACACGTCATCCGTATGTCCTTCGTGGACTATCGTTGACCTCTTCAAATATTGACAAAAAACTCCTGATGAACGTAAAACGTTATTTTTTTCTCGTTTTATTGAAAAGATAACAATGGAAGCGGACTGGAATTCGTAAAAGCAAAAAGCACAAGTTTGCCGAAAACTGAAACATTGACGGCGGGTAATTTATTTGCCCAGATTTTTGCTCTGCTGAGCTGAGGAACATCAAGACTTCTACAGGGTGCCCCAACGCAAAGGTCACACCCCCATTTGTGACCTCTCCTGGTATATTTTGGGAAAAACGCTGGAACACGTCTATTCTGGTTTCTAAGGAGACCCTGTATTGTACGGCGGCTATGAATGAAAAGACGTCCCCCTAGCAATCAAAATTGACGGATCCGAGCGTTTTTCTCAAAATACACCAGTAGAGTCACAAATGGGGGTGCAACCTTTTCGTTGGGCCACCCTGTAGGTAAATACAGTGCATCTGATATAATGACAGACATAAAAAGAAAGAATAAGTTACTTACTTAACCTTCGTTTTCAGGTCATTCAAAGCTAAGCTTATGCGTTACAACCTCTAAATAATTTTATCTTAATCTGCAAGGAAATGGTACGGTAGTGATGATGTAGGTTACGTCAAGCTTGAACGAGACGATGAAATCTGCACAGTAAAGTATAAAATAAGTCCCGAACATAAGGTATGTTCCCAGCAATACACAGTGTTGCGTATATTTATTTCCCTGGGCACTCTAATCCACAATTTTCCTGGAGTCTTTAACGATCTGTTTTTACATTCTCGGACGATACAATATCGATTATAGATACTATATTTTTCGTGTAAGCTAGTAGAAGTCATGTTTATATCATCAGTCGTTTCTACAATTGTAGGACGCATTTATGACCTCATTGATTTTCATAGTTTTCTACAGTTCCGCGTCAGCGCTCTATTTTGAGGTTATGTTACAAATATCTATTTGCATCAAATTGTTCATGCTTTTGATTGATCTGTTATATCAGCCTTAAATTTCCTACAATTCAAAAAGAAAACGTAGCCTCACAATAGGAGAGCGCTGACGCTGACACGGAACAGTAGCAATCTATAAATACCGCATCCTTTCGGAAGGAGAGAAAATACTATGAAAATCAAGGAGGCCATAAAGGCGTCCTACAGTTGAGAAGTTATGTTGCTGATTACAAGTGGCATGACATCAGAGCATAGATGGGTCAAACATGGCGGACAGCGTTTCCTCCTGTCTAAGAAAAATATATTTTTAAATTAAAGTTTTAAGATCTTTTAGGTCTGAAAAAAATCTGGAAATAATTTTATCATTCCAATAAAACAAATATTAACTATTTCAGACCTACTTGAGAAAGTGTCATCTAGCCTATTAAACGCCTTTGCGGCAAGGTAGGCAACCCTAGATTAACGCATATATTTGTTAATTACTTTTTATACAGGGCGTCCCCATGTCAGTTTCCATACCTAAATATTTTGAAAACTGGCCGTTTTAAAAAGAAAAACTTTAAACAAAAGTTGCAGGGTTCCGAGATGGTAAAATGATGGTGACCTTTACATGACCTTTAAGGTCATTTCAAAGTCAAGTTAATATATTCAAATTTAACCCGGCTTTTCCACATCGAAATTGAAAAGAGGAGCAAAATTTACGTCCGACCATCACCTTGACCATTGCTTTCAAGGCAATTTCAAGGTCAAATCAAATCATCAAAAACAATCTGGTCTAGCAAAAATCTACGACAGCACAGTTGTGAGGTTTCTGGGAATCGCCCAAAGGTGGCTTTGACGATGACCTTGACCCGCAAGGTCAAGTCAGGATTTTCAAAAGAAACCTCTTATGTTTATATTGGAAATGAAAAAAGTGGAAAATTGTACGTCCAAATATGACCTTGACTTCAAATCACATTTGAGCTTGACACGACCTTGACTTTGGACGTAAAATTTCCTGATTGTTCCATTTTCAGTATAACAACGATAGGTCTTCTGTCGAATTTTTCAATTAACCTTTAAGGTTATGGTCAAGATCATGAGCAAGGTCACCTTTGGGTGATTCCAACAAATCTCACAACTGTACAGTCGAATATTTTTTTGCGAGGGCAAATTGTTTTCGGTGTCTTGATTTGACCTTGAAATGGCCATGAAAGCAATGTTCAAAGTCATGGTCAAGGTGATACTCGGGAGTAACAGTTGCTGTTCTTTTCAATTCCGATGTGAAAAAGTCAGATTTGCATTTAATACTCACTGGACCTTGAAATGACTTTAAACATGTAGTCAAGAGCATTGTCAAGGTCATCATCATTTTGTTACCTTCCAAACCCCACAATTCGTTTGAAACTTCCTTCTAGAACGTGCAGTTTTCTAAATATAAAGATATTAGCATGGGACACCGAGTATAAACTACATTTGAAGTATGACTTTATTGAAGAACCTAGACCTATAACGTTGTCGACACTACAACGAAGATAGTTTCATGGATGAAATGTTATCTCATTTGATGTATAAAAGCATCCTTATTTGACTGATGCACACAAACCTGGTAGGCATAAACTGGGCGGTACGTTTTATTTTCCATCCTGTAAACTTCCTGTATAAATTTGTCATCTTCTATTCCCTCTCGAATTTCTGAGCTATTAAGAATTATATTAAACATAGTTATGGTAGCATTCTGATTATAGGGATGGTTCCAAGACACGTTCAAATTACAGGAGCTGTAGGTACATTCCACAATTTGATATGTTATATTCTGTGGTGCTCCTGGTACTAAAAATTAAAAAAAATAGATTATAAAACGCACAAGATACTTGAAAATAAAATGAGGCTAAAAATAATCACCTCTATCATCAGAATACCCATCAACAGTGACTTCTTTCCCAAATCTGTTGGTATTGTAATTCTTCAAGCTAACTTTGAAGGTATAACTTTGATTTGGAAGCAGATATTCCACGTCCACGCAATATTTTTTCGGCCACAACGGGCATTTCTTTATATTCGTGACCAACGACTTGCATTTTTTGAACGATAGGCTATTGCATCTGCTCACTCGAATCTCTGACGCAACGCCACTGGGATTTTCAGGCAGGTCGAATCGCAATGAAGCGGAGTTCTTATCAATCGAAAAAAGTTCCAGGTTTTCAACCGGAGGGGCAACTGAAAAATCAACGAAACAATTACAATAAGAAATCTGAAACATCTAACGCATATGCCCTATAGGAAAATACCAAAATTGATGACAGTAGCGAAACTCATCGTACGCCACTGCTATTACGCGGAGGCCTTCGAAAAGCTACAGAAAATGGATTCAAAAAATGTGTGAACGGATCATTATACAAAATTGACATTAGTGGTAAATAAATCTTCAACAAACAAACAAACAGAGGTGTTTACCCAGAATTTTTAGTGTAGTAGTAGTGACAACCAATTTGGATTTCAAAAATAAAAAATACCGTGGATGCTAATCTCAAATTACTCCAACAGCTATACTCGAATTTAAATGATAAACAAATTTCAATAGCTCTTTTTAATTTTCCAAAGCGTTTGACTGTAAATCATGATGTATTATTAAAAAAAATAAACAAATATGGTTGTACTGGAACTTCACTCATTCATCAAGACATTGTAAATCGAATAAATTAAATATAAACGCAAGGGTACCTCAAGGATCAGTATTAGGTCCAATCCTACTCTTAATCTATATCAATGATTTAAACACAGATGGTAAATTCGAGGTTTTTGCTGATGATTCCACAATATTTTGGCCAGTCATAGATATAGATGAAATAAAGATAAAAATTGATTTTGATCAATCAAAAGATGGTGTGACAACAAATACTTAACTTTGTATGTTAATAATACAAAATTTATGACATTTAAATCTCTCTTGATTTTATAAATTTAAATAACGAATTGAGACACAAAACAGACACCATCAAACTTTTTGGGATTGACCATTAGTCAAGCTACTTGCAACAACATACCTATATATATATATATATATATATATATATATAGGTGAAAATTAAAGCTTCCGCCTTTTGTTGGGTACTTCGACAAAAATTTTAAGCAAGGAGGACTCTTTATACTTTTTTTATTCTCTCTAGCTTTCAATGGACTTTGCCATCATCATCAGGAGCTGCAATTATATTGATAACAGTAGCAACAATAGTGTAAAATGAATTTAAATTAACTTAACTTGCAGTAGTATGTGAGGATGTTGCTAATTGTTGTTTACGCTCAGGACGAGGGAAACACCCAGTAACATGGTGAAAGCTGGATAAATGGTACAATGGTCAAAATTATATAAAATACACACAACTGTGTGACAAGAACAAGTTAAAAACAGATTCAAAATTTTTAGAACATGAAAGCATTACATCGTGAAGCCACTTGATGATTGCACAAAATAGTGGGCATGGAATAATGATTAAGATGAACCCTTTGATAGATGGCCGAAGGTTATCAGTGTCTGTGTAAAAAATTCATTTTACACTATTGTTGCTACTGTATCAATGTAATTGCAGCTCCTGATGATGATGGCAAAGTCGATTGAAAGCTAGAGAGAATAAAAAAAGTATAAAGAGTACCCAACAAAAGGCGGAAGCTTTAATGTTTCACCTAACTGGTCTAGACGGCAATGACCTCGTCTCAAGTTATATATATATATATATATATATATAAACTAAGCGATCCTAGAGCCAAATGCAGGCCTTTATTTGTAAATCCTAAAATAATGACTGACGTATCAGTGTTCATTTTAGAAACAGCAACTCTTATTTTTAAAAATAAATCTAAATTTGAAACATTAAATATAAGTTACAATATTAGACGCAAACAAGATCTCAAATTACTAAAACAACACTAGTGAAAGACTCAATAATTTATAATGGTCTGAAAATTTAGATGTGTCTCCCTGATGTTATCAAAGGAATTCACAATTTAAAGGTGTTCCGCCGAGAACTTAAAATTTGTTTAATATGTAAACCATGTGTGAGTTTAAATTATATTATAGCTTAATTTTAAGCTAACTTTCTTATTAAGAGTGATTGTATAATTGTATTCTTCGGACAAGAAAGCATATTTATCCATCTATCTATCCTAGTTGATAAATCAAGACGCAACAAACCAATAAAACTTAGCATCAACCTCATTTCTACTTGAAAAAAATAGTTTGAAGCCGAGCGTTACCTACCTCCAGCTAAAGTCCTAAACTTCATGGAAATAACATTCGCGTTCACCATGTTGTAAAGGTACTTCCCATTCCTCGCAGCGACTATGGTTAAATTATATTCAGTGTACGGCTGTAGTCCAGTCATTTCGTAGCTGTTATCCGTCTGAATCGAGAATTTTTTGGTGAAATTCAACGAAGGATTCGTCACCATCACGTTGTAAACGATCCTGCCATAGCGATGCTGACATCCAACCACTTGCCACGAAATATTAACGCGGTCTTCCAAAGCCCTAACTTCGATATTTGTAGGAATTTCGTTGGGCGTCAATTCCACTGAAAAGTTTCACGACTATTACAAACCTCGTGGTGGTTTCGGAACCGAAAAAAACATAGAAGACACATTCATACAGTTGGTATGAATGTGTCTTTTAATACAAACTGTATTAGCTAAGTATCTGTTTCTAGACCTAAAACCTCAAAAATTAACAAAATCAGCGACAAAAAATGGGAATCCAATCCAAGTCGTCATTATTTTTTCACTTACCTGAGTCCAATGTATGAACAAATAATAGCTGATTTTTTTCATGTAAAACTGTGGATATTGTAATATTGTACAATGTAAATGGCACTAGGTTATCAATGGTAATTTGATTCGATTTTGTGGTAAGAAAGCCATTCGATTTCAGCCTTTTTACGTTATGTGGTTCTGTTGTACAAACATCGTTTGCCTGGAAACAATACAGTATGTTACTTCTAATATACACAACTTAAGCATCACACCGAGTGGAAATGGCAATATTAGCTAGGGACTGATCATCACAATAATTAGTGAGCTTGAGCAGAGTTCATTTCAAGCAAATATACTAAGTGACATATAAATCCGAACACCCAGTTTAAATGGTTTTATTTTAATAAAATTTTGTATAAGTACTTAATGAAGCATAATAAGTAAATGATAAAAATTTCAAAATGATTGCACTGCTTTAAAGCCCTTTGACCTTTAATAATGTGTGGATGCACCCTGATGTGCTACGCATTCTCCAACGCGCCTAGGCATGCTTCTGATCAGGTGGTCAATGTCCTCCTGTGGTATCTCATTCCAGGCAACCACCAACTCCTCTCGAAGTGCTTCTAGAGTCTGAGGAGGACGTTGCAAATTGAGCAATCTCCTACCCATCATATCCCACACGTGCTCAATTGGGGATAAGTCGGGAGATCTTGGTGGCCATGGTAACAATGTGACATCATTATGTTGAAAGAAGTCTATTCTGACTCTTGCAATATGTGGTCGGGCATTATCTTGTTGGAAAGTTGGATCTGCCAGGGTGTCAAGCTGGGTAAAAGATGGGGTTCTAGAACTTCGTGGATATAACGCTGCGCTTTCATGTTACCTCTGATGAAGATTAAAGGTGACCTGGAACCATAAGCTATAGCACCCCAAACCATAACTCCAACAGTGTGATGAACATGTCTTTCAACAAAAAACTGTGGATTCCTCCTTTCACGACGTCGCCTTCTAACCCTGGCACGACCATCGTGCATGCCTAAACAAAATCGAGACTCGTCACTAAAGACAATACTGTTCCATTCCTGATCCCAGAGTGACCGTTGTCTGCACCACTCAAGGCGATTACGTCGGTGTTCTCGAGTTAAAGGGAGGACCTAGTGTGGCCGATATGAAAACAAGCCAAAACTTCTCATTCGTCGGTAAACAGTGTCTACACTTCTTTGCACTCTAACTGCAATTGCCCGAAAAGAAAGTCCAGCTTCCCGAAGTCCCACTATACGGTCCCTATCAAACTCACTAAGTTGACGAAATCGTACAGGTCTCCGTACTCTAGGCATCGTAACCGATCGTAAAGGATGTCAAGAACCAAAATCCGCCGACGTTGATTCTTTACTGCGGCTGAAATATTCATTTTTAGAGCGTTAGTGAATTAAAAAAAAGCAGTATAAAAACCGGAATGTCCAACTGATAAGGCTGAACATTTTTTCACTTGTTATTTACAGTAAGATAAATACATTCACCAACTTTTATTAAAATAAAACCATTCAAACTGGGTGTTCGGATTTATATGTCACTTAGTATATATGTGCTCGTATGGCTATAAAAAAATCCACTGTGTCAAATATATGGAAAAACCGTGACAAAATTAAAAATAACTGGAAATCAAATAGTCAAAAGAAAAAAAGGTTTAAATGGTTTCAACAAAAACGTGCTAATAATTTTCCATTAAGTGGACCTATGCTGCAAATAAAGGCTGAAGAATTTGGGAAATTGATTGGAAATTACTTCAAATGTAGTTCCGGTTGGTTAGACAGGTTTAAGAAAAGACATAACATTTCTCGTACTGGGCACCCAAACTGTATAATTGCTTGTCAAACTCAAATAAACTTTAAGCATATCCACAGGAAAATTGATTGTTTCCTTTTTCTGAGAAGTGTAATATTTTAAGCTTTTCTGTTTTTGGTGTTCAATGTTGTGAACTGTGCCATTTAAATGTAGGTACTTTTTTTTCTTTATAGTTTGTGTCAATGCTTTTTAGGTCGGGTTAAAAAATAGCGTAAGCTAACACTCTACCTTTCCGTCAGTATACCAATTATTTTGTAATCATGTGTCGAATAAATGCCATTTATTATTATTATTATTATTATTATTATCTGATTTTTGCAAGCAAAATCGTTACCACCCATAGAAATTCAACGGCACTCGAATGAAGTATATGTATATGGGGGAATGTGTATAAGCATCCAACATGTCCTCAAATGGTGGTTGGCTTCCTTGTCGCGGGAGTACAAAAGTGGATTTTACGTCTAAAAAAATGCGTAGAAGAAATGGCGACTATGGAGAAAAATAGTTTAAAGATCAACGTTTGTAATAGTTAATTTGTTTTTTCAAATACAAAATTCCTTGTGCCTGAAAGAAATGTGGGAACCTTATTTTTATAACAACCCTCGTATGACAATAGTTCGTATTATGCTGAATGATATAGCTGCATTCAAAAATCTTTCATATCAGTATCAAAGTGGAAGTGGATACTGTCGCAAAAACACTTATTCACTTAGCAGTCAGAAACTTACAATATAGTATATGAGGTATTCAATCTGGTGTAAAGGATCTTCTTCAGCCCAACTTAATGTTATTGAAGTTGCGTTATTCACATAGTTGACATGTGGAAAATCTGTAAAAACAATAATCTCATTCCCACATTATCAGTCAATAGAAACTATGCCCATACCTTTAATCTTATCATATACCAGCTTCTTTGGCCTCCAACTTGGCTTTTCAATTACTTGGCAAGTTATGTCATCTGAATTGTTCCAAATGCTCATGTTCATCAGATGTAAGAATGATACTTTAACCTCTAAAAAAACACTTAATTATGGGCACCTTATTATTGTAAAGCATTCATTAAGCAATTGATTATTGTTGAAGAAAGGCATGGTAAAATCCGCGAACCAACTGGGAGGTACGACAACAAAATGCATAAAATAACTTTAAGTAATGAATTTCCATGTATACCAGAGTATTTCCCCTTAAAATCTACTCACTGATGAGCAGATACAAGGAAATATGTGAAATTATTTACTTGTTACCATTTTCGTTGCATATTCTGACATCGTCAATCGCCCAAAACCCGCGGGTATCTTGAGATTCATTGACAAACTTCGTTTCTACGAATAAATTCATCTTTTCTACTTGCAAATTTTCTTCCTTCAGTTTTATTTCTAACCATTCCTCTTCCTGAAAAAAAAATAGGTCTAATGCATGTATAAACAGTATCTTACTACTTACGAGTGACGTAGATCTAACACGTTTCAGATTTTTTCTCACATTGCCATCTCTGAAGAAAAATATCATCTCACAGTTTTTACATACAGAGACTAGTAGAGACACGCAAAGATCTTTGCTGTATACTTCCAAATGAGGGCCCAATCGCGAGATCTGTGTTGTATTTGTAAAGAAAAAATCATCTGAAAAAAAAGAAGTGGATAACCCAAATAAAGGGCAAGATAAAACCATATTCAGTTTCAGTTAGTTCTTATGAAAAACAACAGAAAAAACTTACTTTCATGAATTTTCCATAAGCTCACGGAGTTGCTTCTCATGAACATATACATTGGTTTCCAAGTTTCATTTATTTTATATTGTATCAACATTCTGTTCAAGTTGATATCAATAAGCTTAAGTGAACTATCGGTAGAGCTGATTGTAAAACTACGCCATTCGTCCTGAGAGAGAATGTGAGCATAGCCCTAAAAGCAAAACCAAGCATAGTTTTGTAGATGCCCAGTAATAAACATGAAAAGATATATTTATATTCTTTGAATGTACATTTTAGAGCCTGAAACAGATATCCTAATAAAGTATGTCCTCAGCACATACTATTTACATTCGGAACGGAAATGTTCATAACATATTTACATAAGGAATACACATTTGCTCATATGCTAAGAATATTCATTTTTAGGACATACGAAAAAATCTTCACGTGACATTCCACCAGGTAATAAAAGAGGCTAGTATAGTCCTTTCACTGAAACAAAGCAGTTACGTCATATTTAATAAATTTGAATGCCTGCCTTAATGCAAAATAGATCCTAAATTGGTACCTACGCATAGTTTGAATTTCCCGGGTACATTTATGTTGGTAGCAGTTTTCTGTGTTGTGACATTGTCGCAAAGTCAACGGCTGTTGTTTATTTGTGGTTTATTTCCTAGGATCTAGTAGTTTCAATTAATGTGGCAATCATGTGCGTCACTGTCATTATGTGACGTTGTGACGTAACTGCTGTCAAGTCATCGTAGGTTGTCAGAGCGGTCCGTGGGACCTTAGCTCTTGAGTCACAGTGTCAGTTTGTAAGTCTGTCAGGTCTGGTAACTCAGAAACCAGACAATTTCAAGGACAAAAAGGGAAGGAAAGGAGAGAAGGAAGAACGAGAGCAAAGGGGAAAAGAGAATCTTTTAGGATAGGCAGCGTTTAGACATTGTTAAAATCACTTCACAGATTTTGATATGGTCTAAAAATATTCGATTTTTCCTAAAGGTTTTGTCAAAATGCTCCAATTTTGGTTGTTCTAAGTTCACGAATTAATTTTGATTACAGTGCGAGCCGCGGCCTTTTGTGCTTGCGAACTTCCTCGACTGTGTAGTCCACCGACTCACGCAACAGAGGATTGCTGTGCGATTCCGCTAGGCTATTTCGTTAGAGACATACCATGGGGCGTCAGCAATAGTGCGCAACGTCCTGCTTTGCAGAACCTGCAGATTTCGCATGTGTGTTTTAGCAATAAAACACCAAGCCGCACATGCGTAAGTCATTGCTGGTCTTATGACCACCGTACAGAGTCGAATCTTGTTAATCCAACTTAATTTTGAACGTTTACATAATAATGGGTAAAGCTGTCGAAACGTGATTTGGAATTTAGTTTTTTTCTATATGGTTCCGCCAAGTCATATCTTTGTCCAGAATGACACCGAGATATTTAGCGGAGGATTCCCATGGTATACGACGTCCATTCATTGAAACTTTAGACGGAACGCCGCGACGTCTTTTTGTACAGTAGATTGCCTGCGTTTTCGAATGGTTAATTTTAATTAGCCACCGATCCGCCCAATCTAATACTTCCTCCACCGCACTTTGCAGCCTGTCATGGACTAGGTGACCAGACCACGACTGAGCCACCAATGCAGTATCGTCAGCATAGAGATAGACTTCACAGTTGCTGGGACTAGGGACGTCATGGATGTACAGTGAGTAAAGGATAGGCCCAAGGACTGAACCCTGAGGGACGCCGGCTGTAATCAGCCGTGTTGTCGACAGGACATTGTCAATTTTGATCTGAAATTTCCTTCCTTCAAGGAAGGATTTCAGTAGTTTTAGAAGCCAAACAAGGAAGCCCTTTTGGATTAGCGTGCCACACCTTGTTAAATGATTTTGATACATCCAAAAGCAAGATGCCAGTACTTTCGTTAAGGATGAATCCTCTGGTTACTCCTTCCACCAGCCTAACGGCCTGTAGCTCCGTACTATGTTCAGACCGAAAACCGAATTTCACGTCAGGAATCACATGCTGAGCGAGCTTAGACGGAGCTGACAGCAGGCTAATGGGACGATAATCCTGGGGAAATATCGAACCCACCTCCTTTGGAATCATTATAACTTCAGCGGTCTTCCACGCGGATGGGAAATACTGGATCAGCATGGCATTGACTATTGCCACGAGATAAGTTAAGGACAGCTTCAGCGCCTTATTAGTGATTTGATCCTCCCCAGGTGCTTTACGCACTTTAAGGTCTTTAATATGACCTTGAATCTCTGCTGGTGTGCAGAATCTTCTGATGAAGAAAAATCACCAACGGTAGCGCGACTGTCACTGACGCCGTTGGCCCTAAAATATCTCCTGACAGATCTTACGATGTGTTGCTCCTCGTCGAGGTCATTGGGAGAGAACTGTCTTTCCATGGCATCGACAAAAACCTCAACCTTTTCCTCTGTCCTGAAGACAATGCCTTCAAGACCGTGGATGTGTGGGATTTGTTCACGCTTTCCCTTTTTGAGCGACTTCGCCACTTTCCAGAGAGGAATGCTTGAGTCAAGCATCCCCGCCAGAAAGTCGTTCCATTGCTCATTGCGGAATTTATGAAGAGCATTTGTAAATTCATGAACAAGATTCCTCCCTCTGCAAATGTCATCAGGATGAGACGTAACTGCTTTGATTCAGTTAATATACTGAACATTCCTTGAGAATTCAACAGGTGAGTTTTTTAGCCTATCGCGCACGTGCATGTGTTAGAGCGACCAATGACCTAATGGCACGCCGATCCGCTTACCGGCCTCCATTTTGTTTTATTCCATGTCTGTGCGTATCATGCACCATTTGACAGTGTTTTTTGTGGACAAAGTTAGTCAATTCATCTGACTTATGGACATTATTGTGTCGATTGCGTAAGGTGCTTACAAAAAGACATCGCCTAATAGGAAGTTTGGTTTGTAGTGAGAAGAAATTGACATCTGCAGCTGCTCAGGAAGGAGACACGCTGGAAATACACTACATTTTTGACGTATTTAGGGTTTAAAAAACGTTTCCAAAACAAAGCGAAAATTAACACTTTTTGACTCTTTTCGGGCCTTATCGTCAGTCGTTCCTACAATTGTAGGACGCCTTTATGGACTCCTTGATTTTCATAGTTGTTCCTGTCCTTCAGAGGGTATTTCTAGATTTCTGTTGTTTGGTATAAGGTTATATTTTCTTTTTGAATTCTAAGATATCTTAGTCTGATAAAACCGGATTTTTATCATCTGTTTTATCAGCCTGAAATTTCTTAAGATTCAAAAAGAAAACATAACCTCACAAGAGGTGAGCGCTGACGCTGATACGAGACAAGTGAAATCTAGAAATATCCCAGCCTTTCTGAAGGAGAGAGAATATTATGAAAATCAAGGAGGCCAATAAGGCGTGGTGGTGGGTGGTCTCGACTTGTTAAGACTTTATAATCGGTCTTGCCTACACGTTCACTAAGTTCATTGAGTTTTGTCAATCAAACTAAATAAGTGACCAGAGCTAAAATCCCATATTACGAGAGCCATACTTATGGTAAGAATACAGAGTGATCATCGTTCCCTCACATTCTGTCACGTGACGTCCGTTCAACCTCAGATACTCTTGGCAAGTCTCTCGCTATGCCGCCATTACGTTTCACGTCACTGTCGGTGTTGGTTGTGTGGTTTTACTGCTTTATTTATCGCCATCTCAATCAACAACGCACGGTAATTCGATTTTTAAATGTAAAAAAAAAAAAACGCTCTCTAGCGGCGTCGTTCTGCTTCACGACAACGCTCGTCCTAACGTTGGTGCAAGAACACAGACGCAATTGGACAAGTTCCGTTGCGAATTACTGGATCATTCCACCATATAGACCTGGCTCGGCACTTTTTTCCAAAACTCAAGTAATTTGTTGGTGGAATGCGCTTGGAAAACGATGATATGTTGAAAGAAACAGTCACTAACTTGTCCAGTGGTACCGTTCTTTGACGTTGAGTTTCAAATGTTGGTGTTTGTTCATTTTTTAATTTGAGATAATATTTAAATTCATTGCTAAAATTTTTCCGAATCAATTACAAAACAGTTCTTACTTAAAAAATTATCCTCGTATACGCAACATATTTTTCAGTTTCGAAACAACGTATACTTTAAACATAAATACTCACTTTGTACTTTTCTAGATGCTCGGTTATGTACTTGTCACCCAAATCTTTAGGTAACGTTTGATATACGGTGAAATAGATCTGGGTTTCGTTTATATTGTAATAGTAACAAGGGTAGCTGTATGGATTCCATCCTGAGCATAATAAAAGTTCGACAACACCTGACGTTCTAACCGAAAATGAGGTTTCTGGGATGTTCTCAATGTCTGTTCTTTCCTTGAATTCGTTTGATTTGTTGTTTGAGATTATTTTCACAGGAAGATCTGAAATTTTATGCTATGTAACTCTTGTATAGTATAATCAAGCAATTTAATATTTGGTACTATGGACATTGAGGATTTTTTTTTACTCTTCGTCAATATCGGACGGAACTTGAAAACGCTGCTAAGTTTCTGCCCCGTGAGAACGTACTATGAAGGTGGCTGTACAAAGCCACACGGGCAGAGCAGATCTGATGGTAACTACCTTGAAAAATAAAACTATACTGACAAGGAGACGTTACACCTTCGGGTCATCGATCTTACCGCAACTAATGTGTTTATAGAGACTTTGTAGTGTAGTACGAGGGTTCTCTCAAAAATAAGGTATCTTTGTCGCCCATGATGCTATGTGAAATCTGGCAACACCGTTGTGTTTTTCGGCTCCCCCACCACCGATCCCAACAAAAAGCGCCTATTTGTGATGCTCAGTACCGGCTCGATAGCCATGCGCCATCACCGTCATCGCCAGGTGCGAAATTCGTGTGGTCATCCAATTTTTGCGTTACCACCCATAGAATGAATCAACGACGAGTGTAGGCGTGCTAACGGTTTATAGGTTCAATACCTCTAGCTCTCGATTCGCCAATAAATCATCAATTTCCAGTGGGTTGAATTGGGGCAAATCAAGTTCCATCCGAAATTGACGAATTTTAGACAAGGAGAAAATCTCCCACTTAAGCGGGCGCCACATATACTAAGTGACATATAAATCCGAACACCCAGTTTAAATGGTTTTATTTTAATAAAATTTAGTAAGTACTTAATGAAGCATAATAAGTAAATGATAAAAATTTCAAAATGATTGCACTGCTTTAAAGCCCTTTGACCTTTAATAATGTGTGGATGCACCCTGATGTGCTACGCATTCTCCAACGCGCCTAGGCATGCTTCTGATCAGATGGTCAATGTCTTCCTGTGGAATCTCATTCCAGGCTACCACCAACTCCTCTCGAAGTGCTTCTAGAGTCTGAGGAGGACGTTGCAAATTGAGCAATCTCCTACCCATCATATCCCACACGTGCTCAATTGGGGATAAGTCGGGAGATCTTGGTGGCCATGGTAACAATGTGACATCATTATGTTGAAAGAAGTCTATTGTGACTCTTGCAACATGTGGTCGGGCATTATCTTGTTGTAAAGTTGGATCTGCCAGGGTGTCAAGATAGGGTAAAAGATGGGGTTCTAGAACTTCGTGGATATAACGCTGCGCGTTCATGTTACCTCTGATAAAGATTAAAGGTGACCTGGAACCATAAGCTATAGCACCCCAAACCATAACTCCAACAGTGTGATGAACATGTCTTTCAAGAAAAAACTGTGGATTCCTCCTTTCACCACGTCGCCTTCTAACCCTGGCACGACCATCGTGCATGCCTAAACAAAATCGAGACTCGTCACTAAAGACAATACTGTTCCATTCCTGATCCCAGAGTGACCGTTGTCTGCACCAATCAAGGCGATTACGTCGGTGTTCTCGAGTTAAAGGGAGGACCCAGTGTGGCCGGTATGAAAACGAGCCAAAACTTCTCATTCGTCAGTAAACACTTCGCATGCCAATAGGTCTTCCGTGTTCTGCAAACCATTCATTTGCAATGGACCTGGTAGTGGAGAAACGGTCCCTTAAGACCAACAATCTTAGGCGGCGATCTTCACGGTCTGCTGTTCTACGGCGGCGTCCAGTGCCCCTTGCTCTTTGCGTACGGCCTTCTCGAAGCCATGCCTGACAACACCTAACCACAGTGTCTACACTTCTTTGCACTCTAACTGCAATTGCCCGAAAAGAAAGTCCAGCTTCCCGAAGTCCCACTATACGGCCCCTATCAAACTCACTAAGTTGACGAAATCGTACAGGTCTCCGTACTCTAGGCATCGTAACCGATCGTAAAGGATGTCAAGAACCAAAATCCGCCAACGTTGATTCTTTACTGCGGCTGAAATATTCATTTTTAGAGCGTTAGTGAATTAAAAAAAAAGCAGTATAAAAACCGGAATGTCCAACTGATAAGGCTGAACATTTTTTCACTTGTTATTTACAGTAAGATAAATACATTCACCAACTTTTATTAAAATAAAACCATTTAAACTGGGAGTTCGGATTTATATGTCACTTAGTATAATTAGAACCACTATGTGAGAGATGGTTTAAAAAACATTATCAGCCACTAAAATTCTACTTTTTCACTTCGGTTAATTTTCCTTTATTCTTTCGTTTCGATTTGAGAAAATGGGCTCTTTACTAGTGTTATTAAGATTGAAAGAGATATATTTTCTGTCGCTATTTCAGCCTTGCTTGAAAAAAATATATCAAGTAAAATTAACCTAAGCGCTGCGCCGTTGGACTGTTTTACGTTCGATCATTTCCTAAATCCCTGTACAAGTTTCTGAATCTAACTTCATATTCTCACCTTCCCATCTCCGGTCAAACAAAAATGTTCTCGTTCTCTGTGAACTATCGTCCACTCTCCAGTCTTTCAAAGCCCATCTCGTTGTGCACAACGTGTGTTGGGAAAACTTGCAATTATATTCATTTTCCAATGTCGGTATAAATTTTGTTGCTGAAACATTGCGTTTACGAATTATGAGAAATAGGTCACAGAGTATATTGTTCTACAAGACAGTGTAGTTGTTATGATCATTACATCATCCTGAGGAAAAAATAGATTGAAATTTTATACAGGCTGGAGTTGAAAATGGCTCGGGTGTATTTTGATGGATGACGTTACTCCTGAAAATGTAGGAAGTAATCAATGTGGCCTTGTTATACGATCGTGTTTCGGTAGACATGTGCAATATATCATCGTCAAACAGATTTATTGTGAACTTCTGGTATATCGACAGCAGTTTAAGGCAAATGACAGAATTAGGGTTACAGTCGGAGATAACAATAATAAAAAAGATAATAAACAAAGTAATTATATAAATAAACCAACAATAGCATGTTTTCTTATTGGCTAAGTTAAACAAAGGATATAATTATTCTTGAGGAGTATTAGCAATTATTTATAACGATAAATACTTATTTACAAATTAACAGAATTCTTACATAAAAACCTAAACATGATAATAGGTTATAAATGATAAAAAGGCATTACTTGCATCATACAGAGAACAAAAGCATTGTAGTTTGAAAACTACTGCTTTTGTCTTTGATAAATTGATTTACTACTTTAATGGAAATGCAGTTAACATGAAATATTTATCAAAGTGAAATAACAATTATTTTTTTAAATAACGTGATCAGTGATATGCTTTGTAAAGAAATGTTTTGGCGTCAAAATTAAAAAAGGCATTAAATGAAGTAGCTAAACAGTGGATTTTCTTCGTATTAAAATTTTGATTACACAAACAGTCTATAAATTATTTATATACCTTCAATATAAGACGCATGGAATGTGACATATTCGGAGCCCATAATCATTTTTTGTTGACTTAGAAGTTTGGGCGCAAATAGGAATTATTTAGTTTTTGTTTACGATTGAGCCGTTCCAGATCGATTTTTAAAAACTGTATTGCCAAGAGCATAGTAGTCTTGTGTCAATTGCATTGAAATCTGAATAGTACTTTCCAAGTAGAGGCCTCAACAATTCCCGGACACAGAAACGGAAATAACCGATAGGTTCTTTTCGAAAAACAAAATATCTCATATTCGACAACAAAGGTTATTTTAGTTAAAGAAATGGCGGACTAAGATTGCCATAAACATTTGATCATTTTAGATGAAAAAAACAATGCAGCTTTTTTTGGAACAGCAGTGAAAAAAGGGCCGGTTGTCACGCGAAGGCGTGGACGGTAGACGCTATTGTCACCCTCAAATTAAAATAATCGTAAAATGCGTTAGATTTGAACAGAATATGTTTAGCCCACCAGAGAAAAATTATATTTAGCTAAACTGATTCCGAGCATACAGCCCACAGCAGTGCGGAAGCGATTGCCGACTGTGTGTACGACCACCAATGACGACGCTTGTCCATCGGGGGACCACGTCGGGAATGTACGGAAACATCTATGATGAGTGAAATGTGTCTCACTGGGGTTGAAGGCGCAAATAATTGAAATATACCCTCCCCCTCACACTCTGCAACCCTTCCAAAAAACTTTTCGAAAATAACCAGGATCGTCTGAAACGTCAAAAAAAAAACGAAGTTTGAGCGGTTTTTATTTGTCTTTTTTTTGCCTTTTTCTCGCCACTGGACCAATTTTCAAAAACACGTCCTTGGTATAACAGTAACATTGTGTAAAAATTTCATCGAAATCCGAGCGGTGATAAAATCAGCCGAAATGAGTGACATGTACATAACATCCAAAAAAATATCTGATTTTAGAAAATTTTCGCGATTACAATACGCCAGCAGGCGTGGAAAGTAAAAAAAGATCTAACAATGGCAGATAATTCAAGAGCTAAACAACCTTATTAATTTCCCTATATGACTTTTAGTGGTTTAAAAGAACTGGCCATACTAATCAGTGTTGCAATCCTTAAAACACAAATAATGCGTATTTATTATCGAAATTAATGTTATATTCTCCCTGAAGTTTTAGTAACCTTTGTTATGCATATTACAGTTAAATGTAGTATCAGTGTGTCATTTATTATTTGTTCACCTTATCTAGAGGTTGAATGCCCCTGACTTCTATGTTATCAGCAGAATGTCAATCAATCTAAGTGTCATTACATGCTCCAAAACATTTCCTATTACATATATAATAAAACAAATATTAAAAATACGTACTGACATTTGGAACATCATTCTCATTAGTTGGAATAGGATAGATCCACCCTATGGCCCTGTACCTCTCCAGCTCTTCTGCTATACAACTGGGGTAGAAGGCGTCATTATCCTTTTTCACTATATAGGTCAGGTTAATCCCACTGACAGCTATGAAAGGATAAAGGACCAAGAGTAAGACGAGATACAGCATCTTCCTCCTCCTGAAATATCACATGGCACTGAATCAAATCAAGGAAAGATGCACGATAAGCAAAACTCGAGACTGAATTATCGGTAATCTCGTAATGTTATTTCAGCAATGCGCTCAGTATGCAAGCCGCGAGCGAAAATAAACAAAGAGATTAACCAACATCACTATATGAAGTAATTAGCATGTTCATTGCCACAGTATGATATATTATGAGAGCATATGCAGTATACTTACTTATTTTGAACCACATCGCCGTATTTCATATTTACATTGCTGTTTAGGCTTCCCTTTATTGCATCTAATAAAAGTTATATAAATAGAAAAGTCCTTGAAGCGTATAATGTAGTCATCATGTTGTGTATTTATCAATGTTTGAAATGAGAACATGCTTATTTCAGGTTTGTATTGTAGCTGATTTGATATAGTAGACAACCGGCAGCGCACATCTGCGTTATGTATGGCATATGGGCACTATATCAACAGGTTGCGGTCGTGAACCTTTCTACCTGTTGCGCGCAGGTATGAAAGATATGTTATTTGTTTTATTTGGGAGGAAACTTGAAAACCTGTTTATCGTTCTGTAATTAAGCAGCTTGCTTTGCTGATTGATCGGTTTGGATTTTATTTTCCAGTGGTGTATCATTAGAAAAAAATCAGGCGCATCCACATGAGGTAGCGGTTATTACAATTATTATTCCGTATTGGTTCATCGAGGGTCCTTTACGGTAACAACAGTATCCATCTCATTTATGGCCTCCTTGATTTTCATAGTTTTTCCAGTCCTCCAAAAAGGCGCTCTATTTTGAGGTTATGTTACAAATATTACATCAAATTGTTCATGCTTTTGATTTCATCTGAAAACCAACCATAAAAGCGTCCTACAATAATTGAAAGAACGACTGACTATACTGCCTTTAGAAGTATACGTATACTATTGTTACCTTGCGTATCCCTGATTGTCAATATAACATCTTACAATTTGAAACGTAATAGCTCATAAAACTACGTTTTACTACATCATTACTGATCGAAGATATAACATAAATCAATTTCCTCATATCTTCGGTAAAAGTGGAGAGAGCCAAAAACATCATACGATGAAAAAAACAAGCAACCTTGCGGAAACTTAGATGAAAAATATTGGAAAATCGTGGGCATGCGCATTAAAGGAGCAGCAACAAAAAAAAATAGAATTGGTACGTCTGATTGTTAATAAAAGTCATTTATATTTTCTTCAAAAACAAATTAAGGATTTATGTAGAACAAAAAAAAATCAATTTTATTTCAAACTATCCTGAGGGCTCCCCTTTTTATGCCTAGATGTACTACGATAAATTCAAGTTTTTTTTACTGAAGCAGCCGCGATTGCTGAAAAAAATGTGACAAATACTTGTTTGATTGGAACTGGAGAAAATCAAACAAGAATTAAACGTATTTGAGGCGGTTGCCTAGTTTAACGTTTTCATTAACGAATCATAAAAACCGCATATACAAAGATAGAGGATGTCACTGGTGATGCATTTTTCTTAGATACTTTCCAAACGACACTGCATGGTTCAACGATTTTCGATGGCAATGTAATCAATTAGGCCGTAAAATGACAGGCTAACCTTAACCTAAATCCTGGTATCTTTTAAGACCTAGTGGACATGATGACGCCAAAACAACGACATTCTTCGGCCACTTTTGGTCGGAAACGTCATTCACTAAAAAATGACGTCTTTATTGACGCCAATGTCATGACGACAACAAGATTTCCTTTACAAGGTCATTTTGACGTCTTTTTTAGGACAGTCAGTACTGAAAAATCAACACTTACCTACAAAGAATATATAGACTTTTAATGAAAATTAAGGTAAACTAGATATCCAAATACTAATAACTACTTTGTTATTTATAAAAAGTATCAGCAATTCGTCCACCAACAATATCTTGTCATGACTTTTCTAATAATAAATCCCTTGTCAATATATTTCAAATTGCCATCTTATATCATGTTTTATTCCCGTAAATAACAATTTAGTAGGAGCGATAGTATAGTTAATAAGGCTTGGGTGTGTTTTGGCCTAATGTGAAAAAGCAAAGGAATTTTAAAAATTGCTACAAACAAATGCTGAACCATCGGAGGACTGGAACGTGTTTGAGATCAAAAGGTATTTTTTAGTTCTTTATTAACCATTTCTATATACTTTGTACAAATGCTCGTGAAAAACTGCAGACGTGATAACGACTCCTTTCTACATCATCAATTTTTCAGGAGCATTTCGATACACCGCGCGATTATTTTTGCGAGCGACTGTACGTCATATCGAACTCAGATAAACGTCAAATCCACGTCATATCGACTTTTGGTCATTTATACGACATACTATGACGTCATATAATGACGTCAATTGCGTATGTCATTAGACCGTCGTAATTCCTGTTGGTCGAAGTACGTCAGTAGTGCCCTAGAAATGCCAATATTATGACGTCAGTGTGTAATGACGATATAGAAATATTTTTGAAAAATCTAATCTCCAAGCTCCAAACTGACGTTTTTTGATAAAACGCTGAAGTGGTATTATTTCAGTAATGTTTCCATCGACAATGTTGAATATACGAAACGGTGTAGCAGTGTAGAAATTTCAAAGTCTGTCTTCCTAGATATGAACATGTATATCAGATACATGTAGGTATTTTATATTATTATTATAACGGGTGATTTTTTAAGAGGTATAGGATTTGATTTTCAAAAAAAAAAACAAAAAATTTGAAAAAACGATTAAATCTTTATTTGAGTCGATATAATTTAATGTTTAAAGATTATTTCATGTAAATGTTGGCCGCGGCTCCGCTTTAGATGGCCCATGCGCAAGGTCCAATTTTGGCACACTCTCTCCAACATATCGGCCGGTATCTCACGAATAAATGCTTCAATATTGGCTTCCAGTGCGTCAATCGTTGCTGGTTTATCCCTGTAGACATTAGCCTTAACATGGCCCCACAAGAAATAGTCCAACGGCGTTAAATCACACGATCTAGGCGGCCAATTGACGGGCCCCAAACGTGAGATAAACTGTTCACCGAACTCGCCTCTCAATAGGGCCATTGTTTCGTGTGCGGTGTGGCATGTGGAACCGTCTTGTTGAAAGCACATGTCAGCCAAGGGCAGCTCTTCCATTTTGGGCAAAAAAAGTTTTTTATCATCGCACGGTAGCGCTCGCCATTCACAGTTACGTTCCGGCCATTGTCATCTTTGAAGAAGTACGGCCCGATGATGCCACCGGCCCATAATCCACACCAAACAGTGATTTTTTCGGGATGCATTGGTAGCTCTTGCAATGCTTCTGGCTGGTCTTCACTCCAGATGCAGCAATTTTGCTTGTTAACGTACCCATTCAACCAGAAATGAGCTTCGTCGCTGAACACAATTTTTCGATAATAATGTGGATCTTCCTCCAACTTTGCCAGCACCCATTCACCAAAAGGGGAAACGTTGTGGGAGGTCGTGTGGCTTCAATTCTTGCACCAGCTGTATCTTATAAGGTTTTACACCCAAATCCTGTCGCAAAATTTTCTACGTAGTGGAGTAACAGAGGCCCAATTGCTGCGAACGGCGACGAATCGACATTTTACGGTCATCACTAACACTGGCGGATACAGCCGCAATATTTTCTTCAGTCCTCACTCTACGTCTGCGTGTTGGTGGTTTAATGTCCAATAATGTAAACTGCTCGATGCACTCTCTTAACCGAGCATGAATTCAATAATTTGCAAGCGTTGTTCGTTCGTAAGTCGATTCATGGTTAAATTATAGACGAAACTGAACAAGTTTGACAATGACACAAGACACGATTCACGCGTCATCTGTCAAAAACAGTGTTGCCAAAAAAGATACTAGCAAAAAAATCACCCATTATAAATCATATAGAGGTGTGTTCAGCAAATAATGGGAATTCTCGTTTCTTGAATAAGATATTTATTCATCCACAATGTTATCGCCTTCAAAATAGACCTCGTTAGACATTATGTACTTGTGCCACCTATTTGGGATGGTGTTTAGCTCTTTCAGCAATGATCTTTTAATATCATCCATGCTTGTAAAACGATAGCATTTTAAGGTTCTTTATTTTGAAATAGGAAAAAACCACACGGAGCCATATCTGGCGAATATGGAGGCTGATGCGTCGTTACAGAATGTTGTGTAAAATTCGCGAACAAGCAATGAAGTATGAGAAGTTCATTTTTTCCACAAATCCGTTTTTTTTTCGGATTGCTTCACGCGCTAAACGTAAGTAGTACTCCTTATTGACCGTTTGACCTTCTGGCAAAAATTCATGATGCACTTCACTATATTAGAATCGAAGAACACAGTGAGAATAACTTTAACGTTTGACCGCATTTGTCGAGCATTTTTTGCTCTTTACGAGCCAAGATACTCCCACTTGGACGATTAAGCCTTAATTCCGCCGTCATACCCGTAAACCCATGTTTCGTCACCGGTAATAACACGTTTCAATAATTCTGCAGCGTCGTGGACTTCATTTAGTGACTCCTAAGCAAACTTCCGTTCGCCGCTGTTTTTGTTCAAAGTTCAACAACTTTGGAAAAAATTTTGCTGCCACGTGTTTCATACTCAAAACATTAGAAAAACTTCATGGCATGAACCAACGAATTCGAATACCTAGTACGAATTCGTTGGCATGAACCAATCGATATGCCCGTCATCAGCGACTTCTTTGATTGGGTTGCGGAGATCGTTCATAACAATTTTTTCACTTTTTCATCTTGGAAATGCATTTACAACTCGTAAACTCTAGTTTTACTAACAGCAGACTCACCGTAGACCTTTGTTAACTTTTCATACACTTTTGTTACAATTTATTTCATGGTTTACGCAAAATTTGATACACATTCTTTGATCCAATTCTTTTAACAAACGAAAATCGCCGTGCTCATTAAAAAAAGTCTAACGTTAACGGCTGACATAAAGTAAACAGTGAATACTGCTGAAAATTTTATCATACTTCATCGAAGTCTCCAAGCCCGCGAAATTTAAAAATGTCCGTTATTTCCTGAACACACCTCGTATCAGGCTATTTATTCATACGCACGAAACGAGGTTTGAGCGACTTTTATTTTTTTGTTTTTTAGGATGCTTAGGATTTACGGCTAGCCCCGGAGTTTTTTTACCAATTTTTCACCCCGAATTCGGACCGATGACACTACAATTTTTTCACTATGATATGGGGTTGTCCAAAACGGACGCACATTAAAACAAGAAAGATTGATATTCAAATCAAGTTGGGTACTTTATTTTGAAGGTTCATTTATACCATTTATGTATGAAAAATAATATCGCTCAAATGTTCACCACGACTGGATTTTACAGACGTCCACGCGATGGTCGAAATTTTCAATGACATTTTGCAACATGGTCGGTTCTATGGCATTTATCTCGGCAATGATGTTGTTTTTGAGTTCTTGGAGGGTGGCTGGTTTGTTGACGTAGACTTTGCTTTTCAAATATCCCCATAAAAAGAAGTCCAAGGGAGTCAAATCGCACGATCTTGGTGGCCATGGCACATTTCCTCTGCGCGAAATCACGCGATCACCGAAGAAGGACTGCAATCGATGGATATTGACGTTGGTTGTGTGGCATGTTGCACCGTCTTGTTGGAAATAAACATCGTCCATATCCATTCCTTCAAGTTGCGGCAAAAAATAGTCCTCTATCATCACGTGATATCGCTCAGAATTGACGGTAACGGCGACCCCGGCCGCATTTTAGAAAAAGTAAGGTCCGATGATGCCTTTTGACCGCAATGCACACCACACAGTCACTTTTTGAGGATGCATCGGCTGCTCTTGATACTCACGGGGATTTTCGTTCGCCCAGATGCGGCAGTTTTGCTTGTTTACCGTCCCATTCAAAGTGAGCGCTTGGTCGCTGAACATGATTTTTGATGAAAAATTGGCATCAATTTGGCGGTGTTCAAGGAGCCAATCTGAGAACGTTCGGCGCGAAAAATGGTCGGCCCGACGCAGCTCTTGCGTCAATTGGATCTTGTAGGCGTGTACATTCAAATCCTTGTGGAGAATGCGGAGCAAACTGGTTCTCGAAATGCCCAATTCTTGGGATCGACGCGTTGTTGATTGTTTCGGATCGTCTCTCACACTCTCCTTCACAACAGCAATATTTTCCGGTGTGCGAACGCTCCTTGGCCGGCCAGAGCCTGGCAGATTTGCCACAGAACCTGTTGCCTCGAATTTACGCACCAGACGACCGATGGTTGTTTCGTTTGGGCGGTTGTTGCGACCGAAATGTTCACGAAGCGCGCGAAACGTGTTTTTTATTTTTGCACCATTTTTGTAGTGCTCTTGAATAACTTTAATGAGGTCTTCAATCGAATACGACTCCATAGCGATCAATGGATTATTATATAATTATTATTCCGATAACAATAGTTCCTCGCCAGTTTTGGTATACGAAGTAAAATAAATAATCACCTTATTGAAATAATACACCATGTGATGTTATTAGATATATTTTCTTCGGAAACATTAATATAAAAGGGAGTGAGATATAATGTGAAAAACATTACGATACTGTGAAATAAAACGATACATTAGTAACCTTGAAGCCACGTGCCTATCATGTCCAACGTCTAAAAGTATTAATTTAACATATAGCACGCTCTACTAACTGATAAACAGGGCAGTCATATTTTGCCAGATGGCATAATACAAAGGTAAAACACGCCAAAGTTCTTATTCTGCGGTAGCCTGAGTTTCCTGCATTTCTCTTGGAGTTGGTGGTTCGTTTCCCCCGTCCTTGTTCTTCTTAGACCCAGAAACGATATCGTCGATACGTAACAGAAGAATAGCAGTTTCGACGGCGGTTTTGTAAGTTTGAAGTTTCACCTACAAGAAAACGAAATAATCTAGTATTTTTTAATGCGAGCATAAGCGTTAACGCAAACCTTCACCTTGTGTTATATACAGAAGACACTTCTATAACCCAAGCAGAACATCAATTTGCATCGCAAGGCGTGAGTTAGAAACAGGTACTTTATTTAAATTTCACACATCATCCATTAGAAGCAGTGTCACACTAAACTTTCAACAATGAAAATATACAATAGGGGTGTTCCTTTTGATTTCCATGGGGTTTTTTGAAATCTCGCTTTTATATGAACCGTCCAAGGATCCTGCAAGATTTGAAGACCAACATCCAGGAGGAAATTGAACGCATAACGGCAAGAGGCTTGACAAACGCTAGAAATCAGTTTACTCAGTGTATGGAGAACGAGGACATCACCTATTTGATTTGCTCTTCAAAAGTATGTAAAACAAAACTTTGGGCATGCACCTACTTTATAGAAATGTTTTATAAGTTTTGAAAAAAGGAAGTTATGCCGCCGCACCCAGTATACAGTAGCGGACGAAAGTGTGGAAACATCCTTAGTAATTCCTTAAATATTGTATATTTCTCCTATAAATAGATATCTTTCAGCTTCTTTATGTATTCTAAAGACGATCACAATAATCTTTTAGACAACTATCATACAAGTTCTAATAAAATTTGTTATACTGTTAACGACGTAACTGAATTCACTTTGGATAAAAAATATAGCTTAAATGTAATTCATGTTAATATTAGAGGGATTAAAACCAATTTCGATGATTTCCTGTTATTTTTACGTTCATTGGAGGTAGTCTATGATGCGATAATCATGTCCGAAACTCACGTAGTCGAAAATTGCGCTGATTTTGGTATTGAATCTTACTCCATTTTCTACAATGGAAGTACTATAAACTGGTGTGATGGTACTATTATTTATGTAAAAACTAATTTGGTTCTGCAACATAAAGTGATAGATATTCAAAATCATAAATTCCTACGTATTGAGCTATTAAAAAATAATACAAAAATCGGCCTGACGGGACATTATAGACTGCCTAGCCTCAATGAAAGAATATATTCCGATATAATTTTGAGTTTATTCACACAGAGTCATTTTTCTCCCTGCACCATCGAGATTTTTTCAGGGGATACTAATATTAATTTAT
Organism: Acanthoscelides obtectus; assembly: GCA_963669975.1. Taxonomy (NCBI): domain Eukaryota; kingdom Metazoa; phylum Arthropoda; class Insecta; order Coleoptera; family Chrysomelidae; genus Acanthoscelides; species Acanthoscelides obtectus. The sequence continues at coordinate 101,119,141 of CAVLJG010000006.1, read as the reverse complement.
TGGACAAAAAAGAATATGCTTCAAATTATCTTAATTGCTTGGCAGGATTGGGCTATTTTCCGTACATTACGATACCCACTAGAAAGGATTCGTGTTTAGATCATTTTTTTGTGAAAACCTTAAAATTATGTAATGCGGCCGTTATCAACAGTGACATAACTGATCATTTTCCAGTAATATTAAGTATCGATATGAAGCATGGCGATGCTGAGAAAGTTAATAAGTTCCGTCGAAACACAAACTTTAATATGTTACATAATCTTTTGAATGATGAGTCATGGCAAAGTATTTTAAATGAAACCGAACCCGACATTATAGCTGAATCAATAACAAAAAAAATTAAATATTACTTAGAACAAAGCACTACTGTAACTCCAATACACACTAGGTATAAATGTTTAAAGCCTTGGATCACTACAAATCTTGTTAAGTGTATTTGTCATAGAAATAAATTAAAAACAAATGTTGTGACATCCAATCATTGTCCACAAGCTGTGAAAATATATACTGAGTATAGAGATTGCTTGTCTAAGATTATTAAAAAATCCAAATATTCTTACTACAAAAATAAAATATTGCAGAACTTAAGTGATTCAAAAAAATGTGGCAAAACATTAGGGAGGCTTCAAACGATTTTCAAGAAAAAAATACCATAAAAATCATTAAAAAAAATAATGGTCAAACTACCACAGACTTACATGAGATAGCTAATGAAATGAATGACTTTTTTAGTTCAATTGGCAAAAAACTTGCATCTAAAATAGTACCAAAACCACAATCTTATGAGCATTGTTTGGATAAATCCTTATTTCTCCAGCCTGTTAACGAGACGGAACTTGTTAATGTCTTTGGTTCGTTAAAAAATACCAACTCATGCGGAGAGGACGGCATATCCTCTAGAATTATAAAAGAAAATCATAAAAGTCTCATTAAACCATTGCTGCATCTGATCAATATTATTTTTTCTTCTGGTTGTTATCCTAAAATTTTTAAATAATCCATTGTCATTCCAATCCACAAAGGTGGGGATAACACGGACATAAATAACTATAGGCCTATAGCTTTGTGTAGTGTGCTTAATAAAATAGTAGAAAAGTGCATTAAATCAAAGTTATGGGACTACCTTGAGAAAAATAAAATAATATCTCCGGATCAGTTTGGGTTTAAACCAGACGTTAGTACTGATAATGCGTTGTATAATGTTAACCAATTTGTGACAAATAGTATAAATAAGGGTCTTAAACCAGTAGCTGTTTTCTTAGACTTAAAAAAAGCCTTTGATACGGTCAATCACAATATTTTACTCAAACGTCTAGAAAGCATAGGAATTCGTGGAGTAGTACATAATTTATTTAAATCTTACCTGGAGAACAGATATCAAAAAGTTAAGTTAAGCGATGTTATTTATACTGAAGCTCAAAAAGTAGTTGTTGGCGTACCGCAAGGTACAGTGCTTGGCCCGATTCTGTTCTCAGTGTATGTTAATAGTCCTTAAACTTAAACGTTAATGGTAAAATTGTGTGCTTCGCAAATGACACTGCCCTTTTAATCGCTGGTAGTTCATGGCTTGATGCTTTTACTAAAGCTGAACTAGACTTACACAAAATAGAATGCTGGTTAGACATAAATCAACTGACTCTAAATATTGAAAAGACAAAATTTATATCTTTTTCTATGACCAGAAGGGACATGCCTAATAAAGTGTATATTCCCTTACATAACTCTTCATGTAGCGTTCAATTAAATTGTAACTGTCATTTAAAAATACAATCCTGTGACAATATTAAATATTTGGGTGTCTATTTTGATAGATTCTTAAGATGGGATATACATGTTGACTACATCAGCAAAAAAGTTAGGAAATTAGTGTACAAATTTTCGCAACTAAGGAATGTCTTAACCTTTAAGTTAACGAAAATGGTGTATTTTTCACTAGCGGAATCTATTTTAAATTATGGCATTTTGTGCTGGGGTTCAGCATGTGAATCCCTTTTACAACCATTAAAAGTGGCTCAAAAATTTTTATTAAAAATTTTGTTATTTAAACCTAAAATGTATTCTACCGATCTTCTTTTTTTCTCAAACAGAATTTCTAAACTTAAGGCAACTTTACTGTGTAAGAGTTATTCAATTTTCTTTAAAGTATGGGATCTTTCATGAGAGAGTTAACCACCCGATACAAACCAGGGCAGTAACTGAATCGAGATTCTGTTCTTCTCTGCAGAGTTTTTCTTTTACTCAGAGAAATATTTCTTTTACAGGTCCCATATTGTTAAATCTATTACCGCTTCTCATAAGGAATAAACGAATTATTACAAAATCCATTAAAAACAAAATTAGATACTGGGTAAAAACTAATTATATACTTATTACAAAAAAAATAGTATGGTTGTCTGAGTAAACGAATACCTGTATCTGCGCTGCTACATGTGTAATATATAGCTTTACTACATTAGATAGTGCGTATATATCATTTATATTAATTTTGTAGTGTAGCTTTTTCTATTGTTGTAGCTTTTGATAAGGAAATTAAATGTTAAATGTTATTCGGGGATACACACAAATTTTAAAATTCATCGTATCCTCGTCTAACATTTCTAGAGCCTGTCAATGTAATAATTATTTGAATAAATTATTTGAATTTGAATTTGAATTTTTGAAAAGTGGGCTAATTTTTTATTCTTTATTATTGAGGACTATTTTTTTGTCATATAGTTTGCTTACAATCTTGAGGATACAGATGTCAATTTGTGTTTACTGTGGTACTACAGACTAGCATTAAAATACCTTCATATCATTTTATGACCGAACATGAGACGGCAAGAGTATGGAAACATATTTTTTATTACAAAATTGATTACAATAACTCTACAAAAAGGTTTAAAAAAGACTGTTCTATCTAATATTTGGTAGTATAGCCTTTAGCGTTGAACACTGCCTGACATCTGCTGCTCATAGAAGACACCAATATTTTACAGACATCTGTTGCGATATTTTGCCAAATATTTTTTACATAATCAAATAAACCGTTTTTAAAGGTTTTCTTGCCAGTTGTCTTTTAACATGCTCCCAGAGATGTTCTATAGGGTTTAGGTCCTGGGATTGCGAAGGCTATGTAAGAACATTAACATTTTTTAGTCGTAACCAGTCCTTTACGAGTTTTGAGGTATGCTTGAGGTCATTATCTTGCTGGAATGTCCATCGTAAAGGCATTTCTTCTTCAGCAAAAAGGAGCATGTGTTCACTAATAATGAATTTGTAAAGTTTTTGATCCATTTTCCCAACAACTTCAACAATTGGAACCGTTCCAGAACTAGAAAAACAGCCCAAAATCCACCAAGCGTATGTTGCTGTTGATCCGTATTCTTGATATTTACTAATAATTTTCGAAATCGTCGCTTTGTTCATTTTTAATCTTTGAGAAATATCAACATTTCTAGTAGTAGTAGTAGTAGTAGTAGAAAGATTTATTTAGCACATTTAGCACAGAATAATTGTAAACAACTTAGAACTAGTAAATTCAAGCCATATGGTGTATGATGTAAATGCTGGGCAAACTATAATTGTAGATTTAACAAGTGGTTTATCAATTTTACTTTAAATTTTGTCAAAGTTTTCTGGTCTTTTATCTCTGAGTATAATTTATTATATTCAATCAACCCTTGGTGGAATACAGATTTGTAGTATATGTTATACTTTTTGGTCATTAAATGGAAGTCATCTTTATTTCTGGTATTATGTAAATGATGGTCGACATTTGATGATGTTAAATTAGTTAGACTTGATGGAAATATATTATTTTTTACTTTATAAACGAATATCATTACCAGATATTTGATAAAATTGTTTACATTAAGCCATTTTAATTTGCTAAGCATTTGCCTAATTGGAGTATATTTATCTTTATTTAGTATTATTCTCATGCACTTATTTTGTAAAATTTGCAGTCTTTCAAAAATGGAATTATTTACCAAATATAGAATAATCGAACAGTACAAGAAATTTGGAAGAATTATGGTATTATAGATAATTTTTCTGCTATATGAACTCAGACATCGAAACTCTCGATAAATATCCCACTTTACTACTAATCTTATTTATAACTTTTTCATAATGAACATCAAAAATTAATTCGAGAGTCAACAAATATTTTCTACGAATTCAATATCTTCACCATCAATGTTCAGTTGAACATTTGTACATTGTTTTTTTCCGATTAACAAGGCTTTCGTTTTGCTTGTATTTAATTTTAGTCTGTTAGATGCTAACCATTTTGAGACAAGTTTCAAGCCAGTCTGAATATTTTTAGTACTTCTATAAATCATAGTGTCATCGGCGAAAATCTGAATTTTGCATTTTTTGACTATTTATGTATAAAATAAAAAGAAGTGGTCCCAGGATACTGCCCTATGGAATACCCAACCTATTTTCAATTTTTGATGAAATAGTGTCATTAACTTTTGTAACTTGCATCCTTTTAGACAAATAATTTCTAAACCAATCTAAAACACTTCCTGTTATACCATATGCCTTCAATTTACCTAACAAAATATCTCTATCAATTGTTTCAAATGCCCTCTTCAAATCCAAAAATACTGCTATTAAAACTTCTTTTGAGTCTATGGCTCTTCTCCAATTCTCAGTTACCAACTTCTAAATAATTCAATTACTTTGTCTCTTAAATCTTTTGAAAATTATTTTAGTTTTGCCATTCTCACTGATGTTAATATTTACCGCACGCAATATCAGAGTATCGCATAACGAATAAATACTGCAAAACTGAAATGTTTCCATACTTTTGTCGTTACAAAAATTTATTATTATAATTATATATTATTTAAAAAGACGCGTGTTTTTATTATCAAATAATTTGAATATTTATAAGACAAACCTTGTATTAGTACGAGAGTCAAAGGTAGACTTTATTATTTATATTATCTGTTCCTTCACAATTTTAATTTAGGTATATGAAATAGTTCATAATAATGTTAATATTTGTTTCCAAACTTTTGTCCGCTACTGCATATAGGAGAAAATTAGTTTTATCTGGGAACATTCTAACCTACATCATTTTAACTTTAAAGCAGTGAAGTATAAACATGCAAGCACACAGAAGTTCAATTCGACTTACCGCCAACGGTTCCCACAATCCTTTTTTGTCCATTTCGACGAGTTCGCCTGTCTCACCATCAATACCCCATGTGCAGGGCTTAGTGGTATCAGTATAGCTGGCGTGTTTTGCTCTCAAAGCTGTCAGGGTCCTGATCGTGTTCGCTCCACAATTCTGGGCCAACGTACGAGGGATGATTTCTGAAAATACATTCAAATTAAGACTCCAACACTGGTATACACAGACGTACTGCAAATATTGATTCCGATGCAGAGGCCTTCACCGAGAGAATGGTGGTTCGCTAAGGAAAAGTACATCTGAATTATCCTTTGGAGAACGGCGAGCTGTTAACACGTCACCGAAGATTGTCGATGGATACCAATGCAAATTGCTAAATGAATGTTAGATGAATGATACCACCCATTAAACCTTACTTCATTGCAAATACTTCACATTTTTCCTATGCAGGTTCTTTCAAAAGATATAGTATTATTCGGTTGTTCGGGAAGTTCTTGCGGTTTTTGTTATTTATATGGGGTTGTCCAAAAGGTTCAGTTATACCATTTATGTATGAAAAATAATATCGCTCAAATGTTCACCACGACTGGATTTACAGACGTCTACGCGATGGTCGAAATTTTCAATGACATTTTGCAACATGGTCGGTTCTATGGCATTTATCTCGGCAATGATGTTGTTTTTGAGTTCTTGGAGGGTGGCTGGTTTGTTGACGTAGACTTTGCTTTTCAAATATCCCCATAAAAAGAAGTCCAAGGGAGTCAAATCGCACGATCTTGGTGGCCATGGCACATTTCCTCTGCGCGAAATCACGCGATCACCGAAGAAGGACTGCAATCGATGGATATTGACGTTGGTTGTGTGGCATGTTGCACCGTCTTGTTGGAAATAAATATCGTCCATATCCATTTCTTCAAGTTGCGGCAAAAAATAGTCCTCTATCATCAAGTGATATCGCTCAGAATTGACGGTAACGGCGTCCCCGGCCGCATTTTCGAAAAAGTAAGGTCCGATGATGCCTTTTGACCACAATGCACACCACACAGTCACTTTTTGAGGATGCATCGGCTGCTCTTGATACTTACGGGGATTTTCGTTCGCCCAGATGCGGCAGCTTTGCTTGTTTACCGTCCCATTCAAAGTGAAATGCGCTTCGTCACTGAACATGATTTTTGATGAAAAATTGGCATCAATTTGGCGGTGTTCAAGGAGCCAATCTGAGAACGTTCGGCGCGAAAAATGGTCGGCCCGACGCAGTTCTTGCGTCAATTGGATCTTGTACGCGTGTACATTCAAATCCTTGTGGAGAATGCGGAGCAAACTGGTTCTCGAAATGCCCAATTCTTGTGATCGACGCGTTGTTGATTGTTTCGGATCGTCTCTCACACTCTCCTTCACAACAGCAATATTTTCCGGTGTGCGAACGCTCCTTGGCCGGCCAGAGCCTGGCAGATTTGCCACAGAACATGTTGCCTCGAATTTACGCACCAGACGACCGATGGTTGTTTCGTTTGGGCGGTTGTTGCGACCGAAATGTTCACGAAGCGCGCGAAACGTGTTTTTTATTTTTCCACCATTTTTGTAGTGCTCTTGAATAACTTTAATGCGGTCTTCAATCGAATACGACTCCAAAGCGATCAATGGTAAACATTCAACTAACAAAATGACATGTCGGTGACAGAAAACAAAGATGGCGTTTATGTCAAATTGACGTTTACTTTCCTGCGTCCCTATTGGACAACTCATTATTTTAAATGATGTATTTTACACTAAAATTTATTTATAATATTTTGACTTTATATAGTTGTATTCGTTTTGTTTTACGATAATTTGTAAACCAGTTCGAGCTAGTTCGAAAAGCTGCCGAGACAGCTCGCGATATCAACGATGCATTTGGTTAAGGAACCACTAACGTACAGCACAATGGTGATTCACGAAAGCCTTGAAGATGAAAAGCGCAGTGGTTGGCCACATGATGTCGACGACGAATTAAAGGCACTGGTGGAGGCAAACCCGCGCACAACTGTTCGTGAGCTTGTTATACAGTAATGGACAAAAGTATAATAATAATAATAATAATAATAATGTTTATTGGAGTATTAATACATAATAGAATCAAAATACGAGCAAATAATATAACACAAAAAAATAATACTCCAAAGGGCTGGGGATTGGCATAGCCATTTTTCACCCCCGCCTGAGTATATATATATATATATACTAAGGTATATCATATACATTACATAAAGGATATTTGGTTGACTATAATAATGCTAACAAAACTTTAAAATATAATAAGATTAATAATGAGATTTATTCAGCCACTTGTGGATTCATTAAATTGTAACTGTAATAGCATTGTTTTGAATTCTCTTTTGAAGCTGTGAATGGACGTTAATTTAAAGAAACTTGGGTAATCATTTAGTATACTGGGAGCTATGTAATAGAAACATTTTTTAAATTTTGAGGTAGTGTGGGCTGGTATATTATAACAATATTCATTACGGAGGAACAGTTGATGGAGTGAAGATCTTTTCTCTAATGTGTCAAAAAGATATTTCGGAGATTTATATTTTAAAACCCTAAATAGTAGAACAGCATAGAGAAGTAACGAGCGATATTTGAACTTTAAAAGATTTTCCCTTACATAATACCCAGTAATGTGTTCGCGTCTGTTTATCTCATTGAAACAAAACCTCATACAATGGTTTTGTAAAACTTGAATTTTCTGTTGCATTTCCTCAGTAATAAAAGGGTAATATACAGTACTACAATAATCTAAATGTGTGAGGATTAATGCATTAACAAGTTTTAGTTTGATATCACTTGTTAATATATACTTATATCTCCATAGCGATTTGTATTTATAATAACATATTCTGAGCTTATTTATAATGTGACTTTCAAAACTTAAATTCTTATCAAGTACTATTCCCAAATTTTTTGTTTCTTCAACAAATTCAATGTTAATTCCTTCTAAAAATATGTTCGTATTTATTACTTGTTTACACTTCAGAATCGCTAGTCTAGAACCAACACAACATACTTTGGTTTTCAAGGGATTGAGCTTCAAACAATGATTTTTTGAGTACTGTTCAATTATGTCTAAATTTTTATTAAGTTCTAATATTAAAGAATTTACATCGGTTGGTTGACATGGTTTGTAAACTTGTACATCATCCGCATACAAATGTACATTCCAGTCAGATGATATATGTTTTATCAGATCTGAGGTATAAATAGTAAATAAAATAGGACCTAAAACGCTGCCTTGTGGAACACCAGACTTCAAAGCTCGTAAAGTAGACACTTTACCACGCAATTTTACACATTGAGATCTATTAAACAAGTAATTACTAAACCACAGCATGGCATTTCCGGTCAAACCATAATGGTGCAGTTTTTCACACAAAACTCTGTGATTTACCATGTCAAATGCCTTGCTGAAGTCTAGCATGACTAGTAGCGTTATCATGCCATCGTCTATAAATGTCACTATATCACTGGAAATTTTAATGAGCGCTGTAGATGTATTATGTAATTTCCTAAACCCAGACTGGGTGTCAGGCAACACTTTGTTGATTTCTAGATGCTCACGAAGTTCATCATCTACAATTTTCTCTAACAGTTTGGACATTGAAGGTAAAGCACTTATTGGTCTGAGGTCCTTAAAATCGATGGCATTATTAACTTTTGCAAGTGGTGTTATGACTGCTTTTTTCCATAATGATGGCACTTCCCCTGTACTCAGTGATTGGTTGATGATACTGGTTAGCTGATATTTACAAAAAGAGAACACGTTTCTCAACATGTTTGTAGTGATACAATCAACACCCGCAGCATTTGACTTGACTTCTTTCAATTTTAGTTCAACTTGGTCTGATGTAACATGATTAAATGAAGACTTGCAAACTATAGAATTTTTTTGATATGAGAATGTGTTAAGAAATAAGTCATCTGGCTGCAGGTTTGGTACAGAGTTAATAAAGTGATTATTGATGCTTTCAACGTTTTCAAGGTCTTGTGATATGTGTTTAATGGATTTTGTGTGTATATTCCACCTGGAGAAACTATTCCACATCTGTTTAGGATTATTATAATACTTATTAAGCTGGAATTTTATGTAAGCTATTTTTTCATTCTTCAAAGCTATTCCTAAATAATTTCTTAGATCACTATAATATGCACGATGTTCTTTATTTCTGGTTCTTCTGAACTTGTTGTATGCTTTCCGCTTCAAATTTATTATACACTTGATTGTATGTGTCACATAAGGTCTGTAGTTCTTACGTGAAGTAATTCTTTTCAATGGGGCATGTATATTGTAGAGCATAATAATAGTTTCGGTAATGTGAAGAACTTTGTCATCAAGACTTGGTAAACCATCTATGTAGCTCCATTCCACAGAAGCAGCATCGTTGGCAAACTCAACGTGATTGAAATGCGAGAAATCTCTGTAGTAAAATATTGCAGGTGTGTATTCCGGAGTTTCAATTTCCAACTTACAGAAGCACAATCTGTGATCAGTGACTAATAAATATGAATATTTACCTAAATACCTTTAGAAAACGAATTCATATTTCATTGCTCCATAAACAAATGCGTTATTAGTAGGAAAACTAAATTCCTTGTTTTTACATTATCTGCAATGAACACAATACAAGTCTGAATATAAGCACTTTTTTATGAGGGACAAAAATATGTAGACAACTTCTTTTCAACATTAGTTTAGTACAGTTTCGAATCAGAAGAGGATTAGTTTGTGTTCATCAAGTATTGTGGAAGTTTTTTCAAGTCCATGCCGCGGGGTCCAGAAATTTCTTTCGATGTCAAAACTAAGATCATTGAGTTATGCAAAGATGGTCACCGTCAAGTCGACATTGCCAAAAATTTGAAGCTGAAGCGTAAAGCAGTTTGGGCAATATTGAACAAATATAAACAAAAAGGTATTTTTGAAGCCTCTAAGAGAAGTGGTCGGCCTAGAAAACTAAATGCTAGATCAGTTAGATTAATAAAAGTAATTTCGTCCAAAGATCCGTTTAAAACCCCAATACAAAAAAAAGCCAAAATCGAGACCGATTACAATTTGCACAGTTGCATCTTGATTTTAGCATCTGTGACTGGAAGAGGGTATGTTTCTGTGAAGAATCCAAGTTCAATATGTCTGGATCAGATGGTGTTCATTACGTTAGACGTCCTAGTGGACAAAGATTGAACCCCAAGTACACTTTGCCCACTGTCAAACATGGAGGCGGGTCTGTTATGGTTTGGGGGTGCTATTCGGGGTTTGGGATGGGACCTTTACATAGAATAGATGGCATTATGGATATGTTTGTATACACAGACATACTAAAGCATATCATGTTACCCTATATGGAAGACAATATGCCCTTAAGATCAATCTTCCAGCAAGATAATGACCCGAAGCACACTTCAAATCTCGCAAATTCTTTCTGGATGATTGATAGTGGTGGGGTAAATTTTACAATCAATCTTCTGGATGCAATAAACATCATTCATATGGCATGGCAGATGGTATCAAAAGGAACAATTTTAAATTGTTTTTTACGTATGGGGGTTTCTTGGAGGTTGAGGATCATTTTGATCCCGACAATGAACTGCCATTAGTTGAGTGGATGAAGAAAATTCAACAGGAAGACGATCTTCGAGACAATATTAGAGCCAATCTTCCTTATAGTGAGAACGATTTCAATGAGTTTGTCCATATTGATAACCAAGTTGTGACTGTCGAATACCTAGATGATGACGAAGAAAAGCAAAATAAAGATGAAGTATCTGTTGGTATGGAACTGATACCAACTCCAACCACATCAGAAGCACTTCGACACAATGACAGCGTTCGTCGTTTCCTTCAGTCACGAAATACTCCGCAGCGTATGCTAGATCGACTAGCTGAAGTGGAATTACATATTAATGATATTAATTTCACAAAAATAAACCAAACTAAAATAAATAATTTTTTTAAGAAAGATTTTCAAAAAATTATATAAATGTGGATTACAGATATTATTATATACTATTACAAACATTGTATATACCCCTGGTTGAATAATAAACTAATGAAAAATATTTTCTGGTATTAGCATTATTTATCGTTTATTACGAATTTCGCTTATAGCGAACCAGATTGGCCAGTCCCTTGACGTTCGTTATAAGCCGACATTACTGTACTTCTTTTTTTTTCTTGTTCTAGGGTATTTTCATTTTGTGCTGAAACTATCATGCACCTGTACTACTGCTTTTTACTCTGTAAATCATTGATTCCGCAAGTGGTCTATATCGACCCCTAGGGGTCTATGACAACCTGCAAGGGGTCTACGTCAGCGAAAAAAAATTTGGGGGTCCATGAAATGAATATGGGGGTCCACGATAGTGGATCTCAACACTTACACTAATGGTACCTATTTACTTACATCATACTATCCTATAATATCAAAACATATACATTATTTATAAAAGTACCTATGAAGTAAAAAATTTATTATATATGTTTATAATATTGTGTAAGTTGTAGGATGTTGGTATTCGCTTTGTGGTCGCAATACATTTTGAACTTGTAAAAACCTGAGAGTCGCAGTCTCAGAGCTTCGCTACCTTGCACTGACTTGTTCAATTCGTCACTCTATAAATACGAATGTGGGACAAATACGTTTATTCGTTTCCTGAATCTTGAAAAGGAAAGTGCTAAGAAAATATTTTAAAAAATATAAACAGATAGTATATCACACAAATTATAGTGAGTCAGTGTTATTTTGTTTGAGAGTGCTGGAGAAAAGTAAGTACATTATTTTTTATTCTATTTTAGTTTTGTACTCGTAGTTAGCAAAGATAGATTAATTACGCCAATGATGACTTTAGTTATTAGTAGTTAAATATTCAATCATGCAAAATTACACGAGTACTCCTCAATAGTTTCTTTTTGAAAGTTTTAGCAATCGGTAATATAATTACAGTGCAATCTCCGTAATTCGAGCTAATTTTTGCAAGATGTTCGAATTATGGAATGTTTTCGGAAAAATCAAAATATATTTTTAATATACAGCTGCTGGATTTTCGGTCTTATTTAAATAATTTAATTTTGCCCACAGATGACTGATGCCATGTCCGAATCTAAAAAGAAATGTAGACAGTACTGTGTTGATTATTTGAAATTTGGCTTCATTCCATCATTGCAGGACAAACAATCGCCTATGTGCCTTTTATGCAACAAAGTTTTGGGCAATGAGGCTATGAAACCATCTAAACTGCAAGATCATCTGAGAGGATGCCACCCTGATAAAACAGAGAAAGATTTGATATACTTTCAAACACTCAAAGATAAATTTCAGAAGAGACCTACACTGGACAGAATGTTCGCTTCGACGCCACAAAGAAATGATGATGGTTTGCGGGCGTCTTACAATATCTCGTTACTTATAGCAAAATCCGGAAAACCGCATACTATCGGAGAGAAGTTAATTTTGCCAGCCGTTGAAGAGGTTTTAAAAACTGTTTTACACAAACATGCATCTGATATCATTAAAAGAATTCCCTTAAGCAACAATACTGTTGAAAGACGTATTGATGAAATGAGTTCTGATATTGAAAGCTTCTTATGTAATTATTTGCAAACGACCCATTTCTCTATACAACTGAACGAGTCAACTTTACCTGATAATGCAGCATTATTATTGGCATATGTTCGTTTTATTATGAATCAAGAAATCTACGAAGAACTGCTCTTCGCAAGAACTTTGATAACCGACACTAAAGGTGAATCAATATTTCATGTTTTGAAGGATTACTTCATTGAAAAAGCAATTCCTTTATCAAATATAATATCAGTAGCTACAGATGGAGCACCTGCCATGGTTGGACGTTATCGTGGATTTATAAGCTATTTAAAACAAAATGTGTCAGGAGTGTTAGCAATACATTGCGTCATCCATCGACAACATTTAGTTGCTAAAAATTTGACTGTTAGATTGCATGAATCACTTCATTTAGTCATTGATGCAGTAAACCGAATCCGAAGCAACGCGTTGAATACGCGGTTATTTGCGCAGTTGTGTGAAGAAAATGACGAACACTTTCATCAATTATTACTCCTTCACACAGAAGTACGCTGGCTGTCGAAAGGTTTATGTTTGACAAGATTTTTTGCACTTTTTGAGACTATTTTAGAATTTCTGGATACTAAAGATAAAATTTTAAAAGAAAATTTAATGAAGAGGAAAACAGACATCGCCTTAACAGATTTGTTTACAAAATTTAATATGGTTAATTTGCAATTACAAGGCGACAGTTTAAATTTGATTAAAACAAAGTCCATCTTATCAGCGTTTCTTGCCAGAGTTAAACTAATGAAGCAAAATATTGGACGGGGCGAATTTTCTCAGTTCCCCAATTTGTCACAGACAAGCTGCCAGGAAGACGACGTTTCAACTTACGTTCAACATTTAAATGCCCTCTATTCAGATTTTGAATCGAGGTTTGAGGATATTTTGACTATGTTAATACCACCGTGGATAATTAATCCATATGGTGACATAGAAGAAACGAATGTCATAATACAAGAGGAACTGACTGAACTAAGTACAAACGAAGAACTTAAGGTTCAGTTTAAAAACGGATATCAGCAATTCTGGCTGCAAAACAACATACCCGTTACTTATCTCGTATTATGGAATATAGCGAGGAATTTTTTAATTTCCTTTCCATCGTCATACCTAGTGGAAAGGGGGTTCAGCGCTGTTACCAATCTCCTAACGAAAAAAAGAAACAGACTGGACATCTTTAGCCGATGAGATTTAAGATTAACCCCTACCAAATTGACGCCAAATGTTGATAATTTATTATTAAAGCATCAGGTTCATCCTTCTCACTAAAAATATTGACTTATTGCTTATGTTATTTTATTGATAGTTTATTTTATGTTTATTAAATGCCCGCATTGGGAATAAATGCCCGCATTGGGAATAAGTGCCCGCATTGATTTTTTTAAAGAACCCCCCTTTATAGAAAATATTTTTTTTTTAAATTATTCAGAAATTTCAAGGATAGGTACACACTAAAATTCGTTAATTTTTTGCCTATTTTTAGATAACTTAAACGTATAAGAAGCGGAATTTAATCAAACTAACAGTGAAATTATTGTAGAACGTACGTTTATGTTATAATTAATAAACGAATTCGCTTATTGTACTATTTTAAGTAAAAATTTTTTTTTTATTATTTTTCACTTATTGGTCAGACACCTGTTTATTTAATGTTACGTATATTTTACATAACAGATACAAAATTTTATTTTGAGTAGTTTTAATTTAAATTCAATTAATAAATGTATAAATTAACATGTGTTTTTACTTTAAGTTTTTAACACTAAACTTCAGTACAGTTAGAAATTTACAGGAAATCAATATCAGGTAAGTAGGGGGTCTACCCAACACGGAAAAACATGGCAAGGGGTCTACGACACAAAAAAGTTTGGGGAACTCTGCTGTAAATGGTTGAGGAATAAATGTGCTATCATTATTTCGAAACATACCGAGAGCATGTGCAAGCGCAGCATATGGCCCATGAGTGGTCTTCTGTAACAGGCGTTGTGCAACAGCCATTTCAATAGCTCCACCACCTGGCACCAAACGTGGAGATAACATGATATTTCTTGCTACCTGTAGAGCATCTTGCAGGTTTCTTTCCGTTTCATTGAGTATGTCTTTACTCGCACCTCGCAGGATAATAGTACACGCCTAAAATAATGATGGATTAAAATTCAATCCAATTGAGTTTAAAGTATGGATAACAAATGAATAAAAGTTCTATAGTGAGGTTCAACTATTCAAAGGCTGTCACATAAAAACATATATTTTTCATATTCAAATTATTATGATCAAGGTACAGGGGCCGTTCAAGTATTACGTGAGCACTATGGGGGGCGGGGGGATCTTTGCTTTGCTTATTTTGGATGACATGGGGGGTAGGGGAGTCTAGATGATGATTACGTCATCGGTAGTTATTTACTTTTTTCCCTCACATTGTCTTTGCTTGAAAACGAAACGCATTTTCGGGGATTCCCGCAAATAATGCATACGTTTAGTGAACAGCGCGCGGTAATTCCCCCACTCGCTTTAGAACCGAGTAGGGGAATTACCGCGCGGTGTTCACTTGTCTAAATTTCCTCTATCAATGTATTGTTACGTTTGGATACTATAGCGAGTAGACGTATTGTAAGCATAGTAAAACATTTGTGTTACCATTGATACCATTAGCCAAAGTTTAATGTTTAATAAGATGTCGTTTCAAATAGACAAATCCACGTTATACCAGAAATTGTTTGAAAGTTTTAAAAAATCTCATACAAGTACGAAAGTACAAAATGTACAAAAGTTGGTTAACGAAGTGTGGCGAAATTACAAGCAAAATCTGACAAGGAACTAGATATTATTGTATCTAAGAGAATCGAAGAAGAATTGCAAGCGGCGACTAAGAATAAATCCAAACTACTGAATTTTTTTTCTAAGGTGAGTGACAAAATCATTTTAGGTACCTATGAGTACTAGAAATATTAGAAATCGCTAAAAAGTTTCTCTTTACTGATTAGAAAATATTATGGCCTATCTCAAAGAATAGAGGTAATATTCATTATATTATAGATTCATTTCTTATGATTGATTCCGTCAATTGGTCACAAAGTACAGGATGTTAGTTTTATACATATATACAGAAAACTAACACCCTGTATTTTGTGACTGGAACGAATTGCTCGTTTAAACATATTAGATTTAAAGCCATAGGGTTTTGTATTTACCATATATATTGCCATACTTTGTATTTATGTAGCTTAATAAGAGAATCTTTAGCAGATGCCATAGAACGTTTTTATTTTCAGCTTCAAATATTAACAGAGAGGAAGAAGATAAAATAAAACCCGGTAATGAATCACAACAGCAATGCGAAATTAATGAAAATACAGATAAACAGTGAGCAAAACCTTCTCAGGAAGCTATGAAAAATAAGATTGCTCTACTCGAAAAAAATCTGAATGCTTTGTATTCTGCCAGAGATACTATGCCAAGCTGTGCTGAAGTTGATAAACAGATCATTAAGTTGCGCGAGGAAATAAAAAAGAGCAAAACAGTTTTTAAACAGGAAGGTTTAAAACGCAGTTGCCCAGAAGAAACACAGGGATGGTATGAAAAGAAAGTTAGAAGATGTTTGTCATGAAAATCCAGAAATAAAAAAAAGACTATCTCCGAGGGATTCAGTGGGACGTCCTAATCTTAAAAGCAACCAACATTCATTATTGAAAACAATCGCGGATAAAGCTTTATTTGGGAGTGCAGCAGATGATAGAAGATGAACGGAATCAATTCGCAGCGTAAAAACTCTTGATGAACTCCCAAGAATTACGTAAAATAGGATTTGACATTACTCGCAGTGGGACGTTTGATTTCCAGAAAATATAATTCTGCAGAGGGGCGAGGACATGTATCGATAGTCCCTGTTAAGCTCATTCGGGCTCAAACTGATCACCACAAGAGCCACTTAGATAGCAAGTTCGCTGAAACATCAATCCATTATTTAGAGAACACAGCATCCATACTTGGACCAGATCAAGTATTTTTCATATCTCAAGATGATAAAGCTCGAGTCCCTATTGGCGTAACTGCGGCAAATAAGCAAGCACCTCTTCTAATGCACATGGAATATGGAATCAAATTGCCTGATCACGATTGGGTAATCGCTGAGCGTCATAAATTAATACCATATGTTTATGCTGGTATCAAAATCACTTCCAATATGCTAGGACAAACGCAAGCCGTTGGATATTCTGGACCAACATACATCGCTATTCGAAGTGGAAAGCATAGTTCATCTACTGCTAATACTCATGCTCAGGATTTCGAGATGCTTCTCGAACTTGAAGAGTTTCGGCCATTAGCTAAAACTGACCATGGACTAGTAAAACCAGTGGTAATCATGACGGTTGATGGAGGGCCAGATGAAAATCCACGTTATCTAAAAGTCATAGGGTTTGCTATACAACACTTTAAGCGACATGATTTCGATGCATTGTTTTTAGCTACCAATGCTCCTGGAAGAAGTGCGTATAACAGAGTAGAGCGCAGAAAATGGCTCCTCTTAGTCGGGAACTGGCTGGTTTAATATTGCCTCATGACCATTTTGGGTCTCATTTGGATGAACGTGGCGTTACAATTGATGAACATTTAGAAAGATCTATTTTCGAATTTGCAAGAAATGTATTAGCTGAAGTATGGAGTTCATGGAAATTGATGGCTATAATGTTAATGCAAAATATGTTGGGGCAGGTGAACAAGATCTTCCTGATTTTCCAGACATTAAATGGTATTATAGTTGCTTCAAATTGTAAAATGTAGAAATACAGAATGCTGTCGTCCAAAAAGTGGCCTATTTAGATCACTAGACAATAGGTTTCTTCCACCACCTGTAAAAGTAAAACAAACAGTTGATGACTTGATTTTGGATGAAGGAGGGCAATTTCTTAATCTTCCAGTCAATTTAGCTCTACGCTTAAGTGCTTCACTCAAAGATTTGAGGCTATCAAGTCGAACATGCAAAACGTGTGGTCTTTATCATGCTTCCGTCAAGTCACTAAATCGTCACATCGAAAATATCCATAAAAAAGTAAACACGCACACTGACAGGAAAGTTAGACCTGTGAGAGTCGCTGCTTGTCGTGCTAATGAACTGATGTGCATTATTGAAAATTTAGAGCACCATGATGTTGAATGGCTCGATGAGAACGACGTAGACATTTAAAAATCCGATGAATGCGAGCAAACTCGCAACACTGAGCAGCAATCGAAAAAATCCAATGTCATCGAAAACTTAAAATTATGGATTCGGGTTTCATGGACTGAAGACTTAATTTGAATTTAATATATGTACCAAAAATTTAAAATAAGTTAGTTATGTTAGTAAGATATAATATTTTTGTCCTTTACTCTATGTTGAATACTGTATCAGTAAAATGTAATCTCTATCCTAAATCTATTTTCTTGTTTTTACAAATTATAATTATAACGTTATAATTATAATATTAAAAAAAACAATACATTAATTGACAAGTTGACAAATGTTTACGTAAGCATGGGGGGAGGGGTTAAGAGCTTTGCTTACTTTTGCTGACAAGGGGGATGGGGGGGTAAATAATTTTAATAAACCTGCTTACGTAATAGTTGAACGGCCCCACATAAAAAAAACATGTTTTTGAATGCTGCAGTCCTTGCTTTCGATTTTAACTACATGATAAAATTTTGACAGTAACACATAATTCTCACCTTAGGATTCTTACATTCAGTGATGAAGCAGAAATATTCATCACCCAATTTTTTAATCTCAAACAACCCGGCGCCAGTGCCCACATCACTTTCTTGCAGCTCTTCTGTCCTGAAATAGTAAGTGAGAAATAATGTAAATAGTGTTCCGTGATACATCCAGTAAAATGAAAAACTCATAATGTATAAAAGAAAATAGTTTCTTCCAAAAGCTAATAGATTGAAAAATTAGTTCAACTAGAACTATTAAATTATTTTATATAACATCCGAATTTCAAATCATACAAAACTTTTTCTAAAGAGGCGACATTATAATGCATCATTCAGTGAGTATAGAACAATAAACATTAATTATCTCAAGAAGATTACATCAAAACTTAAATCAAATCAAAATAAGAGTGAGATTTTGTGTAATAGTGTGCTTAATGAATGTTTTGATACTATTGGAGCAAGAATATTAATCCTGATAAATTACTGTTTAAAATATGTCGGATTTCCAACAAAACTGAAGTGTTCTATGTGAATTCTGAGTTGCACACCAATAAGCGGCCAATAAATGTTCTGCCAGATGTTGAAAAAGTCTTTGAAGAAATTATTTACGAACAGATCATCGAATTTATTGAGGGAAATAACATTTTAACCAAATTTCAAGCTGGATTCAGGAAGAAACAGCCAACTGGAACGGTAACACAAAAGGTTTTAGAAGACTGGAGGAGATGTATGGACAATAGGATACATGAAATTACAGTGTTTTTGGACTTCAAAAGGGCTTTTGAGTCTATTGACAGGAATAAATTACTTACAAAATTGCATCACTACAGATTCAAGTATCTGTATTCAAAATTCTACAAAACTACTTAAAAACCAAAATTGGATCTACATTATCCAGTTCAAAACATATTTCTGTTGGTATACCACAAGGTAGTAAATTAGGTCCACTACTATTTATTTTATACATTAACGACATTTGTAATATACTAAGTGACATATAAATCCGAACGCCCAGTTTAAATGGTTTTATTTTAATAAAAGTTGGTGAATGTATTTATCTTACTGTAAATAACAAGTGAAAAAAATTTCAGCCTTATCAGTTGGACATTCCGGTTTTTATACTGCTTTTTTTTAATTCACTAACGCTCTAAAAATGAATATTTCAGCCGCAGTAAAGAATCAACGTTGGCGGATTTTGGTTCTTGACATCCTTTACGATCGGTTACGATGCCTAGAGTACGGAGACCTGTACGATTTCGTCAACTTAGTGAGTTTGATAGGGGCCGTATAGTGGGACTTCGGGAAGCTGGACTTTCTTTTCGGGCAATTGCAGTTAGAGTGCAAAGAAGTGTAGACACTGTGGTTAGGTGTTGTCAGGCATGGCTTCGAGAAGGGCGTACGCAAAGAGCAAGGTGCACTGGACGCCGCCGTAGAACAACAGACCGTGAAGATCGCCGCCTAAGATTATTGGCCTTAAGGGACCGTTCTCCACTACCAGGTCCATTGCAAATGAATGGTTTGCAGAACACGGAAGACCTATTGGCATGCGAAGTGTTGGAGTGTTGGAGTTATGGTTTGGGGTGCTATAGCTTATGGTTCCAGGTCACCTTTAATCTTCATCAGAGGTAACATGAACGCGCAGCGTTATATCCACGAAGTTCTAGAACCCCATCTTTTACCCTATCTTGACACCCTGGCAGATCCCACTTTCCAACAAGATAATGCCCGACCACATGTTGCAAGGGTCACAATAGACTTCTTTCAACATAATGATGTCACATTGTTACCATGGCCACCAAGATCTCCCGACTTATCCCCAATTGAGCACGTGTGGGATATGATGGGTAGGAGATTGCTCAATTTGCAACGTCCTCCTCAGACTCTAGAAGCACTTCGAGAGGAGTTGGTGGTTGCCTGGAATGAGATACCACAGGAGGACATTGACCACCTGATCAGAAGCATGCCTAGGCGCGTTGGAGAATGCGTAGCACATCAGGGTGCATCCACACATTATTAAAGGTCAAAGGGCTTTAAAGCAGTGCAATCATTTTGAAATTTTTATCATTTACTTATTATGCTTCATTAAGTACTTATACAAAATTTTATTAAAATAAAACCATTTAAACTGGGTGTTCGGATTTATATGTCACTTAGTATATTTAAATATTTTAGATTATTGTAAAATTCAGATATTTGCAGATTAATATACATATCAGATGAAAATAAAGACACTTCGTTAAAAATGCTAAATTCTGACTTGGCAAAAATCATAAATTGGTTAAATGTAAACAAGTTAAGAATTTAATACTTCTAAAACAAAATTTATGCTAATAGGGAAATACCTAAATGAAAATACTATGACTGATTCAAAGAAATGATATATGGATACCTGTTCACTATAGTAGCACCACAGGCACGAGCAACCCTATTATTGTCACTTTTTCTCAAACGTCTGATCGCGGTAATGTTAGCCTTCATCAGGAAATGTTGAGCCAAATCAGACACTCCCTTTTCTGTGATGACAACATCTGGTTTTAGAGCAATGATATCATCACATTGACGTTTGACGTATTCTTCTTCTATTTCCAAAAGCCTAGTGAAATCCTGAAAAAAGAAACGGTTATATTAACTAAATCCATAATGCAGTAGATATGGCATAAATAAACACGTGTATTTATATTTTAAGAATCTTGAAAACTATTAAGAAGTATGTTTTATGCCATTGTGACACGTGACTGCACAATTTCCCTCTTCCGCATTCATGGAAAGAAAATAGTTTTGCTTGATCTAAAAACGTTTTGGCAATGAGTCAAATTAGAGATTATTCGAGATTAATTTTCGTATTTTTCAAAATTTTAATACAATGAAGGATACAGATTGGTGATTATATCTAAGATATGTACACTTACTGCATCGCCAACGATTTCGACGTTGGTCTGGGATTCTCCTTTTTTGTATTCCAGCCCACAATCTAGCAGCACAATTCTGGGGTTCTAGAATAAAAATCAAAAAATTATATCATCATACAAATTATATTATTATTCTCACCTTTATATACCTCCTCATCTTCGGATGAGTGACATCTTTGTTGATCATCACACCTTTCAAGATTTGCGACTCCTCTATAGATCCTCCAGGGATCTTCTCAACCTTGGCGTATCTCTTGATGTCAACTTCTACTCTACCATTTTCCTCAAGAAGAACGGTATTCACGGCATCTAAGGCAATGTTAACTGCCAGGTCTGACCATCTGCTTAAGAATTTTGTACCGACACAACCTTTCACCTGCAAAAGAAAATTTTTCATTTGTTTTTTTTTTTTAGTCAATTTGAAAGATTTGATTGATGTTCCAGTTTAGTAACATTTCTTACTAGACCAGGGCCGCGGCTCCGCTCGCGTGGAAGAAGTGTAAAGAATCGTTCATTTTCCATCAGTGTGAAGGATTGCTGCTAATGATGATATACAGTAGCAGACAAAAGTTGGGAAACATTCTTAGTAATTTTTTAAAAGTGCGCTAATTTTTTATTCTTTATTATTGAGGACTATTTTTTTTCTCATTTAGTTTGCTCAGAGTCTTGAGGATACAAATGGCAATTTGTGTCTGCTGTGGTACTACAGAGTAGCATTAAAATACCTTCATATGATTTTATGACCAAAAATAAGACGACGAAACTATGGAAACATATTTTTTATTACAAAATTGATTACAAGAACTGTACAAGAAGGTTTAAAAAACACTGTTTAGCTAATATTTGGTAGTATAGCCTTTAACATTCAACACTGCCTGATCTACTGCTCATAGAAGACACCAATTTTTTACAGACGTCTGTTGGAATATTTCGCCAAATATTTTTAGTATAATCAAATCGTTCCTATTTTTGAAAGTTTTTCTTGTCAGTTGTCCTTTAACATGCTCCCAGAGATGTTCTATAGGGTTTAGGTTCGGGGATTGCGAAGGCCATGTAAGAACATCAGCATTTTTTAGGCTTAACCAGTCTTTACGAATTATGAGATATGCTTATGCTCATTATCTTGCTGGAATGTCCATTGTAAAGGCATTTCTTCTTCAACAGAAGGGAGCAGGTGTTCAGTAAGAATATCTTTGTAAAGTTTTTGATCCATTTTCCCAACAATTTCAACAATTGGACCAGTTCCAGAACTAGAAAAGCAGCCCCAAACCATGATATTGCCTCCACCGTGGCAACAGATACTTTTTATCGAATCTTTTTCGTATTGGACGTCTCACATATGTTGTACCGTCAGATTCAAACAAGTTAAATTTGCTTTCATTGCTCCATCAAACTGTATTCTATTGTTGTTCTGTCCAAGTTAGATGAGTTTTAGCAAATTCAAGCCCAACAATAGGATTTTTTTTCAGATAATTTGAATATTGTTAAGATAAACCTTGAATTAGTACAGGAACCAAAGGTAGACTTTAATATTTATATTATCTGTTCCTTCACAATTTTAATTAGGATATACAGTGTGAGTCTTCATAAAGTGCACATATCAAAATCAGGGAAACTACACTCTATTTCATCGACGGATAAATCATAAAAAAAAAGTAAAAACAATAATTGATTTTTTATGAATATTTTAAAATTTTTAGAGTCAGCTGCTAACCCTATTTAAATAAATCGTTACCACTTTTAAACTGAATGTCCTATCATATTGGAATACATTTTGTAGTGATTGCAAATAATAGGCCGTACCAGTAAAGTGAAAATTTCCACGAAATTAAATGCTATAAATTTAAAATAAAGAGGAATATGCTGAAACTCACTATTTTTTCAATGATTTTTAAAACAATTGCTAAATTTCAATAAAAATTGTCCTATTTACCCTACCTTTTTTAAATGTTAAGTTATTCTACATGTTAATAGCTTCCTAATGGTGAAAAATTGCAAGTTTATTACTTAGATATAAGTTTTTAAATCAGCGTTTCAAAAAGCAGTGAACTCAGTTCAACGCCAGAGTAGGAATAAAACAACAGTATTAACCTACATGAATCATTCATTATCTTTAACAAATAAAATCAAATAGACTTGTCTATAGGATAATCATTTTGGCTTAATGCATCAAATGTTCAAAATGGCCACCCCGTTGCTGCAAACACATTGTAGCGCGAAGTGAAATTTGATGAGTTGCCCTACGAATCATCTCGGGATCATTTTTGATTTCGTTTGCAACACGCAAAACTCTTTCTTCAAGTTCCGCTTCGCTGTTTATGGAACTGCTGTACACCCTTTGTTTCATTGTCCCCCATAAAAAATAGTGGAGAGGTGCGAGATCTGAGAACAGGTCCTTGTCGACCGATCCAGTGGCCTGGATAATTTTCATTAAGAAAAGACCTGACAATCAGCGAGTAATGGGCAGGACATCCATCCATTTGAAGCATCATTCTTCGACGGGTTTGCAGCGGCACTTCTTCCAACAGCAAGGGCAGTTCAGTCCGCAAAAGCTCCAGAAATCTCTCTCCGTTTAATGTCCTCGGGAGTATTATTGGACCAATCAAAAAGTTGTCAATCAGTGCGGCCCACACATTTACAGAAAATTTCACTTGAAATGTTGAAGCCCTTTTCAGCCTAGGGTTTTCATCTTTTGAGCACCACTTATGTAAATTACGACAGTTCACGATGCCGTCTCTCGTGAATTGAGATTCATCTGTCCACAGAATTGTTTTCGGGAATTCAGGATTGTCTCTTGTTTTTATTAAAATCCATGTAGACATAACGCACCTTGGACGCCAATCCACATCTTCATGCAAGTGCTACACCCTTTGATAATGGTATGGATGCAACCCTGCTTTCCTCAAGATGCGCCAAACCGATTTCTGGGATACGCCATGACGTAACGCCAAACGTCTCGTACTAGTAGTTGGGTCAGCAAACAAATCATCCAAAATGGCTTCTTCGATAGCAACATGAATAATAACACCTGGTTCGCGGCGATCTCGAGGCAAACCAAGTCCAGTGTTAGCCAGTCTTCTATGTACTTCTTGGAAGTTACGGGCTGATGGAACAGGGCGTCGATTTGGAAATGCAGCTAGATAAGCTGTGCAAGCAGCTCTAGCACTCCCTCGGTACATTCCATAATAATAATGGATATCGGCAATGTGTGCCGGAGGGAAATCACTTATACATGGCATCGCGACCAAAAAGCGAAAGCGTGATATGTAGCAAACGAAACTGATAAAGTTGGCAGGAGAAACACAAATAGCTGCCTAACTGCCCAACATTCAATTGTTTTTCAACTGGGCCCGCCTCCCCACTCGTACTTCAGCCCGCGCGACTCTACATTGAATCACCAAAAAAAGGTATCTACATGATAAACAATGGTGCCTAGCAAGACGATGCGCATGGGCTTTTTATAAACACTCATAGAAACTGTTACATTTGAGTAATAAACGTGCAATTTTTACTTTTATAAAGCTGATAACATGTAGGATAACTTACAAATAAAAAAAGGTAGGGTACAAGCGACGATATTTATAGAAAATTTGAAATTATTGTAAAAATGATGAAAAAAAAACAGATTTTCATCAAAATTTTCTTTATTCTAAATGGATGTCATTACTTTTCCTGGAATTCTTCTCTTTTCAGGCACGTCCTTTTACCAGCAATCACTACAAAATGTATTCCAATATGATAGGACATTTAGTTTAAAAGTTGTAACGAGTTATTTCAATATGGTTAGAAGCTGCTACTAAAAATTTTAAAATATTCATATATTCATAAAAAATCAAATTCATGTTTTTTTGATGATTTATCCGTCGATGAAATAGAGTGTAGTTTCCCTGATTTTGATATGTGCACTTTATGAAGACTCACACTGTATAGGTTCATAATACATACATAAAACTTTTGTCCGCCACTGTATATATTTCAAGCCAGGTAGGAATAGAACAAAAGAAGCAGTCTTAGCGAATGTTTCATGCAAACATTTCTGAATATGGTCCCGACTTTTAGCCATTTCACACCCAATTCATTATTGCCAACACTACAGACTTTAATACAAATACGTCCCTTGTTGACCAGCTGGTCACCTCAGTAAACAACAAAACATAATGGAGACTCATTAAAAAGAACCACAATCTCAACAGCAAAGTATGATTACATTATAAGGACATAACATCATGATAGAACTTTGGCGTAAAATTTTAAATATGAACATTGATGGCTTTTGCTACCTTCTGATTGACTGATAAAAGGAAGACACTCAGAATATACACTTCCATCAATATTAATATTTTGAAGAATACCAGTTTTTATTTTTTTTTTCTCGGAAACAAAGTATGATATCAAACAAAAAATACTATTAAAGTTGCAAAAAAGTCAGTTACATACATTTTTTTGCCAATAATATTTGCCGAGGTGCCTCCCTGGAACACCACTGAACCTAATAATTTTAATCTATTTAAGGCTAAATTTCAAAAGAATCAAGTAAATATTTTAAAGTTTTCATATTTTTCAACTAGGAATCACCCTCTAAAATATTTATTCTCTAAATACCCAAAAAAGATATTTAACCCTATTTTGCTTTTGACATAAATTCATTTTGAAATCATACATCTGTTAAATTTCATTCACATAAAAAAAAATTCGAGATATGTAGTTCTAATTCATTGCAGGTTACCATCTACCATCTATTTCATTCACATTGATCATAAACTTCGGACAATATAAGATAAGAAAAGAAGCAGAACAGATACATACAACTTGTGAAAGAGCTTGTTTGTCATTCCTATCCACAGGAACACTCAAGGGGCCCTCCAAAAGCTGCACCATATCCTCAAGTGCTTGTCTGTATTGTCTGATGATGATTGTTGGGTGCATCTGTTGCTCCAGAAATTGTTCAGCAGCTACCATCATTTCTCCAGCCAGTACAATTACAGAAGTAGTTCCATCACCCACCTGTTCAAGAATTAACAAAATGTGAGTAGTATCTAGATTTAGCTAGAATTTAGCATTTTGTGTAATAACTTGCTAGATAATAATAATGATGATATTTATTCACACCAACTATAAACTGTGAGTAAATCAATATACCACAAAATATACTATTAACAATAAATGGTATATTGGATTAATAAGGACTACAGAAACTAATACAATATAAATATACAGTGGACCTCCGGTAATCCGACAAACATTATGCAGGGCAGTGTCGGACTATTGAATTTGTCGGATTATAGAGCACTGCCTAAGACCCCCTATAGTCCGGAATTTTTTATAAAAGAGTACCTTGTAATCCGACAAATTACATATCCAATGGTAAGATTATATATGTTATGTATATGTATGTACTTTGAAGTACAAATCATACATAGTTTATATATGTCGAATTTAGTAAATTAAATAACAATAGAGAGCTTACGTTTTATTATAAAATTAAGCATAAATGCACTTACATATGTACCAAAATAATCAAGAATTATTAATCAAAATCATTAATGAATTTATCAAATTATGAAGCTTGGAAATATTCATCAATTTTTTTTTTGTTTAAGGTTGTTAAAACGCGAGATCAGAGCTTTGTCCCTCAGTCTTCTCAAAAGTAAAAGTTCGTTGTAGGATGTACCATTCTCTTCAGCCCATTGTAAACCTAGCTCAAAGGCGTTAACTGCGTCTTGTGCTGTGACTTGTGAAGCAGTTGCAATCATGTCGTCGTTATTTTCCTGATTGTTTGTTGTATAATTAGAAACCTCTTTTATAATCTCTTTGTCAGACATTTCATGAAAAACATTTTCCTCTTTATCCATTCCACGGCACCAGCTTTAAAAATCTTCCGCACTTATCTGTGTTTCAGTAGCGACTTGTTCTAAAACTTCCAAAGTTGCACTGATTTGTGGAATGTTGCTAGGAGTGGTGACTATATCTGGCCATAACTTTTTCCAAGACGATTTAATAGTTGATGACGGTAACGCATTACACGACTGACAAAGAGCAAAAACCAAGTCTTTCATATTAAATTCTTTTAAAGTTTTTTCTATTGGTTGGTCTTTTGATACGGCTCTCAGAAGTAGGTTTTTCCTATAGTCTTGCTTGACAAACTGCATGATATTCTGGTCCATTGGTTCAATCAGTGCAGTGCAATTTGGCGAAAGAAACATCGCAGTGATGCATTTATCCTCAGTTGTTAGTTCTTCTTCAGACGGATGACCGGGAGCGTTATCAAGAAGCAACAACGCTTTTTGAGGAAAATTATGATCTTTTAACCATTTTCTAACTTCAGGTATGAAGCATTCATCAAACCACTTTTTGAAAAGATCTTTTGTCATCCATGCACTTTTTTGTCCATAATAGTGTACAGGTAAATCAATATTTTTGAATGCACGTGGTTTATTAGATTTCCCAATGACCATGACGACTTTTAAAACGTTCTAGCCATCCTTTGCTGGCCACAAAATCATCTTTTTTTGTTATTTCCTTATAAAAAAACTTAGCTTTCATGGCCAACATGGGTCCTGAAATTGGTGCATGCCTATTTCTTTCCTGAAAGTTTCATTGCGATTTAAGCAGTCTAAAATATCACATTTTTCTTTAATTGTCAATGTTTTGTGCTTTCGCTTCTGAGTTTGTGATGACATTACTAGGTACTATACTTAATACACAATAAATAAATAGTAAACAATGAACGCACGCTAGGCCGTACCGCTATCACAAGTAGTCAAATTCAAACTAAGTAAAACAATGCTTACGCGTCCAGCACGATACGGTGGCGCGTACAAGTTGTAACCTGCGTGATCTACATTAGCGAAGATTGTCAAATACGTATGTATGTAATATTCAAAGACATGTCGGATTACAGGGGGCGCCGGATTAGACGGGGGTCCACTGTAATACAATAATTTTGTTTTGTAGATCAGTAATCTGGAAAAGAGATCTTTTTGTCATAATAATAAATATATGCCCATATTCAATAGCCAGTTATGTAGTTCCTTTTTGATAATTATCTTGTTTTTTCTTATAAATAGATATACACCTTAGGAAAAACCATTGTTATACATGGGAAATCATTTCTTGGCAACAGCGCATCGGCTCGTCTACTTTCATGACTATTCGTACATATTTACCCTACCGTTAAACGCAGACCTGTATCACGAATGAGAATAATAGGCAGATACGCTGTGTTGCCAATTTGAGTAGAGCTTCCCGAATTGTGGGGAATTTAGAGTTAAGTGTTGATTCATTCAAGCTTTTAATCAGCATGGCCTAGACGTTAGAACTTCATAAAGCTAACATTGAAGCTGAATGCTGCTGGAGTATAGTGTTTCGAATATTCAAAGCGGAGCGGGACACTATACTCGTTCAATGGGTCATCAAGCCACAGTCTTTTCAACAAAGAAATTATTTTACGAAAATGCATTATATTTTTACGATTTTGTCATCACCAAATCTCTGTTTCTCAAAATGTACGTCTATTGTAGAATTTTCAGCAAACTAAGCAAGAAACGTGATCTAGTATTTACTCAACATTACGGATTTCTCGAAATACATTAAAAAATGTGACCTAGATACCTAACTGCCCCAAGCTCTTTAAATATAACACCTTAAACCAGTGTTACAGGTGCTCAGTCATGTTGATTGTCATGTTGTACTGCGCAAGTCAGCAAACAATCTGGCGTAATAAACGTTAGGAATCATCAGGTATTGCCAGATTCCCGAATAGCGGGCACCATAGTAACCGTTATAGTTGTCCTTCAAAGTTGTCAAATCGGCCCTATGGCGCAAATTCGCCACACCAGGTAACTGTGCTATAAACAAACCCTGTTTATCACTACTATTTGATAGTCATATGGTAGTTGTAGCCATATCTAGCGGTCCATGATTTCTCTCAATACTGTTGTATCTCTACTGGCAACAAGAATAGGGATTACAAAATCATTTATACAACAATATACAAACATGAAAAATATGATTTGAACCATGAAACATTAATACAATTTTAATCGTTTAAACTTTTTTCATTTTTGGAATACTCTTATGTGGAATCCGCAGCTATGTTTCCCGAAATTTGGGTAGACTTAGATTTCTTAGAAATATGACATATTGGTATCGGCAACTCTGCGAATGGGAGAAACAAATCGCATTTGTTGAGCGCATCCGTCTAAGCGGTAGGCGCCAGCGCCCGTTCTGCCATCTCTCTCTTTTATCACTCTTCTACTTTACCCCGTTGTCCGTCACACTCCGACGCTGCCACATAGGATCCTACAATCGAGTGTCTTTCATGCACCTACATACTTTTGTATATTTCCATCTCTCTTCCTCATCATAATGTATAATAATGTTTTTTCCCAAGGTGTATGTTGGTATGTTATGGTATAATTTTGGACTTAGAAGATATGCATTATGATGATGATATAAAGTTTTCTTTTGTTACTAAACTAAACTGTATAATATTCTGTGAAAGTACCTACAAGATACAAGTTAAAGTTATTTGATAATTTACAAGTTTTGAGAATAACTTCTGAAGGTTATACATATATGTATAAAGTGCTACAGTACACAGTACCCATGATCTATATCTTTATGATAACAGAAGTTATTTTAAAAATATGTTCGTCATCCCCTTTCTATGTATCTTTCAGAGTCCTCCACAAAATGTTACACAGTTTAGTAAAAAATAGAAACAGAGGAATGTAACGGTTGTGAACCTAGCATTAAAAATTACTGTACTAATTAATCATATTCCCAGAATAGTAAAGCATGTCATAACAAGAACAACCATGGTATTGTAGCTGGAAATCTTATGCCCCTCTGCAACATGTGGCATTAGCTCCAAAAACTCCAACTTTTTTAAGATTATCCTCCCTTTTGACAGAAGGTCCCATTTCAGGTTATGATTAAATCCTGACTAATTCTAATCTATTTAATTAAATATTACAAATTCAGTTTCGACATACCTCCTCATCCTGAGTTCTAGCAATTTCAATCATACTTTTGGCTGCAGGGTGTTGTACTGTGATTTCCCTGAGAATTGCATTACCATCGTTAGTCATTACGATACCTCCCATTGGGTCCATAAGCATCTTCAGCATAGCTTGGGGGCCCAAACATGTCCGAATTACGTCTGCGATTTGCTGTGAAGGGATGAGGAGCGTTTAGTGAACGTAATTTTTAGAAAAAATGCACGTGTTTCCATACCTTTCCGGCATTGATGTTGTCCAGCTGAACCTTCCGACCGGATTCTCTCTTGGTGTTTTGACCTGAAATGTGGAATGATTAGTTATTTTCGTGTACAAAGAAGCAAATTTGAGATAATATTACTTAAAACTAAAATCGGAGCACGTCCACCGCCAAACATTTTGATTATTTTCTGTATAATCAAACGGATAATATATCAGAAATCAAAGTCGGCTAACAAATGTTGACAGCGATGACAATTGACAAGACGATATGTCATTCATGTTAAAATCAAAAATAATCTAACCTCAATACTAGTGGTGTTGATTCTCATTACCTTGGAGTATTCGTTACTTATCGTTAATCTTCTAGGAAGTGATCATTTATTGTATTCATTACTTTGATTACTAGTATTACGATTTGGCAACGTCGCAAATGTCGAATTAAAACAACTTCAATGGAACCGAATCTAGTAAGACAATAGACAACCGTAAAATTTGCAAAATTTTTCAAACATAGCTTATTCAAATCTGCCTATGTCAAAATTGAATAGGGAAGTGTGGTTAAACTGGATTCCAGTAGATATCGTCAGCGCTGTTGACCTACAGACAACTGCGCGTGAAGTGATTACACACAGTATAATCTGAATATGAAATATGTAAATAAAATAGTCATGTTTATTTTTTCAACAGAGCGGAACCAACATTACAGATAGTATAATCAAATTCAAGCGGATAACCAAATGGAAATGGTATTTACCATTTTAGGTTGGTATTTACCAATCCGTTCAAGCGAGTGTAGTTATCAGTTTGGTTATAAGATCCGTGACGTCACGAATCAGCTGTTATATGTCATAGTTATCACCGCAAAATTGTGGTATTTACCCAACTCAAGAGTAGTTTTATATTTCTGGTTATTATTTGAAATGTGACAAGTTAGAATTTTGCCGGGTATTGGATATTGTTATTGAACTTCAGCTTCATTTTTGAGAAAAATGATACAGGCTGACTTCAGTTTTACCATAAAGTGGAGCACCTTATTAGTTATACTCATTACGGTTATTGGGGACACTTTAAATGTAGTTCCTATGCTTAACAAAGTATCCTGTGTAGCCATATACCACAAGAATATTAAAATACGGCCATATAAACTCACTAGATGATATCCACCTGTATATGGTTTTGCTAATTTCTTTTGTCATCATTTCTGCTGAATCAATAAATGTTTTCTTTGACATGCGGAAAAATTTAGAGAATTGAAAGTTATCATAGCTACAAAGCCATGGTTCCATCATTAAAAAAAAAATCTGAAAAAACATTTCTCCCATGAATATTATGAAAGGTTTCTTATTTAAACTTTCCATATACAGTTGTAGACGAAAAAGCACCGATTATTAAGTGATAATAAAAATAATCAGAGATTATATACGCGCTTTTCTAAAATAAACAACTTGCAACAGAACCGCGGTTAAAACCAACGCGTTCAAGCGATTCGTGTAACTGACGTCATCAACCCTTGTGTCATCTTGAACCATATTATAACCGCTATAACACAGAAATTTTGGTTATTCGCTTGGATTTGATTTATGTTTTGTAAATGCTAGAGCTAGTGACAGTGGCGACCGCAACCAACATTGCAGAACGCAACAAACATTACAGATAGTATGTTTTGTAAATGCTGGAGCTAGTGACAGTGGCGGACCGCAACCAACATTACAGTACTGTGCGTATTAGTGACTGGCAGAAATTAGCTTACTTTTGGAAAATAATATAAAAAATAGGCTACATGGAAAGGAATAACAAATTTCAAAATAGATACTTGAAAGTTTTACTACCCACTCAAACCATATTTTAACTTTATTACAATTTTATAATTTAAGTTGAATTACACAACATTCTAAAACAGCTATAAGATACATGAACATTTAAATCAAATTTGTTCATAGTATTTATTGTACAAAATTCTCAGAATAAAGACTTACGTATAAACAATAGTGGCAAGATATATTTTCTTTGAAAAAAAGTTCTAGTCACTAGAACTCTCCGAGATGCTATCACTATCTTCCTAATTCATATTTATAATAATTGGTAAAATGTCAGCTTGGTCTAGATATTTTTCTCTTTCCCACAATCTCTGAATTTCATTTTCAGTATGTGATATAGATTTTGACCAAATTTCGGCTGAAACAGTTTGTAAAGCTTCTCGCCATAAATTTATAGTGCTCTACAGTTCTGCCATCTCGACATTTGTTGTAGTAGGACTTTATTAAACCCAAAACTTTTCAATATAGAGTTAAAAATGCAATGATAGGGCGGTAATCGTAATACTTTACGTCCATACTGTTCAGCTAATGCATCAACAACATATCTTATACGCAGTTTGTAATTCTGTACCTTCTAAAGTAGTTGGGCTTTGAACATGTCAGGACTATAATCAATTTCATTAACGCTCAGAATAAATGTCGATCTTCTAGTTTACTTGCCAATGTGAAAAGTGTTACATGTTCTTCTTGAATTAAAACACAATATTTATAGCAATAAATTTTGTATTATATGTAGTGAAAATTAAAAAACTATATACATGTCATATATCACATCACGAATTGTTGCTTACTTGATGTCAATGGATAAGAAAAACAGAATAATCATTTCGTGCTCTGATTGATACTCGTTACTTCGAGTATCTATGTGTAACGAGTACTCGAGTAACGAATAGTTACTTTTTCAGCACCTCTACTCAATGCAACTGAAAATTCCCGCCCGGCTAGTGAAGTTTTTGTGAAATTTTCTAAATTTCTTCTTTCTCAATTGCCTGATCTTATATAAAGTGGAGTAGGTAAGTACATTGTTATTTATTTGATTGCTGTGCGTCCATCGTCAAAGTAAACACACACATAGGGGTACCGCGTACTGTGTAATCCATTTATTTCAAAAAGACACCAAGGTTGTGTCTTTTCAACAACACAAATTAATCTTGACATAAATGCTTCACTTCATCGGATGACCTTTTGGAAATGATATATTTTCATTATAACTTTGTAATGTGTTAAACAAAAGATATAGAAGATGGGTTCTTGTCATCTGACTATTATGTTTCTGAATGGCCAAGAAGATATAATATATTGTTTGGGGTGGACAGAGTTGGATTGATGATCCTAGTGCATAATATGGCAATGCCAATGCTTAAAGCCAGTACTCACTGTACTCACTCTGACAAACTGGAATAGAAAATACATCTTCAGAAAACTAATTCCAATTTGGCAAACTGGGATATAGTCCTGTCCATATTTTTCATAACCTGGAACACTGTTCTGGTTTATTTTGAGCACTGCTCCAATATTATAAACCTGAATTTAATATACCTCACAATGTAGAAATTAGTTATACCCTTATACCTGATATTTTATACAATGGGGTCTATATAGAAGAATTCTTCAATAATAAATTGAAAGGAATAGCTTGTATCAATACCGATAGGAATTGAATCATATTACAGCTGCTGATATGACCATACATTTCTGTCTTATGGTTAAGAATAAAGGATTCTCTTCACATCTGACAGAAGCCTAATCTTTAAAACCTAAATACCTCACTATTCTTTATTCGAAAGCAACTTCTACAAAAATCCATTGTTCTATGTTGAGAAAATATATTTTTTTAAATTCACGTATAAGCATGTGCATTCATACAGCCCAATATTTAGACCACATCTTGTTTAAATTTTATTAAAATTCAGCCTATTTTCACTATTTTGGTGCAATTCAAGTATGAAATAAATACAAATTCCAACAGTATTATTTTATTAAAAATCAGTTCAAACTACAGTCTCATTAACTTCATCAACAATTCCAAAAAGTATCCATACAGATAGTATGCCACCTGAAAAGGAATGCAAGTATACTGCGAGGGCAAATTCATTATCGCCATCCTGAAGATGCATGTCCATTGATTTGATCCTTTTGACAATGTCCAATATACTTGTGAATGGTATATTGATAGCATAGCCATACACCTGAAACAACAAGTAAAAATAATCGTATATTATCGTAGATACAATGATTTCCAGCTATAATGGCTGCATCCATACACACCTGGAAAGTTTTGTTTCATCACTATCACCTTTTTTATGTCATTTTTATTGTATCCCAGCAAACATGGTAATGTCATAATGTCGGCATTCCTATGACACCACAAAAATGGCATAGAAATGACGTCATTATGAGGGTCTAATGTCACACCCAATTGACGTCATTATATGACGACGGTTCGGAATATGTTTGTAGCAATTTATCAAAATCGCTTTGCTTTTGTCCAAAAGGCCAAAACACTTCTTGTTTTCTGTGTCTATGTGAAAGTACTATCGTCCCTACTAAATTGTACCACAATGAACCTTAAAGACGAAAAATCCATCGTGATGTCGATCAAACCCATAGATTTATAAAACAAAATGTCCGAACCATTGCTAAACGGCGAACATGCATGGAGCTTGGACATCGCCAGACACAATCGTGCTTCTTTGCTGATGATTGGCTGAATGATATACCGTTCCAAAATTTTGATTTTTACACCGCTTGATTACAAATTTTCTAGTAAAACTTGTTTAATGTTGTACAGAGTAGTTTCTAATAAATTTGTTATTTACGGGAATAAAACATGATGTAAACGGCAATTTTAAATATCTGAACATGGCATATTTATTATCAGAAAAGTCATATTAAGATATTTTAGGTCAAAGAACTCTTGATACTTTTTTATAAATAACAGTAAAGTAGATATTAGTATTTGGATATCTACAGTTTACCTTACTGTTCATTGAAAGTCTATATTTTCTTTGTAGGTAATTGTTGTCTTAGTACTGACTGTCTTAAAAAAGACGTCAAAATGACAGCCTTTTAAAGTACGTCTTATTGTCGTCATAAAAATGGCCTCATTAAAGACGTCATTTTTTAGACAATGACGTTTAAGACCAAAAGTGAACCGAATAATGACGTCATTTTGGCGTTATCACGTTCACTGGGATTGTATTAAACTCAACTGGTCGTTTAAAATTCCCAATCTTACCTTATATGCGGATATTTTCCTATGTAAATCTGAAATAGTTTCGTGAAAATTTTTATTATACATGCAATTCATCTCTAAGGATTTGAGAGTATGCTTAAAAATGTCCGAAATGTGTTTATTCCAAACTGTTCTGTTGAGTTGTCTTAGTTTGGTGATTTGTCGCTTGATTTTTCTCTCCAGTTGCATTTCCAGTTGTTTGGTGTCATTTTTCACTTTGTATGCCACGTGACATGATAATTTAGCTGGTGCCACGTGATCTTTGCTGAACAGTTGTTGCCAATCAGATTTTCGGTTTAGGTTGAAGTTGGTTACAGCAATGTCGTCAGTTTTTTGAATATTCGCCCATATCTAGAAAGTTGAATTTTGAAGTTTCAGTTTTCAGCTACCATCGTAGCATTTTTTAAAGTAAAAAATGCAAAATAAGATCTACTAATTAGGGCCAACCGGATACAACGGCGTTTCATGTTTATTGGCAATCGTCAACACAGACTAAATCTATAAGAAGGAAGTATATAGCTGCAGTTCGCTTTTGCAGTGCAGATGGCTCTTGTATCTCAAGATGTAATATGTACGAGGTCTGTAAATTAAGTGATGAGTCGAAAAATGAAAATAAGAAGTTTAAGCATTCCATTGGTAACACAAAATTAATAACCAATGCAGAAAATAGATCGAGGAATGAGCTTTATTTATTAAATAGCATAGATGAAACCACAAACATACTAATAAGCAAAATTAAAAAAATAATAGAATATAGTACAAATAAAGTTAAACTAAATCATAAAATCATCGAAATAAGAGAGCGTAGATAATTTTATTTCGTCGATCTCGGGAGTCGGCCATAATAAGCGTTTATGTCCCTTGTCATATACATTACATACGTAAATAACAATTAATAGAACCAGTCGTACGAGGATTTACAGAATACTTTGAATTTAAAAAGAATATACAGCAGACGCTCGATAATGTAAACTAATTTAATCCAAGGGTGGTTCACAGTATCGAAATGTTTACATTAGCGAACGTGATTTATATAATATTTGATTTATTAAAAGAAACGTTTAATACATACTATTTATAACAAAATAAACAAATATTCTAACAGCGATAAGTATTTTTTTAATTAGAAGAAAAATAATTAACAATTTTTGTCTGCGTAAATTTGCGCTTAGCATTGTCTTCCAATGCCTGCGCCCGTAATTTACAAAGACTAAAATATCCGTGTATGAAACTTCTTTTCTTTCAGCCCAATCTAAAGCTTGGTTAAAAACTTGTATAGCTTGCGCGTCAGTCACTACACTTCTGACTTCAATGGGATCGTTCTCATTATCCTCACTGTCCATATCCTCCTCCTTATCAGCAGGAGTACAAACAATGTTGGGATTCACTGTTTTCAATAAATCAACAACATCCAATGACACACTAATAACATTATCATTATTGGATCGCAAACGTTCTCTAATTACGCTTAAGGGGACATCGTCTTCTTGATCATCTTCATTATTGGTACAAAAGAGATTGTTCCAACATTTTTGAATAGTTTGCTGGTTAAGTTCATTCCAGGCCATATGTAAATCTAAAACAGCTTCTCGTAATGTTACTTTTTTTAAAGCCTCAGATAAGTTTTCAGGATTCTTTGATTCTGGTCCATCGATTAAATTAACGGTGTTACGTTGGGCGGCATGTACATGACGACAATTGACCCATCCCTGCTCCTCAGTTGTTGCTCGGGAGGATGACTTGGTGCATTATCCAATAGTAAAAACTTTTAGCTTTTATTGGAAGCCTCTGTTGTTTTAGGAAACCTTTTACCTACA
This sequence comes from Acanthoscelides obtectus, assembly GCA_963669975.1. Lineage (NCBI taxonomy): Eukaryota > Metazoa > Arthropoda > Insecta > Coleoptera > Chrysomelidae > Acanthoscelides > Acanthoscelides obtectus. Next base: position 101,081,701 of record CAVLJG010000006.1, on the reverse strand, counting down.
AATTGAAAACACATCTTCAAATTATGAATAGTGCATTTGTGATAATTGATTGTCATACCTGAGGGACAAAGCACCTGTGGAACCATTTCAGGAATATACTGCTAGTCATCCAAGCGGTTTTTGAACAGTCATAATCAACAGGGATATTAACATTTTTAAATGAGCGCGATTTTTTTGCTTTCCCAACTACCAGTGGCTTTATTTTGTGTGAACCATTAGCATTAGTGCATGCTAGAAACGTTATTCGTTGTTTCTCCGGCTTTCTTCCCGGGGCAGATTTTTCAAATGATGCAGCATAGGTTTTCTCTGGTAACATTTTCCAATAAAGGCCACTTTCATCTGCGTTGTAAATTTGTTCCATTCTTAAATCTAGCTCGGTAATTGTTTTCATCAATTTTTCTTTGAATGGTTCCACTAATTGTGGTTGTGCTGATAATTTTTCACCAGATATAGACAGCAGTCGAATTCCATATCTTGTTTTGAATCCTTGTAGCCAGCCATCAATAGCTACGAAATTTTCAGTTTCTTTCAGTTTTTCATTTAACAGTCTCGCTCTCTGTTTAAGTACTTCGCCACTAACTGAGACATGATTTTCCCGTTGTTTTAAAAACCACTTATACAGGGAATTTTCCATTTTAGGTGCCTTCGCATTTTTTAAAGTTTTTCTTTTTCCCGGACCTCGAAATGTATTGCACGTTCTTTGTAAAATTTGAGTTTTCATACGCTTAATTTTACAGATTGTTGTTTTCGATACTCCATATTTTTTTGCTAACTGTGTCACTCCCGCACCTAGTGCAACTTCGTCTATGATTTTCACTTTCTCACTCAACTTTAAACACTTTCTTTTATAGGATGTGGATACCATAGTCGTAAAATATATTAACGCGTGCAATGTATTCACTTAAGTTCAAAAATGAAATACATACGTATAAACGTATCCTAAACGATCATACGACTGACCGAGTTTGTCGTATTTTATCGCAGAGGTGAATCCTCTACACTCTACATCATAAATCGGGGACTCCCCGACGCCCGACATAAATCATCGAGGCTTCAGCATTTTACCGTCGCGCTGTTTCCGTGCGCCGAGAGTTGTTTACGTTATCGAGCGTTCCGTTTGATCCTATAGAACGAAGTTTGTGTTTACATTAGCGCAAGTTTTCATTATCCCGTGTTTACGTTATCGAGCGTCTGCTGTATTATTTTATTCTTACGTTTTCACCATTAACCAGACAATACACTTTCTGTACAGGGCAGTACGGGTCGTCGACGTAATATTTTTCAGCGTTAACCACATCCAGCACGTAATATCTTGGAATATCAGTTTGTCCACTGTATTCTTTAACCAAAACGTACGCCGTTTTACCATGTGGTATGCCGTAGGCCAGCAAAAGCCAAGCTTCCATTTTTAGAGCTAGCAGATAGCATGTCAGTGCTATAGCGTGGTCTATGGTAGAGCCGATCAGTAGTTGTAAAAGTTGCTGGAAGGCAAAGGATATAGTCAACACCGAGCTTACAAAGATTTTGAAAACAATTAACGTTACCATTAAAAAATGAATATCGATTGTTACATGTTTGTATCAAAATGAAATAAAAAAATCCGTAGTCCATAGAATGCTATGCTATGATCACATGGTCATCATCACTTGGTATTAAAACGTTTGTAGCGTGATTTGACGATTGCGTAAAGATACATAACATAACATAACATGTCCGGTAAATAGTACGACAAAAAAATAGAGACGATAGGCGAAGGGCAGATCTACAACATACCAAAAAAATTACGCTAGTAAAAGTTTCACAGTTTTTGAGATATTAATTTTTTTGTCTCTCTTTTTAATCTTTTGATGATGTGTCTAGAAATAACAGGATATCTGTTTTTTTTTTGCAAAATATTTTCAGATACGTATAGTTTTTCTGCCATATGAAATATAATTTTCAATAAATACAAGTAGGTAAACTTGACAACAAAAGATAGGTCAACCAACCAGGTCAAGGAATTTTTTCAAAAAAGAAAAAAAATTATATCTCAAAAACAGTGCAACTTTTACTAGGGTCATTTTTTGGTATGTCTCTACCTACCTTTCGCCTATATTCACAATTTTTTGTCGTTCTATTTTCTGGACGCCCTGTATACGTAAAATTCCTCCTATCGTTATTTGTTGGTTGCATGCATTCGTAAAATGACGCGACCGGGCGCAGTGGGCCCTATTCAAAAAATTACAGACTATAGAGAGGGTCTTAGGCTTTGTCGGATTACCGAGGATCCACTGTACAGGGTGGCCAACTAAGAATGCGAGGTACTGTGTTTGGGAGCCTATCCATCGTAGAGGCGTAGAGTCGCGTAAACTCTTTATGCTACTGCGGCAAACAGGACAACCATTTACAGGGTGTAAACGATATGGTATTCAAAACAAGTCACAAAGTTCATATGACCCATGGTCCAAAAGTCAATAGATTTTTGTCTGAATGGCTTTATAGTTTACAACTTTAAGTGCTTGATATCGACCACAATCACCACAATTTTACTAATTTTTATAATCTAATCTAAAACGTTTTTAAATTGGGTAATTAACAAATAAATTGCATTAAGTTTTTCTAAGTTAAGCCAAAATTAAATATTTAAAACACACATGACAACAGCGCGTCGATCATTCATCACTCTTATCGAACCGGCAATCGATCGCAAACGGTAACAGTGGTTAGTTATTGTTCGCGTACGTCGTCGTGTTTATTTACAATGTTCTCGAATCAAGAGTTCGCCGACATGTTGTTAGTTGTCAAGATTAACAATCTGTGGTTTCTTCATGACGGGGCACCACCACACATTTTTAGTGGCGTCATTCAGTATTTGAATGAACATCATCCAAATCGCTGGATCGGTCGTAATGATCCTGATCCTCGAAAATGGCCAGCAAGATCTCCTGACCTCAATCCGATGCATTTCTGGTATTGGGGAGAACTTAAAGGGGTGGTTTATGGGGTTGGTCCAATAACAACTGCATCACAACTTCGCGAAAAAATTTTTAATGCGGCTGAAATAATAAATGAACAACTTCGAGGACCTAGAATAAGAAGAAACTGGGTTCGTCGTAATGAAGATTGTGTGGAAAGTGGAGGACGACATTTTGAACACCTGCTTTAAATACAAAAAAGTGCAGTGTGGGTTTTAAAAAGAAAAACAATGTATGTATGTATGTTTTTTTTAATACATTCAATAAACTTTCACTCATCAGGTAAAGCGCTGAGACAGTTAGTGGTAAGTCGGTTTTTTTAATTGTTTGCATTTTACGAGTACATTATCAAATAATGAAATAATACCCACGAGCCAAAAATAACTTTAAAGTCGCTTTTCTCTGAAAAAAAATCCGTTTTGACCCCCATGTTATATGAAACTTTTGGCTTCCTTTAACCCCCTCTATCACCCATTTAAATAATGACTATCATAACGTTTACGCCCTATAATCAATCTTAGAACTTACTTTGGTCGAAAGCCAGATGTTGTTAAAAAAATGATTGTACTCCGTGAATGGCACCAAAGAAACATATCTCAAACACTGCTCTGGGGTGAGATCAAACTCTTCTTGATTAATTTGAGGTGGTTCCACCACTCCAATGTACCGGGTGGCACATAAAGTTTTACACTGGATGTCTATCACCATTGCTGAAAAGCTTCTTGAACGAAAGCTGTAGTTATAACTGTTACTCCACTTTAAAATGTGTTCTTTTATGTAAGGGAGATCTCCGCAAGGTAGGTCTTCCTAAAACAATCAACAATTTCCAAAATAGGATGATTTTTAAGTGTTGCCAGAATAAAAAGGTCTATTCATACATGAATGAAATTCGAAGGTTTCAATAAAGACATTTATTATTATTATTATTATTATTATTATTATTAATAAATTATCAAACTCCTATATGAAATACTTCTGAATGAAAAATTTTCATCATAATGCTTTTCTTGGTTTATTGTGCACTATTGAGAATTTTTACATTGTAAAAGAGCTGCATATCAAAAACTTATTGTATGTTTTAAATTGATAATAAATGAAATGTTACGCGTACATGAAAAGTTTGAATGGGGTGTTATTGAAGGTCCAATAAAACCAGGCGCTAATAATTCCTGACCGTCTTTGACATCTGAGCAGGTACAGTTAAACAGAAATAAGACTTGAAATTAATGTAGCGTTTTTCTGGGTTCTTTTGGGTGTGGCTGAAAACACTGGATTCCACAAAAATAAATGCACTAATTTATTTAACTTGATGAAACATTTATATACACCACTAATTCTTATGTCGCCATTGCCTGCACTATACTCCACTCTGCTACTGTACCGTTCTCCGTACTTTGCTTCCATCTCCCGGCCGCCGAGTTATATATAGTCCCCATTGCTGCTTCGAGAAAGGTCTGGTAAACCACAAAGCGACATCTAGAATATTGGAGGTCATTTCGCGTCGATCTAGAAGGTGAGTCGCTGCCACGGTCCTCACAGACGCCGCCAAGCGGCTTGTGCGTTCGTGGTTCGCGTAAAAGCAGAGATCGGCCACGAAGCTCTGGCGAGTAGGAGACTAGCCCAACAGATGGCGCCATCAGTACTATTTGTCACATTAATAAAGTTACTGCCTGCCCTTATTACAGGACGCTTAGGCGCTTTTTTTGTGCGAATAACCTTACTTTTTTATAGTAGTTGCCGCAGATAAAAGAAATTATACAGGGTGAATTCGAAGTTGAGTCATTTATTTTAACAGTGAGTAGATCTGATCAAAAGAAATGTTTTTTTCCTTTACCATTTTTCTGGTAAAATTAAAGTAACAAAGTTATAGCCCTTTGGAAGTTTGAGTACCGCCCTGTCTCAATAATAATATTATGTGCTCGTGTTTGGCAACAACGGATATAATCCGCCTTATCGGTTCATCGCATCGGAAACAAAACAGCGAAAGAATTTGGAACGATGTTTTTACAATTATTTCATTCAGTTGTATGCAGTCAGTGTCAGTCGGTAACGCGTGAGTGATTAGTGGTGTCTGTTGCGTGGCTCAAACGAAATAAAAAATGGCACATGTTTATGCGGATGGGTTTCCCAATCGAGTGCAACCAACCCCTCGTGGCTTTGTTAATGTAGTACAACGGGCTCGTGAATCAGGTGACTTCAGACCTCACATGGGGACGGCATGCCGGTGCTCCAAGACCTCACGATCAAATACAGGTCCGCACTGAAATACTTGTCGGGAGGATACTTTATAAAACAAGGTAAATTTTTTTTTTATTTTTACACACATATTTTGGTTTATCTTCCTTCTACAATCATTATCTGAAAATTAATGACTCAACTTCAAAGTCACCCTGTATATGGAAAGTAGTTTCATTTGCCGTTTTCTCGCTATTATTTTCGCTGATTGTACGTTTAATTTGTGAAAATCATGGACCCTTTGGCCGTAAAAGTCGAACCATCCGTGCACGGAAATGCACTCAACACCAATGACCACCCAATAACTCTAATCCTGAAACAATTTTAAGAGAGACTACTCTGTTTGTCATTATTAGTGTAAGGTCGGTATTACGTAATAGTGAATGGCAGTATTTCAATAACTCCCCAATTAATACGTATACATCGTATAGTTTAATGCTAAAATGAGCAGCGTTAACTACGTTTTGGCGGTTGCTATGGATACGACGTTCGGATAACAAGTACGATGATGCTGTTGCTCGACATCGCGGCCGCCATGTTAATTTCCCTTTAACAATCGCTCCATAATGTCAGATTTGATTAAAAACAGATTTTGATACATATTTTTTTGTCCCGAACCATATCTAATTAAATATACAATAAACACTTCCAAGAGATTGATTTAACATTTTGATTTTGCCGAGTTTGCTGGTTAGTATCAGGATACGTGACATTTGACTAGCTTTAGTTAGGCCTTTGGACTATTAATAAAAACAGCAATTTATTTACGGATCGCCCTTGGCTCGACGATTCACTCATAGATGGCTCTTTATGTACTGATGCGATGTTGCCAAGCTGCTATAAAATATTTATAAAACGCTACATTGAAACCAAGCAGAATGAAGTTTTTAGAGATTATGTCAGAAGTCATAAGAGGCCAAGATGTATAGGTAACTGGCTACCTTGTCAAATAGAAAAACGATTGGTCAAATAAGTGATTTGAGGTTAGAAAACTTTTGAATTTCAAGCTGACTTTTATTACTAAACTAAGACATTTAGTATTCCGCGTAAGGCCTTATAAATAGTTATGTGAAAACGTACAGGTTTTAAGAATACGAGGTCTGCAAATTAAGTCCGATACATGAATAGCCTTCAGCTGGTCGATTAGAGCCGTTTGAATGTCTTAGGCTGTCCCAAATTGAGTTCGTTGAGGTGATTTTTCAACTTCGGGAGGAAAAAATGGTCACAAGGACTCAAGTCAGGCTAATAACGAGAAAACTTGTTTATTGACATTGCTTTGTGTCAAAGAGCATTATCGTGTGTTTGTTGCCCTAGTTGTTCTTGATCTGATGAACGATGGCGTGAGTCGAATTTCCTTTTTCCTCGATCATTCTGTCGATATTCTCGTAGGTTCTTGAAGATGAAGGCCTTCCGGTTAGTGGTTCATCTTCGAACGACCCTCTGCCTTTTAAAAATGCCTTAAACCACCGAAAAACTTGGGATATTGACAAAACACTATCTCTGTAGGCATGCTGAAGCCTAGCAACAGTTTCCGTTGCACTGTGCCCAAGTCTGAAGCAAAACCTTGCTCGAAATTATTGTCAATCATTTTTAAAACACAATAGAAAAAACTATTTCACAAAAAAATCGCGACGGACAACGAAATGACTCAAGCGAGTTCAAACTTGTACTGAAAGCGGATCACATGTTCCTGACTCCCCTCCAAGCCCGGAGCCTCCAGCGTTGCCAGATCGGAGGCTACGTTGCCAGTTTCATCACTTAATTTATAGACCTTGGAAGGATGCAAATTGATGATATACGTATATCCCCACCATGAATAAAATGTCCAAACAAAGTAAATTGGAACAAAAAATGTTTTCACTACAAGTGATGGTCAGTGAATTCATCAATAACTGATTATCTATATGACATCAGCACATCTACCTCCGAATAAACGAGAACAGCAGTGTTTACACGGCATCAGCTGTTTTGTGGACGCCATATTTTTGGAGTCATCTCTGTCTAATTTTATTCGTCCTGTCCAACTCTGTGGTTCATCTCCAATATATGAAAATTCTGGTAAATTAGACTAACAAAACTTGCTGCTATAATCATAATAGTGTGACGAATAGCGCCATCTGTTGGGCGAGTCTCCTACTCGCCAGAGCTTCATGGCCGATCTCTGCTTTTACGCGAACCACGACCGCACAAGCCGCTTGGCGGCGTCTGTGACGACCGTGGCAGTGACTCACCTTCTAGATCGACGCGAAGTGACCTCCAATATTCTAGATGTCGCATTGTGGTTCACCAGACCTTTCTCGAAGCAGCAATGGGGACTATAATATAACTCGGCGGTCGGGAGATGGAAGCAGAGTACGGAGAACGGTAGAGTAGCAGAGCAGAGTGGAGAATAGTGCAGTCAATGGTGACATAAGAATTAGTCAGACATAAATCGTGGTACATGTAAATGTTTTATTAAATTAGTGCAATACTTTTTGTGGAATCCAGTGTTTTAATCCACACTCAAAAAGAACCCGGAAAAACGCTACAATAGCTTTTCGCGAAAAAAGATTTGGATAATCATAAATAATGATTCGCCATATTGCCATATGCATACCATATTTGGAGAAAGTTTTGGAACAGCTGGAGATATCGATATGTCTAGCTGCAGGTAAGCCTGGTGAGACTGCGTGTTACTTGTTTTGGGAGATTTCGTCTTGAATTTCTCTTCTTCAGTTTGATATCCCAATAGAATATGAGGTAGCCTAACTTTGAATAATCCTTGCATCTGGAACACCAACAATATAAATATTTTGGGGGAATTACGAATGCTGTTTTCCAGTAGTGTATACTTACAGCGATTTCGGAATCACATATAGAAGAAATCGGAATTTCAACACCTCCAAGCCAGTTGTAACGTTTTCTGTGTCTTTGTTTCATTTCATAGTTACTCTCATCAAATATGTCGATTGATATGTTACAATTCAGCGAGTTTGGATTTTGGTAGTCTGTGTGAAATGACCTTAAAATATCAAAACGGTGATCGCCGGGCACAAAAAAACACAATATATATACAGGGTGGCGCATCGAAAACGAAACAGACGCATTTACTGGCAGCTCAGTTTTTTTTTTGGAAAAACGCTCAGACCCGTAGATTTTGTTTTCGAGGGGGACACAAGTTTGGCAAAAAATCATGTTGAGTATGTTACAACAAAGATTAGAAAACTTATTCACAAATTTTATGAATTAAGGGAAATATTAGACTTCAGAACTCTTAAAACAGTTTATTTTGCTTTAACAGAATCTGTAATTAATTATGGTTTCGTAGTTTGGGGAAATACAAGTTTAGCAACGTTATCCAAGTTACAGGTAGCTCAGAAATGGATCATAAAAATTATGCTTTTCAAACAGAAACGATATTCATCTGAACTTGTTTTTAGAGACAGTAAAATACTGAACCTAGAGCAGCTCTATTTAAAATCACTTATAAGATTTATGATGAAATATGATTTCTACAGAGAATACTTACAGCATGGCCAAAATACAAGAAGTGCTCATGCAAAAGTAAAATTGCAAAACCCTAGACACACAGCTTGCCAGAGTCACGTTTACTGTATAGGTCCAAAAGTTTATAATGATGTGCCAAATAGTATTAAGAGATTGAGATATTCTACTGTTAAAAAGGAATTAACAAGATGGATTATTGATAGTCAATACGCCATTAATTATGTAATATAAAAACCTGTAGCATTAAAGGTATTAAGTTCCTAAAATTTAAGATAAAACATAATAGCTTTGAATTTGTTTGATCTATTTTTATATTTCTTTTTCTCTTTGTAAACTAGAATTAAGAACCTCAATGAAAAAGTTACACTTAACAATGTGAATGGGGTGCACACACAGTATTTTGAATACAATTGTGCATCTAAAACTATTAGCAATAGTGGGTAATTTTAAGAATAGATAGCTGGATTTAAATATTATACAATAATTGTAAAGTCTATATATTTAATATGATGTAAAAAACTGTATACATGTTGAATCTGCTGCTAATAAAAATAAAAAAAAAAAATATCGGCAATTATGACGATTTACTACGCCATTTAAGAAAAAGGAACATTCGTCGGAAAAGCAAGTGTTGGATAGAAAATGTTCATCGTTTATAATTCGTTCACTCATATCTTCACAAAATTGTAATCGCCGATCAAAATCGTCTTCATTAAGTTCTTGTACCAGGTGAATTTTATACGGATGAAAACTAAAAGCCTTTAGAATCCGTTGGACAGTACGTCGACTAACACCACACACAGTCTCCAATTTTCGGGTACTTAACGTAGGATCTACATAAACTTGCCCTATAACCCCCACTTCTATTGCTCCGTTCTTTATGGGATTTTCTATGTTGCGTTTTTTATTGGCGACTGACCCAGTTTTCCGAAATTTAGCTACAAGTTCGCTAATTCAATATTTCTGCTGTTCTATTAGCGCACTGATTATTTCCGAAAAATATTTCGCTAATTTCAACTCTTTCTGCTGTGGAATGTACCATGGTTAATTTATGTAATAAAGCGTTACAAGTTATTTTAGCAACAAAGTTTGGTCAAGTCATTCGCAAAGTATGTACTAAATTCCTATTTAAAATAAGTACGAGATAATACCTTATCTTTCTTCAAGAAATAACTTTTTTCCCACAAAAAAAAAACGCTCCATTAGCTATTTTCAACAACAAAATGATAAACAAACCATGGGCGTAGTGAAGAAAAGCATTTACTTATTAAGTAAATTCTTTTAGTCAAATTTCTTCTGAAAGTACAAACTAATCTGATGTACCTATTAAAGTCTACTTTAAGCTTTAAATGAATAAATCTTCAAAACTACTGAACTGAAGCTCATGTACTTTACATCATTATAAAGGGAATTGAAAGACCTCTAAAATAAGGTATCACTCGACCCCCCTTTCCATTTAAGAGTTTAGGGTTGGTGTCACCCCCGCCCAGGGCAGCTGCACGTGTTAACGTGATTTTTTGCCAAACTTGTGTCCCCCTCGAAAACAAAATCGACGGGCTGAGCGTTTTTCCAAAAAAAAAAAAAAACTGAGCTGCCAGTAAATGTGTCTGTTTCGTTTTCGATGCGCCACCCTGTATATGTAGTAAGTGACATAAAATGCAACACTCTGCATGATACAGGGTGTTATTTAAGTACGTAGACAAACTCCAGGAGATGATTCTTTGAGTAATATTAAGATGAAAAGTTTATACAAACATAGGTCCAGAAATGCTTCATTTTCAAGATATAGGGTGTCAAACTTTTTTTTAAAAAATCGGTTTTTCCTAAATATCTTGATAAACTTTCAAATTTGTTCAAATTTAGCAGTATTTTTAAGGACAGTAAGGGACTAATTTAGCCCCAATTAGTTTGAAATTGTTAAGTCCAGTGGGATAACCAATATCTTCGACAAAAACTGTATGCGCCACTTTTTTCAATTTTTCAATTTTTTTTTTCGAATTAAGCAGCTAAAAATGCAACTTTTTTGTCTGCCGAATTTTTTTTATCTTGCGAGATATGAAAGTAACTGAGGAATAAAAAGTTGTATTTTTGCTGCTAAATTCGATAAAAAATAGAAAAATTGGAAAAAGTCATCGGCGCACAAATTTTTTGTAAAAGATATTGGTTAGGGTGTTTTCCGGGGCGCCACTGGATTTGATGATTTCAATCTAACAGGACCTAAATTAGCCCCTGACTGCCCTTAATACTACTGCAGAATTTGAACAAAAACGACTGAAAGTTTATTAAGATATTTAGGAAAAACCGATTTTTTAAAAAACTTTGACACCCTGTATCTTGAGAACGAAGCATTTCTGGACCTATGTTTATACGAACTTTTCATCTTAAAATTACGCAAAGAATCACTCCCTGAAGTTTGTCCACGTACTTTATTAACACCCTGTATATTGAATTTTGATAACTTGTAAACATATGACATAAGCCATAAACGTATCACGTATCTTGAAAAGTGACATTATGCCGATTTTTTTTTTACATTATGCTGTTTTTTTTGACATTATGTAGGTTTTTCTACAAGATATTAACTTAGCACTTAGTTGTACGTGTTGCCTAAACGTGATGAGGCTTGTTATCTTTGGCTCTGATGTGATGTAAAATCTGCTTCTGAGATGGCATAAATGGAGGTCTAAGCTGTAAGTTGTATGTGTTGAATTGAGATTGAAAGCTAGAAATTAATTGTGCATCCACTTTTTCTTATCCATTCTGGAAATTACATATACAAATTTGCTGATTTTAAAAAATGAGAGAGATAAGAAATACAGCAGACGCTCGATAATGTAAACTAATTTAATCCAAGTGTGGTTCACATTATCGAAATGTTTACATTAGCGAACGTGATTTATATAATATTTGATTTATTAAAAGAAACGTTTAATATATACTATTTATAACAAAATAAACAAATATTCTAACAGCGATAAGTATTTTTTTAATTAGAAGAAAAATAATTAACAATTTTTGTCTGCGTAAATGCCTGCGCCCGTAATTTACGAAGAACTCAAATATCCGTGTATGAAACTTCTTTTCTTTCAGCCCAATCTAAAGCTTGGTTAAAAACTTGTATAGCTTGCGCGTCAGTCACTACACTTCTGACTTCAATGGGATCGTTCTCATCATCTTCACTGTCCATATCCTCCTCCTTATCAGCATCATTCGTCTGCTTATCTTCGTTCCATAAATTAATATCAGCAGGAGTACAATGTTGGGATTCACTGTTTTCAATAAATCAACAACATCCAATGACACACTAATAACATTATCATTATTGGATCGCAAACGTTCTCTAATTACGCTTAAGGGGACATCGTCTTCTTCATCATCTTCATTATTGGTACAAAAGAGATTGTTCCAACATTTTTGAATAGTTTGCTGGTTAAGTTGATTCCAGGCCATATGTAAATCTAAAACAGCTTCTCGTAATGTTACTTTTTTTAAAGCCTCAGATAAGTTTTCAGGATTCTTTGATAAGACAGACGAAAGTAGAAACTTCCTATAGTATAGTTTGGTGAGTCTTATTATATTCTGGTCCATCGGTTGAATTAACGGTGTTACGTTGGGCGGCATGTACATGACGAAAATTGACCCATCCCTGCTCCTCAGTTGTTGCTCGGGAGGATGACTTGGTGCATTATCCAATAGTAACAACGCTTTTATTGGAAGCTTCTGTTGTTTTAGGAAACCTTTTACCTACAAATTGAAAACACATCTTCAAATTATGAATAGAGCATTTGTGATAATTGATTGTCATACCTGAGGGACAAAGCTCCTGTGGAACCATTTCAGGAATATACTGCTAGTCATCCAAGCGGTTTTTGAACAGTCATAATCAACAGGGATAATAACATTTTTAAATGAGCGCGGATTTTTTGCTTTCCCAATTACCAGTGGCTTTATTTTGTGTGAACCATTAGCATTAGTGCAGGCTAGAAACGTTATTCGTTGTTTGTCCGGCTTTCTTCCCGGAGCAGATTTTTCAAATCATGCAGCATAGGTTTTCTCTGGTAACATTTTCCAATAAAGGCCACTTTCATCTGCGTTGTAAATTTGTTCCATTCTTAAATCTAGCTCGGTAATTGTTTTCATCAGTTTTTGTTTGAATGGTTGCACTAATTGTGGTTGTGCTGATAATTTTTCACCAGACATAGACAGCAGTCGAATTCCATATCTTGTTTTGAATCGTTGTAGCCAGCCATCACTAGCTACGAAATTTTCAGTTTCTTTCAGTTTTTCATTTAACAGTCTCGCTCTCTGTTTAAGTACTTCGCCACTAACTGGGACATGATTTTAGGTGCGTTCGCATTTTTTAAACTTTTTCTTTTTCCCGGACCTCCAAATGTATTGCACGTTCTTTGTAAAATTTGAGTTTTCATACGCTTAATTTTACAGATTGTTGCTTTCGATACTCCATATTTTTTTGCTAACTGTGTCACTCCCGCACCTAGTGCAACTTCGTCTATGATTTTCACTTTCTCACTCAACTTTAAACACTTTCTTTTATAGGATGTGGATGCCATAGTCGTAAAATATATTAACGCGTGCAATGTATTCACTCAAGTTCAAAAATGAAATACATACGTACGTATAAACGTATCCTAAACGATCATACGACTGACCGAGTTTGTCGTATTTTATCGCAGAGGTGAATCCCTTACACTCTACATCATAAATCGGGGACTCCCCGACGCCCGACATAAATCATCGAGGCTTCAGCATTTTACCGTCGCGCTGTTTCCGTGCGCCGAGAGTTGTTTACGTTATCGAGCGTACACATTGTTTACGTTATCGCGCGTTCCGTTTGATCCTATAGAACGAAGTTTGTGTTTACATTAGCGCAAGTTTTCATTATCCCGTGTTTACGATATTGAGCGTCTGCTGTAATTATATTCACTGTAGACTGTCGAATTACAAGCCATAGTATACATGCTAACAATAATTTTACACAACGCGGGCGCGGTGATGATTTCCCGTAATTCTCCTCAGTTTTTCGTAATTCAAACTTTGAACATAACCTCTCTTCAGAAAGCACAACATAAAAATAACCCGTCGGGCACAGTCAATAGACATACTTCATTGGCAGCATATGCACATGCAGACCAATACACATAATCATCCAGATGCGATCTTGCTATTCAAACAACTTTCTTCTCAGAGATAAAAACTACAGACAAGGACCATTTGGTCTCACAAAACATATGCAACCAATAATACGTGTAATTTAGTTCAGTGATTCCTCCTTAGATGGACGTTCACAACGATCCTAGTGAGCAAACGTGGAATGACTGTTTGCACCCTAAAAACTATCTAATTTGCAAGATGACATCTTATAGGTTTTTTTTGACGTTTTATACGTTTTTTACATGATACCCATGCCGTTTACTCAGTACTAATAAAAATGTTCTGATTCATACAGTTTTAAAGAAAGGAAGTTATGCCGTCGCACCCTGTATTAAACAAAATCTAGGATCCATTACTTACGTAAATTTTACTTACTCTAAAGGTAGATTCAATGTCTCATTCCACACGGGATTGCTTCCTTTACTAGCGGTGCTCCTGATCCATACATTTTTATAGTTGATCCTCACAAATGGCCTCAATTCATTTTCGGTTTTTCCATCGGTGTTGAACGTATACTTATTCCTACTTGGTAAATTTTTGCCGTTCAATACATGTATAGTAATATGGACATTGTCAACGATTCTAGTTTGATATTTTTCTTTAGCTGTTGGCTTGACCAACGTTGGCAGTGGATTGCTGATTGTTGGTCGCCATTTCAGCCAGTTGATTGCCTTCTTTAGTATAATTTTTATGAGAAACCTAGAAAAGATGTTTTTTGCCAATAAAACTTGGTATAGTTGTAGTCACCGTTCTTGGCGGTTACGTCATCAACGCCATATGAAATAAGTAAACAGATCGAGTCTCCGTACCATGGGCGGATCTCAAGCTTCAGCGCATCTGCTACTCTCTCCAGTACGCATGAAGTGGGTAGCAAGGGACCGCTGTTTTCTTTTTCTTCCTGGAAATAGTCTAATAAATTTAGCACGAGCCGTCGGCCTTCTCCATTGTCCAATTTTATATTGATGGCGGCTCCGACGCAGTGAGTTTCAACCCATTTACAAGGGTTCAGCTGTTTCGAAACCGACACTCCATTTTTCAATATTTTTGAATGAAATTCATACAGTATGTTGAGAAGATAATTGCCCAGGGTGCTATAGGAGCAGTTTTTGAAATTTTGTTTTTGCACAATTTTTGTGATGGGTTGAAGTGCGCACTTTTTCTGTTCAATTTTTTTAAATAGAACCTAGTGAAAAAAATGAAAAAGTGGTTCTATAGCACCCTGTGGGGTTTTGTTTTCAGCACGCTGTGAAAATTTCATCCAATATAAAAAAATAAAGCGTCAATTTCGAAGCGCGCAAACCTCTACAAATCGTATTTTGGACGAATTTGGTCTACTGTTTCGTGCTGCCAACCCAAGCGTTGCGGCGCAATGTACGGACTAAGAAAGGACGTATTCAGATAATTTGGTGGCCCTGTTTCATATAATATCGCGTAGATAAGTCGTTCAGCAAATAGGTACTCATGATCGCGATCGCTGATACTCCTCGATTTTAAAGCCGTTTTACTTCCCACGTCATTGGCGAGGAAGTACTGTAATCGCGTAAAATTTCTAAAATGAGATGTTATGTTTTTTTTGGTCATATGACATCTACATCACGAAAAACTGTATCACTCATCAACTTGGAAATAACCGCTTGGATTTTTATGAAATTTCCACACGGGGTTACTAGTATGCCAAAGCTTTGTAGTTTTAGTCCAGTGGCGACGGTGCTATAGGCAAAAAAGAAAAAGTAACAATTGCTGAAACTCCGTTTTTTGCCAGTCCAAGCGATGCTACGGTGCGTTCCGACTAAGACAAAATGTATTCAAATAATTTGATATCTTTCTTAAAATAAATTCAAGAACTCCAATTACAATTCGTTTATTCATGTCAGTAAACACAACAATTATGTTTACAAGGGTCATGTGGTACATGGTAACAATTGAATGAGAGTCACAAAAACATCTTATGGCCTCAAAATAAGAGGAAACAGTTAGGTAGTTTTGGCAAAGCAATAAACAGGTAGGCTTATACCTGGTTTAAGTACATTTCTTGTCTACTGTAATAGCACTAATAGCACAGCCGACGTCGGCTGTGGTAATACGAGTAGGTATATGGAGGCGATGCTGCCAGAAATGGATGTGTGCGGTCAATAAACAAACCACAAGACTGAACTGCGGTGTCCAATGATTTTTGTATTGCCTTTTTTATTGCGTTACTAGAAAACTCTGTTGGGTATATGATGGAGTCTACTAGAACTTTACAGCTTGTTGTCTGCCTTCTTCTACAAACTTCACCAAATCGAGACGCTGTCAACCTTATCCTCCGATGAAGGCGCGACAAAGTAAATTAAATATCTCGTCGTAGTTTTCACCAAAATCTAAACTTTATTGAAGAGACTGGTTACAGAATTGTACAGAACGTGGATAATGAATGAATTCAATGGCTACAAAATGACCTTGTTTATACTTATTTCTAACAAAATATTCTGAGTGTGTGTAAAAGAAGAGATTACAAAAAATTGCTTTGTCAATACGTAAAACATTAAACTGAAACAGTAGTATTTTCCCAAGCGGAGATACTGCTGGCTGTTACTACGTTTACAATAATGGGGCATTACCGATTTGGAATACCGCTATGTATTAGGACAGCAGAAGTAAATGGGCTGGTTCCATAATTAGTACAGTCCTGTGATTTGGTGACTCGATCTGCAAAATCTCGTCGTCACTTTTTTTAAGTTTCCCTAAAAATTTTCGCTTAGCAACCTCCAAATCAATGTAGTTAATGTCAGGTTTTCGCCATAAAACTATTCATTTTCTTTGGAATTGCTATCCGAATTGTTAGTTATTTTTATATCAGCTTTTTTTGGTCTGAGTTTCTTTTCAAGATTCTTGCGTTTGAGTCTTTGTTCCATCTTAGCGATAAGCGAGATTGGACTAAGCTTAGAACGCAAATGTATTTAGACCACATAGACAGGCCGCTGGGTATTGTGGCTCACTACAGCTGCAGTACATCTTACATGGTATGACCTCTTCTTGCAATAATTTATTCGCTTACCCCAATGTATTTAACGACGAAGTTTTCGATACGGAGACGCAACTAAAAAAGGTCTTTCAGCTTACCGAACAAACATTCCACGCAGGGGTAGGTTGCATGTGTATGTATACTAAGTGACATATAAATCCGAACAC
Source organism: Acanthoscelides obtectus (assembly GCA_963669975.1). Taxonomy (NCBI): domain Eukaryota; kingdom Metazoa; phylum Arthropoda; class Insecta; order Coleoptera; family Chrysomelidae; genus Acanthoscelides; species Acanthoscelides obtectus. The sequence goes on along the minus strand of CAVLJG010000006.1, from coordinate 101,064,683 downwards.
CCAGTTTAAATGGTTTTATTTTAATAAAAGTTGGTGAATGTATTTATCTTACTGTAAAGCGGGAATTACATTACGAAACTAGTGGTATGAAACTAGTGTCATGACATTAATTTCACCAACATTTCATGTGCAAGTAGTTTCGTAGTGTCGTGAAATCGACAGTATCGCTGTGATCATGGCGCCGTCAGCATCGAAGCTGTATTTTGCAGTTCAAGATGTTGTCATACAGATGTTGATATATAAACTGAAAAAGAGGATGGCTCGAAAGAAAAAGCGTTGGTGGGTTAGAGGATGGGTAGCAAGGAGACATCTGGGTGCAGTACAGTTAATTTCCGAATTAGCAGATGAAGATCCTGAGAGCTATACAAACTATTTTCGAATGAGTGAAGATTGCTTCAACTTTTTATTGGATAAAGTATCTGACAAAATCACTAAGCAGGATACGACATGTCGAGCAGCATTGACACCAAAAATAAAACTTCAAATTACGCTGCGATTTCTAGCAACTGGGAATAGTTTGAAGTCATTGTCATACGAATTTAGAGTGGCACCATGTAGTATATCAAAATTTCTACCTGATGTGCTAATCGCAATCTATGAAGCATTAAAAGACTACATTCAGGTAAGCAAAACATTTTTATTTAATACAGTTGAAAAGTTAGATACTCAAATCTAAAAATACTCATCAAAGTCCAATTCTCTCTCCGTTATGCTGGCAATAGCTTGAGAAAGTACATCGTTATTGTAACCAGTGGGATTTGCATCTTCTTTATCGTTATTGATGGCACTACTGGCAGAAGCCGTGGACTTTGGTCTTGGTGGCGATGAATTGCGTTGAGATAACGACTGTTGCTTCAAAGAACTGATTCGTTGCCTTCTTATTGTTGATAAAATTATCTCCTCTGTTTCTAAAGCAATTTCCAGAGGAAGCTGTCGTAGCTGTTGAGCTACGGTTTGCCCAAACAGTGCAAACTCATCATTGCCTGCATTAGGCACGTGTTGCGAGGAAATCTGTTCCAATGTATGTACCGCTTTAAGTAGCGGATCTGCAATTTTCCTTTTGTTTCTTGTAGGTGTGCGTGGTATGGTAAACTCATCATTACTGGATCCTGAAGCTGAACCCTGTGAAGCAGTGTTGGGTGTCTAAAACAATAATTAAATTTTGAATTTTCTTTACAGGTACCAAACACAGAAGAATGTTGGAGGGAGATAATGGATGGCTTCAATGAAAAATGTAATTTTCCAATGTGTGGTGGTGCAATCGATGGCAAACATGTTCAAATCCGATGTCCAGCACATTTTGGAAGTGACTATTATAATTATAAGGGCACATTCAGTATTGTCCTCCTAGCAGTTTGCGACAGTGAATTAAAATTCAGGTATATCAATGTGGGCCACTATGGTCGAGCTTCTGATGGAGGAGTATTTGCCAGATCAAATTTTAAAAAAAAGTTGGAGGAAATGTCTTTGAACGCCCCTGAAGGAATGGTTTTATTGGGGGACCAGGCGTTTCCTCTCACTGACTATCTTATGACACCATATAGTCGTCGACTAAATTTATCGAAAAAACAAAAAATTTTCAACTACCGACTATGCAGAGCTCGCCGGACTGTAGAGAATGCCTTCGGAGTGTTGGTTAGCAAATTTCGTATACTTGAAAAGCCTATTGCTCTACTCCCAGAAACTGTGGACAAAATTATAAAGACATGTTGTGTCTTGCATAACTGGCTGAAGACCCGATCATCAACCTACATTGAGCCAGGACTGATTGATGAAGAAAACTCAGAAACAGGAGACTTAGTGGAAGGATCATGGCGTACTATAGCACAGAACTCATTTAGGCCACTGGGTAATTTCAGTGGAAACCATTCGAGAAATGCTCACCGGATACGCGAGCATTATACTGACTACTTTGTTGGGCAAGGGCGTTTAGAATGGCAAGATAGGATGATTTATTAAATGCAAAATCATATTGGAAGCTGATAATAAAAAACTTACCAAATTTTCTGTGTTTTCTCTGGCATAACCATCAGTATTTTTTAAAAAATCCATATGAGGGATCCATGGTATTTTAGAGATATACTGTTCATCGGTTGCCATACCAGTAGTATTAGATTTTTTTGTCTTCATTACTTCATTGTTGTAAGTATTACGAAGTGTTCGTATTTTGCAAATTACATCTTTTACACTTTCCATCTGCATAACCTCCATAATTGCTTTGTACCCCGCGTCTCGGGCATCTCTATTTTTGTAGTCAGGGTGTTTTGGATCCCAAAGACACTCGTTTCGCTGGTATTCATTAATGAACTGTATATTTTTATCGGCTGTCCAGCGTTGATTCGCCATTTGTAACGAATATTTCACGATTTCACAATCTGCACGTGCACGGCCACAAAACACACATCCACTCTGAAGCGCTGTCGTGACACTAGTTTCGCACATTCGCGTCACGTTTACATCGTGAAACTGGTGGCATAACACTAGTGTCGTTCAAAAATTGCGCGCCGCACGAAAGTAAATCGGTGTCATGAAAGTAATGCACGCATTGTGAAACTTAACATTTACACGTGAAACTATTGATGAAACTACTGTCATGACACTAGTTTCATACCACTAGTTTCGTAATGTAATTCCCGCTTAAATAACAAGTGAAAAAATTTTCAGCCTTATCAGTTGGACATTCCGGTTTTTATACTGCTTTTTTTTAATTCACTAACGCTCTAAAAATGAATATTTCAGCCGCAGTAAAGAATCAACGTTGGCGGACTTTGGTTCTTGACATCCTTTACGATCGGTTACGATGCCTAGAGTACGGAGACCTGTACGATTTCGTCAACTTAGTGAGTTTGATAGGGGCCGTATAGTGGGACTTCGGGAAGCTGGACTTTCTTTTCAGGCAATTGCAGTTATAGTGCAAAGAAGTGTAGACACTGTGGTTAGGTGTTTTCAGGCATGGCTACGAGAAGGCCATACGCAAATAGCAAGGGGCACTGGACGCCGCCGTAGAACAACAGACCGTGAAGATCGCCGCCTAAGATTATTGGCCTTAAGAGACCGTTTCTCCACTACCAGGTCCATTGCAAATGAATGGTTTGCAGAACACGGAAGACCTATTGGCATGCGAAGTGTTTACCGACGAATGAGAAGTTTTGGCTTGTTTTCATACCGGCCACACTGGGTCCTCCCTTTAACTCGAGAACACCGACGTAATCGCCTTGAGTGGTGCAGACAACGGTCACTCTGGGATCAGGAATGGAACAGTATTGTCTTTAGTGACGAGTCTCGATTTTGTTTAGGCATGCACGATGGTCGTGCCAGGGTTAGAAGGCGACGTGGTGAAAGGAGGAATCCACAGTTTTTTGTTGAAAGACATGTTCATCACACTGTTGGAGTTATGGTTTGGGGTGCTATAGCTTATGGTTCCAGGTCACCTTTAATCTTCATCAGTGGTAACCTGAACGCGCAGCGTTATATCCACGAAGTTCTAGAACCCCATCTTTTACCCTATCTTGACACCCTGGCAGATCCAACTTTCCAACAAGATAATGCCCGACCACATATTGCAAGAGTCACAATATGTTAGACCTCTTTCAACATAATGATGTCACATTGTTACCATGGCCACCAACATCTCCCGACTTATCCCCAATTGAGCACGTGTGGGATATGATGGGTACGTCCTCCTCAGACTCTAGAAGCACTTCGAGAGGAGTTGGTGGTTGCCTGGAATGAGATACCACAGGAGGACATTGACCACCTGATCAGAAGCATGCCTAGGCGCGTTGGAGAATGCGTAGCACATCAGGGTGCATCCACACATTATTAAAGGTCAAAGAGCTTTAAAGCAGTGCAATCATTTTGAAATGTTTATCATTTACTTATTATGCTTCATTAAGTACTTATACAAAATTGTATTAAAATAAAACCAGTTAAACTGGGTGTTCGGATGTATATGTCACTTAGTATATGAAGTAGATGGAGATATATAAAGCGATACTGGTAGTCTTACTTTGACCCGCCCAGAACGGTGACGACAACTATAATAGAGCCTAAACTACTTACTACTGTCAATGCTGTCAATGCAGTTGTGTTCTGATTACCTGGAAAACTCGCATTTCATGCTTTATAAATACTTACTGAAAATGTATGAGAAATTTTTCATTGACGACACTTTTATACTCCAGATTATTTTCTGTGTTTTTGCATCGCTGGAAAACTTTGGTATAAACTTGTTTCAAATACTTTTTCCCGTATTTTCTTTGGGATTCAAACTCATCCTCGTACTCATATTCATCTGATAAATATCCTTTCTCTTCGGCTGCTTTCCTTCTCTTATAGTCTGCTAGTATGTTGAAGGGGATTTCTTTGACTCTGTTTGGCACTAAGATTCCATCAAATTCGATTTCTTTCTTGTCTCTGAGTCTTAGAAGCGTAAAACGTATGTTTTGTTCTATTTTGGATATTTCACAAAATTGTAGTTCCTCGCAAGTGTTTAACCTGTAAGAAAACCATTTTGAAAATACAGAGGTCTTTTAAATACTGGCAAAGCAGTTCAAACTCATAAAAATGAATTGTATCCGTCAACGGGTATCGGAGCTTGCTTCAGTTCTTTGGCGTCTCTTCCAGATATCTTACGAATCCGGCACGTTCCAGAAAACTGGAAATTTGCTCATGTCCAACCCATCCCAAAAAAAGAATCTAAGACCGACCTTTACAACAGGCCATTGCTTCTGGAGGAGCTCGATTAGTGGCGGCGCGTGACTTTTCCTAAACTGTTACCAAAACCAGATGTGAAAAATCTTATTAAAAAAAGTTTATTTTGAACCTCCCAAATATAAGTTTTTGCTTATTTTAGGTATTTTATTTAAACCAGGGCTGTCCAACATACGGCCCGCGGGCCGCGCGAACTTCTTTCTTGCCTCCCGCTTCACGGGTCATGTATACATCACATGTATAAATTACTCTCAAATACCGAATATGCACAATTCTTACATTAACGATAAAATACAATAACATGTGACGCCATTGGCGACCGATAGCAGGCCGCAGCGAATTTACTGGAAATTGGACCGATCTCTCGATCATCCCCGAATATTCGAGAAGCCACGGGCGCGTATACAGGGTGTCCCAGAAGTCGACGTCAAGCCGAAACCGGGTGATAGGCAAAGTCATAACAGCTATCAGAAAAATATTTAAAAAAATGTTATGTATGTGTTTTGAGAATTATAGGTCTTTGAAAAAGATATAGAAATTTCACACCCTACGGCAGTCTGTCAGCTCCTGTTACTACAAATATTAACTTTTTTTGGATTTTATTTTTACAATGTAATGATGAATAATGCATCTTCAAACTGGTGTCTCAACCTTAATGCCAACTTTTCTCGTTCAGGAAAAATTGCCACTTATTTCCCAACCAAGTACATATTCCAAAGTAAAACTTTGCTCAACTTTAACTGGCTGTGCTGGAAAAAATGTACTACGAGAGTTTGGCAAGTAACCTTAAAAGTTGGCGCATTTAATAACGATTCCAAAATGGTATAACACTTAGAAGATTACTCGTTAACTTATGCACAATTTTTATTTGAAAAAAAAACTGATGAAAATTTTTCAAAATTTCCTAATTAAACAGCGATTATGAAAACGCACAAGGACCCTTAAGGATAACTGTTTGCACAACAGTGGGCGTCAAAATGCTGCTGATGATGATTTACCTTTACAGCAAATGCTCAAACTGTTTTCCTTCAGCCGCAATACACGCTCGACATCTTCTTAAAAAAGATCGGGTTATTAAACGAGCGAATCCACGGTTATTAACAAACTCAGCTGCTTCCAATAGTCTTTGCCGTAGCTCAGCTACATTTTGAATCGGCTTGAAATACACTTTTTCTTTTACAGTTCCCCAGTAAAAAAATCTAAAGGATTCAAATCAGGTGATCGGGCTGGCCACGGTATTGTACCAGGCCGCCTTATCCATCTGCCTGGAAAGTTTTGATCGAGATACTCTCTCACTTAGAGTGCATAGTGCGCTGGGCAGCCATCATGCTGAAACCACATGTCCCTATCCATACCACATACAGCGTGTTCAACCTCTCCTGCCCCGGGATTATGAGCCCCGAGTTGCTTTTTGTCGCACAATGTTAGAAAGACACAGGAAAGATCCACAGTTCTTTGAAAAAATTTTATGGTCGGATGAGACCACATTTGAGAAAGATGGGTACATGAACCTGCATAACTTACACGAGTGGCACGTAGCAAACCCACATTTGAAGAGAGAAGATAAATCTCAATATCGTTTCAAAATAAACCATTGGACAGGAATTTTAAATGGTAAAATAATCGGTCCGTTTGAGTTCCCAGAGACTTTGACTGCTGAAGTTTATTTGGATTTTTTGAAAAATCATGTACAAAATTTATTGGTGGACGTGCCACTGAGTATTTACAGGGACATGTGGTTTCAGCGTGATGGCTGCCCAGCGCACTATGCACTCTCAGTGAGAGAGTATCTCGATCAAAACTTTCCAGGCAGATGGATAAGGCGGCCTGGTACAATACCGTGGCCAGCCCGATCACCTGATTTGAATCCTTTAGATTTTTTTACAGGGGAACTGTAAAAGAAAAAATGTATTTCAAGCCGATTCAAAATGTAGCTGAGCTACGGCAAAGACTATTGGAAGCAGCTGAGTTTGTTAATAACCGTGGATTCGCTCGTTTAATAACCCGATCTTTTTTAAGATGTCGAGCGTGTATTGCGGCTGAAGGAAAACAGTTTGAGCATTTGCTGTAAAGGTAAATCATCATCAGCAGCATTTTGACGCCCACTGTTGTGCAAATAGTTATCCTTAAGGGTCCTTGTGCGTTTTCATAATCGCTGTTTAATTAGGAAATTTTGAAAAATTTTCATCAGTTTTTCTTCAAATAAAAATTGTGCATAAGTTAACGAGTAATCTTCTAAGTGTTATACCATTTTGGAATCCGTATTAAATGCGCCAACTTTTAAGGTTACTTGCCAAACTCTCGTAGTACATTTTTTTCCAGTACAGCCAGTTAAAGTTGAGCAAAGTTTTACTTTGGACTACTTGGTTGGGAAATAAGTGGCAATTTTTCCTGAACGAGAAAAGTTGGCAGTAAGGTTGAGACACCAGTTTGAAGATGCATTATTCATCATTAAATTGTAAAAATAAAATCCAAAAAAAGTTAATATTTGTAGTAACAGGAGTTGACAGACTACCGTAGGGTGTGAAATTTCTATATCTACACATACATAAAATTTTTTCAAATATTTTTCTGATAGCTGTTATGACTTTGCCTATCACCCGGTTTCGGCTTGACGTCGACTTCTGGGACACCCTGTATACCTATTAAAACTCAGTAATAATGTTGTATACAAAGATTTTATAATGCGGCCCTCCAAACTGCATTTTTTTTTGAAGTGGCCCTTGGGCCACATTAATTTGGACAGCCCTGATTTAAACTATTTTTAAATTAAGGTAAACATTCCTGGACTGAGCGTCTGGGGCACTTGATACACCTCATCGTTTTATGCTATGACTAATCGAAGCCGTTCGAAAAAACAGTCGACGTTTCTAGATGTTCGGAAAATTTTTGATCTTTTTTGGCAATGAATGTTAACAATTCCCTGTAATTTCCTCTATTATCAAGAGTCATCCACTTCAAAATTAACGGTATTCCCTGTTTTGCCAAGAAACATACGGTATCTACAAGTGGTCTGCCTAAAAGCTTGGTTAAGACATCTTTCCATTCTTGTTTTGCCAAACTGAATTAAATTGGCTACTCATCTCACATGTAACGGAGAAATTTCATGTCTCCTCTTTAGAGCCCTAAAACTATTATATCGTTGACTGCTGGTCCACCCATTTTTTTCTGTATAAAACAGAAGACATCGCCAACCATACAATCTGTTTTTTTTTGCAACCACATAACCAAGAGTTTCCATATGCCAACTTAATTTAAAATATCAAACTACGTTTTTTATTCCTTTTTAAAATTATCTAAAATAGGTGTTGGTCTTCCATTTTCAATGATCTCCTTTTTTGCTTAAAAATTATACAAGGAGAATGACTTTTCAAGTAGTTGATCGATTACGCAGCGACATTCATCCATGTTTAATTAAACGCATACTACAGCCAGTAACCAAAACGGCTAGTAACGAGTGAGAAGTGACTAACGACATCAAAAAATGGTAACAAGCCCACATAATAGTCGCAGCGCCCCACGCACTCGGGCGACCGCGATCGGACACGAGCCGCTACCGACGGTCCCCGACTACCAAGTGTATCCATAAATGAAAATGATAACGACAACCAAGTCGGTGGTCGAGGGACCGCACATGGTAGGATGGTGTGTGTGACGAGCAAGTCGAGGCGAGTCAGCTTCATTTATCTTTAAGATTTTTAACTGTTACCAATGGTAACAATGGTTACATGGGCGCTTCGCCACTGTCGATTAGCGACAGCCAGTATGGTTTCCGGCACCAACGATCCACAAGGGACGTTCTATCTTACGTCATACAACTGTGGGGTAAACTCATCCAGTCTTATGGTGAGGCTCTTGTCATTGCTCTTGACATCACGAAAGCGTTCGATCAGCTGTGGCACGCTGCCCTCTTATGCAAACTTCCATCCTATAGCCTCCCAGAAAAGCTTTGCAGATGGGTCGCAATTGATGGGTTTTTTTTATCCCACAAAGTCAACGCGGGTGTTCCACAGGGTTCAGACTTGGCTCCGACCCTATTCCTCGTACATATCAACGACCTGTACGATCAATCCAATGTACAGCTTTGCTGATGACAGCATTCTACATGGAGGCATGTCGATTTCTGTCAGTGAGCTGGGGAAAATTAGAATAGCAGCGACTTCCTCTCTGACGAGAGACCTGGAAGTTATCACTGCTTGGAGACGCAACAAGCGTGTACAGTTTAATGCTTCCAAAACCCAGTACTGTACCTTGCAACTTCATTTTTAGAATGTTCGATGAAGTCTAAATAAGTTTTCTTATTTTCCTCGTTCGTTTCATGTTCTGCAAGCTCTTTTAACTTTGGAATATTTAATCCGCTATTTTTATCAACTACATCATTGACAAGCCTGAATTTATCTTCATAACTAAACTCCTTTGTCGCTTCATACAATTTCTCCCATTTTATTGAGTATGTCAACGCGCCGGATGTCTTCAATTCATAATTTTCCAAATTTAAAATTTTCAGCTTCATTCTTTCAGCCGCAGTTTTAATGTCTATTCCACTACCAAGTCCTTCATGCTTATAGTGAATGATTTCGTCTTTCTCGAAATATAATTTTTCCAAAACGTAGCCATTAGAGTTTGAAGGTGGTATGTTAACTTGCAGTTCACAGACTTTCTTTTTCTGTAATGCTTTGGGTTGTTCTATCACCTGTAAAAATAATCAATATGATATTAATATGAATCTCCACTATTTTTGATAGATAAGCCAATTTTTGAGTACGTACGAGTATATGTGGGTGGTGTTTGAGGAATTTCCGTATAAAATTCTTTGGCCTAAACTTTAGGTTAGGAACAAGATATCGCGAGCTTATTTAGACATCATTTAACTACTTTTTCATAAAAAACATACCAATGCATTTAATTAGCCCAAGAAAAGTTTTTCATACGTAATTTCTAAGTTTCAATAAAAGATTAAGATGAAAAAAAATGGACGTATTTTATTTGATTTCACAAATATTCAAGATAGAAACCAGTCAGATACATATCGGCCGCCCTGTACTATGATATTACTGTTGGATTGTGAGAGACCCGTCATCCAAGCAACATTTATAATATTTATAGATGAAATGGCAATCTCGTTATGTGTTCGCAACACTTAATGGTCAGTATACTACTATCAGCGCCGATTTAATACCTCCGAGAGGATTTGGGATTTCTGTTATTTGTTTGTTTCAGATTTATTTAGCATTAATGCTACAATGTCCACAATATCCATATTACACAGTATATCACAAAATATATTATGTCTTCAAGACTACATATTTTTATACAAAATTTCACTACTATGAATTCTGGTTTCCCATGAGATATTTTTCAATTTCCCTTTGAACAATTTATTAAATTCGTACAATCCCTTTTGAAATACTGAATTGCTCGGTATATTGCTACTGCAGTTTTGTAAATTAAAGTCTATACTTCCTATAGTAGAATAATTGTGACACTCATTGTTCAATACAATAAAATATTCTAAGTGATTTGGTAGAAGATGATTTTTTAATTTAAATATGAAAATGAAAATCAAGTAGGCGAAATTTTTGATATATAACCATTGTAGTTCTTTCAGCATAAAATTTATTCTAGTAAATTTATTTTTATTTAAGATGATTCTCATAGCTTTATATTTTAATATTTGTAATTTTGAAAATGCAGTCTCATTTTCCGTGAACAAAATAGTCGAACAATATAACAAATGAGGAAGAATGATAGTGTTGTACACAATTTTTTAGAATAAACGCTCAGGCTATGCGAAATTCTATAAAAGTAATTTATTTTCTTGGATATTTTTGAAATAATATATTCATAGTGCCCTTCAAATTTTCATTTACTGTCTACGTAGATGCCCAAATATTTAAATGATTATATTGACACACTTTCTTCATGATTAATTGTAAGATTTATCGTATTTTGATCTAAAGATTTTCCTATTAGCATATATTTTGCTTTGTTTGTGTTTAATTTAAGTTTATTTACATTTAACCAATTTATTACGTTTTTCATATCATTATTTAACAACTCTATTGCAGTTTCAATGTCTTTATTTGATTATATATACAGGGTGACTTCGAAGTTGAGTCATTTATTTTAACAGTGAGTAGATCTGATCAAAAGAAATGTTTTTTCCTTTAACATTTTTGTGGTAAAATTAAAGTAACAAAGTTATAGCCCTTTAGAAGTTTGAGTACCGCCCTGTCTCAATAATAATAATATGTGCTCGTGTTTGGCAACAACGGATATAATCGGAAACAAAAAAGCAAAAGAATTTGAAACGCTTATCACGATGTTTTATTCATTTATTTTATTCAGTTGTATTCATTCGATGTGTCAGTCGGTAACGCGTGAGTGGTGTTTCTGCGTGGCTCAAACGAAATAAAAAATGGCACATGTTTACGAAAATGCTGAACTTGTGGACACGATTCTTATTTTACAAAATGCTGCTATGGCAACACGGATGTATGCGGATTGGTTTCCCAATCGAGTGTAAACCAACCCCTAGTGCCTTTGTTAATATAGTACAAAGGGCTCGTGAATCAGGTGACTTAAGTCCTCACACGGGAGGGTATGTGCTCCAAGACCGCAGGATCAAATACAGGTCCGCACTGAAATACTTGTCGGGAGGATATTTTATAAAACAAGGTAACATTTTTTTTACATTTTTTTTTAATTTTTACACACATATTTTGGTGGTTTATTTTCCTTCTACAATCATTATCTGAAAATTAATGACTCAACTTCAAAGTCACCCTGTATATATATATATATATATAACTTGAGACGTGGTCATTGTCGTTCAGACCAGTTAGGTGAAAAATAAAGCTTCCGCCTTTTGTTGGGTACTTCGACAAAATTTGAGCAAAGAGGACTCTTTATACTTTATTAATCTCTAGCTTTCAATGGACTTTGCCATCTTCATCAGGAGCTGCAATAACATTGAGAAGAAATAACAACTATTGTGCAAAATGATTTTAAATTAACTTACAGTCGTATGTGAGATTGTTGCTAAATGTTATTAACGTTTCGACACTGACACCACCAACCTTCTGTCACCTGTCAAATGTTTCATCCTACTTGTGATCCTGTGCCCACCATTTTGTGCAGCATCAGGTGGTTCACGATGTAATTTCAACTTTCGTTTTAAAGATTTTTAATCCGTTTTAATTTGTTCCTGACATACAGCTGTGTGTAGTTTATATTAATTTTGACGAATGTACCATGTATCCAGCATTCACCAGGTTACTGGGTGTTTCCCTCAACCTAAACGTTAATAACATTTAGCAACAATCTCACATACGACTGTAAGTTAATTTAAAATCATTTTGCACAGTAGTTGCTATTTCTTCTCGATATTATTACAGCTCCTGATGAAGATGGCGAAGTCCATTGAAAGCTAGAGATTAATAAAGTATAAAGAGTCCTCTTTGCCTGAATTTTGGCGAAATATATATATATATATATATATATATATATATATACTTCGACAAAATTTAAGCAAGGATACTTTTTTTATTCTCTCTAGCTTCCAATGGTTTTTGCCATCATCATCAGGAGCTGCAATTACATTGATAACAGTAGCAACAATAGTGTAAAATGAATTTAAATTAACTTACAGTAGTATGTGAGGATGTTGCTAATTGTTGTTTACGTTAAGGATGAGGGAAACACCCATTAACATGCTGAAAGCTGTTTTTAACTTGTACCATATATCCAGCTTTAACCATGTTACTGGGTGTTTCCCTCATCCTTAACGTAAACAACAATTAGCAACATCCTCACATACTATTGTAAGTTAATTTAAATTCATTTTACACTATTTTTGCTACTGTTATCAATGTAATTGCAGCTCCTGATGATGATGGCAAAGCTAGAGAGAATAAAAAAAGTATAAAGAGTCCTACTTGCTTAAATTTTGTCGAAGTACCCAACAAAAGGCGGAAGCTTTAAGTTTTCACCTAACTGGTCTAGATGACAATGACCACGTCTCAAGATATATATATATATATATATATATTAAGGTATCATCTACAAATAGTTGAATTTTGCAGTGTTGTGAAATATCAGGACCATCGTTAATATATAAAATAAATAGTAATGGACCTAATTTGCTACCCTGTGCCACACCTACCGAAATGTTTTTAATGTTTGATAATGTATTGCCAATTTTAGTTCTTTGACTTCTATTGATTAAATAATTTTGTAATAAGTTGAATACTGAACATTGAAATCCATAGCAATGCAATTTCGTTAACAATTTCTCGCTGTCAATAGTCTCAAATGTTCTCTTGAAATCTAAGAACAATGTTACTGTAAACTTTTAGCGGTACAGAAATGGAGGATCGGTTTGTAATGGTTGAATAGAATGATTCGCATATTGTGTGGGACAGAACTCACTCGTCTTACCGGCCCGCGTTTTTGGAAATACTAAATATTCCCTGGTTCGTAATATTTTTATGAACAATCTCTCTGTTATTTTAAGGTAACCTAAAACTATGATGGTTCTTAAATAAGAGCTACAAAATTGTATACCTCAACTATCAAATATTGTGGCACGTCCACCAGCTGCAAAGAAAACGTTTCATTTATATCCACGATAAAGTCATCACTTAGGTTGAAAAGTGGTGTTTTGCAGGCTTCAATATTTTTGCATAGTATTCTTAGATACAATTTGGTTGAAGCTACTGCGTCTATCCTTGCTTTCTCTTTAAAGTTCGCTACTTCTTCAGTAACCTGGTGCTGCTTTGACAACACAAATGACACGACAGGTTCTCCAGGCTGCCTCATACATTTCTTGAAACGCTTAGTCAGCTTTTGTTTCAACTTATCTTCGTCAGTTTTTACGGACGAAGCTATCGATTCTGTGTCTGTGTCCTTTGCTTCTTTAGCTTTATGCTCATCTATTATTTCCTTAAGGGTTAGCTCAAACTCTGTATCATATGCTTCAGCATCTGCTTCTAGGTCAACAGGCTTTTTCAGTATTTTCAAATGTATATCTGTGTTAGAGTATCCCTGTTGTTCTCTTATAGTTTTTATTTGTTTCCATACTTCTAGGATCGTTTTGAGGTAAATTCGTTCTTTTTCTAAGTCTCGAAAATACTGTGTACGCAACTTTTTAATTTCTCTGGTTAGGTTACGCTTCTCCGTATCTTCACTGTCTTCTGAAGCTGCTTTATCTTCTTCTTTGGATTCTTTATCATTTCTGAGTGCATCCAGTTGTTTTTTAATCTCTTTGGTCTTAGATTTGCTATATTCATCACATATATGCCGTAGCTGTTCAGCAAACAAATGTTCACAACTGAACAGAGGGTGAAATGAGAATTTCAACTCAGACAGATACAAATTTAAAATTTGATCTTTGATGATTCGCACTTCTTCAAATTCCTGTTGTAAATATGGTGGTTTATAGATGGTTAAAGTGTAGTCTATTGGTATGTCTTTGGGTAGAAAAGCGTCAGTTTTGAACATAGCATTTAGAAAGAATAACTCTCCATTTGTATCAAACCATCGCCTGCAAACAGAAGACAAGTAAATACGTTTAACTACCAGGACGGTCCGATTAGTACTATTGCAGAGAAATTTACTATCATGCAGTATATTCTCGTAAAATTTCAGGAAATATGGACTCGTAGAAAAATGAAAAAAGGGCGATATCGATCGGTGATTCGGTTCTTTGTTGGCAACCATTAAAAATTAGTTTGACGATAATCAACGTGGCAGCACGTTAGTCCAATCATAAATTTATATATATATATATATATAACTTGAGACGTGGTCATTGTCGTCTAGACCAGTTAGGTGAAAAATTAAAGCTTCCGCCTTTTGTTGGGTACTTCGACAAAATTTAAGCAAAGAGGACTCTTTATACTTTTTTAATTCTCTCTAGCTTTCAATGGACTTTGCCATCATCATCAGGAGCTGCAATTACAATGAAAACAGTAGCAACAAAAGTGTAAAATGAATTTAAATTGAATCAACTTACAGTAGTATGTGAGGATGTTGCTAATTGTTGTTTTCGTATAGGATGAGGGAAACGTCCAGTAACATGGTGAGAGCTGGATACATGGTACAATCGTTAAAATTATATAAAATATGACAAGACAAGTTAAAGACAGATTAAAAATTATTTAGAAAACATTAGAGCATTACGTCGTGAAGCTACTTGATGATTGCACAAAATGGTGGTCATGGAATAATGAGTGAGATGAACCTTCGACAGAAGGCCGAAGGTTGTCAATGTCTGTGTTGAAAGATGGAACGAATTGTGGACGTGTGCCAAAACGTTGCCAAATCACTTCAGATGATGTGATTTTCAGAATGTTATGTAAGAAATTGTTAAACCGACCAGAGGCAGTTGAATAAACTATATTTTAATTAATGGGAATTTTAAATTAATAATTATTAATAAATCGTGAGAAGAGAATTATTAGATTTTGAGTGGAATGAAATTTGTTGGTGGAATCGGCCAAAACACAGATTATATTTATGTTTGTGAAAAGTCGAAATTTGGGGAGATATGTAAGTTCTCCAATTGTTCGCAGTTTAGCAAATATGAGTAAATGACACTCAGTTGTTTAATATCTGTCTTTTTGTTGATACAGTTGTTATTCATGAAAATGTGGGACTTTTCCAGGAATAAATGTTTGGAAAGTTGTTTTTCTTTATCAAGAACTTTGATACTTGTGTAATTCATAGAATGCCCTGTTGTGCTAACATGAGATGCTAGAGCGCATCTTTCAGGATGAAGCCTAGCATCACTTTTGTGTGATGTAATCCTTCCTTTAAGAGATCTGGAGGTGTGACCTATGTATATTTGGTTGCAGTTGTTGCAATTGATGGAGTAGACTGTGTTAGTTAAGCCAAGCAGCGGGACTTTGTCTTTCATTTTTGAAAAAATGCGGTTTCTAGTGAGGACGGATCTGCAAGCAATTCGAAAGTTCAAAGGACTGCACAATCTGATCAGCTTAGGGGTCATTAATTAAAATATAGTTTATTCAACTGCCTCTGGTCGGTTTAACAATTTCTTACATAACATTCTGAAAATCACATCATCTGAAGTGATTTGGCAACGTTTTGGCACACGCCCACAATTCGTTCCATCTTTCAACACAGACATTGACAACCTTCGGCCTTCTGTCGAAGGTTCATCTCACTCATTATTCCATGACCACCATTTTGTGCAATCATCAAGTGGCTTCACGACGTAATGCTCTAATGTTTTCTAAATAATTTTTAATCTGTCTTTAACTTGTCTTGTCATATTTTATATAATTTTAACGATTGTACCATGTATCCAGCTCTCACCATGTTACTGGACGTTTCCCTCATCCTATACGAAAACAACAATTAGCAACATCCTCACATACTACTGTAAGTTGATTCAATTTAAATTCATTTTACACTTTTGTTGCTACTGTTTTCATTGTAATTGCAGCTGCTGATGATGATGGCAAAGTCCATTGAAAGCTAGAGAGAATTAAAAAAAGTATAAAGAGTCCTCTTTGCTTAAATTTTGTCGAAGTACCCAACAAAAGGCGGAAGCTTTAATTTTTCACCTAACTGGTCTAGACGACAATGACCACGTCTCAAGTTATATATATATATATATATATATATTCCTTTACTGTCAGTACTTGATGTGCCAGTAGAATAGGTCTACAGCTTTCTTGCTGCCTCACACCAAATATACTCATAGCAGCATATGCTAAATGGCTGCATTATTGATGACTGCATGACTTTGTCAAATAAGTAGGTCACGTAATCCAGTCTTTTACGGACCTTTTTTTCTAAAAGTATTAACACAGTCTACGTCTGTTTTCGAAATATCGTATGATTAAACGACTGCTAGTTCAAAATGTTGGAAAATAAACTCAAGGAAACGAAAAAACATTACACTTCTTTTTGTTACCAAACTTGAAAAATTCACTCGCCGGGCAGAAGTTTGAGTTGAATGAAGTTATCGCCGTCACGGAGACCTACTCGTACTTTGCAGATCTCCAGAAAACATGACTTTCAGACGGCTGTTGTCTATGTTGAGAAATAAATCGCCACTTTCCAAAATTGGAGGATAAGTACTTATAGGACCGCCCTCGTATTTGTTATTTTCTTTCAACCAACTTAAATTTACATATGCTAGTACCTGTCGCCATCTGCCAACAATCTTTGTTCTATTATATTTCTTATCCGTACTTTTTTATCTAAATTGATTTTGAAGATATCTTGATCGTCTAGCATTGGCGGATCTACGATTCCTTGCTTTGTACTGATTTCTAGAGGTTGCCTGAAATAACGAAATTCTTATCATCAAATCAAACATGGCCCACTAGATTTTATTAATAGGATCTAATATAATATTGCGTACAATGGTTGGACAAAAAGGTAGAACCAACGTATTTTCTGAATTCTTTTTATATCAAAGACAAGTGAGATAAAATATGAAATGTAATTGGAGAAAGCTTGTTTGATTAATCAGGCGCCCCCAGCGATTATGAAAAAGCGTAAAAATATATTTTAAAGTAAAATATTTTAAAATCGTGTCATATTCATTCATACTACGAGCCCCTTCCCACTTCAGTTGGCCCACTTCAAGATTTGTACCAAAATATGCCTTTATAAACTAAACATGACGAAACTATTTACTTCTAAAACAATTTATTTTCTTAAAAACATTTTAGATACACTCTAGTCGTAAAAAATACATATTTTAAATCACTTAGACCTGTAACTAATAGAACATCTGAACAATAAACAATGTGCGAATGTTAACAAAGCAAGAATTGAAAGATTACCATTGGGTAACATCACCTTTATTTTTTATTACGGCTGAAATTCTTTGGGGCATAGTGTTAACCAAGTTTTGGCAAAAATTTGGTGTAAAACAATCCCATATTTCTTGAAGCTTTTGTCTCAGTTCGGTGATTGTACGAGCAGGATGTTGTTGTAGAACATTTTTTATCTCGTGCCACAAAGTTTCAGTAGGTGGCAGATCTGGACTTCTAGAAACCCATTTCAAAAGTGGTACATTATTTTCTTCCATCCATTTTATAGCCTTTTTTGAGGTATGGCACGCTGCACCATCTTGCTGAAACAAAATCTTGGCCGGATGTCAAACATTCTTCGATCAATCACTGGTAAAAGCCATTCTTCTAAAATTGCCAAATATTTGTTTGTATCCATTTCCATCAATAAAATGAAGTTTTCCTACTCCTTTTGATGACATACTGCCTCAGACCATAATGGAGTCTGGAAATTTCACTTTTCTCTTCAGGCAGTCAACATGGAATGCTTATTTTTTTTGCGAATAACTCTACTGCGACTGTCACCAACACAAACTTCGAATCGGGCCTCATCACTCCATTGTATTGCACACCATTGTTGAGGTGTCCATTGTCTATGTTCTTTAGCCCATCTAAGGCGATTTTTCTTTTGCAGTGGAGTTAATAGTGGCTTTTCTTTGGCCTATAAACAAGTTGTGCAACTTTAGGGTTTTTACTTCACTTTTTTTATAAGAAAACTTACCTTGCAAGTGCTAAATCACAGTTTGTGGGCCTCTCTATGAGTTGTGGACCTCGAAATTCTCGTTCCAAAAGCGTCACTCCACTGAGCACTTAATTGTAAATAATTGGCGCGCCAGTTTTTCACGATTATTCTTAATGCTCTTCGGTCGGCATATGTGATATTACTTTTTTTCACATATCGTGGCTTAATATTAACTGAACCAGTTACGTTATATCTTCTAACAATATTTCTCACACTGTACCGCGATAAGTCTAACAAAGTTGCAATTTCTGAGTTTGATTTACCAGAATTAAAAAATTTAATTATCAGTAACCGAATTTTCTCACTAATAACCTTTCCTCTACCCATTTTGAAAACCTTAACTACCCAAAACTATTTTAAACGTATTCTGACAGCTGTGATTAATAAAAACAATTGTCATGGCTTTTATTTTTCACAGCCACCTATGCGTTATAGACTTATTTTGCATTGAAATGACAATAGGTTGATATGCTGTAATTGCAACATGTGTTATTTTTATGCTGCAAATTTGATTAGGGAGTGATAAAGCTGGTGTTTTCTACTATATATACTAAGTGACATATAAATCCGAACACCCAGTTTAAATGGTTTTATTTTAATAAAATTTTGTATAAGTACTTAATGAAGCATAATAAGTAAATGATAAAAATTTCAAAATGATTGCACTGCTTTAAAGCCCTTTGACCTTTAATAATGTGTGGATGCACCCTGATGTGCTACGCATTCTCCAACGCGCCTAGGCATGCTTCTGATCAGGTGGTCAATGTCCTCCTGTGGTATCTCATTCCAGGCAATCACCAACTCCTCTCGAAGTGCTTCTAGAGTCTGAGGAGGACGTTGCAAATTGAGCAATCTCCTACCCATCATATCCCACACGTGCTCAATTGGGGATAAGTCGGGAGATCTTGGTGGCCATGGTAACAATGTGACATCATTATGTTGAAAGAAGTCTATTGTGACTCTTGCAACATGTGGTCGGGCATTATCTTGTTGGAAAGTTGGATCTGCCAGGGTGTCAAGATAGGGTAAAAGATGGGGTTCTAGAACTTCGTGGATATAACGCTGCGCGTTCATGTTACCTCTGATGAAGATTAAAGGTGACCTGGAACCATAAGCTATAGCACCCCAAACCATAACTCCAACAGTGTGATGAACATGTCTTTCAACAAAAAACTGTGGATTCCTCCTTTCACCACGTCGCCTTCTAACCCTGGCACGACCATCGTGCATGCCTAAACAAAATCGAGACTCGTCACTAAAGACAATACTGTTCCATTCCTGATCCCAGAGTGACCGTTGTCTGCACCACTCAAGGCGATTACGTCGGTGTTCTCGAGTTAAAGGAAGGACCCAGTGTGGCCGGTATGAAAACTTCTCATTCGTCGGTAAACACTTCGCATGCCAATAGGTCTTCCGTGTTCTGCAAACCATTCATTTGAAATGGACCTGGTAGTGGAGAAACGGTCCCTTAAGGCCAATAATCTTAGGCGGCGATCTTCACGGTCTGTTGTTCTACGGCGGCGTCCAGTGCCCCTTGCTCTTTGCGTACGGCCTTCTCGAAGCCATGCCTGACAACACCTAACCACAGTGTCTACACTTCTTTGCACTCTAACCGCAATTGCCCGAAAAGAAAGTCCAGCTTCCCGAAGTCCCACTATACGGCCCCTATGAAACTCACTAAGTTGACGAAATCGTACAGGTCTCCGTACTCTAGGCATCGTAACCGATCGTAAAGGATGTTAAGAACCAAAATCCGCCAACGTTGATTCTTTACTGCGGCTGAAATATTCATTTTTAGAGCGTTAGTGAATTAAAAAAAAGCAGTATAAAAACCGGAATGTCCAACTGATAAGGCTGAACATTTTTTCACTTGTTATTTACAATAAGATAAATACATTCACCAACTTTTATTAAAATAAAACCATTTAAACTGGGTGTTCGGATTTATGTGTCACTTAGTATATGTTGGCGTTACCTTGTAGGTTGAAAAAACCATTCCTTTTCGGTAGACTGTAGGACGAAGTCCAACCATTCTGCTGACATGTAGTAGACGTTTTTATCGTAGTCCTGCGGGGATTCTTTCTAAAAAAGAATTATAACTTAAAAAAAGTTAAAAAAACTATCAAGTTATCTTACCTGTTCTTCATTGTTGAATGCAAAAAATGCACGGCGTCCATCGGTGGACGATGTCGCATCAACATGCAGTCTACTTCTTAATCCAGCTAGTTCTTCACTTCTTGGTGTATCAACCTCCTCGGATTTGATACTTTTCAATGGTTGCGGATTGGCCGAGCCGCTGGCTTTTTGTCTTATTCTATTCAAGTGTTCCGATAGTTTCTGTCTATAGTATTGCCCGCTGTCCTGCTTCTTATTTTCGCTAGATCCGGGTTTTACAAAGACACTGTCTGTCAAAGATATCGATGATTCATGCAGTTCATTTCCTTTAGTTGAATGAGTGTGCTCTGTTGCAGAAAAAACGCTGATGATGTTAGACTCGTCGCTGGTAGAGCAGATTGAATTCGAGCAACTTTGAGCGACTTTGTTGTTTCTTTTTATTTTAGTTCTCACTGGGGACTTCAGCCGCATTTCGCTTAATTCTATCAACTGCTCCTGTAAGGTGACAAAAAACTATTTTTTTTCTTCTATGTCTTTCTAACATACGTGTCTATACACACTTCTGTCTCGTACACATTGAACTCAATCTATCAGACAAGTTTGGTGCTGAGTGTATACATTGTGTTCCTTAATAATATACGAATATTTAAGGGTGTGAATCTACATAAAAAATTAATGTTAGTTTGCTTTATAACAAAAACTCGGGGTGGCAAAAAACCATTGGCGTACCATTTTTTTCTTAAAAAATACCGAAGTCAATACCCGTACGCACGGCACTGTTAAAGCCAAAAGTTATTTTTGCATTGAAAAATATGCAGCTTTTTTTACTTTCACTACCTACTTAATATCAGTGAAATATTTGAAGCGGTTCTAAAAATATTAATTAATTTCCATTGTTTTCCTAAAACTTCAACACCCCGAGTTTTTGTATCGAAACATTTTTTACCCATAGTTTATAAAGCAAATTAACATTAATTTTAAATATTCGCATATCATTAAGGAAGACCCTGTATATACCTGTATGTATGCCGGGTATTTCAAATTCGACTCTCACCATTGGTATCTCGGAAACGGTAAGAGATACGGAAGCGCTTAAATGGGGACAAAGTTGCGCATTTATGTAATCAACAAAATGTCGCTTAGAAAGTTTCGAAATTCAAAGTACTTCCGAAGAGAGACGTAAGAACCAGAATTTTCCGAAAATTGTTTTAATTTTTTCTTAACCTTATTTGTAGTGGGATTTCAAAATTAATTGCACATTGACATTGCCACTTTTTTCCTCTACAAGGTGGTATAATTAGAATTTCAATATGACGTTTCGTCTTCTATCCTCAATTATCAATTTTATTTTTTCTAAATGACTCTTTATTGAATTATTGCACAGATGAGTTTTTAATTCTGATTCCAAAAATACAGGGTTTGTGCGGAATGTAATAGGACTGAGTCGATTTAAAAAAATTTATTGAGCCAATCGTTACAATTCTTTAAAAACTTTCAAAATAGGCTCCTTCTGCGTCCCCGGGGGGGGGGGGGGGGGGCACATCTGGGCTGTAGGGCGGCTGCGGAAGCGTTGGGATGCCGGCCTTCGTTTGAGTTTCCTGAGCACTTCCACGTAAAACTTGGCGTTGACGGTTTGTCCAGGAGGAACACATTCACGGTGGACGATGCCTTTGATGTCAAAAAAGACAATAAGCACCGTTTTCACTTTGGATTTGCTCATTCTTCCCTTTTTTGGACGAGACGCCGTCGTGTGCCACTCGGAAGATTGCCTCTTTGTCTCGGGATCATACTCAAAGATCCACGACTCGTCACCTGTGATTACGTTATTCAAAAATTGGGGGTCACTTTCACACATGTTCAAATTTTCTTGGCACGCTTCCACTCGCCGCAATTTCTGGTCGTCAGTGAGCACTTTTGGGACCATCTTCGCGCACACCTTGAGCATGTTCAAATGCTGTGTCACAATGTCATGAATCATAGAATTTCCTAGGTAGGCTTTGGAATTATCTCAATCATTTGTTTCGCAAACCGGATTTATGGCAAACTCGTGGTTTATTTCCTGGTTTTATTTGAAATGGGATTTTAAAATAAATTGCATATAAGCATTGCCACTCTTTCTTATCTACAAGAAGACGTCGTAAAAGTCTCAATTGGACTTTCCTTTAAATAAAATTTTGCACAAGAGAACACGATTTTTGATGTCACGATAAACTTCACATATTTAATTAAAATAATAATATTCTTAGTACACAGTATTATGTACAAAATTCCAATAAGACGTCCATATGAAATAATTAAGTTCGTGATGGAAGCCGAAAAAAGAGACCTCGAATTGAAAATTTTACTACACCATGTTGTAGCAGAAAAAGTGGAAAAGTGGTAATGACAATACGCAATTTATTTTGAAACCCCATCTCAATAAAGTCAGGAAAAAAAAATTATTTTGCGATAAATCTGGTATATGCAACAAATGATGATCTGATAATTTCAAGGCCTACCTAGGAACTTACTTCTTTTTTTTTTTAATAACTAAGATTTTGCAATGTTAATGTATATTATACATTGTTGGAATCAGAATTAAAAACTCTGTCAGTGCAAACGTCCAATATGGCGTCTATAAGTTGATGATTGAGGACAAGAGACGAAATGTCATATTAAAATGTATGTCATCTAGAGGAGGAAAAGTGGCAATGTTAATGTGCAACTTATTTTCAAATCCCACTTCAGATAAAGTCCGGGAAAAATTAAAATAGTTTCGGTAAATTCGTTTTTTTTCTTTTCTTTTTTCCCCACTACTATAAACTTTGTAAGCGGCATTTTGTTAATTACCTGAATACGCAACTTTGCCCCAATTTAAGCAACCTCCTATAGGCTTCCCTCCTTCTAGTCCTTCGTCGGAAAATTCTACCTGACATGACCAAATTTTAACACTAGATTATTGCTAATCTAACGACGGAAACGGTATGTGGCTCTTTAACGGGGCTCCTACAATCACGAGCACCTGAGGTAACGGGGTTGTGAAAAGGAAACGAGGGTGGGCTGGGATTAGACGGTCGTCAGCGCTACTTTAAAGGAGAAAAGGATGACTGCGGGTGCCTACCGAAGTAAATTTTTATAATATACTAAGTGACATATAAATCCGAACACCCAGTTTAAATGGTTTTATTTTAGTAAAAGTTGGTGAATGTATTTATCTTACTGTAAATAACAAGTGAAAAAATTTTCAGCCTTATCAGTTGGACATTCCGGTTTTTATACTGCTTGTTTTTTGATTCACTAACGCTCTAAAAATGAATACTTCAGCCGCAGTAAAGAATCAAAGAAGGCGGATTTTGGTTCTTGACATCCTTTACGATCGGTTGGGATGTCTAGAGTACGGAGACCTGTACGATTTCGTCAACTTAGTGAGTTTGATAGGGGCCGTATAGTGGGACTTCGGGAAGCTGGACTTTCTTTTCGGGCAATTGCAGTTAGAGTGCAAAGAAGTGTAGACACTGTGGTTAGGTGTTGTCAGGCATGGCTTCGAGAAGGCCGTACGCAAAGAGCAAGGGGCACTGGACGCCGCCGTAGAACAACAGACCGTGAAGATCGCCGTCTAAGATTATTGGCCTTAAGGGACCGTTTCTCCACTACCAGGTCCATTGCAAATGAATGGTTTGCAGAACACGGAAGACCTATTGGCATGCGAAGTGTTTACCGACGAATGAGAAGGTTTGACTTGTTTTCATACCGGCCACACTGGGTCCTTCCTTTAACTCGAGAACACCGACGTAATCGCCTTGAGTGGTGCAGACAACGGTCACTCTGGGATCAGGAATGGAACAGTATTGTCTTTAGTGACGAGTCTCGATTTTGTTTAGGCATGCACGATGGTCGTGCCAGGGTTAGAAGGCGACGTGGTGAAAGCAGGAATCCACAGTTTTTTGTTGAAAGACATGTTCATCACACTGTTGGAGTTATGGTTTGGGGTGCTATAGCTTATGGTTCCAGGTCACCTTTAATCTTCATCAGAGGTAACATGAACGCGCACCGTTATATCCACGAAGTTCTAGAACCCCATCTTTTACCCTATCTTGACACCCTGGCAGATCCAACTTTCCAACAAGATAATGCCCGACCACATGTTGCAAGAGTCACAATAGACTTCTTTCAACATAATGATGTCACATTGTTACCATGGCCACCAAGTTTTCCCGACTTATCCCCAATTGAGCACGTGTGGGATATGATGGGTAGGAGATTGCTCAATTTGCAACGTCCTCCTCAGACTCTAGAAGCACTTCGAGAGGAGCTGGCGGTTGCCTGGAATGAGGTACCACAGGAGGACATTGACCACGTGATAAGAAGCATGCCTAGGCGCGTTGGAGAATGCGTAGCACATCAGGGTGCATCCACACATTATTAAAGGTCAAAGGGCTTTAAAGCAGTGCAATCATTTTGAAATTTTTATCATTTACTTATTATGCTTCATTAAGTACTTATACAAAATTTTATTAAAATAAAACCATTTAAACTGGGTGTTCGGATTTATATGTCACTTAGTATACGTTTTTTGATCATTCTTAAATTTTGACCTTAGGAGGTCATGGTCAAGGTCAAATCCAAGGACGGTGATATACCTTGAAAACCAGTAGTCGTATTGGGAAACTACCGAGCTGGTTTAAAGCAGTGCAATCATTTTGAATTTTTTATCCTTTACTTATTATGCTTCATTAAGTACTTATACAAAATTTTACTAAAATAAAACCATTTAAACTGGGTGTCCGGATTTATATGTCACTTAGTATAACAGCGTCGGATTTCGATTAGCGATCTAGCCTGTAAATCGTTTCCCATTTTGGTACTCAGCAAGTAAGCACATTATTCGACGGATTTTCATTACTTAAATTTCTTAATAATAGAACGCGTTTCACTGATTTCAACCCCCCTTTTTAGCAGTACAATTTTTTTATGTCAATGATTAGGAACCCCTGAAACGTCAAAAACGGAGTTTCAGCAATTGTTACTTTTTCTTTTTTGCCTATAGCACCGTTGCCACTGGACTAAAACTACAAAGCTTTGGCATACTAGTAACCCCGTGTGGAAATTTCATAAAAATCCGAGCCGTAATTTCCAAGTTGATGATGAGTGATACATTATTTCGTGATGTAATGTCATATGACTTAAAAAAACATAACATCTCATTTTAGAAATTTTATTTGCAGAACGACTTATCTACGCGATATTATATGAAATAGGGCCACCAAATTATCTGAATACGTCCTTTCTTAGTCCGTACATTGCGCCGCAACGCTTGGGTTGGCAGCACGAAGCAGTAGACAAAATTCGTCCAAAATTCGATTTGTAGAGGTTTGCGCGCTTCGAAATTGACGCTTTATTTTTTTATACTTTTGGATGAAATTTTCACAGCGTGCTGAAAACAAAACCCCAGAGGGTGCTATAGAGCCACTTTTTCATTTTTTTCCACTAGGTTCTATTTAAAAAAAATGAACAGAAAAAGTGCGCACTGCAACCCATCATAAAACTTGTGCAAAAACAAAATTTCAAAAAGTGCTCCTATAGCACCCTGGGCAATTATCTTCTCAACATACTGTATGAATTTCATTCAAAAATATTGAAAAATGGAGTGTCAGTTTCGAAGCAGCTGAACCCTTGTAAATGGCTTGAAACTCACTGCGTCGGAGCCGCCCAGTGGCGGCGGGATAATTAGTATGAAATCAGTATTCCTTAACGATTGTTATTATTTTTATTAATAATTACCTGTGATCCACTCATTTTAACTATTTTGTTGACGTTAACTCACTTCATAATATCACTTCCTAACCCCCTAGCATGGGAATAATGTTTGTATGGTGTTGGTATGGTGAGCATGTGGCTCAAGCGGTTACCATGGCGACGTGTATTTCGATAGTACGGTAAAGTTAGCAAGGTATATTTTGATTCAGGCGATATGGACCTAAAAACCCTAGAAATTAATAGGCGAGGGAAGTATTGTGATTGCGGATGTCTTCGAATTTGAGAGGAAACGTTTTACTGGTCGAGGAAGTATTCTTTTTTGAATGTTATATGACATGTACATCACGAAAAGCCATGTTACTTATTTCTGCCGGTCTGTTCGCTAATGTTTTATTTATACAGGGTGTAAACGTTATGGTAGCCATTATTGAAATGGGTAATAGCGGGGGGTCAAAACAAGTGAAAAAGTTCATTTGACCCATGGTCCAAAAGTCAATAGGTTTTTGTCTAATTGGCTTTATCGCTTATCGACCACAATCACCACAATCTTACTAATTTTTATAATCTAATCTAAATCGTTTTTAAATTGGGTAATTAACAAATAAATGGCATTAAGTTTTTACTAAGTTAAGCCAAAATTTGTAGTCAGTAAGTAAATTTCATTAAATTAAGTATTTAAAACACACATGACAACAGCGCGTCGGCCTTTCATCACTCTTATCGAACCGGCAATCGATCGCAAACGGTAACAGTGGTTAGTTATCGGGCATCGGGCGTGTTGTTTTGTTTTTGTTCGCGTACGTCGTCGTGTTTATTTACAATGTTCTCGAATCAAGAGTTCGCCGACATGTTGTCGAAGCTCGTCAGAATTCAAATCTTGCAGCTCAATTTTATCGCGACAGATTTCGCCAACGGAAACACCCATACTGTGTCCCTATTCTTCAGTTTGAGGGAGTAGAAATTGTAAGAGAAAGTGGCAAAAAGTGGGCGTGGCCAAGAAAGGCAGTATTCTTGAAATCATTTCTACTGAAAAGTGATAGAAATGAATTCACTTTAGGGTGTCGCGATTTCTCTTGGTACCGACCAAGAGAAACTGGAAAAATTAGTAGAAAATAGCGCTATACAGGGTGAGTTTGAAGTTGAGTCATTAATTTTCAGATAATGATTGTAGAAGGAAGGTAAACCAAAATATGTGTGTAAAAATAAAAAAAAATTTTACCGTGTTTTATAAAGTATCCTCCCGACAAGTATTTCAGTGCGGACCTGTATTTGATCGTGAGGTCTTGGAGCACCGGCATGCAGTCCCCTGTGTGGTCTTAAGTCACCTGATTCACGAGCCCGTTGTACTACATTAACAAAGGCACGAGGGGTTGTTTGCACTCGATTGGGAAACCGATCCGCATAAACATGTGCCATTTTTTATTTCGTTTGAGCCACGCAACAGACACCACTATTCAAACGCGTTACCGACTGACACTGACTGTATACAACTGACTAAAATAATTGTAAAAACATCGTTCCAAATTCTTTCGCTTTTTTGTTTCCGATGCGATGAACCAAACACGAGCACATATTATTATTGAGACAGGGCGGTACTCAAACTTCCACAGGGCTATAACTTTGTTACTTTAATTTTACCAGAAAAATGGTAAAGGAAAAAACATTTCTTTTGATCAGATCTACTCACTGTTAAAATAAATGACTCAACTTCGAAGTCACCCTGTATAACCTGAAAATTGACGTTTTTGGCATTGTTATTGTCGTTCGTTAAAGTTATTGCAAAAAATGGATAATTTCAATCAATTGATGCGTTCTGCGTAGAAGGTAAGTTTTCTTAATTAGCGGCATAGTGTATATATGTTATTAGGTATTCTTCTTAAGTTTTTCTAAAATGCAACAACTTGACTTTCTTTGGAGAGATGTAACTTTCAAGAAACAAAATGATGTAATGGTGTCTTGAAAAACAGGTTTAGATGCCTTTTACGGTACAGGACCCTACAATATAGTCCTACAATAGCAGGAAAAATTGTTAATGCATGTTGTGTTTTACACAATATGTGCATTGATAATGGTATACCTGACCCAGATGAGCCACATCCAGAGGTGTCGGACTATGGCATTGCACTGTGGAAAATCTACAGCAAACAAGAGTAGCTGGAAATCCTGACCTAGCTGCTGCAAGGCAGATACAGGAGAACATAATATTAAATCATTTTAATGGATAAAATAAATATCTACAGTAATAAATTACAAAATTTGTAAAAATAAACATTTGTTCTTTATTCTAACAGGTACGAACATTGCTATAAAACTATAATTGGTTTGGTTTCAAGCTTAATATAAATAATCTTAGGTTAGGCACTAACTAAAACAGACAAACAAGACAAGTATCCTTTAAAAAACAAATCTGACTAAACCAAACAATTATTTCTAAGAAAATAAATAATTCGAAGCACTCTAACTTAACAACGTAAGGCTTCAAGATTGATCCTGAGTTAATTTTAACAGGTACATAACAGTCTCAAGTCTAAGCATTAATCAGAAACAAAGAAACAAACAAGATACATTTTAACAGTTGTACTTACAAAAAAAATATTATTCATAAAAGTTAATTCTAACAGGTACGTAGATATAACACTTCAAAGGTTTCTCATAAACTGAATAATTAATTTAATTCATATATTCACATGTTTTATTAATACTATTAGAAATATCTTCTAGTGCTGTGGCTTTCCTATTTTAATATCTTTTGTTCATAGTACGATTTCAATATTTTCAGCCTTTCAGTCTGATAATTTTTTGTACTTTTCATTGACTCCATGGTTAGCTGTAAAAATCTTTTATTATTCTTTATAGATTCTGTTAAGCATATTGTTTTGTTAACTCTCTTATGTGCTCTTTTGACACTTGTGTCAGTATTTAAAACAGGATTTAAGGATTCTAAATTTGTTGCTTGGGAAGCATTTATCTCATTTAATTCTGTGTTTGCAACATCGGCCTGTCCAACTTCAATTGCCATATCTGTTTCTTCTTCCAAATCACCACAGTAATCATAATCTAGCTGAAAAAAGTGCATTATTGCTATTTAGAAAAACATTTATCGTAACTAATAGTGAAATATTCATCAGGTCATACAAATATCTACTTCAAATAAACCACGCCTCACTTTAATATCTCTTAAAATCAGTATATGCCTTGTAACATATCTTGTACCTTTATAGGTACTATATACTTGTTTTGGATTATGTAATAAATCAAGTATTTAAATTCAGTATTATTTTATCTTATGCTGATATGCTATGAGCTATGAGGCATTTCTTCCAACACAAATGGGTCTGGAACATTCTCATTGCCAGTGACACAAACTGGAGTAATTAGTTCCATAATTTTGTCTTCGACATTATCAAAATGCCTTGGAGGTGGACCGCCCCCTGTACCAGACTGATATTTTTTCCTGTCTGCTAGTCTCGACTTTGAATTTTTTTTATATCAATCCATGTCTAGAACGATTATAATTTTTTTAAGTCAGTACCAAGCAAATGCAAAATGCATTATTTAATAGTATAATTAGACAGAGATATAATGTAATACTTACTTTTCGCCATTGCACCCAGTCTTTACTAAGCTCCATTAGGCAACGCATTTAATCTGTTTTCCATTTCAGTCCATAACGCCTTGGACTGGGCACGGGTATATGCCGGCGTGAATTTTCCCTGGTGAATTTGCGGTGTTCTCGGAGAAATTCAATCAATTTCTCCTTTTACTCATTTGTAAGGTGTTTTTTGGACGTTTTCGACTCCGAAGATAAAATCCCAGATAAAATAATGAGAAAATCTCGGCCGAAATCTTTGGTTACTTTTTGTCTGTCAAAAAGTCAAAATTATCTCCATTTTGATTGGTTTAACACATTTACCCAAACCTGGCAACCCTGTGTCTGGATTTCCTTTCTGCTTTCTATCGAGTCCTTTCAAGAATACAGTATTTTCGAATCGATAGAAAATCGGGGGAGTAGAAAAAGAGAGGGAGTGTGAATTTCTATTGAAGTCAAGAATACGAGCACAGAAGGACATTTGTGCAAGTGTACCAAATACTTCGAGATACAGGAAGTGTTCAGCCCACTAATATTCGCACTCGTGAAAGACAGGTTACTGTAGAGCAGGAGGAACAAATTTTAAATATCGTGAAAATCAATGCAGATATCAGCACTCGGGAATTAGGCTGCCGCGTAGGACTATCGCATACCATAGTCCATAGAATCCTACGGGAGAATTTGCTTTATCCCTACCATGAACAACGAATGCAGGCCTTGTTACTAGAAGACTATCCTCGCAGACCACCATTCTGTCAGTGGTTTTTGCACAAAAACATTGAAAATCCGGATTTTTTTAAAAACATTCTATCGACGGACGAATGTACTTTTACGCGAGACGGGATATTAAATTTCCATAATACTCGCACGTGGGCCCAAGAAAATCCTCATACAATTCGTGAAGGTCATGTCCAACAACGTTTTAAAATAAATATTTTGGCGGGTGTTCTTGACGATCAGGTAATTGGCCCCTTCGAGTTACCCCCAAAGTTGTCAGGAGAAGGATACCTTAGCTTTCTAGCCAATAACCTACCAGAACTTTTGGAACAGACCTTAGACAACATGCCATTACAACGGAGACAGAACTTGTGGTTTATTCATGACGGGGCACCACCACACATTTTTAGAGGCATCATTCAGTGTTTGAATCAACATTATCCAAATCGCTGGATCGGTCGAAATGCTCCTGATCCACGAAAATGGCCAGCAAGATCTCCTGACCTCAATCCGATGGATTTCTGGTATTGGGATAAACTTAAAGGGATGGTTTATAAATTGACAACTTCGAGGACTTAGAGTACGAAGAAACTGGGTTCGTGGTAATGAAGCTTGTGTGGAAAGTGGGGGACGACATTTTGAACACCTTTTTTAAATAGAAAAACAGTGCAGTGTGGGTTTTAAAAAGAAAAACAATGTATGCATCAAAATTGTGTTCCCTATCTATAAGTGGATTTTTTTAATACGTTCAATAAACTTTCACACACATTTTCTCTAAAAAAATGCCGTTTTGACCCCCACGTTATTTGAAACTTTTTGCATCTTTTAACCGCCTCTATCACCCATTTAAATAATGACTGTCATAACGTTTACACCCTGTATATTATAACACACGTCGGATTTTGATGAAACTTTTGCACAATGTACGCCAAGGGCGAAAAAGGTGTGTAGATTTGGAAAATCGGTCCGGTGGCGCCGGAAAAAAGGTCAAAAAGGAAAAAAAATGCTCAAACTACGTTTTTTGACGTTTCAGAGGCTCCAGATCATTTTCGAAAAAAAATTTGTGACGGTTGAAAATCGGAGGTTCGAATGACCTCCATCGCATGTATTTAGGGTCTCTAAAATTGAATCCGATGTCATTTCACATATCGACGATCTCAAATATCGTAAATGTTGATTTTCGGATTTTGATTCCTTTATGCATAAATTGACATTTTCGGACTTACGAGGTATTGATTTGGGATCTTCGATGCTTCTCGAATAAGAACCATCGATATGGATTTTCTGAGAGCATTCCTGTACGCATACAGGGATAAAAACAGAACAACATCAGAAAATCGACATTTTCGTACTTACGAGGTATTGATTTGAGATCGTCGATATATCTAATCTATGCGTGTTTTGCGACTTTAAAGTTTACAAATTCATTATGGCGATGGCTACATGTAAGCGGAATTTTTTACAATAAGGTAATTTGGGGCGCTGAATATTACTCATCATAGTGAAAAAATTGTATAGTGTCATCGGTCCGAAATCGGAGTGAAAAATTGGTAATAAACTCCGGGGCTATCCGTGAATCCTAAGCACTGAATTGACATCGAATTCGGACTCTACGCATCCAGTTTACCTAGAAAATCAGCTTCTATCTAGATCATAGACGATAGTTCTAGAACCCCATCTTTTACCCTATCTTGACACCCTGGCAGATCCAACTTTCCAACAAGATAATGCCCGACCACATGTTGCAAGAGTCACAATAGACTTCTTTCAACAAAATGATGTCACATTGTTACCATGGCCACCAAGATCTCCCGACTTATCCCCAATTGAGCACGTGTGGGATATGATGGGTAGGAGATTGCTCAATTTGCAACGTCCTCCTCAGACTCTAGAAGCACTTCGAGAGGAGCTGGTGGTTGCCTGGAATGAGATACCACAGGAGGACATTGACCACCTGATCAGAAGCATGCCTAGGCGCGTTGGAGAATGCGTAGCACATCAGGGTGCAGCCACACATTATTAAAGGTCAAAGGGCTTTAAAGCAGTGCAATCATTTTGAAATTTTTATCATTTACTTATTATGCTTCATTAAGTACTTATACAAAATTTTATTAAAATAAAACCATTTAAACTGGGTGTTCGGATTTATATGTCACTTAGTATATGTATTTTTTACGACTAGAGTGTATCTAAAATGTTTTTGAGAAAATAAATTGTTTTAGAAGTAAATAGTTTCGTCATGTTTAGTTTATAAAGGCATATTTTGGTACAAATCTTGAAGTGGACCAACTCAAGTGGGAAGGGGCTCGTAGACTTTTGTCTCCTTCAGAAAGGCTGGGCTATTTCTAGATTCCACCTATTCCGTGTCAGCGTCAGCGCTCTCCTATTGTGAAGTTATGTTTTCTTTCTGAATTGCATGAAATTTCCGGCTGATAAAACAGATGATGCAAATCAAAAGCATGAACAATTTAATGCAAACAGATATTCGTCACATAACCTCAAACTATAGCACTGACACGGAACAGTAGCAAACTATCAACATCAAAGAGTCCATAAAGGCGTCCTACAATTGTAGGAACGACTGACTACACGGCCTTTAGTCTTCCTACGACCTAAACATAATCAGCAACCCATGTTTACCATATTTATTTATTTATTTATTTAGCAACATCCAACAGCCATAGCCAATTACAGGATGGATAAACATGAAAATATAAACAAATGCATGTTGTGGATGTATGTAGAGAAAGCTAAAACGCTGCAAAAAAAACCTCCAAACAGAACTAGGAAAAAAGCGTTCTAGCTTTACCTACCCAGTACTCAACAATCACACCGGCAAGCATTAACGAAAATAAGCATTAATGTCTCCCAAAGTCGCACAAAGCGAAAATATATCTAAAACGCTATTAACTGAATTATAATTACGGCACATTATATATATAGGAGAAAACTTAAGTATGTCAGTCCTAGGCCTGGCCAAGTAAAAAGTTAAACTAGTTCGTGACGCTAATCTAGGAATTAAGAAGTTAAGTTGTTCTAAGATGACACTGGAGTCAATAATGCCGTGGATGAGCTTGTAAATGAACTTAAGTGAATTCATTTTGCGTCTGCTCTCTAAATTATAGATTTTGTGCCTCGCCATCAACTCACTATGAGGAAAGCCAATAGCGGGATATATCCCGTCAGCTTTGTATGAGAGGTATTTTAAACACTTTCTTTGAACGGACTCTAAGCGGTCAATATATATTTGATGATGAGGATACCATACCAGGGACGCATACTCAAGCTTAGATCTTACATAAGCATAGTACAGTATTTTCAGTGTAAAGGAGTTGTGGAAATCGCCTGTATTTCTTACAATAAAACCATACGCCTTTGATGCAGCCACAACAGCATTTTCAATGTGATAGGAGAAGGAAAGTTTTCTGTCAAATGTGACTCCCAAGTCATTAATTGTACTAGGTCTGTCAAGTTTCCTGTCACCAATACTATATTCATACATCATTACCCCTGTTTTTAAAGTAAACGACAAAACGTGAAGTCTGTTTTTACGACACCAGTTGTCAACCCTTACAATGTTGCATTGCAAGCGATGACAATCGTCAATGTTAGAGACTCTACAGAAAAGTTTCATATCGTCAGCATACGTAGTCGTGCCATAAGTTCTGTCCCATGATAATCTCATGATAAAAATGAAACAAGATAAGATATATTTATATGAAAGATATTATTTATTCGACAACATTTTTAGAATTCATAATCAAACAGTTTTATTCAAAATGTCCCCCCTTGGCCTTCACACACTGCTTCAATCTCGCGGGCCACTCATCTATCACTGCACGCACAGCTTCCAAAGGAATAGCTGCCGCTGATCGGATCAAATCCGCTTTCAGGGACTCGATATTACGGTGGGCTTTGGAGCAGGCCAACTGCTCTAGCAGATCCCACAACTTGTAGTCTAAAGGATTGAGGTCCGGACTCCCTGAGGGCCAATCTTCCGCAGCAATGAACTCTGGCACATTGCTTTCCAGCCAGCGCTGCGTACTCTTAGCCTTGTGAGCGGGGGCGGAATCCTGCTGGTAGACCCAGTGTTGGTTGGCAAACAATGTACCACTTAAAGGCTTGACGATAGGATCCAGTATGTCGCTCTGATAGTTTGCCGCTTTTGTTTTCACGCCCTGTTTACAGAAATGGAGCTGAGTGACCCCTTCGTAGGACACCCCCCACCAAACCATGACTGACGCAGGGTGGTGGCCTCTCTCAACTCTCGGAATGATCTCCGAAGCTTCCTGTGAACTCCTTGCATACACTTTGTCATTTTGTCGGTTGAATTTTTCTTCTATGGTGAAGATTTTCTCATCCGTGAACAAAATCTTTCGGAATCCCCCAGCTGCGTACCTCTCCAAGAGCTTCTTGGATCTTGTCGCCCTGATGTGTCGCAAGGTGGCCGTAAGTCGCTGGCCCGTACGTCTCCGGTAAGCCCCTAGCCCTAGGTCTTGTTTAATGATGCGCGACATCGTCCGGACAGGAATCTTCATTTCCCTGGATAGGATCTTCTGCTTCCGGAGTGGATTCCTTTGAATCCTGGCTTTTACGGCTTTGATGGCTGCTGGAGTCCTTACTTGACGAGGTCTTCCGCTTCTTGGCCTGTCATCAACAGAGGACGTCTCATTGTACCGCTGAATGGTCCTAGACACAAATTTACGCGATATTTGAAGGCCGCGTAAGAGTTCAAAAATCTGACTAGCACTGTGATTACACTTATGTAAAGCTATCACTGCAATACGGTTCTCTGCCTTGCCCCACTCCATCGTTATGCTTCGAGAGATCAATACAAACTGAGGTATATGTAATTACCCGAAAAGCGCTTAATCAACTGACACCACAATGTAAACAATCGGACAAGTATTAACAGGTCTACACTTGTTTGAAAACGAGGGACAGAACTTATGGCATGACTACGTATATAAGAAAATCGACATCGATAACTTCAGAAATATCATTTATGAACATAATAAATAACAGAAGTCCCAAATTAGATCCTTGAGGAACACCGGACATTACAGGGTATTCGCTTGACTTATGTCCATTGCACATAACATATTGTTTCCTATGACATAAATAAGATCTGAAAAATAGCAACAATGCATCTGAAAGACCAAATCTAGATAACTTATTGAGTAGAATGTTGTGGTCTAAACTATCAAACGCTTTAGAGAAATCAGTATATATTACATCCGTTTGAAGTTGTCTATCGATTGATTCACAAACATATTGAGTAAGATGCAGCAAGTTAGTAACTGTGGACCTGCCCTTCATGAAACCGTGTTGACTGACGGAGATAGACCTGCTTACATGAAAATATAGCACAGTTTGTATCACTATTTCGAATGTTTTAGCGAAATTACTGATAATTGTGATAGCCCGATAGTTTTCTACATAATTCCTCTCACCTTTTTTAAAAACAGGAGTTACCCTAGACAACTTCCAAATAGATGGAAAGTGATTATTTTTCAGAGAGAGATTGAAAATGATCATGAGTGGATATGCTAAAATGGACGCACAATCTCTCACAAAAAATGCAGGTATTTGATCAGGCCCTGCAGTCATTTTTGGCTTAATTTTCTTGAGCGCCTGTAGCACATCGATTTCCTGTACACTAGGCATAGCTGGTGTAGTAGTGAAATGGTAGTCAGTAGAAAAATTAGATTGAGCTGTTGGAGTATTATAGCTCCCACTAAAGTGTTCCGCAAATGCGCCTACAACATCATTAGGTGTATTCAATCCCAGCCCATTGTACAGCACATCCTTCGGAATACCAGTGCAGGTTCTTTTTCTATTAACAAATGACCAGAATTTGCCGGAGCTTTTGGATATTTCACACTCTAAAGAGTGAATGTAGCGACGATATGAATCAGCTACATGTTGCTTTATCTCTGAGCGAAGTCTTATAAATTTTTCTATATAATAAGTATCACCAGTGCGTCTGAAAGTCTTGAATGCCACCATTTTTTGTTTGAGGGTTCTAATGATATGGCTGTTGTACCAAGGAGGATACCTATTATTATAAGATATTCTAACTTTAGGAACACAACAATCAAGAATTCTATAGATCTCAAAATAGAAATATTCACAAGCTAAATCAACGTCACTAAAATTTTCCAAATCGCCCCAGCTAATATTCACAATCATTTCATAGAGCAGCTGAAAGTCAGCTTTCCTAAAATTATATGAACCTTTAAAGTCGCTATGCAACACGTTATTATGTTTGATGGAAGGAAAATGACTCACAGTGACAATCAATGCAGGATGATGGGGATCCTCACACACTAACGCATCATCAGCATGTTCAACATAGCAAATGGCATTGCTCCAAATTAAATCTAGCAAATTTCCACTGTCATTGTGTATGTAATTATACTGAATGACATTGAAAAATCTTGCTAAAACATTTAAAGTGTTTATGTAACTATTTGAGATACTATTTTCAAGATAATCAGCATATGATGTTATATTAAAGTACCCAACAATGAAAATACTGCCAGTATGTAAAAACGCTAGACTATGTATCGCTTCCAACAAGATTTCATAGTCGGTAACGGTTACCTGAGGAGGTATGTACAGATTAATCACATATATTTTGGAGTAATGGACACTGACTTGAATTACTAAAATATCTATCTTTGGACTGACCTGGTTGAAAGGTGGGTACACATATATATCAATGACAGATGACTTATATTTACTCCTAACAGCAACAGCCACTCCTCCACCTTTCCTCAAATTCACTGCTGAAAACTTACGATCAGATCTGTAAACTGAATAATTATCCGGAAAAACCTCACAATCATTGATATCAGTATCAAGCCACGTTTCTGTCAGTGTTATCAAAGAGTAATAGTCTTGTTGAGAAATAGAGTTGAATATTTCATTAGTTTTAGAACGCAAACCACGAGTGTTTTGATAATAATAAAGTCTTTATCTCTATCAGCATCATGATCATGACTGTCTAGGCCTGAAGCAGTAGCTAGTTGCTATTTGACAGCGAGTAAGTCTCTTCTCAGTTTTTCTGTAGCATTCGTGAAGGCAGTGCACTGATTTTTGTCCCAAGCTGCATGATTTATTGGAACATTCAGATTCGACTTAGAATTTAATTTGACACAATTAGAACACTGCTTAGTTATTGATGTACACTGTTTAATCTCATGTTTTCCACTGCAGATTGGACAAGAAGCCTCATTCTGACAAGAAGCTGAGCCGTCATAACCGACTAATAAAAACCCTGCCTTCATGACCCTAACATAGGAAACTCTATCTATTTGTAAGACAGATTGGAAGATTCTATTATTTTTTTTAACAGCATATGTTTTCAAAACTTTACACTGAACATCACCACAAAACACGTCAGGATTACCCTTCAGAAGGTAGCTACGTATCTGCTCATCGGAGTATTCGCCAGACAATCCAACTATTCGTACCCTAGGATTAATGCCAGCAACTTCTTTGATGACGTATGAATCACCTAACTTCTCTTTTGCAATGGAAAGCAGTTTTAAGTTATCCGCTTTGCTCTTACAACCAAGCAATATCCCACCTTCCTTGATATCACAAACTTTACCCAGATGGATGTTGTCTTCAACAGGATCAACTGACTTTAGAATGTCCGTCTTGGTTTGAGTTACTGACTGATTAGTATTTTTCGGACGAATAACAATGGCTGGTTGAGTTCTGTTGCGCAGTACATCAGAATAACGAGGAGGATCAGCTGGAGGGTTAGTCTCCTTGACAGCATGGTTCAGCAGGTCATCCTTTATGGCAAGAATTTCATTTTTGATTTGCCCAAGTGAAGCATCAATTTTTTTCGACAGCACTGTATTGACGCTCTTTTCGTTAATAAACAGGCAGTTGCCTCTACATTCATCACATTTCCATGATAGACCTGGGACATTTTTTAAGACACTCAGTATATCAATGGAATTGGAAATACAGCTGGCATGAGCATTTTTTTTACATGCCTCGCAAAAAACAGCAGGTTTTGTACGACACACAGTAGTCTCAAACGTGCAGCATTACTGAAGCTACGTATTACGAAATTACTTTAAACAAACACGGATTTTACCTGCAGCACTGCAGAAAGGGCAGGTATAATCAGCACCTCAAATATACCTCTAGTTTTTCTACAGGAACATGAAGCGAGCAGAGACGAAATAAACACGTTCACATATTTTACCACTGTACCGTTTTTATTCATTGCAGCTCAAAATGTCGCATCTCAACGCTCTAACGATATGCGGTGTCCGATTGTTCAGCCCCGAAGAGAATCAGAAAGTGCTGTTCAGCACTCCAGTGACATTATTCTTAGGGCAAAATGGTTGCGGTAAAACTACCATCATAGAGTGCATCCGATATGCGCTTACCGGAGAAATACCTGCAGGGACTAACAATGGCCAGGGATTCTTGAACGATCCTGACATGACGCATGTTTCTATTACCAAAGGTAAGTCAGCACTGTATATTAAAAATTTTAGTAATTGATCACCTGAAGACAAACTTATACAGTATATCTAAACTAAACCCCGTGATTGATAGTTTTCCCCCCACTATCAATGGTGTCCTTGGCCATATCCTTAAAGGTCATTTTAAGGTCAAGTCGATTTTTTTTAAATAGAACCCGCCATTTTGACTCCATTAATGAGAAAATTCGTCTTGATAATTCGTAAATTTTGTCCTTGGGGGGTCATGGTCAAGGGCAAACTCAGGTACGGTGACATAACTTGAAAGCCAGTAGTCGTATAGGGAAACTACACAGACATTATTTCCATGATTTTCTCCGGATATCTAATGTTGACCTTGGATTTGACCTTCAAGGTCAACAAAATGAGAAAATGGAAACCTGTATGTTCGAATATGTCCTTGACGATTTTTAGAACTTGGACTTGAACATGAAGCTCAAACACAACTGTGTAATACCCAGATAGATTGACTTCACTGCTTCTTCAGGATTGTTCCCTGGCTACAAAAATCGACTTGACCTTCACATGACCTCGAAGGTTATCATGGTTAAGGTCATATCCAAGGTCATCCGGGGAAAATTATGAAAATAAGGTCTCGGTAGTTCCCCCAATACGACTACTGGTTTTCAAGGTATATCACCGTCCTTGGGTTTGACCTTGACCATGACCTCCTAAGGTCAAAATTTAAGAACGATCAAAAAACGTATTTGAACGAAAAATTTTCCGCTCTTTTCATTTATGGAGTAAAAAATGGGAGGATCCATTTAAAAAATCGATTTGACCTTAAAATGACCCTGAAGATCATGGTTTAAGTCAAATTCACGGTCATCATTGGGGTCTCGGAAACGGTAAGAGATCGAAATCGCTTACATGGGGACAAAGTTGCTTATTTAAATAATTAAGAGTTTCGAAATTCAAAGTACTTCTGGAGAGAGACGGAAAAAAACCGTATTCTCTCAAAATCGATTTATTTTTTTCTGACTTTATTTGTAGTAGGATTTCAAAAGAAATTTGCACCTTAACTTTGCCACTTTTTCTCCTCTTGTACTCCGTCATCAATTTTTTTTTTATTATGTACACCATATTGGATTTTTGCACAGATGAATTGAATTTTTAATTCTGATTCCAAAAATGTATAATATGTACATTGACATTGTAAAACCTTAGTTCTTTTAAAAAAGGCAGAATTTTCTAGGCAGGCCTTGTAATTGTCAGACAGTCATTTGTTTCGCATACCAGATTTATGCTAAAATCGTTTTTATTTTTTTTTCCTCTCTTTGAGATGTAGATTTTTCCAATTTTCCGATTTTTTATACGACTTAGATTTTTTATTTTTCTGATACCTATTATGACTTAATCTATCCCCCGTTTCCGGCTTGACGTCGACTTCTGGGACACCCTGTATAAATGAAGACTTGAAACTTGTTTCGAAATAGTTAGCATCTAACAAATTCAAATTAAAATGCAAGTAAAACGAATGTTAATTGAAAAAAAAACATGTACAAATGTTCAACTAAATATTGATGGTGAATTCGCGGAAAATTTTAAATACCTATTTATTATGAGAAAATTATAAACAAGATTAGTAGTAAAGTGGGATATTTATCAAGAGTTTCTGGTTTCTGAGTCAATATAGTAGAAAAATTATTTGTAATACCATCATTCTTGCTATCTGCTTCCATTTAGTCCGAATTCGTAGGATTTATGGTTCTACTCCATAGGTAACGTTAAATTAAAGTACACGGACAATATCGGCAACGTCATCACGGTATCCAGGTTCATGCAGGTTCAGAAAAAAGCTGACGGAAAGATGCAGTTCAAGAGCTTGAATGTGAATATAAGAAAACATGCACCTGATGGAGAGACAAATGATATATCGGGCAGGTACGTAATTATAAAAAAATAAAACGTTGCTCAACCCCCTACAAAAACATCCATTATGACGGTTTTTTTTCATTATGTAAGTTTTTTATGACATTATGTAGGTTTTCCTACAAGTCGTCAACTTGGAACTAGCAGTCGTTCACTTCATGCTCACTTGTAGCAAGCGCGAAATGAACTATTTGCACACCAGCCTATTTAGTCACAGGTTGACATTTTATCAGTGTTCTTAACATTATATAGGTTTATATAGAGGGGTAATATATATATATATATATAGTTTAAAACTTAAAGTGCTTTATATCGACCACAAACACCACAATCTTACTAATTTTTATAATCTAATCTAAAACGTTTTTAAATTGGGTAATTAACAAATAAATGGCATTAAGTTTTCTAAGTTAAGCCAAAATTTGTAGACAGTAAGTTTCATTAAATTAAATATTTAAAACACACATGACAACAGCGCGTCGATCTTTCATTACAACGGAGACAGAATTTGTGGTTTCTTCATGACGGGGCACCACCACACATTTTTAGAGGCGTCATTCAGTATTTGAATGAACATTATCCAAATCGCTGGATCGGTCGGAATTAAATATTTCTTCTCAATGTTATTGCAGCTCCTGATGAAGATGGCAAAGTCCATTGAAAGCTAGAGATAATAAAGTATGAAGAGTCCTCTTTACTTGAATTTTGTCGAAGTACCCAACAAAAGGCGGAAGCTTTATTTTCCACCTAACTGGTCTAAACGACAATGACCACGTCTCAAGTTTTATACAGGGTGACTTCGAAGTTGAGTCATTTATTTTAACAGTGAGTAGATCTGATCAAAAGAAATGTTTTTTTCCTTTACCATTTTTCTGGTAAAATTAAAGTAACAAAGTTATAGCCCTTTGGAAGTTTGAGTACCGCCCTGTCTCAATGTGCTCGTGTTTGGCGACAACGGATATAATCCGTCGTATCGGTTCATCGCATCGGAAACAAAAAAGCGAAAGAATTTGGAACGAATTATTTCATTCATTTGTATACAGTCAGTGTCAGTGAATAGTTGTATCTGTTGCCTGGCTCAAACGAAATAAAAAATGGCACATGTTTATGCGGATCGGTTTCCCAATCGAGTGCAACCAACCCCTCGTGCCTTTGTTAATGTAGTACAACGGGCTCGTGAATCAGGTGACTTAAGACCTCACAGGGGACCTCACGATCAAATACAGGTCCGCACTGAAATACTTGTCGGGAGGATACTTTATAAAACAAGGTAAACATTTTTTTTTAATTTTTTTTTTATTTTTACACACATATTTTGGTTTATCTTCCTTCTACAATCATTATCTGAAAATTAATGACTCAACTTCAAAGTCACCCTGTATATATATATATATAGAAAATGATCATGCGGAGAAAGGTATATAACAAAAAATAGGAAATTTTTTTTGTTATATACCTTTCTCCGCATGATCATTTTCTCTTTGTAGATCCTTTGGGCTTGAAGTACCACAACAAGTGGCTATAACCGGCCG
The DNA here is from genome assembly GCA_963669975.1 of Acanthoscelides obtectus. Classification (NCBI taxonomy): domain Eukaryota; kingdom Metazoa; phylum Arthropoda; class Insecta; order Coleoptera; family Chrysomelidae; genus Acanthoscelides; species Acanthoscelides obtectus. The sequence goes on along the minus strand of CAVLJG010000006.1, from coordinate 101,022,324 downwards.
CGTGGTTGTGGTTAGATTTCGCCTTGAAAATTCGAGGTCTTCTAGCCATTTTATACTGCTATGTGTAGGTTGGCTCTTGTCGTGTGTGATTTTTTTTCCTCTCCATCTTCGTTTCCTCAGGTTACACCCGTATCCGGATGTGTGGGCATGTGTATCTACTTTTGTAGTTTCATATGTGCATTCATTTCGAGCCTGATGAAGCCAACCAGCAGAAATACGTATCGCTCGGGTTACCTATCCTATTTTCTGCTCGAATCCACTTTCCTTCTTTTATATATATAATTTATTGGGGTTGCATGGAAGAGCCACGGTGTTGAATGCTGCCGCCGCCACCGCCCCCCCCCCCCCATCAAATCAGTTTTTGTTTGTTTGTACTTTTAACCCGAAAATAAAACGCGTTATTATGATTATTATCTGTTCGTAAAAAATGCAAACAACTTCAAAAATGTTTTTCACCTTTCCAATAGATGCGTGGATGCCGATAACTTCTGTTGCAACTCTCTAGGCGTTTCCAAATCCATACTGAACAACGTCTTATTCTGTCATCAAGAGAACAGTTACTGGCCCTTGGATGAACCGAAGAAACTCAAGGAAAAATTTGATGAGATCTTCGAGGCCGTGAAATATAATAAATATATAGACTTCGTGAGAAAGGACATCAAGAATAGACAACTAAATATTAAGGTGGAGTATTTTGTAGTTAATAGTTATTTGTGCCAAAATTGTGGATATTTAAATCTAGTTTTAATTAGTGCTTCAATATGTGATAAAAACGATAAGACGTCGAATTTCTTCAAGGCGTACGTGAAACGTGGTAACGTCAATGTTTGTTTGGTGAAGAGTTATTTAGCATTAATGCTACAATGTCAATTTTGTACAATTATTCGTTTACACTTTTTTTGAATCAATTTTCCGTTATTTTATATTTTTGTCTATTAAAATTAAAATTACTTCACAATGTATTTTGGGTATTCATAAAGAGATTTTTTAATTTCACGTTAAACATTTTTTAATTCGAACACTTTAATATTATCATTCAATATACTAGATTCAAATACTCCCCTTTGTATTGTATATTTTGTGAGGTTTTCTAAATTTGGTGGTAATATATGATTTTTTAATTTAAATATGAAAATGTGAACTAAATAACATATTTTTTTACATTCAACCAGCGTAGTTCTTCTAGGATAGACCTAATCTTATCTTATATTTGTTTTATTTAAAATGATTCCCATAGCTTTGTTTTGTAGAATTTTTTTGTAATTTTGATTATATGTTTTTATTTGCTGTAATGGTTGAACAACATTATATTGTTATACACAGTTTTTTTGGAATACATACTGAGATATTGGGAAATTCTATAGGAATAATTTATCTTTTTTGATATTTTTGAAATAATGTATTCATAATGATCTTGAAACAGTGTTTGATTGATTCGACTTTTGTTACTAAATAATTTTTTAAAACGTTTAATACTGATCCTTTAAAACCATAGTGATGTCAGTCTTCCACCACCATTCGGATTGCTGCTTCTGTAGGATATTTTGTTCTAAATCCAAGTTGATATTCTGCCGAAATTTTGTTTTTTCCAATGAATTCAATGATTGGTCCATACGGGGTGTTAGGGAAATAATATTCGTAACTTTAAGAGGTGACTCCTTGCATTATATGTCCGAAAATCAATCGTTTTCGAGGCAAGTGAGTCGTAGATAATTAAATTTTCTCAAACATTTGGCAACGCTGCAACGCAACCGCGATACGAGCGCACGACGACCGCATCGATTTGTTTATGTTTGTATGATATTTTTGTTGAAAATATGTCTTGAATTATTGAATACTTTTACGCATTTTTTTGTGGCTAATATTTTTTATTTAATAGCGCTTCCAGTAAAATACATTTACTTAAAAAAAATGACAGAACTTACCGGTACGTGGCGATACATACCACCAATTCCCAGTATTATCAGTCACTTATTTGACACTATGCGATGCACGAAAAAAGAAAAAAAACAATATCCGTAAATCACATAAACTTACAGTTAAATGTATTAGTAATCACAATAGATGTTCAAAATGGGAACCATGGGCATGGGGATTTTCGTCCGCCCAATTATGAAAATTGTCAAAATTCCAAATTTCATTTCTAGTAAAACAAGACTGATCTGTTGACAACACGTTCGCTACAAAATTGTGATTTCTTTGGTGTTTACCCAAAAACCAATTACAAAAATTTGCTCTTCGTGGAAATCTTCAGGCGAAAGAGCTCGAACCCTGTGGATAACTGTTCTTTAAGGGTCCGATGTACAATCCAGTGTGAGACACCGACTTGACGAGCAATACTTCTCGTACTCCGTGTCGAATCCTCGTCAATTAAATTGTAAATTTGTTAGATTAGGCACTACACTCCCAGTGTCCAGAAGTCTTTGGGATACTTCTACGAATGTTCTTCTCGTTGGTAGCCTTTCAGGAAAACGTTCTTTAATAAATAGATGTATTGATACATTTTACACTATTAGGCATATGAATTTTAATTATTAAGGTGCAAAATTAATTTATTTCATGACTAAAAAGAAATAAGTTCAGCATTTTTTTGCTTAGAATAATGCAAGGAATCACCATTGGAAATTTTAAATGCTTTACAATAACACCAGTTCCCAAAATAAAAAATTCTAAAAGATGCAGCGATATGAGACCAGTAAATGTGTTACCAGACATTGAAAAATTATTAGAGTCCATAGTGCATGAACAATTAATGCAGTTTATAGAAGAAAACAAAATTTTAGTGGAGGCGCAAGCAGGCTTTCGAAAAAATATTCCACAGAAACAGCTTTCCAGTTGGTAACTGAGAATTGGAGAAGAGCCATAGACTCAGAAGAAGTTGTCATAGCAGTATTTTTGGATTTGAAGAGGGCATTTGAAACGATTGATAGAGATATTTTGTTAGGTAAATTGAAGGCATATGGTATAACAGGAAGTGTTTTAGATTAGTTTAGAAACTATTTGTCTAAAAGGATCCAAGTTACAAAAGTTAATGACACTATTTCATCAAAAATTGAAAATACGTTGGGTGTTCCACAGGAAGACTTGAAGCTTGTTTCAAAATGGTTAGCATCTAACAGACTAAAATTAAATGCAAGTAAAACGAAAGCCTTGTTAATCGGAAAAAAACAATGTACAAATGTTCAACTGAATATTGATGGTGAAGATATTGAATTCGTACAAAATTTTAAATACCTGGGGGTTTTTGTTGACTCTCGATTAATTTTTGATATTCATTATGAAAAAGTTATAAATAAAATTAGTAGTAAAGTGGGATATTTATCGAGATTTTCTGGATGTCTGAGTTCATATAGCAGAAAAGTTATCTATAATACCATCATTCTTCCAAATTTCTTGTACTGTTCGACTATTCTATATTTAGCAAATAATTCCATTTTTGAAAGACTGCAAATTTTACAAAATAAGTGCATGAGAATAATACTAAATAAAGATAAATATACTCCAATTAGGCAAATGCTTAGCAAATTAAAATGGCTCAATGTAAAAAATTTTATCAAATATCTTGTAATGATATTCATTTATAAAGTAAAAAATAATATATTTCCATCAAGTCTAACTAATTTAACATCATCAAATGTCGACCATCATTTACATAATACCAGAAATAAAGATGACTTCCATTTAATGACCAAAAAGTATAACATGTGCTACAAATCTGTATTCCATCAAGGGTTGATTGAATATAATAAATTATACTCATAGATAAAAGACCAGAAACCTTTGACAAAATTTAAAGTAAAATTGAGAAATCACTTGTTAAATCTACAATTATAGGTTGCCAAGCATTTACATCATACACCATATGGCTTGAATTTACTGGTTCTAAGTTGTTTACAATTATTCTGTTTATGTAGCCAAATGTGCTAAATAAATATTTCTACTACTACTACTAAGTTGAGGAACTTCGACACAAAATGACAATGATGCAACAGTTTTTGACGCAAATTTAGGAGTGGCAACATGCAGATTCATTATAAGAGGGTCCTCTGTGAATATGCAAAAATCCGAATCGGGATATTTTTCCCATCAGATGCGAAGACATCGCCTGGACTAGTAGGCGACATCATTTTTGTACCTATTTTTTAATTCGTAAACACTGGCGTGACTGCCCCAAAAATATATTTTATAAAGTAAAAAATAATATATTTCCATCAAGTATAACTAATTTAACATCATCAAATGTCGACCATCATTTACATAATACCAGAAATAAAGATGGCTTCCATTTAATGACCAAAAAGTATAACATGTGCTACAAATCTGTATTCCATCAAGGGTTGATTGAATATAATAAATTATACTCGGAGATAAAAGACCAGAAAACTTTGACAAAATTTAAAGTAAAATTGAGAAATCACTTGTTAAATCTACAATTATAGGTTGCCCAGCATTTACATCATACACCATATATGGCTTGAATTTACTAGTTCTTACAATTATTCTGTTTATGTAGCCAAATGTGCTAAATAAATATTTCTACTACTACTACCTCTTAAAGTTACGAATATTATTTCCCTAACACCCTGTATATTAGCCCTTGTTGCACAGGAGTAATGGTGGAAGACTTTAATTTTTAATGATTCATCAATACAATTTCTGTTCAATTATACTGAAACATTCATTTAGAATCTTTTTTGAGAGATTCACACTGGATTCTTATTAAATTCAATTCTGATATAGATTTTCTTAGATTGTTGATCTTTATTGGTTCATTGATGAATTCTGTGAAAGTATCATAATTCTTAGATTAGATAAAACATAATTTTTTGTCCTTGTTAGACTAGGATGCATTCAAGATGAAACCGTATAGTCAGTTTTAGTCTTATTCTAACACAATTAGTGGAAACGTCTCGGGTATAAAAAATCTGTAGTATCCATAGTCGCTACGCCAAAGGATCCAACATCACATATGTTTTATGTCTATCAGGTTTTTCGAGAAAAGGTCGAAACCAGAAGAATAATAAAGGACGAAGTTGAAAAATGCCGAGCCAAATTTGAAGCAAGGCAAATTGAATTGAATGAAATACAGAACAGCGTACAAGAAAAGAGCGATGAAATAAAACCGTTAGAAGACAGGAGGAACGAAATATGTGACCTGGAGGAGTCCATTGGTTCGTTACAAAGAAATTTGATACAGAAGCAAACCGAAAGCAAAGGTAAGATCCGCAATGTGAAGGTATACATACAAGGTCTGTCGCGAAGTAAACGACTTTTGAAAGACATCCTATACAAGTAGCGCCATCTATTATCGGAGACTAGCGTTGGATAGGTATATCTTTCATTGATGCCCTGTCAAAATCTCATGACAATCCGTTATCGCGCTCAAAGTGAGAGTACCTTTTTAGCATCGATCGAAAAATGAGCAATAAACTTGGTGAAGCATTTACTGAAACGCATCAGATGTTGATGCAACTGTACGTGATGATTGTTTATCTCGCAGCCGAGTTCACAAGTGGTTTACACGGTTCAAAGAGGGTCGTGAGTCGCCGGAAGACGACGAACATCTTGGCCAGCCAAAATTTGTGTTTGCGTCAGACACCGTCGAAAAGCGCGTGAATTTATCAAAAATGATCCAAAATCTTCGTTGAGAAACATACAGGGTGACAGGTAAATAGGTGTAAAACATTTTAGGAGGTGATAGTACAGCTCCTTTGCTATCAAAATTAGTATATAATACCATACCCTATATTAAAAGGTTAAAAAGTTATGGAAGATTTAATTTTTTTTAAAAACAACCCAGATTACAGAGTAAAATAGTTGAGATAAAAAAAAGTTGGTGATTTAAACATTCTTTTTTTGCTGGTTTCAGGTTATTATTTAAATAAATAATTCTCATAAATTAAAAAACATATGAAAATACTACTGAAAACGTATTTATTTTCATTTAAATGTTAAATGAAAATTTTTATTTTCAACTTTCACATTAAGAAGTCTTTTTTTTAAAAATCATTATAAAGAAAATGTACAAATAACTGCAAAAACTTCCTCGTTTCATTAGGTTTCTAAAATGGTATAATAACATATCAGTAAGTAAACCATTTAACAAAACAATATTACTTTGCTAGAAAGGACCGCTAAGCGCATTTCATTGTACTGAGCAGGTAAACCGAGCCTTTCATGGTTCGACCCTTTTTGTTATTTTTTGTGCCCTGTGCCGTTATTCGGGTTTAAGTATTCGGAATCTGTCGTCGCTCCTCGGAAGCAAGCTCTGCGTGTGTTATGAATTGACACAGCTGACGGATCAAGGAAAGGGAACTAACGCTTAGGTTAGTTAGAAGAATATCAACCTTTAACGCGGTAGGACGTACTTTTACTTTTTTGATCAGTTTTAATAATGGCGAGTTACCGTAACGAAGAATACGCTGATATTCTGTTTTGTTATGGTTTAAGTGATGGAAATTCCGTTGAAGCCAGGCGAGAATACGAAATCCGTTTTCCGAATCGGCGAATACCGAGTCATCGAGTATTTGCTTCTGTGTACCAACGCGTCAAGGAAAGTGGACAGGTTCATGAGAGACGTCATGATGCTGGTAGACCTCGGTTGTTTGACGACGAAGATCGAGAGGCAATACTGGAGTGCTACGGCACAGACCCGACGACGTCTACACGAGTTATAGCAAAGCAGCTTGCTTTAACTCAGTGGAAAGTTTGGTTCGTTTTGCATTCGGCGAGACTTTACCCTTTCCATTACACACCGGTTCAAGTATTAGAAGAAGGAGATCCCGCAAGAAGAATTGATTTTTGTCGATACATGCTTCATCGGGATCAAGAAGAAAACGACTATTTAACTAAAATATTGTGGACCGACGAGTCTAAGTTTGACAGAAAGGGGACAACAAATTATCACAACTTACATTATTGGGCTCCACGAGAGGCAAATCCCCACATGGCAAAGCCAAGAGCCCATCAAAGAAGATTTTCGGCAAACGTGTGGATGGGAATCATTCATACGTATCTAATTGGACCAGTTTTTTTGCCTGACAACCTGAATGGCGAATCCCATGAAAACTTTTTGAGATCCGAACTCTGGGAGTATCTCGAAGACCTGCCTCTGAATATCAGGATGCAGATGATCTACCAACACGATGGCTGTCCCGCGCATTTCCGTCTGGGTGTTAGACAGTGGCTGGACGGGAAATATTCTTGTCACTGGATTGACCGAGGTGGACCGACACCGTGGCCAGCGAGGAGCCCAGATTTAACGCCGTGTGACTATTATTTATGGGGGCACATGAAGTCACTGGTGTACGCTGAGCCTATAGACACTCTTGCACAGTTGAAAGAACGAATTATTGCTGCTGCTGACACTATCAGAGGACAACTAACTGGCCGCATCACGCGTACCAACATGAGAAAAACACTACGGGCTTGCATAAGAAACGGCGGGCGTTAGTTCGAACAACAATTGCAATGAATTTTACCTTCATTTCATTATTGTATTTTACTTACCAATTGTAGTAACTTTTAGTCAGTTTTTATTATTCTGTAGTACAATTACAACTGTGTAAATAATCTAATCGTGTAACTTAACCATAGTTTAAAATAATAACTATGCCATAGCTTACAGTTACATTATTTTCACAAAAACACTTTCTTATCAATCAGAGAGTTGTGAAAATAGGAGACAAGCCATTGGTAAATTTACTCCCTATTGTTGTATTACAATACATTATGTTTAGTTTCACACAGTTTTTGTGCACTTATCATACCAATTTAGATTCCTTATGAAACAAGGATATTATTTAAATTGTTTGTACGTTTTTTTGTATACTGATTTTTTTGTAAAACACCTTACTTACTGTAAAACGTTATTTGTTTTTCTTAGTTAAACATTTTTAAATGAAAATAAATACGTTGTTTGGTATTATTTTCGAATCTTTTTTAATTTATAATAGTTAATTATTGAAATAATAACCCAAAACCACAAAAAAATAAATGTTTAATCGCCAACTTTTTTCTCTCTCGACTTTTTTACTCTGAAATATGGATTGTTTTTAAATCTTAAATCTTCAATCACTTTTCAACCTTTGAATATAGGGTATGGTATTATATACTAATTTCGATAGCAAAGGGGCTGTACTATCACCTCCTAAAATGTTTTACACCTGTCACCCTGTAGAAATGGAATTAAATATCTCTAAAGATTCAATCCATCGCATTTTGACCAAGAATTTGGGCATGAGAAAAGTGTTCCGCACAATCTCACGGATGACCACAAATTGCTTCGAATTCAACATCCGAGAGACATCATTGAAGAGGCCAAAAAATACAAAAACGCGTCAAAGTGCCGAATGGAATCGCCGCGAACCATTCCGAAAAAAGGCGTTTGGAAGAGTCCAAAGTGAAGACAATGTTGATTTATTTCTATGATTCGAAGGGAATTTTTCAGAAATAATTCGTTCCACCGGGCCAAACAGTTAATACTGTTTTATCTTGGTGTTATGAGGCGTTTGCTGTCGCGTATTCGTCGTGTTCGGCCAGAATATCGCGATGAAGGAAGGTGGTGCTTGGTGCACGATGACGCGCCATCTCATCGATCGATGCTTGTGTCCGATTTTTTGACAAAAAATTGCATTTTAACCACCATATTCTCCTGATATGGCACCGTGTGACTATTTTCTGTTCGGTAAACTAAATTTGGCGATGAAGGGACAGCGGTATGCCGACGTAAGGGCCATCCAAAAGGCATAGACGATGATCTAAATTCATCACTTGAAAATATCTTGTTCCGTGCAGATTGCTGTATTAAATCTGAAAGAGACTATTTTGAATATAATAAATCCGATTTTCCGAAACAAAACCGGTATGTTCATTTTTTTCTTTGTCCTTTGCGACAGACCTTGTAATTGTTGGAATTATATCTTTCTACAATCTATTTGTCCACATGCCATTCAAAAGCACACATTTGAATTTGAATTAAGCGTTTTTGCGGCAGGCTGGAGATACGTAATTGCAGCTTAACTTATGTCTCTTCTACAGGGTCCGTCAGAAAGAGCGCATGTTTTTTAAATGAGTAGTACAGTCAAAATGAGTGTGGAAAAATATTTTATTATATCAAAATACCCGGAAATACATGCCATTTTTTGAGTGAAACAAAATTTACGTTCTAAAAACTATGTCGGCCATCTGGCGCCCTTTAGCTGAAATGCAGGAATCAAGCCTCTCCCGAAATGATGCCACTGCGTCGGCCAGCATCCGTGCAGGAATTTGGGTTACTTATCTTCTTATTTCCTCCTTTAAATCGACGAGGATCCGAGGCTTGCTTTGGTAAACTTTTGATTTCAGGTAGCCCCATAAAAAAAATCACTCGTTGCCAGGTCCGGGGAGCGAGGGGGCCATGGCATATCGCCATGACGTGAAATGAGACGTCCTGGGAATTTTTGTCGAAGAAGTTCTATCGAAATGCGAGCTGTGTGAGATGTTGCCCCGTCGTGTTGGAACCACACTGTTCTGAGACGGACACGTCGACGTCGAAGTTCCGGAAAAAAAGTTGTTCAGCTTGTGGATGTAACGCTCTGCATTCACAGTAGTTGTTTCTCCATCATCCTCAAAAAATAAGGGCCAATAATCATCGTTGGGCCTTCTGCAACTTTCGGGGTATGCAGGGGGTGCTCATGCAACTGTTGGCGGTTCACTGAAGACCAATATCGACAATAATGTTGATTGACGTATCCGTGTAAATGAAGATGTCCTTTATCACTCATAAACAACGTCATGTCATTGTTATCCAACTGGTCAATCGTGAGCTGTACAAAATTAACACGTTGTGCATAATCCCCTGGCAACAGTTGTTGACAAACTTGGATTTTGTAAGGATGGAACACTAAATCCTTCTTCGAGATGCGACGTACAGAGGACGCGTGGATCTCTAGGGAACTGGCACGCAAACGGATGGAATGATTCGAGCGTGTCAACTCTCACTCTGTCTACGTACGGTTTGGCCCTGGCGGTTTTTTCTTCATCAGATTACCTGTTATGTTGAATGCTTCCACCCATCTCAAAATGGTGTTACGGTCTGGTACTGTCCCACGACGTGGAACACGAAAGTGAACGCGAAACTCACGTTGCGTTCAAACGACAGACTCCCATTTTGAAAATACCGACGTACAGTGAACACACGATGCTCAACGTTCCAAACCATCTTGCCAACTGAAACGGCACTTCTCCCACTCTCCAACACGCCCTTCCCCACCGACACGGGGCCAGCCCACTCGATGTAGTACCCATTCGAAAAACATGCGTCCTTTCTGACGGACCCTGTAGACATACTTTACAAATGTGTCTCGGCAACTATGAGAGAAACCAGAAAAGAAATCTACCTAGACATGTAAAAGACAATTGAAACGCACAAGCGTAATTACTTGAAAATGTTTAGTTAATTTTGATAAACAGTTTCCAACTTATAAAGGTCATTTTTAATGACAAATGAGTAACTCAAATTTAGAGTACCCTGTATCATAAAATTTCTGACAAAAGAGGGCCATCAGCCAAAAACAATAAAATTTTGGTCGAAACAGTCTCGATGAAGACGTGAATCCATAGAAGACGATCTCGGAAGTTTAGGTCCCAAAACAGCAACAAATGATCAAAAAGTTGAAGCCGTCGTTTTCGAAACTCGTCGTACTATTCGTCAATTGTTTGTCTGGGCGGTCCGTAGGACCTTTGCCCATTATTCACTGTCTAATGTACGTTAGTCGAATCTGTCAGTCCTGGTTGCCCAGAAGCCAGACAATGACAAGGAAAAAGAGAAAGGGAAACAGAAGTAAAAAAGGTGAATAGCAAAGAAAAACATAAGTATTTAGTTTAAGAGGGAAAACTTGTAGGCTTTTTGATTACAGTGCGAGCCGTGGTCTTGAATACTTACAAACTTGTTCCACTGTGTGTCCACTGAGTCACGCAACAGAGGGTTGCTATGCGATTCCGCTTGACTATAACGTCGCTGCGCCTGAAGCTTGACATAATTCCTCAAGTAAGGAATGTCAAGGTCTCTGTGTAGTCTCGTTTGAGACATACCATGAAGCGTTGCAAATTGTTCGCAAAGTTCTGCTTTACAGCACTTGAAGACTTTGCATGTGTGTCTTGGCAAGAAAACACCAAGCGGCGCATGCATAAGTAATGGCTGGTCTAATAATCACTTTATATAGGCCAACTTTGTTTATAAAACTCTACATAACAAAGGATATAGTTGCCGAAACGCAATATAGAATTTTGTTTTCAAGGCTGCTGTATCTTTCTGCCAGGTCATGCCTTTATCAAGGGTGACACCGAGGTACTTAGCAGAATTTGTCCATGGTACACGATTGCCGTCTACAGAAACCTCTGCTGGGGGGCCGCTACGTTTTTTGCTACAATAAATAGCCTGCGTTTTCGAATGATTAATTTTAATCAGCCACCGTTTCGCCCACTCTAGTACTTCGTCCACCGCACTCTGCAACCCATCGTGAACCAGATCACCAGCACACGACTGGGCGACAAGTGCAGTGTCGTCAGCATAGAGGTAGACTTCACAGTTGCTGGGGCAAGGGACATCATGGATGAAAAGCGAATAAAGGATTGGTCCTAGAACCGCGCCCTGAAGAACACCGGCTCGAACTGGCCGTGTTGTTGAGAAGATCGTAGTGCCATTAGGCCTTTGAATTTGACACCTGAACAAAAATTGCGCAGTTTGGAAATCTCGGAGTCATTTGAAAAGTTTGACCAACGAATCTGACTTTTTGGCTCAAATTATGACGGGCGACGAGACTTTGGTCATCATTGTGATCCTGAAACAAAAACAGAGTACAAGCAGTGGGTTCATAAAGGGTCTCCATCCCCCAAAAAAGCACGGATGCAACCCTTGCTGGAAAATTGATGGTATTTTTTATCAATCAAGAAGTGTTTCTGCTGCATGACAGTGCTACTGTTCATAAGGCTGCCAAAATTAGACCAATTATGGAGAAATTGAGCTTCGTTGAGATCCTCCCTATACAGGGTGACTTTGAAGTTGAGTCATTAATTTTCAGATAATGATTGTAGAAGGAAGATAAACCAAAATATGTGTGTAAAAATAAAAAAGAAATTAAAAAAAAATGTTACCTTGTTTTATAAAGTATCCTCAAGACAAGTATTTCAGTGCGGACCTGTATTCACGAGCCCTTTGTACTACATTAACAAAGGCTCGAGGGGTTGGTTGCACTCGATTGGGAAACCGATCCGCATAAATCCGTGATGCCGCGTAAATAAGAATCATGTCCACAAGTTCAGAATTTTCGTAAACATGTGCCATTTTTTATTTCGTTTGAGCCACGCAACAGACACCCCTATTCACTCACGCGTTACCGACTGACACTGACTGTATACAACTGAATAAAATAATTGTAAAAACATCGTTCCAAATTCTTTCGCTTTTTTGTTTCTGATGCGATGAACCGATAAGGCGGATTATATCCGTTGTTGCCAAACACGAGCACATAATATTATTATTGAGACAGGGCGGTACTCAAACTTCCAAAGGGCTATAACTTTGTTACTTTAATTTTACCAGAAAAATGGTAAAGGAAAAAAACATTTCTTTTGATCAGATCTACTCACTGTTAAAATAAATGACTCAACTTCGAAGTCACCCTGTAGTCCGAACTGAGCTCCGTGCGACTTTTACCTTCTTGGATTACTAAAGAAAAATCCCTTTTGACTCAGATGTTGGCTTGAAAGCAACCGTCGACGTTTTTTGAGATTCGAGAGAAAACAAAAAATTCGTACGTTTTTTTTTTGTTTCATGCCTAGATAGATTTCTCTTCTAGTATCCCTCGTAATATTCTCAGTGACAAAAGTGTTACATGCAGAAGAAAATAATTTATTCAACTTGTTTTTTTGGCAACATATTTAACGCATGCTGTGGCAGCATTGTCAATGTTTTATCTTTGTTTTTGTTTACCTTGTTTGCTGTGAAGAAAGCAGTTTCTGAGAGCTGAGTAGTACAGATATTTTTAGTTATTGCCCTTTCATTTACTAGTTCAAGCATAACAAAATGCCTCGAGTTCGGAGACGTCCAAATTATCATCAGGTTATCGACTTTGACAGGGGTAGAATTATTGTCTATCGAGATGTTTGGCCGTCGTGTTAATTATACTGCAATTACGGTAATGCGTGTGTGGATAGAAGAATCTAGAGGAACACGAAGAAGGCCAACTGGTGCACCGAGGTGTACTACAGAGCGTCAAGATAGGCGCTTGAGACAACTATCCCTACGAAACCGTTTTGCCTTTTTGAACTGGAGCAGAGAACGGCAACGTTGGGTGGCAGAATGGTATAATGTCATCATCAGCGACGAATCGCGATTCTGTCTAGGTACGTACGATGGTTGTAGAAAGGTAAGACGCGGCAGTGGAGAACGGCGTGATATTGGATTTCCTGTTGACAGCCATGTACACAGGACTGTTGGAGTAATGGTTTGGGGGGGCATTGCCTATGATAACCGATCACCCCTTCTCTTTGGTCAAGGCAAGACTTTCTTCAAGAAGCAGGCGTTAATGTTTTGTAAAGGGTGTCTCAGAAATATTTTCGTTTTTAGATCAGTCCTCTGGCGGAATACGCATGCTCCGGAGAAACGAGACAGTTGACAAACGTTTGGCAACATTGTTAAATTTTAGTTGCAATGGAGCGTTTTACAGGGCCGCAACGTGCTTTTTGTGTTCGCGAGTTCTATAAAAACAAGGATTCTTATGTGCTTGTACGTCGTTTGTACAGAAATCATTATAACATAGCAAGAATGAGAGATGTCCCAAGCGCAAATTTAATTAAATATTGGGTAAGAAAGTTCGAGAGCACTGGAAACACGTGTATTAGTAAACCGCCTGGACGGCCAAGGTCAGCAAGATCGAACGAAAATATTGAACGTGTGTGCCAGTCCGTTAACGAGGATCCCCGGCAATCATTAAGACTGCGTGGAGCATCTCTAACTTTGCATAAGTCAACTGTTCATCGCATTATTCGCAAGGATTTGCATTTTCACCCATACAAGATTGTTGTTACACAACAATTAAAACCACAAGATCCCGCTAATCGATTAGAGTTCTGTAGAACAATGAGAGAGCATTTTAACGGTTACAACAACACATGGTTTTCTGATGAATCGAATTTTCACATTAACGGGCATGTTAATAAACAAAACTGCCGATATTGGGCCGAGCAGAACCCGCAAAATCTTCATGAGACGCCATTACACTCGCCTAAAGTTATCGTCTGGGCTGCTATGTCAGGGCAAGGAATCATTGGCCCGTATTGTTTTGAAGACAATCGTGGCCAAGCTCAAACTGTAACATCTGAGCGCTACTGCCACATGATTAGGACTTTTTTAACTCCAGCTATACAGAACCATGGTGGCTACAATAGAAACACGTTTTTCCAGCAAGATGGAGCGACTTCTCATGTCACGAATGAATCCTTGGATGCTCTTCATCAGTTATTCCCAGAGAGGGTCATCAGTCGCAGAGGAGACATTAACTGGCCACCGAGAAGTCCCGATTTGACACCAGCAGATTTTTTCTTATGGGGATACCTGAAGAGTAAGGTATACACCCCACCGCCACAAGATTTGAGAGAGTTGAAGCAAAAAATAACAGATGAAATAAACGCCATTCCTCGAGCAATGCTTCGGAGAGTGATCGAAAACTTCAGTTCGAGATTAAGAGAGTGTGAAAACATGAACGGTGCTCATTTATCCGATACTCTTTTCCATAAATAAAATTAATGTTTAGGCTTTCGTTTGGTAATAAATTTATCTTTGTAAAAATATTCTAAGTATTTTTATTTATGGCATAAAATAAGAAAATATTTATGAGACACCCTTTAGTAGCCACCGGTTCGATGGATTTAAATCCCATCGAACATGTGTGCGATATGATGGGGAGGAGACTATCTACTTTGCATCATCCGCCACAGCCCATGCACGAAGTACGAGTTGCTTGGAATGAGGTGCCACCACCCTACATCGATCATCTCATTTTGTCGATGCCTAGACGTATACACGAGTGTATTCACATTACTAAATTATTTTTCTCTTATTACTTGTCAATAAAATCTGGTGAGAATGTTATCGTTTCATTCTTGATGTAACACTACCTCATTGCCAAAACATCAAGTTGAAGAAATTATTTTTTCTGGGTGTAACACTTCTGTCACTGAGTATATTTATGTATCTTTTCAGGGTTACAAGGCCAGCAGGGGATCTTATTGAAGAAAATAACACTTGTGTTTGAAGGAACAGACGATGATCTACAAAACCGAATTAAGTCCTTTAAGCAGTTACAGCAAGTTGAAGAGGATAATATTAAACAATTAGAACAGAAAAATAAAGAAATTATTGCCGAAAATAACACTGTCGGTGTAGCTATACAGAAAATCCAAATGAAGATAGGGGAACTGAAGGAAGAGCAAAAGCAGCATAGAAACAAACAACAGGAAGTTAAAGTGCTAGTGGAAAAGTTGAGAAATAAACTAGACATTAACAGAAATATTGACTGGGAGAGTACTGAAGAAATTGCTGATGAACTCGAGAGTGCGATACAAAAACTAGACGTGGAATACGCGAAACTCGTCAGAGATAAGGAAGAAGAAGAAAAAGAATTACAAAACCAAATTGACACGGCTAGAGAAAAATTTGTTAGCGTTAGACAAATAATAGAGTCAAAGAAAGGATTGGTGAGGGAATATGGTGGAAAAGCTAGAGACATCAGAGATCAATTAGACCAACTAGGTTCATCTGATTCGCAACTAAAAATAGTTGGTGACAAAATCGAAAAATTACAAACCACTTTATCATCTTTAAAAAGCAGTTTTAGTGAGCGGGATAAAAATATTGAGATAGATAAGCTCAAGGGAGCTATAGATGCTAAAGAACAGTCTCTTGAAAAACTGGAACGAGAACATAGAATTCTGCAACAAAACTACCACCATGAGCAGAATCTAGAACGCGAAATCGCGGCAGTTGCTGAGAAAGAAATGGAAATTAACAAGATCAAATCAAAACATGCTTCAAATTTCAAACTATTATTTGATGATGATACCCCTGGAAGCAATTTTAAAAGGTATGTTCAACGAATTCAAAATGAAGAAGAAGCGAAGTGTAAAAGACTCACAATTCGCATAGGGAAATTGGAAAAAGCCGTATCCAGCCTGGAAACTGAGCTCAAAATGCAGAAGCGGAAACTAGAATCCGATAAAGAACAATTGGCCAATTACGAGAAGAAAGTTGTGCAAGCTTGTAGAGGGAAATCTTTTGACGAGTCGCTAAAAGAAAGTTATGCTAATAAAGAAACCCTCCAAAAACAAAAAGGCCAGTACAGCTCTGCAAAGATCATGTACGACGCATTCATCGAAAAGCTCAGAAAAGATGCTTGCTGTCCTATATGCAAGACAAACTTCGGCGATAAACCAACTGAAAAGGAAGAGATTATAAATTCGATGAAAGGAAAAATTGCTCTTTTACCGCAGAAGCTGATCGAGAACGAAAAAAGGTTGCGAGAAATCGAGGAGGCTTACAACAAATTACAAGGACTCAAACCTATTAGCGAAGAAATCGAGACGTTGACTAAAAGAAAGATACCTGAGCTAGAAGAGGAAGTTAAAAAGCTCGAGGAGGAGTACAACGAGAAGCAAATGGAACTTGCTTCGGATAAGGCTCAACTGGAACTCCCTCAAAAGAAAGTTGAAGTCTGTAAAAATGTTATAAGTGATGCAACGCTTCTGGATAGGTACATTGATGAGATCAAGAGCTCCAAAGAAAATATAGAAAAGTATCGATCACAAATAGTGACAGTGCCATCAGAAAGATCTCGAGAAGAAGCTGAAGCTGAGATTGATGCTGGAAAAGCTGAGCTCAGCAATTTGAAGCACCAATACGAGTCTTGTAAGAAAATGTTGGACCAACACCGAGAACGCTGTCAGCAACTAAATGATCAAATTCAAAAGGAAACTAAAAAGCAGTTGGATATACAAAAGTTGCTACAAGAAAGGCCCATGTTGGAGACACAACTTAAAGAGTTTGAGGAAAAATTGTCAGCTTTAAAGTCCGAATTAGAAGAGCTTGAAGATCAAGTAAGAGAGTGTAATAAGCAACTCAACACAGCTATAGAGGAGAGACAGTCGGTGGTGAAGAAGAACAACAAGTTGAAAAACGAGGAAAGCTTGAAAATCAATGCTAACAAAACACTTTTAGCAGACATTAAAAAGTTGTACAACGCTATAGAAACGTATGTTAGGAATAAAACTGAAGGAGAGTTAGATCTGACAGTTGAAAAACTGGCTAAGTTGAAAATAAAAGAAAAAGATTTAGATGACCAAAAGAATGCTATAATCGATTCTATCTCGACAACGAAACAAAACTTGGCTAAGAAAGAAACCGAATATAGAAACTTGACTGATAATGTCACATTAAGGGAACTGAAAGTATCCGAAAAAAAGCTCATTGACGAAATAAGAGATCTCGAGAAAAACATCAAAGGATTCAACTATAGATCTCTGAGGACTGAAAAGATAGAGATTGACAAGAAGCTTGAAAAGGCCCACAGGGAAATCAATACATTGACAGGAAAACAAGAAGAAGTTGAAAGAGCGATTAAAGAGTTCCAAGCTGATTTAAAAAAACCAGAAAACAAAGACGCATATAAGAATTACCTGAAGCAGTACCACGAACTAGTAGTTGAAGAGCATGTAGTCGAAGATCTGGGTACGTATATAAACGTTTTGGAGAAATGTGTGTTGAAATTCCATGAAGACCGCATGGTTCACATAAATACGATCATCAAAGAACTGTGGAGAGAAATATACAAAGGGAACGACATAGACTATATTGAGATCCAAACAAACGAGGACATGAAAGGTGGTGGGTTAAATAAGAGAAGGACGTATAACTACAAGGTGGTTCAAGTTAAGAACACGATAGAATTAGAAATGAGAGGGAGATGTAGCGCGGGGCAAAAAGTCTTAGCGTGTCTCATTATCAGGATAGCCTTGGCCGAGGCTTTCAGTTCTCACTGCGGGATTTTGGCGTTAGATGAACCGACCACTAACTTGGATAAGGAGAACATCATCAGTTTGAGCAATACATTAGCTAATTTGGTGCAACAGCGCGAGCTTGCAAAAAACTTCCAATTGTTGGTGATTACTCATGACGAGGAATTCTTATCCGGACTTACCAGGTCTTTGTCTACCGACGGTTACTGGGAAGTTAAAAGGAACCATAGTGGCTTCTCAACGGTCGAGAGGCGTTTATTGTAGGTTATTTTTTGTTTTGCTTGTTACTTTCAGATCTGGAGAAACAATTGTAACCTGAACCACTCGAATAGATATGATACAATGTAATAATTCCTAAAAAACTGAGGTATCTGCTATGTGTAGGAATTTGCAAAACGTGAGGACCACATTTTATGAAAAGATATCAACTGAGGTCAAAGTATAATCCGGATCTTGCTGGACCACTTTTGGGTCCACATTTTTAATTCCCCCTTTGAGTAATTCCAAAAAATGATGTTTCTCTCCATTTTTTTCTGATTTCTGAACAAAGGTCCTTAGCAACTTTTCTCTGGAGTTAGTCGGTTTCGAACTGTAAAAAAATCTAAAAATGGAATCTTCAACGATTAAAAATCATCATTTTTGTGGTTTATATCCGTTCACATTTTGCAAATTCAATCCAGTCTGATCTGTTACTTCTGTTTGAAATTAAGTGAATTTTTTATGTTAAACTCAACAGTTCTGTTATGTCTTGTTTTTTTCTGTTGATTAATAAGTCACTCGTTTAAATTATTTTTTATTATATGTGGAACTATTTTTATTTTCTAATATTGTTACCAGAATCTCCAAATAAGGAAGTTGTTATTTTTCTATGAATACCATATTTATAAGGTTCTTATGTGAATACCTAAATTCACCGCTTTACTATTTATTTTGTTTTGTTTCCAAATTATTTCAGTATTTTGGCACATTCCAAGAATTTAACTTTTTGTTTATATCCATTAAAGTGAGAAATAAATAAGACGCAAAGTATATAAATGATTTTTATTAATATTTAAAATAATATCAACAATTTTCGTTTCAAATATGGAATACTTTTGCGCTTACGGGTTTGTTTGAGTATCATCAATTCCTCTTCTGTTGTTAGAAGGTTAGTATAGGCCCCTCACGATGATCGAGGATATCTACATGAAAAACAAAATGTATCAGTGATTGAAATTGTCGCAGTTGCACAATCTTGTAAAAATCACTGTCACGTTTTTCTCGAGCGTCTTTTTAACATTTTTTTATTAGCTTGACCTGTATGTATGTAATTGCCTAATTTTCACCAATTAGAAGAAGCCTGATTAATTTGAAAATTTCCACAGGTATCAAGGGCAGTACAATAATCTTGTGGAAAAAATCAAATCTGAAAATTTTCAACAAATTTGAGAGGAAAAAAGTTTTGAAAATTTGGATAATAATTTGAAAAAAAATCTGGAAATTTAAATTTGTCAAATATAAAATATACCAAAAATCGAAGCTCTTGATTATAAGGACTTTGTCATTTTGAGACCAAAAATTCACAAAATAAGTTATAGCTTGAAAACGCTTTAATAGCAAATCGAACTAAAAATTATAAAACAATTTTCAATAGGAAAGTCTGTCTCACTGCAATAGAAAGTCCAACAATCAAGAATGAATAATTAATTCGGAATATCATCTAAAAAATTTGATAAAATTCTGAAGTAAATTTAGATTTATTGTCAAATATAGAATATATGAAAAATCGAGGTTCTTCTTATAAGTACTTTTGTTGTGGTTTTAAGACTAAAATCAGAATCAGGAAATAAATTATATATAAAAAAACGCGTTTTAATAGCAAATCTAACTACGTGCGAAATAATTTTCACGTATATGAGAGTTTGTGTTACTGCAATAGCAAAAATTAAGATATTAACAAAAAATCTAGGACCACCCTTTATGAAAAGATATCAACTGAGGTCAAAGAATAATCCGGATCTTGCTGGCCCACTTTTGGCTCCACATTTTTAATTCCCCCTTTGAGTAATTCCAAAAAATGTTGTTTCTCTCCGACCATATTTTTCTGATTTCTGAACAAAGGTCCTTAGCAACTTTTCTCTGGAGTTAGTCGGTTTCGAACTGTAAAAAAATCTAAAAATGGAATCTTCAACGATTAAAAATAATAATTTTTGTGGTTCATATCCGTTCACATTTTGCAAATTCAATCCAGTCTGATCTGTTACTTCTGTTTGAAATTGAGTGAATTTTTTATGTTGAACTCAACAGTTCTGTTATGTCTTGTTTTTTTCTGTTGATTAATAAGTCACTCGTTTAAATTATTTTTTATTATATGCGGAACTATTTTTATTTTCTAATATTGTTACCAGAATCTCCAAATAAGGAAGTTGTTATTTTTCTATGAATACCATATTTATAAGGTGAATACCTAAATTCACCGCTTTACTGTTTATTTTGTTTTGTTTCCAAATTATTTCAGTATTTTGGCACATTCCAAGAATTTATCTTTTTGTTTATATGCATTAAAGTGAGAAATAAATAAGACGCAAAGTATATAAATGATTTTTATTAATATTTAAAATAATATCAACAATTTTCGTTTCAAATATGGAATACTTTTGCGCTTACGGGTTTGTTTGAATATCATCAATTCCTCTTCTGTTGTTAGAAGGTTAGTATAGGCCCCTCACGATGATCAAGGATATCTATATGAAAAACAAAATGTATCAGTGATTGAAATTGTCGCAGTTGCAGAATCTTGTAAAAATCACTGTCACGTTTTTCTCGAGCGTCTTTTTAACATTTTTTTATTAGCTTGACCTGTATACAATGTAAAGGAATATTTCAGCCTAATTTTCACCAATTAAAGTCTGGTTAACTTGAAAATTTCCACAGGTATCAAGGGGCAGTACAATAATCTTGTGGAAAAAATCAAATCTGAAAATTTTCAACAAATTTGAGAGGAAAAAAACTTAATTTTGAAAATTTGGATAATAATTTGAAAAAAAAATCTGGAAATTTAAACTTGTCAAATATAAAATATACCAAAAATCGAAGCTCTTGATTATAAGGACTTTGTCAAGAACCCCATTAACTGAATTTTTAACACGCTTTTTGCTTGTATATTTGTATGTAATATTTTAACCTAATTTCCAATTTCAAGACATTTGATCAACTTGAAAATTTACACAGAGGTCAAGGGCCTTTGACAATACAATAATTTTGGAAAAACAATCGAATTAGATTTTTTTTTAAATTTCAGTTAGGAAATTTTCCAAAAATTGAATTTTCAAATTTGCAAAAAAACGGTTTCATAAACAAAAAAAAAGGAAATTTCAAAATTTGATAGAATTTTGAAGTAAATTTAGATTTATTGTCAAATATAGAATATATGAAAAATCGAGGTTCTTCTTATAAGTACTTTTGTTGAGGTTTTGAGACTAAAATCAGAATCAGGAAATAAATTGTATATAAAAAAACGCGTTTTAATAGCAAATCTAACTACGTGTGAAATAATTTTCAAGTATATGAGAGTTTGTGTTACTGCAATAGCAAAAATTAAGATATCAACAAAAAAATCTAGCATAGTACAAAATCGTGGGGTGCACTTTCATAATAAATCCAATTTTGTAAATAGCAACTAAAAAAATAACTAAACCATTTAATATCAAGCCACATCACGCTTTTTTACTATAATTGAAACGTTTGTTAATATCCTAATTTTCCTGTTGATCTTATTCCAAATTAATCAGTCATAATTGATTGTTGGGCTTTCTATTGCAGTAACACAAATTCTCCAATACTTGAAAATTATTTTCTACTTTCTAGTTTACGAGGGTGGTCCCAGAAGTACCCGCCCCAACGAAGAAAACACAAAAATTTTGTAAAAAAATGGATTTATTTTTCAACATAATCTCCTTTGAGCTCTATACACTTTTCCTAGCGATGTTCAATAAGTTCGATACCCTTTTTATAATAAGAACTGTCTTGCTCCTCAAAATAGCCACTTACTGCCGACATCACTTCTTCATGGTTGGAGACTATTTGATCACTGAGCCATTTTTTCAAGTTTGGAAACAAAATAATCCGAGGGGGTTAAATCTGGTGAATAGGATGCATGAGGTAGCAATTGAAACTTTAATTCGTTAATTTTGGCCATTGCAATAACGGATTTGTGAGCTGGTGCATTGTCTTGCTGAAGCAACACTTTCTTCTTAACCAAATGCGGCTGTTTTTGCTTGATTTCTTTGCTCAAACGTTGCAATAAGTTCGCATAATACTCGCTGTTGATAATTTACCTTTTTCAAGATAGTCAATGAAAATTGTCCCAAAAAACTGACGCCATAACCTTGCCTGCAGATGAAACGGTCTTCGCCTTCTTTGGAGCTGGTTGTCCCTTTTGAGTCCATTGTTTTGATTGTTCTTTTGTCTCGGGTGTGGAGTGATGGACCCATGTTTCATCCATGGTTATGAAACGACGCAAAAATTATGCTTAGTTGCTGTGAAACTTCGCTAAACACTCAATTGAAACATCTTAACGACACTGTTTTTGCTCGATTGTGAGCAATCACGACACCCATCTTGCACACATAATATGCGATGAACCGCAGTTTTCGAAATGCCTATGTCTGCTAGCTCGCACACTTTCAGTCGACGATCATTCAGTACCGCTTTGTGAATTTTCTTCACCATTTCTGGAGTCGCCACCTCATTTGGTCGACCACTGCGATGCTCTTCTTGGCAGCTCATATGGCCTCGCTTAAACTCTGCTACCCAATATATTACTGTTGTAAACGAAGGAGCAGACTCACCCAGTTCAGCTTTTATATTGGTTGGGCTGAGGGCTTTGAAATAAAAGTATTGTACCACATAATGGTGACCAATTTTCTCCATTTTCACAAATTCACTGAAAACGTTCAGTATTGATGGCTGCCAAACAAATACTAAACAACGTGGCGTCTTCAAACTTAACACATATGCTTTATAGGTTGCATACTTTCTAATAGAATGATACTATCGCCATCTCCAAGTCAGGCAGGGTACTTTTGGGACCACCCTCGTAAGTCGTATTTTTCGGTTTTTTAAACTGTAACTTATTTAAAAGCGAAGTTTGACGTTTTACACATGCTGAAAGTATACATTACCTTTTGCAATACTCCACCAAGGCAGTGTGACATAAGTAAGAAAGGCATTCAACGGTACCGATTGGGCCCTTTTGTTCTCTTTCCAAAAATGGAAAGTTTGCGTAAATCCTTGCATAGTCCATAAAGGATTGTATGCCCCATCATCCAGTTCTAGAACAAATCATATTCAAATTAATCCCACGACTTGCGGACATATATGGAGGGAAATAAGTCACAAACGACTTGGGGCCGTACAGTCAGTCGTTTCTATAATAATTGTAGGACTCCTTTATGGCCTCCTTGATTTTCATAGTTTTCTACTGTTCGGTGTCAGCGCTCTATTTTGATGTTATGTTACAAACAACTGCATTAAATTGTTCATGCTTTTGATTTATATCGTCTGTTATATCAGCCCGAAATTTTCTACGATTCCAAAAGAAAACAACTTCACAATAGGAGAGCGCTGACACGGAATGGTAGAAACCTAGAAATAGAAAAGACTATGAAAATCAAGGACGCCATACAGGCGTCCTACAATTGTAGGAACGACTGACTATACGGCCCTAAGTTTAAAAAAAGCCACATGCTCTGTTATATTATTTCTATTCTTAATTGAAACAGCAAAAAAGTTGAAATAATGTGCCATAAGAGTCATACTTAGGGATTGCATATAACATTTGATATATTTAATTCAGATGTGTACTATCGTCAACAGGTGGTTCCAGCTGTCCTTCAACTTCCTATGACTCGGATTGCATACAAACGGTATTTTTCATGTACGGTATTTAATAACAGATTCGACTGCAAAAGGATTTCATCAATTTCAGTTAGGATCAGAAATATACTAAGTGACATATAAATCCGAACACCCAGTTTAAATGGTTTTATTTTAATAAAAGTTGGTGAATGTATTTATCTTACTGTAAATAACAAGTGAAAAAATTTTCAGCCTTATCAGTTGGACATTCCGGTTTTTATACTGCTTTTTTTTTAATTCACTAACGCATTAAAAATGAATATTTCAGCCGCAGTAAAGAATCAACGTTGGCGGATTTTGGTTCTTGACATCCTTTACGATCGGTTACGATGCCTAGAGTACGGAGACCTGTACGATTTCGTCAACTTAGTGAGTTTGATAGGGGCCGTATAGTGGGACTTCGGGAAGCTGGACTTTCTTTAAGGGCAATTGCAGTTAGAGTGCAAAGAAGTGTAGACACTGTGGTTAGGTGTTGTCAGGCATGGCTTCGAGAAGGCCGTACGCAATTGGCATGCGAAGTGTTTACCGACGAATGAGAAGTTCTGGCTTGTTTTCATACCGGCCACACTGGGTCCTCCCTTTAACTCGAGAACACCGACGTAATAGCCTTGAGTGGTGCAGACAACGGTCACTCTGGGATCAGGAATGGAACAGTATTGTCTTTAGTGACGAGTCTCGATTTTGTTTAGGCATGCACGATGGTCGTGCCAGGGTTAGAAGGCGACGTGGTGAAAGGAGGAATCCACAGTTTTTTGTTGAAAGACATGTTCATCACACTGTTGGAGTTATGGTTTGGGGTGCTATAGCTTATGGTTCCAGGTCACCTTTAATCTTCATCAGAGGTAACATGAACGCGCAGCGTTATATCCACGAAGTTCTAGAACCCCATCTTTTACCCTATCTTGACACCCTGGCAGATCCAACTTTCCAACAAGATAATGCCCGACCACATGTTGCAAGAGTCACAATAGACTTCTTTCAACATAATGATGTCACATTGTAGGAGATTGCTCAATTTGCAACGTCCTCCTCAGACTCTAGAAGCACTTCGAGAGGAGTTGGTGGTTGCCTGGAATGAGCTACCACAGGAGGACATTGACCACCTGATCAGTAGCCTGCCTTGGCGCGTTGGAGAATGCGTAGCACATCAGGGTGCATCCACACATTATTAAAGGTCAAAGGGCTTTAAAGCAGTGCAATCATTTTGAAATGTTTATCATTTACTTATTATGCTTCATTAAGTACTTACACAAAATTTTATTAAAATAAAACCATTTAAACTGGGTGTTCGGATTTATATGTCACTTAGTATACTATACTGTAGAATTATTAAACCACGCGAAAGTATTACTCGACAATATTGGAGAAAGCAAAAATGTCATTGTACATTATCTGGCTCAGTAAATATCTATCTATGTGCCCCTTTCTGTAAATGGACGCCTTTTTATTGAACATCAACGCGCAACGCAAGTCGTGAGCATAAATGAACTCAAACGTTCCAATAGTGATAGCATTCGCTCTAGATCGCCTGTTACATTCATTTGCATTGAGACCCACCTCAACATGATACCTAAATACCAATTTATAAAGTGTTAGTAACTACGTCACTATTATCATATATCGCAGTCTTTGTTAAATAATTGTTAAAGTACTGCCAAGTTCTTACCATTTTCTTTTTTCAAGTCACACCAATAATAGATATGCGTTCCATCAGGGGTAACCCTTTTGGGCGGATTTGCGTGCCTCGTGTGGTGCTGATGATTTTCGCCCACTTTCCTCGGGGTTTTAGGTAACGTACAATATGCCGAGACATTTTTTATAGTCACTGGATTCACATTTCCGTTGATCCCTTTGCAGAACTTCACCTTATCCCTGGACAGTACCACCTTGCTTCTGAGCGATGAGTGCCGTACGTGTTTTTCTGTCTCTGACAGGCAGTACTTGACCCCGTGCACTGACGGCAACTCTTCCTTGCCATTCACCGTGAGGTAGCAACGTTTTTCTTCTGATTCTTGATGGCAGCAAGAGGTCTGCACTGACGGCGCGAATTTCACAAAGTCGTTCCTATCAAAGTACACCGCCTCATCGCCGTATTCGCATTCACCGTAGTTTGCGTTTTGTTGGCATTGTTTTACTGAAAATTCCGCTGTTTGAATGGATTCGATTCCGTGTTTATTAAAAGGCGTAGAATGGCTATTAGTCATATTAGCAAATTTCTTAGAAATAATTGTAAACTCTGGTTGTTCATGGACGCATACAATGGGTACACCAATTTTTGTGGAAAAACTTTTTATTCGACGAGAATGAGAAAACGCGTTTTTTGGGACTCAATCAAAAGTGTTGGCAGGAACGAAAACACTCTTCAATATGAAGAAGGAGACCACACATAAAAAGATCTTACTATTAGCAAAAAAGTTATGGCCGAAAACCGAGGCAAAATGCAGGTTTGGCACTTGTTGCTAATTTCAAACAACTATCGCCATCTCTAGGTCAGGACGGGTACTTCTGGGACCACCCTCGTATAGCACCATACACGAGTTTACCGTGCCGACAATCACAAGTCACTCCGAAAGATAATTGTTATTTTTATGCGAAGAGCGAAGGGTTGGTTAGGTTTTTTCTTCTAAACAAATTCAAACATTTCGTATTTGTAAATAATTGAACAAATTCCCCACGATATTCGAAAAACATACGTTAGCAAAGCGGATGTGTATATCACCTTTTGTTGCGAAGAAAAATTGTGTATACATATTTAGAGATGAAATGTTCACAGGTGAGCCTCAAAGTTTATAAAAAAATACTTCATACAGAAATGCGCTGAACTGTTTATAAAGTTATTATTTTTATGTACATACATGTCATGGTTATGACGTTAGGCGCTTTTTTAGGTCGACTGGTTTACGAGATATTGCTTTAATAGGCTGTGAGTATTTTTGACGTTAGGCGCTTTTTTAGGTCGACTGGTTTACGAGATATTGCTTTAATAGGCTGTGAGTATTTTTCAGTTTCTAATGATCATTTTAACCCGTAACTGGTGATGCGGGGTCGTGAGAGCCCCAGCAGATTTTAAAAATGACGTACGTCTTAGGTTATTTCGCCTAGCCGGTCGACCGCTTCAGTACCTTTCAGTCAGTGTCTGGTGTGATAGCCGAAGGGATAGACGTGAGTAAATCGGTAAGTGTTTACAAATTATACTGAATTTATTGCGCAGTGGGGTCACTATGACCCCGCCTCACTAGTTACGTTTTTTTTAGATATCCTTGAAAATTAGTTTGTTTTTGCATTTTTAGAGAAAATGGACCTGTCATGTATTAATAAAATGAAAATCAATGATCCCAGATTTAAACAATGGGCTCAAAGTATATTAGAGGCGGAAGAGAGTGACTTTAGCGGGAATGATGACTCTCATAATGATCCCGATTATGTCAGTGAACACGAAAGCGATTCAGAAATTGAATGGGAGCCGGAAACCGTGGCACTGGAAACTACACTGGATGTTTCAGATACTACCTCACAAAATGCAGCACGTTCCAACGAGCACCAAGAAATTCCAACTTCAACTCCGAGAACGTACTATGGTAAAAATCGATACAAATGGACTGCAGATGCTCCACCTTCAAATGTAAGAACCAGAAGTCATAATATTATCTCTCATCTTCCCGGAGTTATTGGACCAGCTAAGTCTCTTGGAAAATTGTGTCTCGAGAAAAGTGCCTGGGAATGCCTAATAACAAGCGATATTTTAGATGAGATTGTTCTCAGAAGTAATGAAAAACTTGCCAGAATTAGAACCAAATATGCTGATGGTAATAGAACGGACCTTAGGGATTTAGATGTTATCGAATTAAAGGCTTTTATTGGGTTTCTATTTTATTCAGCTATTTTTAAATCCAATAATGAAGACTTAAATTCGATATTTGCTACCGATGGTACTGGTAGAGAAGTTTTTAGACGCACCATGTCAATAAAACGTTTCCAAGTACTTTTGACAGCG
Source organism: Acanthoscelides obtectus (assembly GCA_963669975.1). NCBI lineage: Eukaryota > Metazoa > Arthropoda > Insecta > Coleoptera > Chrysomelidae > Acanthoscelides > Acanthoscelides obtectus. Next base: position 100,994,381 of record CAVLJG010000006.1, on the reverse strand, counting down.
CTTAGGTTTGATGACCAAATTACAAGGGAAGACCGTAAAAAAACTGACAAACTGGCCCCCATTTCATCAATTTTCAATAAGTTTACAGAAAACAGCAAGAAGAATTTTTCCATAGGGCAGTATGCTTGCATTGATGAAATGCTTATTGGTTTTCGGGGGAGATGTGTATTTCGCATGTACATGCCTCAAAAACCCCGAAAATATGGCCTAAAAATAATGGCACTAACTGACGCTCGAACTCATTATTTTCTGGATGGGTATGTATATACAGGTGCTGGAAGTGACGGTCAAATATTGTCAGAAGAGGAAAGAAAATTTAACAAACCAACGCAATCAGTTCTTCGACTGGTAAGATCTATTGAGGGTACTAACCGTAATGTAACAGCGGACAATTGGTTTACATCATTAGAAGTTATAACTGAGTTGCAGAAGCGAGGCCTAACTTACGTGGGAACTGTTAAAAAAATAAGAGAGAGATACCTGCTTCTTGTTTGCCAAACAAAAGTAGACTTACGGACTCTTCCCTATTTGCATTTGGCGATAGAGTTACACTAGTTTCTTATGTACCCAAACCACGAAAAGCGGTACTTTTGATGTCTTCAATGTACTACAGTAAGACAGTAAATAATGAAACAAAAAAACCAGAAATTATTGAATTTTATAATGAAACCAAAGGAGGCGTCGATGCATTAGACGAAAAATGTACAGTGTATTTACACATCGCAGGAGTCGAAGATGGCCTTTAACTATTTTTTATACCATCTTGGATATTTCTTCCGTTAATGCATTTATAATATACTCATGTTTACCTGGAAATCCTCAGAAGTCGAGGTATGAATTTAGCAAAAGTTTGGCGCGACAGCTTGTTCAGGATCATATGGAAAGAAGAGTAACTACTTTTCAAATTCCAAGGCAATTGAGATATAATATAGCCTCTATTTTACAGAAAGACGTGCCTGAACCGTCAAATGACGTTTTAACAAAAAGGGTAAGGTGCTCTAAATGTCCAAGATCATTAGATCGGAAAACCAAGATTGTTTGCGCTAGTTGCAAAGCACCTATTTGCCATGTATGTGAAACACACATTTGTAAAGATTGCTTGTAAGAATGACTTGCAATTTTTATGTTAAATTTTGTTTATGTTTATATTTTGTTGTTTGTAGGGTACATTGAACCTATATGTTTAGTTTTTAAGACAAAAAAATATTTATGTTAGCTCATTTTATAATTACAGGGTAACTATTACGTTATTAATAAAATACCTGATTTTTGAGGCCGTTTCTTGATTTAAGTGTTTTTTGTGTTATTCAAGTTAATAAACAAATGTTTTCTGCGTTAGCGTTATCAGAAAATAAAGGTTTTTCAGTTATCAAGGCAGATTTTTTTTAATATAAAAACAATATTGACTTTTGCAAAAAAAATTGCGGGGTCACTATGACCCCGCCTCACCATATACGGGACAAAAAATGGACCTCACCAGTTACGGGTTAAATAGAGTGGAATCTCCTTTGGATGGACACCAACAGGACCGACTGAAAGTGTCCGTTCAAGAGGGGTGTGCGGAGTGCTTGTAAAAGAAATACAACACAAATCGTGTTTTTAATGAAAACTGGATATATGGAGTTGTCCAAAACAGACGCAGGAAAGTAAACGCATATTAAAACAGGAAAGATTGATATTCAAATCAAGTTGGGTACTTTATTTTGAAGGTTCATTTATACCATTTATGTATGAAAAATAATATCGCTCAAATGTTCACCACGACTGGATTTAGAGACGTCCACGCAATGGTCGAAATTTTCAATGACATTTTGCAACATGGTCGGTTCTATGGCATTTATCTCGGCAATGATGTTGTTTTTGAATTCTTGGAGGGTGGCTGGTTTGTTGACGTAGACTTTGCTTTTCAAATATCCCCATAAAAAGAAGTCCAAGGGAGTCAAATCGCACGATCTTGGTGGCCATGGCACATTTCCTCTGCGCGAAATCACGCGATCACCGAAGAAGGACTGCAATCGATGGATATTGACGTTGGTTGTGTGGCATGTTGCACCGTCTTGTTGGAAATAAACATCGTCCATATCCATTCCTTCAAGTTGCGGCAAAAAAGAGTCCTCTATCATCACGTGATATCGCTCAGAATTGACGGTAACGGCGTCCCCGGCCGCATTTTCGAAAAAGTAAGGTCCGATGATGCCTTTTGACCACAATGCACACCACACAGTCACTTTTTGAGGATGCATCGGCTGCTCTTGATACTCTCGGGGATTTTCGTTCGCCCAGATGCGGCAGTTTTGCTTGTTTACCGTCCCATTCAAAGTGAAATGCGCTTCGTCGCTGAACATGATTTTTGATGAAAAATTGGCATCAATTTGGCGGTGTTCAAGGAGCCAATCTGAGAACGTTCGGCGCGAAAAATGGTCGGCTCGACGCAGCTCTTGCGTCAATTGGATCTTGTAGGCGTGTACATTCAAATCCTTGTGGAGAATGCGGAGCAAACTGGTTCTCGAAATGCCCAATTCTTGGGATCGACGCGTTGTTGATTGTTTCGGATCGTCTCTCACACTCTCCTTCACAACAGCAATATTTTCCGGTGTGCGAACGCTCCTTGGCCGGCCAGAGACTGGCAGATTTGCCACAGAACCTGTTGAATAGAATTTACGCACCAGACGACCGATGGTTGTTTCGTTTGGGCGGTTGTTGCGACCGAAATGTTCACGAAGCGCGCGAAACGTGTTTTTTATTGTTGCACCATTTTTGTAGTGCTCTTGAATGACTTTAATGCGGTCTTCAATCGAATACGACTCCATAGCGATCAATGGTAAACATTCAACTAACAAAATGACATGTCGGTGACAGAAAACAAAGATGGCGTCTATGTCAAATTGACGTTTACTTTCCTGCGTCCCTATTGGACAACCCTATATTATTATAAAGAAACTAGGACATTTAAAACGCATATTATGTATATATTTTTTTAAATAAACAAAAAATTTTAAACTTAGGAAAAAGGTTTACCTTAACCCAAAAGCTGTACCAGCAGTTTCCTTGGTTACTAGCAGGTGTTTGAGTATTCGGTAATAGTTTTAAAACTCTTTATAATCCCTTACTCAAGTGGTTGACAAGCTGATGTACAATTAGGGAGCAAAAATAAGATTTTTACATTATTCAAGCTAATGTCTTTTATGAGCAAGAGCAAATCCAAAGTGAAAACGATGCTCATTGTCTTTTTGACATCAAAGGCATCGTCCACCATGAATTTGTTCCTCCTGGACAAACCGCCAACGCCAAGTTTTACGTGGAAGTGCTCAGGAGACTCAAACGAAGGGTCAGTCGGGTCCGACAAGACATCGCAGCCGACTGGAAGTTGCACCACGACAACGCCCCGGGTCACACCGCTTTTCTTGTGAACAGCTACCTGACCAAGGCCGGCATCCCAACGCTTCCGCAGCCGCCCTACAGCCCAGATGTGGCCCCCCCCCCGGACTTTTTTTGTTTCTTCGCCTGAAAAGGCCGATGAAAGGCAAGCATTTTGAGACGACAGAGCGGATCCAAGCAGCATGCACCGCGGCTCTCAAGGCTATTCCGGAGAATGCCTTCCGTGACGCCTTCAATGCTTGGAAATCGCGCTGGCAGCGCTGCATCGACGCAGAAGTAGCCTATTTTGAAAGTTTTTAAAGAATTGTAATTTTTTTAAATCGACTCAGTCCTATTACTTTCCGGACAAACCCTGTATGAGAGTAGTAGTAGTAGTAGTAGTAGTAGTAGAAAGATTTATTTAGCAGATTTGGCTACATAAACAGAACAATTGTAAACAACTTAGAACTAGTAAATTCAAGCCATATGGTGTATGATGTAAATGCTGGGCAACCTATAATTGTAGATTTAACAAGTGATTTCTCAATTTTACTTTAAATTTTGTCAAAGTTTTCTGGTCTTTTATCTCCGAGTATAATTTATTATATTCAATCAACCCTTGATGGAATACAGATTTGTAGCATATGTTATACTTTTTGGTCATTAAATGGAAGTCATCTTTATTTCTGGTATTATGTAAATGATGGTCGACATTTGATGATGTTAAATTAGTTAGACTTGATGGAAATATATTATTTTTTACTTTATAAATGAATATCATTACAAGATATTTGATAAAATTTTTTACATTGAGCCATTTTAATTTCCTAAGCATTTGCCTAATTGGAGTATATTTATCTTTATTTAGTATTATTCTCATGCACTTATTTTGTAAAATTTGCAGTCTTTCAAATATGTAATTATTTGCTAAATATAGAATAGTCGAACAGTACAAGAAATTTGGAAGAATGATGGTATTATAGATAATTTTTCTGCTATATGAACTCAGACATCCAGAAACTCTCGATAAATATCCCACTTTACTACTAATCTTATTTATAACTTTTTCATAATGAATATCAAAAATTAATCGAGAGTCAACAAAAACTCCCAGGTATTTAAAATTTTCTACGAATTCAATATCTTCACCATCAATATTCAGTTGAACATTTGTACATCAAAGCTTTCGTTTTTCGCATTTAATTTTAGTCTGTTAGATGCTAACCATTTTGAGACAAGCTTCAAGTCTTCATTTATATAAGAGATACCAGACTGAATATTTTTAGTACTTATATAAATCATAGTGTCATCGGCGAAAATTTGAATTTTGCATTTTTTAACTATGGCAGGTAAATCATTTATGTATAAAATAAAAATAAAAAGAGTGGGTCGGGACCATGAGAAACTGCCCGTTTAAAGGAGGTGTTCGTGAAAGAAAGGTGTCCGCGAAGGGGAATTATACTGTATATTTTAACATAAAATTATAGTTTATTTTTATACGATATTCTTAAATATTGGTATTTTAAAAAATAGGGTGCAAAACCTGAAGTAAACGCTCCAAGCCATAATTTGGGTAACTTCTACGTTTTTTTAAACTTGGTCAAATTTTGCTTTAAAATGTTTACTTCCGGTTTAGCACCTAAAGTTTTTTTTTAATTTCTAATTTGTTTTTTTTTTTCATTAAAAAGTACACAAAATTTCCTGTATGAAACGTAATGTTTCATATCTCATTATAATACTTCTCAATTCGAAAAAATCCGAATTCCGAATACGGCTTCTATTTCGAAGCCCGTAACTTGGCAAACGAACCTGTCACGGAAAAAAACGTGGTTTCCCTTTCACACTAGATGTTTTAACAGGCAGGTTAAATGTCCCTTATTTGTAACATAACTAAAACATTCTACGCCTTTTAAAAACCAAACCGACTTTCTCGAATGCAATTTACTTGTCGTATTCTCATCATCCGCGTTTTTGAGCGTACACTCTTCCGGGTTCACATCAACGCTATGACAGCAATCGTTGTCCGGCGGGCCCAACCTAGCCCTTTGGGCGCACTGCTTATGGTCCACGCAAGTCGTTTGCATGCTGTACATTTCCAGATAGCTTTCCCTGTTCCTTCTCTTAAAGCAGCCACAGCAACAGGCCGATTTCGTGGAAGGCGCATTACCAGACTTATCTACAACAACGAGAAACGGGTGATACTACACGCTTGGCACACGGTCTCCAGGAATGTTTTGGTCAGCTGATATTTGTGTAGTGCATGCTTCGAATTCCAATAATGTTGTATTTTAATTACTTTGGGCAAGCACTCCTATCACGTATAGTTTAGACGATATATTTTAAGATAACTGCGTAGATGATATTCCAGCTCTTTGTGAAAGGTTTAAAGCTAGAGAGATTTGGTTTATTACCACCAACAAGTAGGCGAGTCAGTCCTTTCGTCTTCACGTTATGCAAATACGTATTTCAAGCAAATAACAAAATACAACGTTGTATTGTGATTAGAAACTTCCTTCACGTTAGCTGGCCAAAACATTCTGGGACACCATGTACATAGTATGTACAGATTCAAGATACAGTAGCTACTATTTGCATATTACTAGCTTTATAATTTAGCAACTGGCCCAAACAATTATTAAAAGAAATCAACGATGGAATTTCGGAACTTTCTATGATTATTCGGAAATACTTGACATTACACTGATGATCTCGTACGCCTATCAATCTGCTGGTTTCAAACATGAAGCATTCGAACTGATACTCTAGCATTGTCTACTTAATATGCTGATTTAACTACGGCACCTTGAATCTGGATTTGCATTGTTTCGTGGTTTAGCTGCCTGCACATTTATTCAGACTACATTACTGAATTTTGATATAGAGCTATGATCTTACAATTATCTAAAGGTACTAATGTTGAGCCTTTTATATTTATTTATCAAAAGTAGACGTCAAAAAGCATTAAGGTCGATTTATAAACTCTGAGCTTCCGCACTGTTACCGTACCGCAAAACTTTTGCTCGACGTAAACAGGAGTTCCAGAACTCGTCCGCAACGATGACGCTAGACTTGACGAACTTTTAATTGTCTCGTTGCCGTTCCCACTTCAACCAATGAAAGGCATATCATGGTATATCATGTTGTTTTACAGATTATCTGGTTTTTCCGCGTGATTGGCTGTGATTAGCATTACATACAGTCTAATCATATTAGCAAATTTTCCCGAAATAATTGTGAAGTCTGGTTTTATTGATGCAAGTTGTTCAAGGGGTAACGGACGTATAAAATGGGTACACAAATTTTTGAGTGAAAACTTTTTATTCGACAACAAAGTAAGAGAAAACACGTTTTTTTGGGATTCAATCGAAAGTTTTGGCAGAATCGAAAAAACTCTTCAAATAAGAGTTTTAGGTATTTACGAGACCTACAAAATGAGACGACACGTAAAACGATCCCACTATTACTAATAAGTTATGTCCGAAAATCGAGGCAAAATGCAGATTTTGGCACTTGTTGCTAATGCAACGATAATTTCACACAGCTACTTGAAATTCTTCAAATCCGAAGGTTTCTTACTTCTAAATAACCACAACAAAATTGGAGTTGATTGGTCAAGCAGCTTTTGAGAATTTTTAATTGTTTATCCCAAAATACCTGTCTTCCGGCCATCACTATGCAAAAACGAAGGGTTACGTTTTTTTTTCTAAACAAATTCAAACATGTCGTATTTGTGAGTAATTGAATAGAGTCGCTACGACATTACACATTTTAAAACAAAGCGGCATCTATTACCTTTTGTAGTGAAGAAAAAAAAATGTTATCAAGTTTGATGAGCCTACACGTGTTACAGCCTTCAGTTCCACATTACTTGATCCAATTTTTGTTAGTGACAATACTATCGTCAAAAGGTCAGGGACACTCAATGCAGACTCAATTAGTGATCATCGGCTCACTTACTGTGATATTTCTGTTTGTTATAATAAAATAGAGCCTAAATTTGTAACATATAGAGATCTTGATAGCATTGATATTCAAAGTTTTAAGACGCAGATTGCATCAATGCAGTTTAATGATATTTATTTCGTGAATGATGTGGATATTAAAGTCTCTATTTTTACTGGCCGTCTTATTTATGTATTCGATCTCTACGCTCCGCTTCGTACAGTACGTGTCACAAAACCTACTGCGCCCTGGCTCACTCCTAACTTGAAAATGATATTTCAACTCAGAGACGAGGCATTTGCTGTCTATCAGCATAACAGATCTGATCAGAATTGGGCCAGCTACAAAGATTTAAGAAATTATGCCCTTGCCTCGCTTAGAAGAGAGAAAAAAGCATATATGTTACGTTGCGGGAATCTTAACTCTAGTCAAGCTTGGAAAAACCTGAGGAGGATGAATGTGGTAGCCCAGAAACATGTTGCGTTACCGCCCAGTCTGCTTGAGCGTAACATTTTAAATAATTATTTTCTTTCAATTTTCCAGACAGCTGCAGCTGATCCAAATTTGATTGATAGTGTCTCTAACTCTTATAGCGATAGACGCCATACACCGGATGCACCTCTGTTTGCTTTTAAACTCCTTACTCAGCAAGACATGGTCAATATAATCTCTCACATCAAGTCTACGGCATGTGGCTCTGATGGTCTAACTTTAAATATGGTTTGCTTATGTTTGCCTGATACCATAGACTATATAACCCACATTATTAATGTCTGTCTTGAAACAGGTTACTACTTCGTCTTTATTACATCTTACAAATTCCATCATTCACAATTTAAATAATCACATCAACACCGTCTTGGTACTGTTAGATTTCTCGAAAGCCTTTAACATGGTCAATCACCAGATACTACTGAGTAAGTTATCTCATTATGGAATGTCAGATATAGTTCTAAGGTTCTTTGAGTCATACTTGCTAAATCGTTTACAAACAGTGAAAACTGATCAGGGAATTTCCTCCACTGAGCCAGTTCCTTCAGGAGTTCCACAGGGTTCAGTATTAGGTCCCTTACTATATCTGATTTATACGATCGATCTGCAAGACTGTTTAGCCCACTGTTGTATGCAAACTTATGCAGATGATACTCAGTTAGTGTTTGGTTTCGATCCATCAAAGGTTGATGAAATTTCTTTTAAAGTTAATTTAGATTTGGCTAACATCAGTGATTACTGTAACAAAGACTGCTTGAAGATCAATCCTAATAAAACTACTGCAATGTTGTACTGTTCGAAGAACTCCTACCGTGAAATGAAGCAGAGGATTTGTGTTTTTGGATGAGACACTCATCCCTTTTGTGGATTAAGAATCTCGGTGTTACCCTTGATTTAAATATGAGATTCGACCGGCATGTCTCTTTCTTCTCTAGAGTGACGTATTTGCGTTTGAAACTCCTCTATTCTAATCGATACATCTTGAATTTTAAAACCCGAAAAAAGCTCGCTGAAAGTCTTGTGTTGTCTGTCATTTCTTACTCTCTTGTTCTGTATTACCCATGTTTAGACTACGTCCACAAAAGGAAACTCCAGAAAATTCAGAACAGCTATTGTAGGTTTATTTTTGGATTGCGCAAGTTTAGTCGCGTCTCAGATAAAATCAAAGAACTCGACTGGTTGCGAATTGATAAGTTATTTTTATATCTTTTGACCGTCTTCACGCATAAAGTTCTACTATCTAACAGACCAGCTTACCTCGCTAGCAAATTAGTTCACCGAGGTAGTTTTGTTACCAGAGCTCTTAGATTTAATGCTAATTTCAACATGCCTCCTCACAATACCTCGGTCTTTGAAAGAAGTTACACCTATAATGCTGTTAAGCATTACAATGCAGTCAACAGTTGCTATCGATCCAAACAGGTTGCTTCTTGTAAGAAATTAATGAAAAGTGTAGCTGCTTGAGTCCATTTAGTTCAGTTTTTCTTGTGTTCATGTGCTTTTTTTTGAGTATTTTCTACTATTTTTGTTTCAAATTTAAAACTCTCACAATACTATCTGCATTTGTCTCGTGCAGTCAATGTTGTCATGTTTATGAACTGTATTTTTTTTGTATGTTATTATTTTGTTTATGTGTTTAAGTATTCTTTTTTTCTGTTGTGGGCTTGAGTGTAAGAGTAGCCATCTGGCTAAACTTCGTCCCACTGCAGCTAATAAAGGCATTATTATTATTATTTCTTTATACTCTTGTGTATACATATTCAGAGCTGAATTTTTTACACGGTCACAGATGATCCTTAAAATTTATAAAACAAATATATTCCATACTAAAATGCGCTGAACTGTTTATAAAGTTAGCACGCAAACTGAAGACACTATTATGTTTCAAACTGTCTTAGACTAGTAAGTATGTAGCATGTGCTAAATGGCTGCATTATTGATGACTTCATGACTTTGTCAAATAAGTAGTTCACATAATCCGGTTTCTTTACGAAGAAATGCAATTTCCTGGACCTTTTTTCTAAAAGTATTCATACAGTATACGTCTGTTTTCGAAATCTCGTACGATTAAAACGACTGCCAGTTAAAAATGTTGAAAAATAAACTCGAGAAAACGAAGAAACAGTAGCTAAATTCCAACCAATGTAGCGAACTGACCGTCTGAAAAATTAGGCAAAATGTATTTTAATTGTTTATAACAGAGTTGATATCCCGCCAACGTTCGCTTGACATTTGTCTTTGTCAAGTATAGTGGTGTAAAGATCCAGTAAACCAAGAGGCGTCGTAGCGAAATGGGAAGGATTAATGATTGCAGAACCGCAGGACGGAGGTGCGAATCCACAAAGCTGCTTTTAATCTATTATTTTTATCGTCGCATTAGCAAGAAGTACCAAGTACCAAATAAATACCTAAAACTCTTATTTGGAGAGCTTTTTGTTCCTGCCAACACTTTCGATTGAATACCAAAAAACGCGTTTACTCATTCTTTTTTATCGACTACCACAAAAATTGGTGTACCCATTTTATGCGTCCACGTTTTAAATACCCCGTTGAACAACTTGCATCAATAAATCCAGACTTTGCAATCATTTCGCAAACCAGAGGTATTTTCGTCTAATATGATTAGACTATGTTTTGTATGCTTTTGCAGTCGGCGAGGTTTCCTTTGAGAATGATATCAATTATCAGATCAGAAAAGAATGTAATTTTGGGTTAGGTTAAGCTACACGCGCCGTAATGTTAGCAAGTTTATAAAGTGATTTTAATAGCTAGCGGCAGCGTTACGGTATATACGAGGTATGTCTTTAAAGTTTTGCATATAGAAACATAGTAGGCCGCGCGTCAGTACTGAATCTTAACCTCACTCTTTAGTAAACTTAAATTCAAAGTTTCACAACAATACGTGCAGTGTTCTCACTACAGTGAATTTTTAAGTGTCACCAAATCATTAGAAAAATGGAACTCAACCAAGAACATTTTCGCGCCATAATTTATTACAACTTTCAGAGACAATTATCGCAACAAGAATGCCTTGCTGAGTTACTGTCTGTTTTCGGCAACGAAGCGCCACATCAGTCGACAATTTCCCGTTGGTATGGAGAATTCAATCGTGGACAGGTGAGTCTTAGCGACGATCCTAGGGTGGGTGCACCAAAAACGGCAGTCACCCAGGAAAACGTCGATGCTGTGCGTAAGCTCATCATTAAAGATAGACATGTGACTTATCGCGAGATTGAGGCGTCCTTGAAGATCTCAAAGACCTCAATTCAAAAAAATTTACATGAAGAATTAGGAGTAAGAAAATGCATCCTCCACCAAGACAGTGCATGCTCGCACACAGTCCAAAAAACAAGGCAGTATTTAACGGAAGAAAACGTGGAATTATTGGAACATCTTCCATATAGTCCTAACGATTTCTTTACTTTCCCGAAAATTAAATACAGACTGTGTGGTCAAAGGTTCCAGTCAACAGAAGAAGCAGTTGACCCATTCAAAAATGCCGTTTTGGATCTGCCAGCAAACGAGTGGAATAAGTGCTTCGAAAATTGGTTCGAGCGCGTGCAGATGTGTATAAGTCTTCGTGGAGAATACTTCGAAAAACAATAAAGTCATTTAAAACTACCTACCGTGTTGTGTTATTTCCATACGCAAAACTTAAAAGACATCCCTCGTATATAGGCCGGCGGTACAGCAAGTTCACAGTTTATAAATCGACCTGCTTTGCGCATTATCTATAATATTCTAATTTTGAAACAATTCTTGTCATATCTTCATTCCTTCTAGTGGACTGATGATTTCTCAACATAATAATCAAAAGATGAAACAGATTTGTTGGAATGTTCTTTTAAAACATGTTTGTTGTTAGTAACGGCCTCGTACTTAAAAAGAAAAATCACTACCCTTTCCTCACCCTTTTTCACTTTCCGCATATGAATTTGAAAAATAATACGATCGCGGACATCCTCAGTTTTAATATAACACATCTGTTCGACATTGCCATCTTTTATTAGTTACTATTCGATATTATTCTTCCAAATCGCACACAGCAATTTTACAGTGTGCACTAAAACTCTTATATTAAGAATTTGAATCACCGATGAACGAGCTATGAAATGAATTTTCTTTCCACCGAGGTCGATATGACGTTAGTTAAGCATAATTCTTGAAAATGTTTGAATAGCAGTATTTTTTACTTGACTAATAATAATTCACACAATATGCAGGCAGCATTCAAGTGTATAGTTCTACCCATATGCCTCATTTATTGTGTATAAGACTAGTCGTGCAATGTCTGTTTTATTTGCACTTCCACATTTGTTAGACATAACATATAGTATAAAAGCTACGTAAAATTATTTACAAAGACCAGAAGTTGCCATATAGAGTAGAAACTGGGAAAGCTATGTATAAGTGTAAGCTTATGGATACATACTAAATTACAAATTATTTAGCCTAATTAAACTATTCTTACAATTATTTATAATACAAAAATATTACGGAGGTGCGACATTCGACTCGTTTTTCCAGTATTGTGGTAACTAATTAGTCACTATATTTAAAAAACACTAGCTTATTACAATTTGTAATGAGCTTTCACAATTTAACTCCCTGAAACCTTAATACCACTCGAAAAATTGAGTAACAATTGAAGACACAGGTGGATAAAGGTCATGTAACAAAATCATTGTATGACGAAAATTTACTCATTTTTTATTGGCACTTTTTGATTTATTGAAATTTTAAATATTTAGTTTAATTAGTTTACCTTACCTACTAATTTCAACACAACAGGTAGAGACTGTTCGTTATTGATAATCAGTGAATGCGATTATACAATTTCCTGTCCAGCTTTAAGGAGTTTTATATTTTATTCTGAGCTCGAGCATTTGAAAGGAACTCACCGTCTCTCAGATCTCCTGCTTCTATCTCACTGAGACCGTTGTCGATGGAATCCAGACCTTCACTTTCAGACCTAGCTTTTACATCCAGCTTTGTTTTCCAACCACCTCTGACGAAGTTGTTGATGTTGGAACTGGGGTCGCTCAATCTTCTTTGACATCTGTAAATATACTGAGTGACAAACCTACGTTTGTTTATTCGATTTTAATAACACTGATCAACAGCCAAGAAATATCCTAAATAAAAACAACAAAATATTACTATTATTAATGTGCTAAAACCGGAATGAAACTTATTTTTTCAATATTAGTTCAAGTTTTAGAGATACGGTAATTATATGTGTTCCTGCTGTGAAAGTGTTAATATACTGTAATTCACAAGAATGCACGTGCTACATTTTTATATTCGGCAAGGAAAGATGATGTAATCGGCATGATTGTGTTACGTTACACATACGTGTACATTATATTGTTTCATATTAGCTAATTTGGCTAACAGCGTTCATGCAAGATGTCTCGAAAGTGTGTAAACAATCCAGATCAGTTTTGTTACGTGTGTGGTGATGTGACTTTTGCGTCTCAGAGACGGTCTATTACTCCACAAATAACAAAGGCATATCAGCTTTATTTCGGTTGTAAACTAGGTGATCAAGACAAACAGTGGGCACCCCACATCTGCTGTAATACATGTGCTTCAAGTCTGAGGAGCTGGTTAAATGGCAAAAAACGGTCTATGCGCTTTGCTGTCCCAATGGTTTGGAGAGAGCCTACAAATCATATTAATGATTGTTACTTTTGCATGGTACCTTGTGTTGGACAAGCCACAGGTATGTCCAAGAAAAAAAAATCGGTTATTAACTACCCAAACATACCATCTGCGATGAGACCTGTGCCTCACAGTGACGAAAATCCTATTCCAAAACCCCCAGAGTCCTACACTGGCGAATCAGAAAACGAATCAGATCATGGCGATCGAGTGATTCGTCAGGAAGAAGATATGCCATCAACGTCAAGAGATCCTGATTTTATACCGAGCATGTCAACCACACAAAATAACACAGTCAGAATTAAATGATCTTGTAAGAGATTTAGAACTTCCAAAATGTAAGGCAGAGTTACTTGGATCAAGACTGCAGCAGTGGAACTTGTTAGAAGACGATGTTTCGGTATGTGTTTTTCGTAAACGCCACAAAGACTTAGAACCATTTTTCAGTATGGAGAATAACTTGGTTTTCTGCAGTAACATTAACGGCTTACTAGCGGCTTTAAATATAAACTATAACCCAGAAGAGTGGAGATTGTTTATAGACAGTTCAACATTGAGTTTAAAGGCAGTGTTATTGCATATTGGAAATATTTTAAATCTCTTCCTGTAGGGTATGCAGTTCACATGAAAGAATCATATGACAATATGAAGTACCTATTGACATGCATAAAATACGATGAGCACCAATGGCATATTTGTGGCGATTTGAAAGTTGTTGCACTTTTACTTGGGCTGCAGCTAGGCTACACAAAGTTTTGCTGTTTTTTGTGTGAATGGGACAGTCGGGCAAATACACCAGACAAAATTGGCCTGTTCGTCAATTCCTAGAGCCATGTCAAAAAAATGTACAGCATATGCCATTAGTAGATTCGAAAAAAATTTTATTACCACCACTGCATATCAAGTTGGGCCTAATGAAAAACTTTGTCAAGGCATTAGATAGAGATGGGTCAGCTTTTCAATACCTGCGTCAGAAATTTCCAAGACTAAGTGAGGCAAAGGTTAAAGAAAGTATTTTTGTTGGGCCACAGATTCGTAATATTTTGAAAGATACACAGTTTGAAAACACTTTAACAGGTATTGAAAAAACTGCTTGGAATGATCTCCGTCTGGTGGTCACTAATTTCTTGGGAAATAGAAAAGCTGACAACTATAAAACCCTTGTCAAAAATATGCTGTCATCGTATCAAAAGATGGGCTGTAATATGTCTCTTAAGATACATTTCCTACACTCACACCTGGACTTTTTTCCTGACAATTGCGGAGCCGTAAGTGATGAGCACGGCGAACGTTTTCATCAGGATATTTCAACAATGGAAAAAAGGTACCAGGGAAAGTGGAATCCTTCCATGCTTGCAGACTACTGTTGGACTCTTGGTAGAGATGCTCCAGAAACGATCCATAAAAGAACAGCAAAAAGACAGCGCATATAGTGATTCTTATAAGTATATGAATCTTGTTACTTTTTTTAATATATCCTTAAAAATAAAAAGTTTTTTTTCTAAACCGCAACTAATTTTTTTATTTCATTGTCATTTTTGGATTCAGCGCCCCAAAATTAACAAAGGAGTGCACTTTTCCCACAAGATACAATTAAAAAACTAAAATTTGTTGTCCAGTGTAATTTTTGGCATATATGTTCAGTGTCCGTTACTAGTAAAATGATTGAATTTTCAGCTTGATTCGTCGACTGACTGCAGAAGCTGGTTCAATAATGTGTTGAGGATCCACGATGCCTGGGCATCGTGCTGATAAAGTGGTCCGTATCATGTTGCAACTTCGTGAGTAAGAGCTGCTAAAGTTTGTGGACGGTGTTGCAAATTCACGAGCCTGCGACCTATCATGTCCCAAACATGTTCAATTGGAGATAGGTCAGGCGATCGTGGTGGCCAAAGTAAACGGTTGATGCGATGTTGATCCATGAACGCTAACGATGCTTTGGCAACATGCGACCTGGCATTGTCTTGCTGAAAAATCGGGCTTTGGATGGTGTTTAGGTATGGAATAAGATGAGGCTCCACTACTTCCTGAATCTAGGTATAATTGCAACTGATCTGCAATTATCGGGCATAGTGAAGAAAAGAATTTACTTATTAAGTAAATTATTTTAGTTAAATTTCTTCTGAAAGTAGTACAAACTAATCTGACGTACCTATTAAAGTCTACTTTAAGCTTTAAATCAATAAATCTTCAAAACTACTGAACTGAAGCTCATGTATTTTACATCATTATAAAGGGAATTGAAAGACCTTTAAAATAATATATCACTCGACCCCCCTTTCCATTTAAGATTTTAGGGTTGGTGTCACCCCCGCCCAGGGGACTGAAGGTGTTAACGTGATTTTTTGCCAAACCTGGGTCCCCCTCGAAAACAAAATCGACAGGTCTGAGCGTTTTTAAAAAAAACTGAGCTGCCAGTAAATGCGTCTGTTTCGTTTTCGATGCGCCACCCTGTATATAAAGGTGAGTCACTGTCGCTGCGTTTGTACACTTGATAGATCATGATTTAGTTTCACTTTTGCGATAGACAAAATAAATTAATAACAAGAGCAACTGATAATATACCTGTAGAAATAAAAGTCCTCCTGATCATCTTCCCAATCCGAGTCCCACATATCCGTAGCGCAAAAGCCTGGTTCAGAGCTCGGCGTTTCCACGCCAGACCCTTTGGGCTTCGTAACAGCCATCTCCGCATGTCCTTTGCCCTGTGGACCTTTCATCCTAACGAACTCGCACCTTTGAGTCGCCGTAGATGAGAACAGACCAAAAGTCATGCGCTGCGCCATTTTCGTGCTCAGGGATGATTGCTAAAAATATACAAGGCGTTCAAAGAATAGGAGATGAAAAGTTGTACAATAATAATAATCTATATTGTCTAAAATACAAATAAATTATTATAAAGAAAGTTTTTTAGACTAACAAACATGAGAGACAACCCGCAGAAGGCAGCCTTGTACACGGGTGTGACCGTATGTATAAAAAAAGAATGGCATAAGGTTTACACGTAATATTGAACTTAACATTTCAGAGAACGTATTATCTGACACAGTAAGAGAAGAAATAATTTCAGTTGCTCATAAATTATTTTTTTTATTGTTACATATTGAGTCATGTTCGGGATTATTTGTCGCCTCCGTTAGATAGGACATTATCGAGTATCTTGTCAAGATCGATATTATTAGCATAGCATAAGTAGAGGGTGTTCGAAAAATAGACGGAGATATTTTAGAGGGTGTTTCCTTGTTAAAAAAATATGAAAAAAAGTTTCTATAATAAGATACAGGGTTATACACTTGAGAAAAAGTGGCGTCCCGGGGACACTTTAGCGAATATTATTGGCAAAAAATGTGCGCCTGCCTTTTTTGTAACTTTAATATTTGTTGTTCAATTAAGCATCTAAAAATACAACCTCTTTGCTTCTTGTATTTTTTTCGTGTCTCACTTGGTTTTTGAGGAAAAAGATCGTTTTATTGTATGTCGCTGGACAAAATTTATTAACTTTTGCTAAAAAAATCACAAGTGCCTTGGAAATCAAAAAATTAAAAAAAACCTATAAAACAGTGTTATTGCAACTTTTCCAATGACATAAATTACATTACAACAAATGTTTGAAAAGTCCACCATCCATTTCCGGACACCTTCTCACTAGACGAATCATTGGACGACGAACTCGAGCTAAAATTTGAGGTCTATTTCGTATTTATTCGCAAGCATTCACGATTTTATTCCTCAATTCTTATATTGTTTCTATGGGAGTAGCGTAAACCATCGTCTTAAAGTGTCACCATAAATAAACAGGGCTCTTACGCCCTCTACCGGGCAGTAGGACAACTACTTCTAGCTTTGCCACCGTCAACGTGGCACATCGTAGTCGTCCCACCGTCCAACAGGGTGCGCGACATCGTTCTGTTAACAGTAAATAAGTAAATTTATTATCTACTTTTAAAGAATAAGCTTTCTGTAATTTTATTTGTTTCATCAAATATTTTATTAAGCAGAATTTAGTTCCGTACTGACTGTCCTAAAAAAGACGTCAAAATGACAGCATTTTAAAGGGCGGCTTGACGTCAATAAAAATGTAATTTTTAAGTCATTGACGTTTCCGGCCAAAACTGACCGAATAATCGCGTAATCATTTTCACTGGAGTAATAATATACACGTCAACTTTTCTAAATTTACAGTATGAAATAAATCGCTAAATATACTTCCCAAAATCTTTAAAATCCTTCCAAAAGATATGTAAGGAATAGCAAATCAAAATCACTTTAATACAGACATGTATACTAAGTGACATATAAATCCGAACACCCAGTTTAAATGGTTTTATTTTAATAAAAGTTGGTGAATGTATTTATCTTACTGTAAATAACAAGTGAAAAAATTTTCAGCCTTATCAGTTGGATATTCCGGTTTTTATACTGCTTGTTTTAATTCACTAACGCTCTAAAAATGAATATTTCAGTAAAGAATCAACGTTGGCGGATTTTGGTTCTTGACATCCTTTACGATCGGTTACGATGCCTAGAGTACGGAGACCTGTACGATTTCGTCAACTTAGTGAGTTTGATAGGGGCCGTATAGTGGGACTTCGAGAAGCTGGACTTTCTTTTCGGGCAATTGCAGTTAGAGTGCAAAGAAGTGTAGACACTGTGGTTAGGTGTTGTCAAGCATGGCTTCGAGAAGGCCGTACGCAAAGAGCAAGGGTCACTGGACGCCGCCGTAGAACAACAGACCGCGAAGATCGCCGCCTAAGATTATTGGCCTTAAGGGACCGTTTCCTCCACCACAAGGTCCATTGCAAATGAATGGTTTGCAGAACACGGAAGACCTATTGGCATGCGAAGTGTTTACCGACGAATGAGAAGTTTTGGCTTGTTTTCATACCGGCCACACTGGGTCCTCCCTTTAACTCGAGAACACCGACGTAATCGCCTTGAGTGGTGCAGACAACGGTCACTCTGGGATCAGGAATGGAACAGTATTGTCTTTAGTGACGAGTCTCGATTTTGTTTAGGCATGCACGATGGCCGTGCCAGGGTTAGAAGGCGACGTGGTGAAAGGAGGAATCCACAGTTTTTTGTTGAAAGACATGTTCATCACACTGTTGGAGTTATGGTTTGGGGTGCTATAGCTTATGGTTCCAGGTCACCTTTAATCTTCATCAGAGGTAACATGAACGCGCAGCGTTATATCCACGAAGTTTTACCCTATCTTGACACCCTGGCAGATCCAACTTTCCAACCACATAATGCCCGACCACATGTTGCAAGAGTCACAATAGACTTCTTTCAACATAATGATGTCACATTGTTACCATGGCCACCAAGATCTCCCGACTTATCCCCAATTGAGCACGTGTGGGATATGATGGGTAGGAGATTGCTCAATTTGCAACGTCCTCCTCAGACTCTAGAAGCACTTCGACAGGAGTTGGTGGTTGCCTGGAATGAGATACCACAGGAGGACATTGACCACCTGATCAGAAGCATGCCTAGGCGCGTTGGAGAATGCGTAGCACATCAGGGTGCATCCACACATTATTAAAGGTCAAAGGGCTTTAAAGCAGTGCAATCATTTTGAAGTTTTTATCCTTATTATGCTTCATTAAGTACAAAATTTTATTAAAATAAAACCATTTAAACTGGGTGTTCGGATTTATATGTCACTTAGTATATGTCTAATGTCTGCGAGTTTATCAGTGCGGAAATGTTGTTTATTAACTTGTTTTATCGTTCTGTTATGTATCTGTATATAATTGTTCTTTTGACGATTCTCATAAAAATTGTTTGTTCGTGTTTCGTGTAGATCACAAATCCTTTTTAATTAACGGAATATGCGTAAACTTTTGTGTCCGATCAAATGAAAAATAGGTTTTTGTAGCTAAACCAGGTGATATGTGAAATATTTCTTGATTTAATATGAGATCTAGGAGCCCATCATATTTGAAAGATGAATAGTTAGGTTATGTTAAAGCAGGTTATGTTGTTTTCGAATACTACTTGAAACCATGAAATAAAATGAAAATAAAAATAATCAGTGAAATAACCTAACTTCGCAAAATCATAATATGAATTTGTTATCATTATGTTTCTGACTCGTGATTTTATCATCGACGTTTTCGTGATTTTGACTATAGTATAATTTTTCTCTAGCTTGAGAAACATTAAACAAGAAATCGGCCAAATTCATTGGATACATTACTTCAAAGACGTCTTCTTATTGGTTCAGTGGTGCCAAAAGCGCATTTGAATCCCGTCGGTCGATAGTAAAATCGGGTCTACGTGACCCATACTTACTCTAGCATCATATACCTTCTTCAATGCATCGTATCTGATAGAACCTAAGAAGATGACTCCCTGCATGGTGCCAGATCTGTCAGCGGCCAGCAATTCAACGCAAACCATTTCGCCGTCGCGCACCAGGATGTCATGGAATACTTCGTCGAAGTTGTCCACCATGAAGCAGATGTGAGGATAAGTAATCTCTTCTACCTCGCCCTTTGTGTCCATGCGACGTCGGCTCGGCGAGGCGTATACTTTCTGCGAGTGCCGTTTTAACACCTGTATAAGAAATAGCAAAAAATTCGATAAAATGAACTCGCATTTTAAACTCCTTACTATGGTCTAAGGATATCCGATTGAAAACAAAAATGACAACATCGGCATACGGGTCAGAATGTTGGCAGGTTTTACGGCACGATAGGAAAAAGATTGAGGTGGCAGAAATGGATTTTCTGAGAAGAGCATATTGGATATCCAAGATGGCGACATCAAGTTCACTTTTTGATTCAAGAAAAAATATAAACTTAAATATCATTCAGTCCAAATGTTTGCCATCCCTTCGGACACGCTCTTCTAATCGCGCGCAAATTCAGAAACACTCTTTTACAGAGTTCCGGAGTGATGTTTATTTCTCGTCGAATGTTGTCTTTAAGCTCCTCCAGTGTTCGTAGATTATTGGAATATATAGGGTTGTCCAATAGGGACGCAGGAAAGTAAACGTCAATTTGACATAGACGCCATCTCTGTTTTCTGTCACCGACATGTCATTTTGTTAGTTGAATGTTTACCATTGATCGCTATGGAGTCGTATTCGATTGAAGACCGCATTAAAGTTATTCAAGAGCACTACAAAAATGGTGCAAAAATAAAAAACACGTTTCGCGCGCTTCGTGAACATTTCGGTCACAACAACCGCCCAAACGAAACAACCATCGGTCGTCTGGTGCGTAAATTCGAGGCAACAGGTTCTGTGGCAAATCTGCCAGACTCTGGCCGGCCAAGGAGCGTTCTCACACCAGAAAATATTGCTGTTGTGAAGGAGAGTGTGAGAGACGATGCGAAACAATCAACAACGCGTCGATCCCAAGAATTGGGCATTTCGAGAACCAGTTTGCTCCGCATTCTCCACAAGGATTTGAATTTACACACCTACAAGATCCAACTGACGCAAGAGCTGCGTCGGGTCGACCATTTTTCGCGCCGAATCATGTTCAGCGACGAAGCGCATTTCACTTTGGATGGGACGGTAAACAAGCAAAACTGCCGCATCTGGGCGAACGAAAATCCCCGTGAGTATCAAGAGCAGCCGATGCATCCTCAAAAAGTGACTGTGTGGTGTACATTGTGGTCAAAAGGCATCATCGGACCTTACTTTTTCGAAAATGCGGCCGGGGACGCCGTTACCGTCAATTCTGAGCGATATCACGTGATGATAGAGGACTATTTTTTGCCGCAACTTGAAGGAATGGATATGGACGATGTTTATTTCCAACAAGACGGTGCAACATGCCACACAACCAACGTCAATATCCATCAATTGCAGTCCTTCTTCGGTGATCGCGTGATTTTGCGCAGAGGAAATGTGTCATGGCTACCAAGATCGTGCGATTTGACTCCCTTGGACTTCTTTTTATGGGGATATTTGAAAAGCAAAGTCTACGTCAACAAACCAGCCACCCTCCAAGAACTCAAAAACAACATCATTGCCGAGATAAATGCCATAGAACCGACCATGTTGCAAAATGTCATTGAAAATTTCGACCATCGCGTGGACGTCTGTAAATCCAGTCGTGGTGAACATTTGAGCGATATTATTTTTCATACATAAATGGTATAAATGAACCTTCAAAATAAAGTACCCAACTTGATTTGAATATCAATCTTTCTTGTTTTAATATGCGTTTACTTTCCTGCGTCGTTTTGGACAACCCCATACTTTTGACTTTAGATAACCCGACAAAAAATAATCGCATGGCGTAAGGTCGGGTGACCTAGGAGGCCAGTGAATGTGTCCAAACTGCGATATAACTTTGTGAGGAAAAATGGCTTTCAACGTGTCCATCGATTCTCTGGAAGTATGGACAGTGACCCCATCCTGTTGAAACCATGTGTTTCTGTTAAATCGACGTTCTGTTCTTACAATAGGAGCAAAAAAAGTGTCAATCATGTCCTTGTATCGCTCGGAATTGACTGTCATGTTCAAAGAAATACGGCCCGAAGATATGACGCACCAAACAGTCACCTTTGGGCTATGTAGCTGTTGTTGATGTTTCTCTTTTGCGTTCGTTGGTGCCCAATATCTGCAATTTTGCTTGTTCACATAACCGTCTAAGTGGAAATGGGCCTCGCAACTGAAAACAACGTTTTCGAGTCTGCGTTGCATAGGAAAAAGATTCAACATCCCTTCAGCACAAGATGTCTTTAATACGTAATCATTTTCCTTTAAAGCATGAACTGATTGGACTTTATAAGGATGGATACCCATTTTTTTCTTTATTATGCCTATTAGTGTTGACCTAGGGATTCCCAGAGCAGCGGAATGCTCCGTACAGAACGCCGAGGATTTGCAATGACCGAATCACTTACTCGACGCACATTTTCTCCGTTTGCTGCAGTAGGTGTGGGGCCAGGAATGGGTTGATTAAGAGTAGAGCCTGTTTCGCGGAACCTCTTAATCGACTTTTTCAATAGGTTTTTACTTGGGGCACCTCTTGGTCGACGAATGTTGTATCGAGTACAAAATTTCCGAAGGGCAGCTGCGTATGAATTACCACTCTTAAAGTAAGCCTCGATAGCAAAAGCACGTTGCGCTTCGGTCCAACGTTCCATTGTGACTATTTAACCCGCACGCCTAACACGTCGATCAAGACCTCTCTCCACTTCCTCGCGTATACAGTTACCGCGTAATTAAAAAAATATGAACTTTCCCACAGGTCACCCTCTACCAACTTTGAAGTTGAGTCATTAATTTTCAGATAATGATTGTAGAAGGAAGATAAACCAAAATATGTGTGTAAAAATAAAAAAAAAATTAAAAAAAAATGTTACCTTGTTTTATAAAGTATTCTCCCGACAAGTATTTCAGTGCGGACCTGTATTTGATCGTGCAGTCTTGGAGCACCGGCATGCCCTCCCCTGTGAGGTCTTAAGTCACCTGATTCACGAGCCCTTTGTACTACATTAACAAAGGCACGAGGGGTTGGTTGCACTCGATTGGGAAACCGATCCGCATAAATCCGTGATGCCGCGTAAATAAGAATCATGTCCACAAGTTCAGCATTTTCGTAAACATGTGCCATTTTTGATTTCGTTTGAGCCACGCAACAGACACCACTATTCACTCACGCGTTACCGACTGACACTGACTGTATACAACTGAATAAAATAATTGTAAAAACATCGTTCCAAATTCTTTCGCTTTTTTGTTTCCGATGCGATGAACCGATAAGGCGGATTATATCCGTTGTTGCCAAACACGAGCACATAATACTATTATTGAGACAGGGCGGTACTCAAACTTCCAAAGGGCTATAACTTTGTTACTTTAATTTTACCAGAAAAATGGTAAAGGAAAAAAACATTTCTTTTGATCAGATCTACTCACTGTTAAAATAAATGACTCAACTTCGAAGTCACCCTGTAGAATCGAAGCAGTTATTGTGGTATGGCTATGTTATGAGGATGGTCGAATAACGGTGGCAAAAAAAAATGATTAAATTACAAACCTCAGCATAGAAGAAGGCCGACAGTTTCATAGCAAGATGGTACCCGTCAGATGATGGCAGACAATTCAAATCAAAATGAAAATAAAGTACTGAATTAAATGTTCGAACAGACCTCCTTCTTGGGTACCTATCGTAGAAGCCTGTGCGAACATTTTCTGGTGTAACATATGGCAACGCGGCAGATTGCAAGACCTTCTGCGTCACCGTCGCTCTTCAGCCGGCTTCTATCTCTTTCTAACATGTGTCTCTCTCTCGTACACATTGAACTCAAGCCGTCAGACAAATTTTGTTTTCCCTGTATACGTCTCAGTATATCTCGAAGTTCAAATCGGTGAAACTGATGATACGCTACAACAATTTCTAATATTTACCTGTAATTCTTTAGGACTTGTTCGAGTACATATGGCCAGGGTGAGAGTATACTCAAACTGATGAATGATCAGGTTGAGATAGACTGTCTCTTCCCAATCTATATCAGGATCTCCTATAGGAAGTTTTCTGCTATCCTTTCTGAACACATCTACCTCTGTCTGGAATTTTGAGAATTTTAAAAATTATTAATCACTATACTTCAATAAACTAATAAGTGGAAACATTCGCTCAAGATGCTTTATTCTGCTCAAATACTCGTATTATGGTCAAGTATACTTTCAGTATAGATTTCTCGTATAACTCAATGATACTGGTATTGAATTTTAGATCTCCGATCCACAAATTAAATTTACGATATAATCGAATAAAGTGAATGATCTATGAATCATTTCGTTGTAATTCTTGAAACATTGTTGTATTTGTTTTGTATTGTATTTGTATTTTAGCACCGCCATACTCAGAAATATAGAAGGTTTTAGAAGATTTACCTCGAACTTGGGTAGATATCTAGGAGATCCCTTAACGTGTTTCTTCCTGACGAAGAACAAAAGATCGTCGCAGTCCATAGTCGACTCGTTTTGGAAAAGAAAATGTCGAACGAAAAGGTCTGTCCAATAGGTCGTGCCTTGGAGCATAACGAAGCCAGACTCTGAAAATAATCGGTTTTTTCAAGTAATGAGAATAAAACAAAACGTATTTGTACAGATTACTGTGATAAGTGCGAACGCAAGCGTCTATTTGGAGAAAAGTCTTAATTTAAATGAAGATTTAAGATCCGTAAACCAATTAAAACAAAAATACACGGGTGCGCCTTGTTCAGATCATATATAGGAATGAGGCATTTTAAGGCGAACAATTTTTAGGTATAATACTATTTTTTAACTCATTAATTCAAGATCACTATTAGAATAAACATGATTTTTTTTATTTTACCCAAAATAAACATTCGTTTTTACATTTATAAACAGTCTAGAAGGATACCAAATACGAAACATATAATTTTTTCCACTTTGCAATTTCGCATTTTCTGGATATTTTGGAATCGCAAAGAGTGAAGCATCGGATATTCGGCAAATTATTTGGTGCATACTAATCAAAACAATAACAATTAAAGGGCTAAGAGCCGTATGCTACAATTATACGTCGCCTTTATGGCCTCCTTGGTTTTCATAGTATTTTCTCTCATTCCGAAAGGCTGGTGTATTTCTAGATTTCTACAGTTCCGTGTCAGCGACGGAGCTCTCCTAATTATGTTTTCTTTTTTAAATGTAGGAAATTTCAGGCAGATGAATCAGATGATAAAAATCAAAAGCATGAACAAATTGATGGAAATGGATATTTGTATCATAACCTCAAAATAGGAAAAACTATGAAAATCAAGTAGGCATCCTAGAATTATTGTAGGGCCGTATCGTCAGTCGTTTTTTTTTTTCTAGATTTCTAGTGTTCCGTGTGAGCGCTCGGTTTTGAGGTTGTGTTTTCTTTTTGAATTCTGAGAAATATCAGACTGATAAAACTTGATTTTTATCATCTGTTTTATTAGCCTGGAATTTCTTCGGATTCCATAAGAAAATATTATCTCACAATAGGAAAGCGCTGGCGCTAACATAATAGTAGAAATCCAGAAATACTCCAGCCTTTCTGAAAGAGAGAAAATACTGTGTAAATAAATCTGTGATAGCGGAGCTATTTATTCAGTTCTAGTAGTTTATGTGTTTTTAAGAACTTCCCTTCTATGATTTTCACATTAAAAAGGTAGATATTGCTAAGTCAAACCTTTATCAGAGTCGTATAACAGTAAAGTTTTACTAAAAATATCGCTTAATATCGCAAGAAATATTTATTTAAGGATTGTAAGCCTTCTTTTATGCCTAAATAAAGGGTTTTGT
Source organism: Acanthoscelides obtectus (assembly GCA_963669975.1). NCBI lineage: Eukaryota > Metazoa > Arthropoda > Insecta > Coleoptera > Chrysomelidae > Acanthoscelides > Acanthoscelides obtectus. The sequence goes on along the minus strand of CAVLJG010000006.1, from coordinate 100,968,658 downwards.
TATATTGAAAAGAAATGTTCGTAAGACTTTAACGGAGAAGTCTGAAAGACTATTTTTATGGACTATGACATAGATCAATTGTTCGCCACGTCTTGCACAGTGGTGCGAATCCAAGCGGTCTAACTTTTCAATGACCTTGAACAATTCACAAACAGTGTTTAGTATGGATTTTGAGCCAATGGATTCATTTTACAAAATTATTTAGGAAGCAGAAGTCAAAAAACATAAGTTAAGAAACATTATGTCAAGCGTTCAAAACATTTGAGTAGGGGTGCCTCAGGGCAGCAAATTAGGGCCGTTACTATTTATTATCTATATAAATGATATCTCTGACATTTTAGAACACTGCAAAATTCAAATATTTGCGGACGATACATTGATATATATATATATATATATATATATATATATATATATAGCATATAAACATTTGGGCACTGCTTTAGAACTGTTAAATAGTGGTATTAACAGAATTATGAATTGGTTAAATGTTAATAAACTAAACACTAATAAAACAAAATGTATGTCAATAGAGAAACGCTTAGATGACAATATGGTTAGGCTCATGATTAATGATTGAAAAATTGAAGTAGTCGAATCATTAAAATATCTAGGTATATATGTGAATAGTAAACTACTGTTTCAAGAGCATTATTTCAAAAATATCAAAAAAGATAAATTACTTCTATAGAGTTTCCCATAATCTTAGTATGTATTCAAAAAAAAATGTGTATAACACTATAATTCTTTCCATTTTTTATGTTGATCAACCATATCTTGCTTACAGCAAATGAAAACATATTTAAAAATTACAAATTCTACAAAATAAAGCTTTGAATCATTTTAAATAAAAACAAATAATGATTAAGTCTATGTTAGAAGAACTACAGTGGTTGAATGTAAAAAACTTGATATGTTATTTAGTTCTCATTTTCATATGCAAATTAAAAAAGAGATAGTATAGGTTCTCATCTGCAAATTGTAATAGTAGCATAACTACCAAATCTGTATTTCAAATAAATTGGATAATGGTATTAAACAGTGTTCGAATTTAAAAATGTTCAAAGTGAAATTTAAAAAATCACATTATGAATACTCATGTATATAATGTAAAATTATAGAAAAAATAAATAATAAATATTATAGAAAATTGATTAAAAAACGAATAATTATACAAAATCACCATTGTAGCATTAATGCTAAATAAATCTTCTAGAAACAAACAAAACTACTCTGCGGTGGACATTTGCCATTTAAAATAAAGAATTTAATTGATACCTTACATACAAGTTGTTTTATTCAACATCGATCTAAACTTACTGCAAAGCCTTTTAAGCAGTGTTTTCTGGACATGAAAATTTTAAGGGGCATTTTTTTATAATTGGTCTCATGATTTCTGGACGGCATCCTTGATTCACAGATAAGGTGCGAACAAGTTTACATTCAGAAATTATACTATTTTACTTCTGCTGGTGCTATTTCATGATTTGAACGTGAATGGTTCAAAGCGCTAGACCTCATTCCAACTAAATTGATAGTTTTAGCGATTTGATTAATTAATTTCCAGCATTTCTATCGTGTACCCATAGATGAGAAAGTCGTCAAAAGACAAAGGATCCTTTAATTAAAAGAACAACCCTTTCAATTTTTCCATGTTCACAACATACACGTAACGCACGATACAACATTCAATATTACCATCTTTCAGCAGCTGCCTCATTTCCTTGGTCCTCTGAAAGTTGATTTCCTCCAACAGCTGCTCCAAAGCCGTGGGAGTTTTAGAATGGGCTGCAATGTTCGAATACGCCATCGCCTTTTTCGAATTTCACACCTAGACCGTTCACCTCACACCCATTTTCGATTTACAAAATACTCCAACGATCTCGTATGCTATTATAGTCCGATAACTGCTTTATACTTCATCGCGGATCACATGACTCATGAACGAACAAGCTTTGAGTTTAACGGCGGCCACAATCAATAGAGATAAGGACCTCGCCTCTCAAAATAGGGTGGTTGCGAATTTGCGTCGCGACGGTAAAATACGAGGGTTGTTAGGGAGGCAGTAGTGAAAATACGAGGTATGGGGGTTGTGTTTGTATCAGATGGAAATAGCCTAATTGCAAAGCGACACAATTTACGGCGGATGATGGGAAATACGGGGGTCTACATCAGATTGATAATAAAGCAGAGAAAATACGAGACGTGCGATGTGTTTATTTCAGAAAGGTCTCTTTAAACAGGGTGATTATATTGCAACGGGTGGTAGAAAAGAAGGGGTGAAAATACGCGTAGGAGTATAACGCACTTTACAAAAGAACGCACTGGCAATATATGGTGTTCACTTGCAACTAACGTAAATAAATATTATTTGTAATAATTAATGACGTGGACTGATAATCGATATCTCGACTGGTCACAAATGTTTATATCGTAAACATGATCGAATACGGAATTCGTGTATTAGGTCAGTCATTCAAGATTTCCGCCACTAATCATTGGATTCAAATGTCTTAAACTTTTATCGTTCCTTAATGAAGTAAATCAGGCATATAACATATCGGAGTTTAGATGGTACGACTGGGTATTTCCTGCAAAAGAAGTAAATGCTAAATGAGTTTGCAATTAACACAGATCGATATCAAAGTACAATAAAGCAACAAAACTCTCTTTTATTTGAAAGGGCAATATACAGGGTGGCCCAACGAAAAGGTCGATCCCTTATTTGTGACTGTCCTGGTACGTTTTGAGAAAAATAAAACCGGGTGATCCAAAAATATGATAATGGGTTACACTTTAGATTTTTAAATGGAAACCCCATTTTTTTACTTTTGTACGATAAAGTTTATACCTATCTTCAATCTTTGTGAAGCTATTTGAGTTTATAATAAAATTCAAGTAACTCAATACTAATAACAATGGAATGTACGGTAAAAATAATCATGGATACCAGCAAGAACATTTAGCATCGGTCAGTGTCATCGTATCACTTTGTCTTTTATTTTAAATTGTCAAGTCACCTACTTAGTTGTGATAAATTTTGAACAATGACTTATTCAGTTCAAGAAATGGTAAAAATAAAAAAACTCTTTGTTTAATGTGTTATATCCAAACAAAAATATTAACGATAAGTTTGTGGCTATAGCGGCCGTTCAAGTATTACGTGAGCACTATGGCTGCAGAAAAAACACAAATTATACAGTCAGCTTCAAATATTAAAAAAGAGGAAGAAGATAAAATAAAACCCGGTAATAAATCACAACAGCAATGCGAAATTAATTAAAATACAGATAAACATAGAGCAAAACCTTCTCAGGAAGCTATGAAAAATAAGATTGCTCTACTCGAAAAAAATCTGAATGCTTTGTATTCTGCCATAGATACTATGCCAAGCCGTGCTGAAGTTGATAAACAGATCATTAAGTTGCGCGAGGAAATAAAAACAGCAAAACAGTCTTTAAACAGGAAGGTTCAAAACGCAGCTGCCCAGAAGAAACATAGGGATAGTATGAAAAGAAAGTTAGAAGTTATTTGTCATGAAAATCCAGAAATAAAAAAATGACTATCTCTGAGGGATTCAGTGCGACGTCCTAATCTTGAAAGCAATCAACATTCACTATTGAAAACAATCGCGGATATAGCTTTATTTGGGAGTGCAGCAGATGATAGAAGACGAACGGAATCAATTCGCAGCGTAAAAACTCTTGATGAACTCACACAAGAATTACGTAAAAAAGGATTTGACATTAGTCGCAGTGGGACGTATCTTCGTTTGATTCCCAGAAAATCTAATTCTGCAGAGGCACGAAGACGTGTATCGACAGTCCCTGTTTAGCTCATTCGGGCTCAAACTGATCACCACAAGAGCCACTTAGATAGCAAGTTTGCTGATATATCAATCCATTATTTAGAGAAGATAGCATCCATACTTGGACCAGATCAAGTATTTTTCATATCTCAAGATGATAAAGCTCGAGTCCCTATTGGCGTAACTGTTTACGCTGGTATACAAGCACTTCCAATATGCTAGGACAACCGCAAGCCGTTGGATATTCTGGACCAACATACATCGCTATTCGAAGTGGAAAGCATAGTTCATCTACTGCTAATACTCATGCTCAGGATTTCGAGACGCTTCTCGAACTTGAAGAGTTTCGACCATTAGCTAAAACTGACCATAGACTAGTAAACCAGTGGTAATCATGACGGTTGATGGAGGGCCAGATGAAAATCCACGTTATCAAAAAGTCATAGGGTTTGCTATACAACACTTTAAGCGACATGATCTCGATGCATTGTGTTTAGCTACCAATGCTCCTGGAAGAAGTGCGTATAACAGAGTAGAGCGCAGAATGGCTCCTCTTAGTTGGGAACTGGCTGGTTTAATATTGCCTCATAACCATTTTGGGTCTCATTTCTATGAACGTGGCGTTACAATTGATGAACATTTAGAAAGATCTTATTTCGAATTTACAGGAAATGTATTGGCTGAAGTATGGAGTTCAATGGAAATTGATGGCTATAATGTTAATTCAAAACAGGTTGGAGCAGGTGAACAAGATCTTCCTGATTTCCCAGATATTAAATGGTATTCAGAACATGTGCGTGAGAGCCAATACTTGCTTCAAATTGTAAAATGTAGAAATACAGAATGCTGTCGTCCAAGAAGTGGCCTATTTAGATTACTAGACAATAGGTTTCTTCCACCACCTGTAAAAGTAAAACAAACAGTTGATGACTTGGTTTTGGATGAAGGAGGGCAATTTCTTAATCTTCCAGTCAATTTAGCTCTACGCTTAAGTGCTTCACTCAAAGATTTCCTGCAAATGCCCTACGATTATTTTTATCCGACGGAAAAATTGAGGCTATCAAGTCTAACATGCAAAACGTGTGGTCTTTATCATGCTTCCGTCAAGTCACTAAATCTACATCTACAAATGCCCAACCAGTATTTTTGGCCAAAAAAGAGTGGTTAGATGCATGACGGGAGTCAGCAGTAGGCATTCTTGTAAGGATATTTTTAAGCGCCTTAAGATTTTAACTGTACCATCTTTAGTTTTATACGAAATGGCTGTGTATACTTTTATTAACAAAACTAGGTTTTTAAACAATTTTAACTCGTACTCGACCAGACAAGCTGGAGACAAAACATATTAAAGAGTGTGGAGATATACATAATTTTAAGGCTAAGCTGACAGATTCTCTTGTGGGTAAGTGCTATTATGCCGTTTCTGAGTTTGTTATCTTATGATTTATTTGTGTGTTTGTTTTATACATATATTTGTTTTGTGTTATTTTGTTAGTTTTTATTCCGACGAATCCTATACATACTTTGTAATGTCTCTTAGGATAAAAGAATTTGAATTAATGTTCCAACATTTAAGTAACAATGCACACCTGTTAATATTTGTTTCTCTGATGAGGGTACGTTCTACTTACATGGTGCTGTTAATACACGTTCTTCCCAAAATGTGGCAGGGGAGTCACAAATAGGAGTGCGACTTTTTCGTTGGACCACCCTGTAAGGAAAACGACATCGACTGCAACTTCCTACAGTCTTTTTTGAGATTCAATTTTTAATGATTCTACCGTATAGATCCAGCTGAATTTGAATGATGGCGATGCACAGTGAGGCGAAATCCTAATTTTGCGGCCAAAAGTCAAACAAATAAAAATGACTTGCGGCTTGTTGTACTAGGATATTTTGAAACAGTAGGGTATTGGCATTTCAAAAATGAGTCGGACGTCTTATTTCAACGTGCTATACTTGGTGAAAACACGCGAAATCCGCTTCAACCAAAATTTGCATGAAAAATGTCAAATGTCTTTTTTAGACCTCACCACCTTGATGGTTTAGACTCATCTACAGGGTGTTCCTTAATGATATGCGAATATTTAAGGGTGTGAATCTACATGAAAAATGAATGTTAGTTTGCTTTATAAACTATGGTCCAAAAATGTTTCCTTACAAAAACTCGGGGTGTTGAAGTTTTAGGAAAAAAATGGAAATTAATTAATATTTTCAGAACCGCTTCAGATATTTCACTGATATTTAGTACGCAGTGAAAGTTAATAAAGTTGCATACTTTTCAATGCAAAAATAATGTTCAGCTAAAACAGTGCCGTGTGTACGGGTATTGACTTCGATATTTTTCAAGAAAAAAATGGTACGCCAATAGTTTTTTCCAAATAAAAATTATTTTTGAATTTCCCGTTCAATTTAAAACAAATGATCTCTCTTGAATTGTTTTTCTTCGATGCGCCATTTTTGAGTAAAAAATAAAAACCGTTCTATTGTCCGAGAAAATTAATGTAATAATTGAAGAATGCAATTTAGCAAATAAATATTTAGGGCTTTGGAATATGTCACTAGCTTTTGACATCTGACAAGTGTCTGTTATTCAAAATTGTTCGCTGTTACATATTTTTCATTATTTAGTTTCCACAATCTTGTTAATAATGGTGAATTATTCAAATGGCGGAAATGCATTACGTATATGGCCTTGCCGACGGTAATGGTGAGCAAGCCAGACGGATTTATCACCAGAGATATCCCGATCGTGCTTTGCCAGATAGTCGAACCTTTTCTAATATTCATCGTCGTCTTGTTGAAACTGGTTCTGTGCGAAAAGGAACATCTGAAGGTAGACCTCTAAGTGTGAGAACACCTGAAATTGAGGAAGCAAGCGGTTTTTATTTTTTTACTCAAAAATGGCGCATCGAAGGAAAACAATTCGAGAGAGATCATTTGTTTTAAATTGAACGTGAAATTCAAAAATAATTTTTATTTGGCAGAAAACCATTGGCGTACCATTTTTTTCTTAAAAAATATCGAAGACAATACCCGTACGCACGCCACTGTTAGAGCATTGAAAAATATGCAACTTCATTAACTTTCACTACGTACTAAAAATCAGTGAAATATCTGAAGCGGTTCTGAAAATATTAACTTCCATTTTTACGTGTGGAATTTTGCGAACTTGGAAGATGCAGATGCACTTTAAATATGCCTTGAAAGCGTTCGCCAAACGTACGAGTAGGAAGACATATGTCATATTATAATCCACCATATTGTTTGTGTCAAAAGTGAAGAAACGGGCTGAAATTCTTAAAGAAAAAGAAATATTAAGCTGAATCCTGTTGTCCCATGCGAGTTAGAAGAGGCTGAGTTGCATCAAACAACCGATGTCGCTCTGGAGTACTAGGTTCACAATCACATCTAGAGAAACCAAAGTTAGGACAGAGTTGGTACCATTCAGAAGAGGGAGTCTTCCAAGGGGAATCTTCAAGTCCCCTGCTCTTCTACATCTCACTTCTCCCGCTGCCTGTTGCGCTGAGAAATGTGAGAGGATACAGCTGTGGCACGCGCAGCAACCGGCGGCACAAGGTCCAAAGAGTATCGTACACCTTCGGGGCCATCCAAACCCGTAAAAGGATGAACATGAATAAACCTGACATAGTCCTCGACCACGATCGGAAGGCGAGGTTCGTTATTGAATCTTCGGCTCCGGTCGAAGTGAACATCGTCGCGAGGAAGGGAGAAAAACTAGTTGCTCACATCAGGTTGCGAGGAGTGGCTAGTTGGTTATGGAATAGCAGCTTGCTGTGTCGGAGCTCAGGTTGCCTATTTTACTTTTTTTCCTTCATAATAATAATAATACATGGAAACTTTCCAGGCACACCACTCTATATGTGAGGAGAGTAAGTGCCCATCTATGCACGCGGTTTGTGTTGTGTGACAGTGTTAAGTGATGGAATCAAAGATCATCGCCGTGTCGTGTACATAAATGAACACAAACAAAAATTATTTTTCGACCATGATAAACTATTTCTAACAATATAATTTATTTATCCGCACTCCTCACCTTTCTTTTTATTCTCTTCTCATTTTATATTAATTTACTAACGTTTTAATTCTCACTTCATATTTTTATAACTTTGTACTTTGAAAATGTCAAAAAACTGCCATTGGCAAAGCTCAATTCATACGAGGGATGTCTTTTAGGTTTTGCATATGGAAATAAAACAACACGGTATGTAGTTTTAAATGACTTTATTGTTTTTCGAAGCATTCTCCACGAAGATTAATACACATCTGCATGCGCTCGAACCAATTTTCGAAGCACTTATTCCACTCGTTTGCTGACAGATCCAAAACGGCTTTTTTGAATGCGTCAACTGGAACCTTTGACCACGCAGTCTGTTTTTAATTTTCGGGAAAGTAAAGAAATCGTTAGGACTTAGATCGGGACTATATGGAGGATGGTCCAATAATTCCACGTTTTCTTCCGTTAAATACTGCCTTGTTTTTTGGGCTGTGTGCGAGCTTTCATTGTCTTGGTGGAGGATGATTCTTCTTTCGGGGTTGATTTTTCGAAGCTCGATGATGACTTTTGGCAAACAAATGGTGGTATTCCAATCCGCAGTAACAGTTCTTTGCTCATTTAAGAGGAATTGTTGCAATATGACACGCTTTTGACACAAATGTCGCGACCATCTTTTTCGAAACACCTCGAGAACGGATGAGTTTTGTTGTTTTCTTCACCTTGGAACACCCAAACAACCGACTGTCGTTTATTTTCTGGTTCATAACAGTAAATCCACGATTCATCACCACTAACAATGCTGTACACATTTTTTGAGTTTCCGGAATTGAAACGATCAAGCGTTTTTTGACACCAAATTAACCCTGGCTGCTTTCTGCTCTTCAGTCAACAGGTGGGGTATCCAACGAGAAACTAATTTTCTTACTCCTAATTCTTCATGTAAAATTTTTTGAATTGAGGTCTTTGAGATCTTCAAGCACGCCTCAATCTCGCGATATGTCACATGTCTATCTTAAATGATGAGTTTGCGCACAGCATTGACGTTTTCCTGGGTGACTGCCGTTTTTGGTGCACCCACCCTGGAATCGTCGCTAAGACACCCGTCCACGTTTGAATTCTCCATACCAACGCGAAATTGTCGACTGATGTGGCGCGTCGTTGCCGAAAACAGACAGTAACTCAGCAAGGCGTTCTTGTTGCGATAATTGTCTCTGAAAGTTGTAATAAATTATAGCGCGAAAATGTTCTCGGTTGAGTTCCATTTTTCTAATGACTTGTTGACACTTAAAAATTCACTGTAGTGAGAACATTGCACGTATTGTTGTGAAACTTTGAATTTAAGTTTACTAAAGAGTGAGGTTAAGATTCAGTACTGACGTTCGATCCGCACGGCCTACTATGTTTCTATATGCAAAACTTAAAAGACATCCCTCGTATTGTTACAGCAATATATTCAACATGTTTTTTATTTACTCAGAAAACTATAAAAATTAATTGTTAGCAAGGAAAGGAAAAATACAGGATAAATTGTGATAAAAAAAATTAACTAATAAATGTACAGTGTTTCAATATTAATGAGCATTTTTATTGTACTATAACAATGCTATTTCCTATAAAACTTGTATATAAACAAATGCTCCCCAGGAATTCTTCTTTCAAGCACCAAATCGCTACAAAATCCTTTTCTTGCCATTACATCTATAATCTGTTCTGGTTTATTTTCTTTCAACAAAACTAGATAAAGCACACCTTTAGGACTTAGATATTTTTGTACATCTGTCAACAACTTATCGATGATGACACGTCCACAGACACCTCCAGCCCAAGCTCTATTCAATCCTTGACCAGAAATTTCATCGATATCAGTTACAACATATGGTGGATTGAAGAGAATCAAATCAAACAGGTAATCGTTGAAGCCAGACAGCAAATCCATGTTAGAACAGTTAATGCTCACACTATTGCAACAGCCAGTGTTATATGTTGCCAAACATGCTTGGTTATTCACATCAGTAGCAAAATAAGTGCAAGAGTTACTGAAAATTTGTGCCAGGCTACAAATTACTACGCCACTTCCTGAGCCTATCTCAACAGCAATTGCTGGTTTTAATTGTTTTAAAAATGAAAAATCCTTCTCTATGGCATCAATGAATAGAAATGTGTCTTCACTGGGCTCATAAACATTTGAAAACTTTTTTAAATCATAGAGGGGTGTTTTAAGGGTCATCTTCAATTTCAGCTGCTAGATGTGCTAGGACTTGGGTCTTGAATTATATCATTTAATATAACCTTTCTCTTGACTACTTCCTTATCTATTGCCATATGAATCTTATTCAATCTGTCTTGAGAATTTTGAAGCACATTTGTGAGCACAGTAACTCTTTGCTTAGCATTGATCAGTTTCTTCACATATGCATCAAGGTCTACAGTATTATTTTGAAGTGCTTGGATCTGTTTCAGTTCCTCGCTAAGGCTTTCTATGCACTGCTTGAGTTCTAACTGTGACACTCTAAAACAAGAAGAACAATCATTAAATTTTTTTGTCATATTAGAATTTTATATGGTGGTAACTGAAATTGTCTAAGAAGGATTGTAGATAGGGCTGATTTTTTGTTAGTGGGTCAATCGTGATCCTCCCTGGTCTGGCCAGGAAAGTTAATGACCCACTACTTTCAAAGTTTCTATGTGCAAACCAGGATATCCTGAACTTAATTTGAACGAAGAGTTTATCAAGGTTATGAGATCTGGGCCTATTATGACCTTATTTTGACACATTCATGCACACATGAATATCCATTATTTTTATAAGAACCTACCTTGTAGCTCTCACTTTTTCATCCAGTAAATCGACTGTCGGTTTTATTAATCCCATCAACCCTTCAGCCAGAGTGTCTCTAGTTGGATTATCACAGAAATTTTCAGTATTCTCATCAATTGATGTAGCTGTACTTTCTGAATCCAGATCCATTTAACTGTGTTTCTCTTACTTATGGTCAGGAGACAGCATTGCGAATTGAAAGTAATGGTTAAAATTGATGATAAATTGATACTTTTGATACAAATAAACACTTCTTTGACAATAGTAATTTTAGACAATTTATTGACACATTGGCAAAGAATCTCACTGCAACGCTTCATGCATCTTATTGTATTACTGGTTGCCAGCACTAGAGTTTTTGTAGGATGAGTCCATTATAAGAAGACTAGAAAAAAGAAGGCATCAGGAGGGTAAACTACCCAAGGCAAAGCGTAGAGCCAAACTTTTTTTTAATGGATATTGAATAGATCCAACTAAAACTTCAAGTTTGAATCCTATCTACTTTAATTGAGAATCTAAAACTTCTCACGTTTTAAATAGTGATTTTACGTTCTCATTTTATTGACATGATATTCTAGCGGGAAAGCGCAATATGCTCCAAGAATCTGATCGGCACGGGTAATTCGTATCTTGAAAAGTGACATTTTATCGGTTTTCTGACGTTTTATAGGTGTTTTGTGACATAACGTAGGTTTTTCTATGGGATGTCAACTTAGCACTAACTGTTGTATACTTGTTGTGAACTCGTTTTGTAGCTGTACGTGTTGCCTAAACGTCATGATGCTTCAGCCATCAATGTTTGGCTCTGATATGGTGTAACATCTGCTTCAGAGATGACATTATTGGAGGTCTAAGCTGTAAGTTTTATAATATAGCTGGAAAGAAACGGCAGTGCATAGTGAGGATGTGTGTGCTAATAATCTGAATTGATGATAATTCCATTGGTTTCTTGTCTCAAATACAATTACTTGAGATGTATTCAAAGCTAGAAATTAGTTGCGCATCAACTTTTTCTTATTCATTCTGGAAATTACATATGCATATTTGCTAAATTTAAAAAATGAGAGAGATTAGAAAAAAAGATCCCTAGTTGGTGAAGCATATTACAAGTAACAGGTGAGAAAATATGCTACAGGCAGGAATATTTATGAAACGTAAAAAGTTATTACATTACAGCAAGGACAATATATACTAAGTGACATATAAATCCGAACACCCAGTTTAAATGGTTTTATTTTAATAAAATTTTGTATAAGTACTTAATGAAGCATAATAAATAAATGATAAAAATTTCAAAATGATTGCACTGCTTCAAAGCCCTTTGACCTTTAATAATGTGTGGATGCACCCTGATGTGCTACGCATTCTCCAACGCGCCTAGGCATGCTTCTGATCAGGTGGTCAATGTCCTCCTGTGGTATCTCATTCCAGGCAACCACCAACTCCTCTCGAAGTGCTTCTAGAGTCTGAGGAGAACGTTGCAAATTGAGCAATCTCCTACCCATCATATCCCACACGTGCTCAATTGGGGATAAGTCGGGAGATCTTGGTGGCCATGGTAACAATGTGACATCATTATGTTGAAAGAAGTCTATTGTGACTCTTGCAACATGTGGTCGGGCATTATCTTGTTGGAAAGTTGGATCTGCCAGGGTGTCAAGATAGGGTAAAAGATGCGGTTCTAGAACTTCGTGGATATAACGCTGCGCGTTCATGTTACCTCTGATGAAGATTAAAGGTGACCTGGAACCATAAGCTATAGATCCCAGAGTGACCGTTGTCTGCACCACTCAAGGCGATTACGTCGGTGTTCTCGACTTAAAGGGAGGACCCAGTGTGGCCGGTATGAAAACAAGCCAAAACTTCTCATTCGTCGGTAAACACTTCGCATGCCAATAGGTCTTCTGTGTTCTGCAAACCATTCATTTGCAATGGACCTGGTAGTGGAGAAACGGTCCCTTAAGGCCAATAATCTTAGGCGGCGATCTTCGCGGTCTGTTGTTCTACGGCGGCGTCCAGTGCCCCTTGCTCTTTGCGTACGGCCTTCTCGAAGCCATGCCTGACAACACCTAACCACAGTGTCTACACTTCTTTGCACTCTAACTGCAATTGCCCGAAAAGAAAGTCCAGCTTCCCGATGTCCCACTATACGGCCCCTATCAAACTCACTAAGTTGACGAAATCGTACAGGTCTCCGTACTCTAGGCATCGTAACCGATCGTAAAGGATGTCAAGAACCAAAATCCGCCAACGTTGATTCTTTACTGCGGCTGAAATATTCATTTTTAGAGCGTTAGTGAATTAAAAAAAAAAGCAGTATAAAAACCGGAATGTCCAACTGATAAGGCTGAAAATTTTTTCACTTGTTATTTACAGTAAGATAAATACATGCACCAACTTTTATTAAAATAAAACCATTTAAACTGGGTGTTCGGATTTATATGTCACTTAGTATATAAATAACCCGTCGGATACAGCTAATAGATATACTTCGTTGGCAGCATATTCAGTAATAATTTTCTCACATAGCAAATGTCACTGATTTTATACATAAGCTGACCAATACGCATAATCATCCGGATGCGATCTTGCTACTCAACCAACTTTCTTTCACATCTTCTCAGAGATAAACACTGCTTGGCTTTCTGCAACCAACAATGCATGCTTAAGCGTGTCGTTGAGTCATTCCTTGATGACGCTCACCGCAGCAAACGTGGAACGAACTATTTGCACACTAAAAACTACCTAGTCGGCAAGACGACATTTTGTAGGTTTATTTTAGACGTTTTTTGCATTATACCCCTGCTACCGGTCACAACTGTTTAGAAAAAAACCGCGCAAAATGCGAGCATGCTGTCTATGTCCAATATCAGGTCATAGCCTGCCATGGATGTTGTTTGACGAAGACAATTTTTCGTATCATTCACCTTGAAAGGTCACGAATTAAGTAGAATTGTTCATGTGTTTTGCCTATTTTTTATTGATAACTGAGCGATTCACATCGCAACACTGCACTGCTAAACGTGAGGACACACTGTACGTTTAGCTACTTACTTGAAAACCTTTCCAAAAATAAAAATTAGGAGGCCATGTTACATAAATCGCATAATTATTTTATAGTTTGACACTTAAAAAAAATCATTAGATCCATTATTTCCAAGTTTTCTTATTGATCCAATTAGTGCCAAAGGCACAACTGATCCCGATAAAATCAATCCCAAGATGCTTGAATCTCTGAAAAGTTATTTCTTTAAGGGTGGTATAGGGTTATAACTTCATCTGAAATGTACACTTGAATGTTTTTATTTTCGTTAAACAGTTTATAAAATACGGTATTTATACACAATAGACTAGGTACAAAAATTTCAAAAAATAATGTATAGCAATAATAAAACTTTCAAAACAAAAATAAATAAAAAGATTACGTCATTGTAACAATTATTACAAATGATTCCGCAACTGTTACGGGAGAAAATGGAGCCTAATCATACAATATTATTATGTAAAATGCTACATATTTTCACAGAGCTGTAATTTTATTTTATATTCGTTCCCAATTTGAGAACTTTATTTATCTCTTCGTATAAATAGGGTCAGCAATACCGGACTGGTTGGCCTATATCTTTCAACAAAGAATAGCAAAAAGATAAAAACCTATAGAGATTTATTTAGAAATGTATGCAATACAAAACATCGACAATCGAGTATGATCGATCAAAATTCGTCCAATACTGGAAAATTTTAAGAAATTATTTAGAAATATCCAGAATCAACTACTGATTATCTTCAATAGAATTGCTGTTATTTAGACATGAGTGTAGCTGCGATAACCAATCCCACTGTTTCAGAATTGTAATGAACTTCAATACAAGCAATAAAATATTTGAAAGAGTGAGAAATTTGCCATTTTCGACTCTGAAAAACAATATGAATCAACAATAATGTTAATGTTGTTAATGCTCCTAAATATTCTCGAAACATCTATTAACAAAGCACACAAGCATTTCTGGAGGTATTGTCTTTGCTTTTAATTGTTAATCAGTAAATACACTGCGTGGATGCAACATGTAGGAGTGGTCGCCAGCCGCGACGAACAACCATTGAACGCGAGCTTGATTAATAATTTAAAAAAAAATTAAAATAAGAATACGTTCTGAAACGTTTTGATATTTTTGCCAAAATTAAAATTTTTGCTTTTTTTCAAATAGTTTTTTGGGGTCTAAAATGGCATATTTCGCGCTTTTTAAAATATCGTATCGCTTTTACATCACCTCTCTTATTCAGAATAAAAGCGCTTTAAAAATCAATTTTTGGAATTTGTTTGAAAAACATTTTCAGCGCTTTGGGACAGGCAGCATGCAGATTCGTCAAAAGGGACTATTTTTGAATAAGATTATAAAAAAATCCGTCCAAACTAATGAGCTGACCACCGGCATCATGCGTACACCATTGACGTCTTATGTAACAAACTGGACTTTATCTTATAGTATATAATATCGAGTTAATTTGCCATATTGCTAGAAATGGTATAGCTCTTAATCGATGATAGTGCCTTTTGAATTGGTTTTTTTGTTATAGGTAGTTATAGTTGGATATCAAAAGTGGTTAGGTCTCTAGATAAAATTTACTGCTCCTGTTGTTGTATATATGGTAGTAAAAAGTTAAAAGCATAATAACTACATGTATGTTTCTTTACGAATGCCTGCGTTGCTCAACTCTATTTGGAAAACTTCATTCACCATATATTTTTTTGCCTGTTTACTTCATCGATTCTTTGGTTTAATTCTAGTTTAATTGTGTACTTATTTGGGCACTGCCCTCCAGTTTTTAAGTAGAATTAGCTAGATTTTGCCACCGGTATTGTATTGTATTATTGATATCGTGATTTCTTTGTCTAAGAAAATCAACAAAGACCGTAAATTTTATTAATATGGTGATGCTGCTCAGTATTACCAGGTCTACCTATTTTTCGGTAGATCTGCCGATTTTAATCTTTTTCTACCCAACTACCGATTTCGATGCGAAATCTACCGAAAAATCTTTCAAACTCTTGAATAATATATTTTCGATATATTTCAACGAATCATAAAAATCCAGCACTTGATTTTGCCATTTTCAAGTGGAGCACTAGCAAGGTGTCCCCCCCCTCTCTTCAATTTTTAATCTACGGTAGGCTTTTGTCTACTGAAAAGATCGACTAGACCTGGCAACACTGATGATGCTTGTCCTGTACAATTTTTCAACTTACACAGGGTGTCAGACTATAACTTAACTTTTTTATATATCCTTCTAGAATTTTTTTGTATCAGAAATGTCATATCAAATAAAGTTGTACTTTCTAAACGGAACACCCTGTACATTTTAAGTGTCAATAATCGTCTATATTCTATTAAATCCGCTGCTTTCACATTGCAACTTTGGAGGAAAAAACATATAGGGTATACCTTCAAGTAAAACAGTTCTCGAGTCCATGTTAACAATTCCACGTTTAGTATCAGAGTAGTGGTTGTTTTCTGTCACACTCTGGCTCAGCCTGAAGAGTAAGACGTTAATGGTGTACAGCAATGGAAATTCTTAAAACAACTACAGCTCTGCATTTGAAACTAATCATATGGTTATTAGTTATTTTAATTCTTTTTCACTATCGCTAATCTTCTCCCAGTCCCCGTCAGTACTACTGTTGCTACTAGGCGTGCCCACACTAGCCGTGGAATTATTTTTCTGCAATTTTTCTTCACTCTGCCTTCTGCTTGAACAGGTTTCTTTTTTTCGCGAGTCTTGTTTAAAAACCACATTTTCTCCAATCAACTTTCTATTCTTTGGACTACTTTCATTTTTCTTTTCCTTTTCATACTCCTCGAGAAGTTTTATCTGTTGCTCTTCTGATAGTTCTATGTCAGCTGCAAAGTCTTCTATAAAAAATTATCAAGCTATAGGTGCCAAATCGAAAATTCTGATGGAATTTCTCATTAATAAAGAAAATTACCTTGATTGGTGGTGCAATAATCGAGAGGATTATAACAAATAAACAAATAACGCTCGTGTATGAAAAGAGACCATTGTGGGATATTAGAGACAAAAATTATCAAAGTAGACCAGTAATTTTTATTTTTTTTTTTCGGATATGGGTACATTATCAATTACGAGGTCTGTAAATTAAGTGATGAGACTGGCAATGTAGTATTTGGAGACAGGGGAACATGTGATCCACCTTCAGTACAAGTTTGAAAACGCTCGAGTCATTTGAATGTCCGTAGCGTGTGTTTTGTGAAAGTTTTTCCTATTGTGTTTCATTTCGAGCAATGGTGTGCTATCAGGTTTTGTTTCAGACTTCGGCACAGTGCAACAGAAACCCTTGCTAAGCTTCAGCAGGCCTATGGAGACAATGCCTTGTCAAAAGCCCAGGTGTTTCGGCGGTTAAAGGCATTTCAGAAGGAAGAGAGTGGTTTGAAGGAGAAACACGAAGCGGAAGGCCTTCATCTTCAAGAACCGATCAAAATATCGACAGAATCCGGCATCTTGACAGTCAGAATGATCAGGGAAGAGTTAAATTTGACTAACATCTCCATTCATCCAAGAACAATGTCAACAAACGTGTTTTTGACCAGTAAAAACATTCCTGTGGCTCCTTAGCCTCCTTATGCGCCTGATTTGGGTCCTTGCGATTTTTGTCGCTTCCAAAATGTTAGAAAACGCGTAAAGTGTAACCGCCTAGTTCTGAAGAGGAACTCGGACGTGCTTGTGTGAACAACATTCAGGAGCTCATTTATTCGTTCAGAAAGTTCTAGTTGCAAAAATAATTTAAATATGGCAGTGAAAATTGAGGGCGAGGTACTTGATTTTGTAGATAATATCAAATATGTAGGTACTTGAATAGATCAGCAACTGTGCCGGAAATTAGGCGAAAAGATCGGGTATTTTCCTAAAATTTGAGGCAATCTAAGTCACTGGTGCAGAAGGGTAGTCTACAATACAATAATTTTTCCTCATTTTACTTATTGTGCATCAGTTTTGATTACATGCACAAATGAGCAAAAGCAATGTTATAAATTTTATTAAATAAACGTATGCGGATTTTGAATTATAGCAGGTATAATCCTATACAGGATATGCTGAAGGCATTGAATTATTTAAACGTACACCAAACTATTCAAGGGGCAAATTTAATTCTTTTATATAAAATTATCAATAATCAGTTTCTAAAATAAAGATGTAAAATGCAAGATTACAATATTAGATCTAAAGAAAATTTCCATATACAAAGATTTAAATTTAAAGGTTTAGAAAAGTCAGTGTCTGTTAAAGGACTAAAAATGTTCAACAATCTGCACATTAATGTAAAAACATGTAGTATAGCTAAAATTTTTAAAGAGACTATTTTGGTTTGATGTAATGACCACTTTGTAAATTTCACATAGTTTTTGTAAATAATGCGTATTACTTTTTGAAGTAGCTTAAAGCTAAATAAATCCTTTTCTATTTCAATAAAAGCAAAAAAAACGTATATTTCACCTTGCTCCCATTTCAAATCATCTTCTGACATCAACTTTTCTTTCTGTTCACGTTTCTCTAAGGCTTCCTGTCGAGCAAACTCATCTTCCAATAGTGCCTTTTTAAACAGATACCTGGAAGTAGTAAACCAGATGTAATTGAATTTGTGAGCTATTATAACTTTTATGTCTCTTATACAATATTACTTATTTCAGCAACTTGATTTAAGCAGACACTAGTGTCTTAGATGTTTTGTGTACAATACAGGAGGATTTCACCGATGAAAGTATAAAAATATATTGTAAAATAGATAGTACAAAAGTACCTCTTCCAGAAAAGATGATGCTCAACAACTTCAGGGACTAACTTGGCATACTGTCTTTTCAATATCTCTGAGCTATTCACATATTTGGCTATCCTGTCATCTGACAACTGGTCATCTACAATTTCTAACCAACATCTGAACTGCTTGCTTAATGACTCATCTGGGTCTTTCAAGAATGTATCTGCATTTTTTTGTAGATCATATATGGCTTTCTAAAAAATAGACAGTGTATAAATCAATACCAACAGCCATTGGAAATTTAAAGAGGCATTTACAGTACCTATTAATTATACATTTAACATACAGTAATGGACCAAAGTATATAGACAAATTAATATTGTGCTGTATTTCTTTTTTAACTTCTTTTATTAATACATCAACATGTATACATAATTCATTATGGCATAATACAGCATAGATTGTATAAGTTTCTTGATATGATTCATCAATCTGTCTCCACTTTTTCTCTAAAGCGGCAAAAAGTTCATCCTTGTTTGAATAATTTCTATCTCGTATTTGCTTCTCTAAGTATTCCCATAGATTTTCAATGGGGTTTATATCGGGAGACTGTGAAGGTCATTTGAAACTGGTATTTTTTCATACAGAAAGAATTTCTTTGCGAGATTTGAAGTGTGCTTCGGGTCATTATCTTGCTGGAAGATTGATCCTAAGTTCATATTGTCTTCCATATAGGGTAACATGACCTGCTTTAGTATGTCTGTGTATACAAACATATCCATAATGCCATCAATTCTATGTAAAGGTCCCATCCCAAACCCCGAAAAGCACCCCCAAACCATAACAGACCCGCCAACATGTTTGACAGTGGGCAAAGTGTACTTGGGGTTCAATCTTTGTCCACTAGGACGTCTAACGTAATGAAGACCATCTGATCCAAACATATTGAACTTGGATTCGTCACTGAAGCATACCCTCTTCCAGTCGCAAATGCTGCAATCAAGATGCAACCCTGGAAATTGTAATCGGTCCTTACGGTTTTTCCTCGGGATTAGCAGCTTCTTACTCGGGTGACGTGCAAATAACTTCAAATCATTTAATCTTCTACTTATAGTTTTCGTAGAAACACTGGCAATTCCTTTTATCTCGATTTTCGGCTTTTATTTGTCTTGGGGTTCTAAACGGATCTTTGGACGAAATTACTTTTATTAATCTAACTGATCTAACATCTCTTCTGTTAGAGGCTTTCAAGATACCTTCTTGTTTATATTTGTTCAATATTGCCCAAACTGCTTTACGCGTCAGCTTCAAATTTTTGGCAATGTCGACTTGATGTTGACCATCTTTGTATAACTCAATGACTCAGTTTTTACATCGACAGAAATTTCTGGACCACGTGGCATGGTCTTAAAATCACTCAACTTATTCCACAATACTTGATGAACACAAACTAATCCCTCTTCTGACACGAAACTGTACTAAACTAATGTTGAAAAGAATTTGTCTACATATTTTTGTCCCTCATAAAAAAGTGCTTATATTCAGACTTGTGTTCATTGCAGATAATGTAAAAACAAGGAATTTAGTTTTTCTACTAATAACGCATTTGTTTATGGAGCAATGAAGTATGAATTCGTTTTCTAAAGATATTTAGGTAAATATTCATATTTGTCTATATACTTTTGTCCATTACTGTATATCAATTAAACTACTAATCAAAATAGAAAGTTTTGGTTCAGAAACATCAATGAAATATTGATTTGGTGTTGCGCTAAGTACTTTTTGTTCTATAGTGTGGTTGTTTTTTGGTTGCCAAATCCATCAGTTTCCACAATAATTTTTACAATATAAGTACACAAACATGAAATAATGCTATGTATTTGTATATGCTTGTTTTATCTCTTTCCCGCATTGTTTGAATGAACAAACATGTATTGATCCTAAGTTATAAATAAATGCACTTCAAAATGTCTACACCAATATTTATTTTTAATATCTTGAATTGAATATTGAATTCTATTGTTGAGTATGAGAGTAAACTGAATGCACTTTCAGGTTCACACAGAGTTATATAGCACAGCTATTAATTATAACCATCCTGACAAAGTACTATCTATCAAAAACATCATGAATCACGTCTTATTTGTTAGGAGAAACTAGTACTCATTAGTACTACTTACAACATGATAAAGGTGCATGAAGCTTGAACTGAGAGTATATATAAGTATAAGTATATGTATATAATGAAAAAAAATTATACAGTATGAACCATCTTGACAAATGTATAAATATACTAAGTGACATATAAATCCGAACACAAAGTTTAAATGGTTTTATTATAAATTATTAATAAAAGTTGGTGAATGTATTTATCTTACTGTAAATAACAAGTGAAAGACCTGTACGATTTCGTCAACTTAGTGAGTTTGATAGGGGCCATATAGTGGGACATCGGGAAGCTGGACTTTCTTTTCGGGCAATTGCAGTTAGAGTGCAAAGAAGTGTAGACACTGTGGTTAGGTGTTGTCAGGCATGGCTTCAAGAAGGCCATACGCAAAGAGCAAGGGACACTGGACGCCGCCGTAGAACAACAGACCGTGAAGATCACCGCCTAAGATTATTGGCCTTAAGGGACCGTTTCTCCACTACCAGGTCCATTGCAAATGAATGGTTTGCAGAACACGGAAGACCTATTGGCATGCGAAGTGTTTACCGACGAATGAGAAGTTTTGGCTTGTTTTCATACCGGCCGCACTGGGTCCTCCCTTTCACTCGAGAACACCGACGTAATCGCCTTGAGTGGTGCAGACAACGGTCACTCTGGGATCAGGAATGGAACAGTATTGTCTTTAGTGACGAGTCTCGATTTTGTTTAGGCATGCACGATGGTCGTGCCAGGGTTAGAAGGCGACGTGGTGAAAGGAGGAATCCACAGTTTTTTGTTGAAAGACATGTTCATCACACTGTTGGAGTTATGGTTTGGGGTGCTATAGCTTATGGTTCCAGGTCACCTTTAATCTTCATCAGAGGTAACATGAACGCGCAGCGTTATATCCACGAAGTTCTAGAACCCCATCTTTTACCCTATCTTGACACCCTGACAGATCCAACTTTCCAACAAGATAATGCCCGACCACATGTTGCAAGAGTCACAATAGACTTCTTTCAACATAATGATGTCACACTGATACCATGGCCACCAAGATCTCCCGACTTATCCCCAATTGAGCACGTGTGGGATATGATGGGTAGGAGATTGCTCAATTTGCAACGTCCTCCTCAGACTCTAGAAGCACTTCGAGAGGAGTTGGTGGTTGCCTGGAATGAGATACCACAGGAGGACATTGACCACCTGATCAGAAGCATGCCTAGGCACGTTGGAGAATGCGTAGCACATCAGGGTGCATCCAAACATTATTAAAGGTCAAAGGGCTTTAAAGCCTTTAAAGCAGTGCAATCATTTTGAAATTTTTATCATTTACTTATTATGCTTCATTAAGTACTTATACAAAACTTTATTAAAATAAAACCATTTAAACTGGGTGTTCGGATTTATATGTCACTTAGTATAATAAACATTGTTTTTCGAATGCTTAAGCAACATTCACTTTGCTTCTTCAGTTTGAAGGTCAAAGCTCTAGAATAATAAATAAACTAAATGCAGTGAATATAGATATTATTTCATATAAAGATTGTTGCAGAACAGTATAATCTTCAAACCTTATTTGCTTAAATCTTTCTTGTTTAGATCTTATAAGAATCTAAGGAATGTATGAATATTTGTTACAGTATAATTTTTCTCAATTCAGTGGTAATTTGACTATAATTTTATGTTAAAATGTTGGAGCTTTTAACAGAAAAAAGATGATGTTTAAACACAACATTTAGGTATGTTACCTGTAATTTTGTTAACTCTACAGTTTCTGAGTTCTCCACTATGAGTATTTCTGTATCTGAGTCATCTGGGCTTGGATTTAAAACACTGTTCATTTGACCTAAAAAATGAAACTATAAAATAATAATAATAATTGGAACATGTAGATTATTACCAAGAAATGAACTAAAACTCCTCTTCATGGTACTTGCTGTTGATGTGGGAGAATCAAGCTAAAACAGTAATAAAAAACTGAGCAACTCATATGGTTCATTTGGAAAATAGGAACTGTTGATCAGTTTATAAAATCGATAGTGAGTACATTTTAAATTTGAGTTTTGTTAAAAAACATCAGTTATAATTTAGCAGCAACTTCACTAACCCTACTGACTTTACTGATAGAATGTTTTATTGCCAAGATTGTACACTATGACACAATTTAAACAATATCCTACTTACACTGAGAGTATTTTCCAGAACAGATCCAGTGGACGATATAACACAATTTGCTTCATTTTTAACTACTGAGCCAAATTCTTCTAAATCTTTTTTTACAAATTCTAGGACCTCTGTGCTCTGAAAACAATACTTCCTCAACAATGTTCTCATTAAATCTCAAGTCACTTACCTTGTTCTTTGCAGCATTTAGCCAGGAACCTAGCCAGTTATCTGTTCTACAATAATAAACAAACGTAATTAATATAAATAGTGCATATGTTATCGTAGTCACTCCTTCACAATAAAGTAGGAAATGGGCGCTTACTTTTCAGTTTTGTCCGACATTGCAGGTTGCGCTTTATTGACAAACACTACACAAAAATTTTGATGGATTAGCCTTCAAATATCACTGAAAAAATTGTTTTTCAACAAAAATTTGCCATCAAAATCAAACAATACAAAAAATTACCACCACCATGGAATCAGTTTGGTTAATTTTTTAGGGATTTTTTGTCTTTGTGAATGCCTCAGTCTCAGTAGTTTGATAGATGCAAAAATATGTCACTTAATAAAAATAGATCAAAAGAATGACATACTTTGACGAAAACAAGGCGTAGTTCATAAACCACGTGACAAAGTTAAAGTTAAAATGGTTTGTTATCTACACACAACATATAAATCAAATCCAAGCGAATAACCAAAATTTCTGTGTTACGTGTCGCGGTTATAATATGGTTCAAGATGATACACGGGTTGATGACGTCAGTTACACGAATCGCTTGAACGCGTTGGTTTTAACTGCGGTTTTGTTGCAAGTTGTTTATTTTAGAAAAGCGCGTATATAATCTCTGATTATTTTCATTATCTCTTAATAATCGGTGCTTTTTCGTCTACAACTGTATGTGGAAAGTTTAAATAAGAAACCTTTCATAATATTCATGAGAGAAATGTTTTTTTCATATTTTTTTTTAATGATGGAACCATGGCTTTGTAGCTACGATAACTTTCAATTCTCTAAATTTTTCCGCATGTCAAAGAAAACATTTATTGATTCAGCAGAAATGATGAAAAAAGAAATTAGCCAAAACCGTATACAGGTGGATATCATCTAATGAGTTCATATGGCCATATTTTAATAGTCTTGTTGTATATGGCTACACAGGATACTTTGTTAAGCATAGGAACTACATTTAAAGTGTCCCCAACAACCGTAATGAGTATAATTAATAAGGTGTTCCACTTTATGGTAAAACTGAAGTCAGCCTGTATCATTTTTCTCAAAAATGAAGCTGAAGTACAATAACAATATCCAATACCCGGCAAAATTCTAACTTGTCACATTTCAAACAATAATCAGAAATATAAAACTACTTTGAGTTGGGTAAATACCACAATTTTGCGGTGATAACTATGACATATAACAGCTGATTCGTGACGTCACGGATCTTATAACCAAACTGATAACTACACTCGCTTGAACGGATTGGTAAATACCAACCCAAAATGGTAAATACCATTTCCATTTGGTTATCCGCTTGAATTTGATTATACACTTGTCTAGACCCACATGTCACTTTATCCTCACCAGTGTTGCCGAACCGAAAATGAGGAAATCGGTAGACGGTGCTGTTTAAATTCGGTAGATTCAAGGACAAAATCGGAAGGAGGAGGAGGAATAAAATTTTTTGAGTAAAAAATTTTACATTCTTTATTACAATTTGTACAATAAGCATACGAGTCGCTGTTGAAACTCCTTTACAACCATCATTGAACCTTTCCCTTTCCCATTCATGCTTATAAGATTGCTTGTTCGATCATGCGGTAATGACGTTGATCTATACTTATATTAAAATACCTAGCAAGGTATCTCACATTGTTTCTAATCTTTTTGTCGTAACTAAAAATGCTTAATACAATTGCAATTCGTAGATCATCAACTGTTTGTATCTTAAAAACTTGCACTTGCTTTTCATCATTGTCCTATTCGATATATTTCTATACCCTATTTCACGAGTATCCATCACGCTTTGACGTCTACTGAGGTGAACAGCTGATCAGCAAGTGACATTTTTTGTGTTAGCCTGCAACGTTGGCTATAATGAATCGGGTGTAAATCTAGCAAAAAT
Source organism: Acanthoscelides obtectus (assembly GCA_963669975.1). Taxonomy (NCBI): domain Eukaryota; kingdom Metazoa; phylum Arthropoda; class Insecta; order Coleoptera; family Chrysomelidae; genus Acanthoscelides; species Acanthoscelides obtectus. The sequence continues at coordinate 100,943,802 of CAVLJG010000006.1, read as the reverse complement.
TTGTTTGTAGCGTTTTGTTTTCTGTATACAACTGAGCTTTTCTAAATAAAAGAGCTCTTAGCAAGTACAAAATGAATCTGTAGCGTATAAAAAACCAAAATAAAATATGGCTCCGTCCACCTGGCATTGACGGATCCGTCAGAATAATGTATCCTTTGCCGATATGGGGAATTTTGAAATATTACCAGATAACCAGCTGTCATTGTACTGTGATGGTACTCGTGAAATAAGGGATACCAATACCAGTTTGTACCTGTTGTACGCACAAATTGTAGGCAATCCAAATCTATGTCCCTCGTATGCCCGACTACGCAAGTGTTATGTATGACTGGTATAGGTCATAAGACTATATATGCTACAAATAATTCAATGTTTTAGCTTTATTTTACACATTCTAGAAATATCGGAATTATTTAAGAAATCGTGGAAAATGAGGACGTTTTCGTTATTTCCGCAAATGTCTCATTTCGGTAGAAATAGCGAAAAATTGGTAGGTCCGGCAGCACTGATCTTCACAAAATTTTGTGAACTGCCTAATGCCTATCTGTCAATTTGACATTCATAAAATTGTGCCAAGGGGTATGGTGTATGGATTTTTTTTATAATTTCAATTATGATCTGAATAATATCAGTATTATCACTATCCCATGAATTAAACAACCTGTTTTCATAGGACTACTTTCATCAGGTGCTAAAACAATGTGCTTAAAATATCGCATTCGCTATTTATTATATTGTGCTCACGTTTGCAAAACGAGATTTTTATTGAACATCTACAGTTTATTGTATTTTTACAATTAATTTTGCTTGCATTACACCGTTTTTATTGCAAAAATCACTGTTTTCTATTAGCATTCACAAGGACTAGTGCTAAAAACTACAATATTACAACCACAAAAGTTAGAAGGTTGCATCATCCAGCTAATTTCCCTTCTCCATCGTGTATCGGTTGAAATCGATATGTGAAGCGCTGGCTGAAGGCCTTGATCGAGGTCAAATATCCTCCATTCTAATTGCACACTATTATTTTTATTTCTAGACTGGATTCTTCTCCAATTTAGGCGACAGGAAACCACCAATTTTCAACTGACACTGGCTATAATTCGAGATGGACGAGACCTACAAGCCGATTGCGGAGCGAGACATGGAAGGTATGTATGTGTGGCATTTCTTTATACCTGTTTGACCAGTGGTGAAATTATATGAATTTAGGAAAAAAAGTATCTGAGTATTTTGTCAGTGCAGTCATATTAGGTTGAAATTGTGAGTTAAAACAAAATATAAAATTGAAAAGAGCGTGCCATTTATTACCAGAATGAAACAGCTGTCCATAGTTGGTTTCCTTTGTTTCTACAAATGAAATCTACTGATTCCTTTATAACAAAATCAAACTAATTCTCTAATGGTGTTAAATCTACTCAAATGTGTGCCCAATATTTCAATATTCATAGAAGAGACTCATTGTCTTCTCAACAGGTGAGTCTATAATGAGGCAAGTAAATAATTGGTTCACTCTCAAATTCAGTGGGTGAACCTTGAGTGAAATTTTGTTAAGGTGCTCATTACACAGCAATCCACATTCAAACGTTTAGACACGAACAGTAAGTAATTGTGAATATGCCTTTGATGTAGGCTTCATGTTATATATTCAGTGCATCTTGGTCTTCATAGGAATTCTTATATGAAGCTTATAAAGACAGAACCTAATACATTTATTTGACACTCTTTCGAGGACTAGACAATTATTCATATAATAGAAAGACTAGATCATTTATCCATTTTCCAACAAAGAGACCTCAAGTAACATCTATATTTTTTTATAAATTTCTATACACAGCTCCCTACAATTACATAACACAAAACCAAGGACTTAAGTACAATAGTGTTTATATGTGTGTTGAAACTTAATTGTTTATCAAAAAGTGTACCAACATCTTATATGTCATTTCTATATTTAAGGTTATTGTTTTCTGTAGTGTAAGAAAAGTCCACCTTTTTATGTCTTATGTCTTTTTATGTAAAAACTAATGTAATTACAACCTCCAACCTACAATCTTCATCCCCTACAATGTCTGAAAATGAGCAGGAATCGCATGAAAAGTTGTACACTATGTTCCAAGGATTTTATTTTTTCTGCATCAGAATCACTTTTCAAAATCTACGACTAACACACGATGAAAGTTAATGATGAGTTTGCGCACAGCATCGACGTTTTCCTGGGTTTCAGGTGCACCCACCCTATGGTCAGTCATCCCTACAATTGTAGGGCGCCTTTATGGCCTCCTTGATTGTCATAGTTTTCTATTTCTCTGTGTCAGCGCTCTATTTTGAGGTTATGTCACAAACATCTATTTGCATCAAATTGTGCTTGCTTTTGAGTTATATCATGTATTATCAGCCTGAAATTTCCTACAATTTAAAAAGAAAACGTATCTTCACAATAGGAGAGCGCTGACGCTGACACGGGACAAGTGTAATCTAGAAATTTTTGAAGGAGAGAAAGAAGTATGACAATCAAGGAGGCCATATACGCGCCCTACAATTGTAGGGTCGACTGACGATACGGGCCTTAGACTCACCCGTCCACGTTTGAATTCTCCATACCAACGGGAAATTGTCGACTGATGTGGCGCTTCGTTGCCGAAAACAGACAGTAACTCAGCAAGGCATTCTTGTTGCGATAATTGTCTCTGAAAATTGTAATAAATTGTGGCGCGAAAATTTTCTCGGTTGAGTTCCATTTTTCTAATGACTTGGTGACACATAAAAATTCACGTATTGTTGTGAAACTTTGAATTTAAGTTTACTAAAGAGTGAGGTTAAGATGCAGTAGTGACGTGCGATCCGCGCGGCCTACTATGTTTCTATATGCAAAACTTAAAAGACATCCCCGTATAACATCCAAAAAAACAATCTCATAATCGAATTTTTTTTGCGATTCTGAAGTAGAAAAACAAAGTTATTCTTCAACTATTGGAAAAAGGGATGCAGCATAAACTCAGCCCTTCCTCAGCTTGACAAAGGTTCTGGATTTTGAAGCCGGGTGACATATCCGCGCCACCTAATAGGACTGTATTAAAAATATACTCGTTCGGGCAGTTACGAGATTACTCTTCTTCTTTTTGGAATTGCAGAGGAAGCTGCGAGCACGCCGAAAACGGCGCTGTTGAAAATCAAGTCGTCTGGCGAAACGGACGGGGCCGACGAGAAAATGTTGCCGGAGGACATTAAAAAAGTTGAGGTGGTTTCCAATGATGATGGAAAACTGAAGGAGGGTGAGAAGCAAAAGAATGGCGACGCGAAGCTTAATATTGGTAAGTAATAATAATGTGTGAAAGTTTGTTGAGTACAGTACAGTTGACCCGCGATAATCCGACAAACGTTTTGCTCGGCGATGTCGTATTATCGAATTATAGAGTTGTACCTAAGATCCTGTACAGTACCTACGGAATATCTTGAATAAGAGTACTTGATAATCCGACAAATTACAAATCAAAGAATCTATTTGAACTACGAATCATACTGTATAATTATGTATTCACAAATTTATCTGATGGTTGGAGTTCAATGTCTACGAGAGAGAAGTGTGAATAGAGACATATGTTAGAAGGAGATAGACGCCGGCTGAATAGCAACGCTGACGCGGCAGTCTGCCGCATTGCCAATATGTTACACCAATTCCTTGAATTAAGATGCGTTAGTTTATTCTCTACACGCAAACAATTGTTTTAATTTGAGCGTAGACATTTGTGAATTGTGTCGAATCTGATTAGGATCGATTCCAGATCGACCCCAACGTCGCTACATTTTAGGTCGAAATGAAAGGCCAGGATCGCCACAAATTCTGCAACATTGCATCATTTGTTCGCTTGGCAACACCGCATCTCGTACATTCGAAGGCAAGGTTTCCACCTACATGATCATATACTAAGTGACATATAAATCCGAACACCCAGTTTAAATGGTTTTATTTTAATAAAATTTTGTATAAGTACTTAATGAAGCATAATAAGTAAATGATAAAAATTTCAAAATGATTGCACTGCTTTAAAGCCCTTTGACGTTTAATAATGTGTGGATGCACCCTGATGTGCTACGCATTCTCCAACGCGCCTAGGCATGCTTCTGATCAGGTGGTCAATGTCCTCCTGTGGTATCTCATTCCAGGCAACCAGCAACTCCTCTCGAAGTGCTTCTAGAGTCTGAGGAGGACGTTGCAAATTGAGCAATCTCCTACCCATCATATCCCACACGTGCTCAATTGGGGATAAGTCGGGAGATCTTGGTGGCCATGGTAACAATGTGACATCATTATGTTGAAAGAAGTCTATTGTGACTCTTGCAGCATGTGGTCGGGCATTATCTTGTTGGAAAGTTGGATCTGCCAGGGTGTCAAGATAGGGTAAAAGATGGGGTTCTAGAACTTCGTTGATATAACGCTGCGCGTTCATGTTACCTCTGATGAAGATTAAAGGTGACCTGGAACCATAAGCTATAGCACCCCAAACCATAACTCCAACAGTGTGATGAACATGTCTTTCAACAAAAAACTGTGGATTCCTCCTTTCACCACGTCGCCTTCTAACCCTGGCACGACCATCGTGCATGCCTAAACAAAATCGAGACTCGTCACTAAAGACAATACTGTTCCATTCCTGATCCCAGAGTAACCGTTGTCTGCACCACTCAAGGCGATTACTTCGGTGTTCTCGAGTTAAAGGGAGGACCCAGTGTGGCCGGTATGAAATCAAGCCAAAACTTCTCATTCGTCGGTAAACACTTCGCATGCCAATAGGTCTTCCGTGTTCTGCAAACCATTCATTTGCAATGGACCTGGTAGTGGAGAAACGGTCCCTTAAGGCCAATAATCTTAGGCGGCGATCTTCACGGTCTGTTGTTCTACGGCGGCGTCCAGTGCCCCTTGCTCTTTGCGTACGGCCTTCACGAAGCCATGCCTGACAACACCTAACCACAGTGTCTACACTTCTTTGCACTCTAACTGCAATTGCCCGAAAAGAAAGTCCAGCTTTCCGAAGTCCCACTATACGGCCCCTATCAAACTCACTAAGTTGACGAAATCGTACAGGTCTCCGTACTCTAGGCATCGTAACCAATCGTAAAGGATGTCAAGAACCAAAATCCGCCAACGTTGATTCTTTACTGCGGCTGAAATATTCATTTTTAGAGCGTTAGTGAATTAAAAAAAAAACAGTATAAAAACCGGAATGTCCAACTGATAAGGCTGACAATTTTTTCACTTGTTATTTACAGTAAGATAAATACATTCACCAACTTTTATTAAAATAAAACCATTTAAACTGGGTGTTCGGATTTATATGTCACTTAGTATACATGAGCGATTTTGGTCAGTACCCATCTACCGCAATGAGCGTCGTCCTGGTTCGAAATGATTTTCACCTGCGAACGCGCAGACAGTGACAATTTTTATTGCGTAACAGTATTTGCAGAGCGGTATTAAAATGTAACAATAATTCAGGATATGTTGATTTGATCAACATATACTAAACGACATAGAAAATGCAACACCGACTAGGAGTGCTGTAATTTAGAGCATACTTTTACAAGTTCTATGTTCATCCATCCGGCTTAGACAAATTTGATTTTCCCTGTATATCAGCCCATAGCCCCCTAAAAGTCTTGTCGTGAAATTAGTTCTCAGCTGATACGTCCTGCCCATAAACTACCTCTCTGCCAAATTCCATGTTCATAGCTTAATAACAATTATTTTAATAATAATAATAATAATAATAATGTCTTTATTAATCCCTCCACACTGCGAGGCGAAGTTTAGCCAGCTGGCTACTCTACCACTTATCCTCACAGCGCAGGAACACATACAAAACGAGAAACATAATGAATAGCAATCGACTAAATAATATATACAATAATTAAGCTTAAATAGATTAATCTTAATAATAAACAAAAAAAAAACAATAAAGACAAAAAAAATAAAAATATCTGCCAGCTTGGCTAGCAGACCCCAGAAGGCTCTTGAATGCAAGTATTCCCATCTTTTTGTAATTATCATTAAGACTATTATACACCTTGACAGCGTTGTAGGTGAAGCTACGATGGAAAATGTTGCTCCTATAACTAGGTATATGGAAGTCAGAGTTATGTCTCAGATTCCTGTAATTGAGATCCCCACGTGGTACCAGCCTTTTTAGTAGATAAGTAGGTAGCCTATTGATTTTTATTCGTTGTACTAAAATTAGTAAGTTATATGCGAAAAGCTGGTCAACCCTCAACCATCTAAGCTCATTGATCTTCTTAGACACATGGCTAAACTTTCGCAGACCACAAACGAACCTACAGCAGCTATTTTGAATTTTTTGTACTCGATATCTAGTCACGTAATCAAGACAAGGAAAGTAAACAGCAATTGAATAATTTATTAACGATAGAACCAGAGTCTCAGCCAGTTTTTTGCGAGTCTTGAAATTCAGAATATGGCGATTGGTGTATAATAACTTCAAACGCATGTATGTTAAGCGAGATAAATGCGTAACATGTTGTTTAAACCTCAAATCTGAATCCATGGTGATCCCTAAATACTTCGCATGGTCTACTATAGGAATATGGGTTTCATTAAGACTAGGAACAATTGTGCCATCTAACCGTTGTACTAACTTGGGCCAAATAGCATGGTGGAACATTTTGAAGCATTGATCTTCAGACATGTCTTTTGAAATATTCGAAATTCTCTACGAAACCTTAATAGTGTGAATTCCCACTTAACCCTTTTAGGGATGGAGTTAACAATTTCTTTGCAAGCGCCTATTTACACTGTATCAAAGAATCAATCGCGTATAAAACTATTGTCATAAGTAATATCATAAGGGCATTTAATTCCGAAAAAAAGCGAAAAACACGTTACTGGTGGCAACAAAAATCCGAGTCGAAGATGAGGATTTTTGCACCGGCACGAATGTTTTTTGTTAGAAAAAATATTACTTTGCTTTGTGTTTTCACGATTTTTTTCACAGGAAAAAATTAGATGCCCCGAATGGTATTTAACAAGGCTATTTCATGAGTAACAGATCCTTCTGCATACACATAGCTTACAATATTACAAAATTTATTGACAATAAAATCAGAAAAATTGTTTAGCGTCGTTTTCTGGTGTCCTAGGAGGCCATAGTTACTTGTTATCAAAAGTATCGTAATTTTTGGTGACAACAGCTGTCAAGTTTTGCCACGGGTAAACTCTAAAAAACTGCTGACAGGTGCTGTCATACAATTTTTCCACCTAGAAACCATTTGTAATTCAAAATTGCGCGTTTGTGATTGGTAGAAATTAAGACGAGAGAAATAGTCCTAATAAAATAACATTATTGCCATACAATATATACAGGGTGACTTCGAAGTTGAGTCATTTATTTTAACAGTGAGTAGATCTGATCAAAAGAAATGTTTTTTTCCTTTACCATTTTTCTGGTAAAATTAAAGTAACAAAGTTATAGCCCTTTGGAAGTTTGAGTACCGCCCTGTCTCAATAATATCATGTGCTCGTGTTTAGCAACAACGGATATAATCCGCCTTATCGGTTCATCGCATCGGAAACAAAAAAGCGAAAGAATTTGGAACGATGTTTTTACAATTATTTTATTCAGTTCAGTTATACATACAGTCAGTGTCAGTCGCGTGTGAATAGTGTCTGTTGCGTGGCTCAAACGAAATAAAAAATGGCACATGTTTATGCGGATCGGTTTCCCAATCGAGTGCAACCAACCCCTCGTGCCTTTGTTAATGTAGTACAACGGGCTCGTGAATCAGGTGACTTAAGACCTCACAGGGGACCTCACGATCAAATACAGGTCCGCACTGAAATACTTGTCGGGAGGATACTTTATAAAACAAGGTAAACATTTTTTAAATTTTTTTTTTATTTTTACACACATATTTTGGTTTATCTTCCTTCTACAATCATTATCTGAAAATTAATGACTCAACTTCAAAGTCACCCTGTATAGAACCGAAATGCAAATGCGAGTTTGTTTATATTTATAGTCGCATCTATTTACAAACTGATCTATTATAAAATATTTGTATATAATATCATTGGATCAGTATCCTCAAAGTGCCCATGCAATGTATACATTCCAGATTTGTTTTTAATGATACTGATAACAATATTAGCCATTGGAAGGCATTTAAATTGCTTCACGATTTGAGCAAACAAACAAAATTTCGACAAGCCCACTTTGGTTCTGAAGTGTCTTTAGTGTTGTTCGTGTTGGGATGACAAACTGTGTGATGGTGTCATTGAACAATATGGAAATAAGTATGTCTATATTTTTCAACTTTGATCGGTATTTTCAAAACAAATATTGAACATTTCTGTAATATTTGTTGATATAAATCCAAATATGTATTTTTTTGTTACCAGCGTGTGTCACCTAAATTAAAGTGAAAACAATATTGTTATGCATATGTTATACAGGGTGGCCGATATGTAACTGACTGGTTTGTATCTTGAATATTTGTGAAATTAAATAAAAAAGGTCCATTATTTTCATCTTAATCTATGTATGAAAAGTAATATCAGACAAATGTCCGCCTCTAGGAGCCGCGCAAACCTGAGCCCTCATTTTCTATCACTTTGGTGGGTTGCGGGAGGAATATTTTCAATCGCTTCCGTAATATGGTGGCCAGTTGACATCACCAACTCGAGAAATTAAACGTCCTGGAAATATTGTTCGAAAAAGATTCATTGTTTCCATAGATGTGTGACATGATGCTCCATCTTGCTGGAACCACATGTTTTGCAGGTTAAATTGTTGGATTTGAGGAGCCACGCTCCGGGTGCATACAAATCTCAAAGTACTGGAAAGCGGCTCTTGATTTTCAGTCTTCTCTCTCTTTCAGGTATTTCTAGGTTTTTACTGTTCTGTCTCACCGCTCTGTTTTGAGGTTACAAATATCTATTCGCATCAAATTGTTTATGCTTTTGATTCATACTGTTATATCAGCCTGAAATTTCCCACATTTCAAAAATAAAACAGCCTCGCAATAGGATAACGCTGACGCTGACACGGAACAGTAGACATCTAGAAATGCCCCATCCTTTCTGAAAGAGAGAAAAGACTATGAAAATCAAGGCGGCCATAAAGGCATCCTACAATGTTGTAGGAACGACTGACGATACGGCCCTAAAGCCATCATTCTAACTGAACTAACAGTAATCATTAATTTGCATCAATCTAACAGAAAATGTCGAAGATGAATAAAATCAGATAAATATAAGAAAACGTTGAACAGTGCAATTGATTTAAACTATTTTTTATTACAGGTGAGCCCGAAAAGCTGTTTGTGGGCATGGATAAGGAGGAGCTTCTCAAATATGCGAACGATCCATTTTGGGTGCGTTTACGATGGTTCCTCTTCATCGGATTTTGGACATTGTGGGCTGCTATGCTGGTTGGTGCTGTCATGATTATTTACGCAGCGGAGAAGTGCCATCCGCCTCCACCTAGGACTTGGTGAGTAGCATTACAGCGTACATACTGTTATAAACATAATGCTATCACACACTTATTGTTTGTTTGTTTAAGATTTATTTAGCATGATTGCTACAATGACATTCTCTTAAACAACTACAACAATTACATAACATACAGAAAAAAAAACAAAATTTGCATCTCTAAGAATTTTCATTGTCCATGAAATATTCCTTTAATTTTCTTTTAAATACGTTTAAATTACAAGTAGACTTTATATCATTATTTAGTTATTAAATTATTAAATTTCCTAGTTATATTACTATTGCAATTTGGTAAATGTAAATCTATATTTCCTCTTGTATAATAATTGTGGTAATGATTATTCAATTCTATGTAGTGTTCTAAATGTTCTGGCAAAAGATGATTTTTTATTTTAAATATAAAAATAGGAACCAAGTATGATATGAAATTTTTTATATTCAACCACTGCAATTCTTGTAACATAGATTTTATTTTGGTGTACTTATTTTTATTCAATATTATTCTCATAGCTTTATTTTGCAAGACTTGTAATTTTGAGAATACAGCTTCATTGGCAGTGAACAAGATAGTTGAACAATATAGTAAATGCAGTAGAATAATTGTATTATAAACTATTTTGTTGGAATAGGTACCAAGACTATGAGAAGCCCTGTAAAAGTAATATGTTTTTTTTTTGGCAATTTTTAAAATAATGTGTTCATAGTGATCCTCAAACTTTAGTTACTATTAATATATATACCTAAATATTTAATTGATTCAACATTTTCAATTATTTCTGCATTTATCCTAACTGTGATAGTATTTTCATGTAGGTATTGTTATTAGCATACAGTTTGTTTTAGAAGTATTCAATTTTAGTTTATCTACATTTAACCAATTTATTTTTGCCAAGTCAGAATTTAGCATTTTTAAATAATAATAATTTATAAGGTTTACAATAGTAAAAATAGACAACGACAACATGAGAAGAAAATATACACTTAAACGGCACATTTTCATATACAGGGTGACAGGTAAATAGGTGTAAAACATTTTAGGAGGTGATATTGATATTACAGCCCCTTTGCTATCGAAATTAGTATATAATACCATACCCTATATTCAAAGGTTGAAAAGTTATTGAAGATTTAAGATTTTTTTAAAAACAATCCATATTTCAGAGTAAAAAAGTCGAGAGAGAAAAAAGTGGGCAATTAAACATTTGTTTTTCGTGGTTTTTGGTTATTATTTCAATAATTAACTATTATAAATTAAAAAAGATTCGAAAACAATACCAAACAACGTATTTATTTTCATTCAGAAATGTTTAACTAAGAAAAACAAATAACGTTTTACAGTAAGCAAGGTGTTTTACAAAAAAATCAGTATACAAAAAACGTACAAACAATTTAAATAATATCCTTGTTTCATAAAGAATCTAAATTGGTATAAGTGCACAAAAATTGTGTGAAACTGAACATAATGTATTGTAATACAACAATAGGGAGTAAATTTACCAATGGCTTATCTCCTAGTTTCTCAACTCTCTGATTGATAAGAAAGTGTTTTTGTGAAAATAATGTAACTGTAAGCTATGGGATAGTTATAATTTTAAACTACGGTTAAGTTACACGATTAGATTATTTACACAGTTGTAATTGTACTACAGAATAATAAGAACTGACTAAAAGTTACTACAATTGGTAAGTAAAATACAATAATGAAATGAAAATAAAATTCATTGCAATTGTTGTTCGAACTGACACCCGCCGTTTCTTATGCAAGCCCGTAGTCTTTTTCTCATGTTGGTACGCGTGATGCGGCCAGTTAGTTGTCCTCTGATAGTGTCAGCAGCAGCAATAATTCGTTCTTTCAACTGTGCAAGAGTGTCTATAGGCTCAGCGTACACCAGTGACTTCATGTGCCCCCATAAATAATAGTCACACAGTGTTAAATCTGGGCTCCTCGCTGGCTACGGTGTCGGTCCACCTCGACCAATCCAGCGACAAGGATATTTCTCGTCCAGCCACTGTCTAACACCCAGACGGAAATGCGCGGGACAGCCATCGTGTTGGTAGATCATCTGCATCCTGATATTCAGAGGCAGGTCTTCGAGATAGTCCCAGAGTTCGGATCTCAAAAAGTTTTCATAGGATTCGCCATTCAGGTTGTCAGGCAAAAAAACTGGTCCAATTAGATACGTATGAATGATTCCCATTCACACGTTTGCCGAAAATCTTCTTTCATGGGCTCTTGGCTTTGCCATGTGGGGATTTGCCTCTCGTGGGGCCCAATAATGTAAGTTGTGATAATTTGTTGTCCCCTCTCTGTCAAACTTAGACTCGTCGGTCCACAATATTTTAGTTAAATAGTCGTTTTCTTCTTGATCCCGATGAAGCATGTATCGACAAAAATCAATTCTTCTTGCGGGGATCTCCTTCTTCTAATACTTGAACCGGTGTGTAATGGAAAGGGTAAAGTCTCGCCGAATGCAAAACGAACCAAACTTTCCACTGAGTTAAACCAAGCTGCTTTGCTATAACTCGTGTAGACGTCGTCGGGTCTCTGCCGTAGCATTCCAGAATTGCCTCTCGATCTTCGTCGTCAAACAACCGAGGTCTACCAGCATCATGACGTCTCTCATGAACCTGTCCACTTTCCTTGACGCGTTGGTACACAGAAGCAAATACTCGATGACTCGGTATTCGCCGATTCGGAAAACGGTTTTCGTATTCTCGCCTGGCTTCAACGGAATTTCCATCACTTAAACCATAACAAAACAGAATATCAGCGTATTCTTCGTTACGGTAACTCGTCATTATTAAAACTGATCAAAAAAGTAAAATTACGTCCTACCGCGTTAAAGGTTGATATAAATACGTTTTCAGTAGTGTTTTCATATGTTTTTTAATTTATGAGAATTATTTATTTAAATAATAACCTGAAACCACCAAAAAAAGAATGTTTAATCACCAACTTTTTTTTATCTCAACTATTTTACTCTGTAATCTGGGTTGTTTTTTTAAAAAAATTAAATCTTCCATAACTTTTTAACCTTTGAATATAGGGTATGTATTATATACTAATTTTGATAGCAAAGGAGCTGTACTATCACCTCCTAAAATGTTTTACACCTATTTACCTGTCACCCTGTATTTACACACAAAAATATTACATAAAAAAAACTATGGATAATTAAAATATTAATTCGTCGAATAAAACGAGTATTTCCAAAAGTAAGCTATTTTGAATATTTTGAAGGTGGCAGGAAGGTCCGTTAGCAGAATTACCACCGGATACAACCCCAGCACAACTGAATCAGATTGACGGCAACATAAAGGGCTTGATTATTCCTTTGACAGAAGATGCATACACATCGATCGACCAAGACCATCAAGTTGTCAAGCTGCTCAAACAGGTGAAAGAAAAGGGAACAAATGCTATAATTGACTTGGATCCAGCTGGTTCTCATGTATGGTTTGGGAAAAGCGAAGATGTGAATGGGCCATATGAAGATTACTATATCTGGAGACCTCCGAAGACTTTTGGGGCTGATGGTAAACCAGAAGCTCCGAACAACTGGGTAAGTAACTTCATTTTTTTTTTAGGTAATTTTCAAGGGTAACTTCCGAATTATGGGGATAATCTCGGTATTTTGTGTTCCAGATAAATATATCCAACAAATCATCTTGGGTGTACTCTCAAAAGAAGAAACAGTTCTACTACGCTCCGACAGGAAAGCCGCATTTGAATTTCAGAAATAGTAATGTTGTAGAAGAATTTTCGAAAGTATTAAAAACATTCCTTGGTCACGGCGCGTCAGGTGTCAGAATAAGGAATGCTCCGCTTCTGTTGGTTGATCCGAAGTTTGAAAACGAGATGAGCATATCCGCCAGTACAAGTGAGTTAATATTTGTTTGTTTGTTTCAGATTTATTTAGCGTTAATGCTACAATATCCATAATATCCTTATTCCACAGTACATCACATATTATGTCTTCAAGACCACATATTTTTATACAAAATTTCACTACTATGAATTCTGGTTTTCCATGAGATATTTTTTCAATTTCTCTTTGAACATTTTCAAACTGACACACATCTTTATATCATTACTTAATTTATTAAATTCGCACAATCCCTTTTGAAATACTGACTTGCTCGTATATATTGCTACTGCAGTTTTGTAAATCAAAGTATGTACTTCCCCTAGTAGAATAGTTGTGGCACTCATTGTTCAATACAATAAAATTTTCTAAGTGATTTGGTAGAAGATGATTTTTTAGCTTGAATATGAAAATGAGAACCAAGTAGGCTATGAAATTTTTGATATTTAACCATTGTAGTTCTTTCAGCATAAAATTTATTCTAGTATATTTATTTTTATTTAAGATGATTCTCATAGCTTTATTTTGTCATATTTGTAATTTTGAAAATACAGTTTCATTTGCTGTGAACAAAGTAGTCGAACAATATAACAAATGAGGAAGGTTGATAATTGTACACAATTTTTTTAGAATAAATGCTTAGGCTATGCGCAATTCTATAAAAGTAATTTATTTTCTTGGATATTTTTCAAATAATATATTCATAGAGCCCTTCAACTTTTAATTTACTATCTACGTATATGCCCAAATATTTAAATGATTCGATTGACACAATTTTTTCATGACTAATTGTAAGATTTATCGTATTTTGAACAAAAGATTTTCCTATTAGCATATATTTTGTTTTGTTTGTGTTTAGTTTAAGTTTATTTACATTTAACCAATTTATTACGTTTTTCATATCATTATTTAACAGTTCTATTGCAGTTTCAATGTCTTTATTTATATTATATTTATTAATATATATATATACAGGGTGACTTCGAAGTTGAGTCATTTATTTTAACAGTGAGTAGATCTGATCAAAAGAACTGTTTTTTCCTTTAACATTTTTGTGGTAAAATTAAAGTAACAAAGTTATAGCCCTTTAGAAGTTTGAGTACCGCCCTGTCTCAATAATAATATTATGTGCTCGTGTTTGGCAACAACGGATATACTCCGCCTTATCGGTTCATCGCATCGGAAACAAAAAAGCGAAAGAATTTGAAACGCTGATCACGATGTTTTTATTCAGTCAATGTGTCAGTCGGTAACGCGTGAGTGAATAGTATATATATTAATGTATCATCAGCAAATAGTTGAATTTTGCAGTGTTGTAAAATATCAGGACTATCGTTAATATGTAAAATAAATAGTAATGGACCTAATTTGCTACCCTGTGGCACACCGAAATGTTTTTAATGTTTTATAATGTATTGCCAATTTCAGTTCTTTGACTTCTATTGATTAAATAATTTTGTAATAAGTTGAATACTCAACCTTGAAATCCATAGCAATGCAATTTCGTTAACAATTTCTCCCTATCAATAGTCTCAAATGCTCTCTTGAAATCTAAGAACAATGTTACTGTAAACTTTTTTTCATCCATATTTCGCCTCCATTCTTATACTACCATTTGAATTGCTGTTTCAGCAGAATACTTTTTTCCGAATCCTGCTTGAAATTTCGTCAATATCTTATTTTCTTCGATATATTTGATTTTTTTTTGATTATATGATTCCTTCTAAGAGCTTCTCGACATCTGGCAGTGCATTAATAGGCCGCATGTTTTGTATATATCTCAGAATTTTACACTTTTGGAACAGGAGTAATTGTAGAACATTTTAATTTTGAAGGAAATTCGCCATATATTAAACAGTGATTCACTAACAATAATAACTTCTCTCCAATAATGTTGAAACATCATAACAATTTTTGGAAGATTTTCACTAGGAGTTCTTGTAATAGCTTTTGAAAGATGGCTGATATTTATTGTCTGGAATTGTCTCATAGAAGAATTATAAGTAACTTGCATCTGACATAGGTTTGAATCCCCATCTTCGATTGATTCCACTATCTCATTTATACTTTCTATAAAATAAGCGTTCATTCGTTCTGCAATCAATAATTTTTGTGTTACTATACCATCTTCGAAGCACATACTTGATAATTCATTCTTCCGACTGGGAGTTACAAATTTTTTAGTGTCTTCCACATCATTTTACTGTTATTTTTATTGCTATCGATTTTGTTTTCATAATATTTTTTCTTTTCGTTCCTAAGATTTGTTAAGCACTTGTTTCTTGATTTCTTATACTGTATCCAATCTTCCTCAGTTTGAGTGATCATAAACTTTTTATAGTCATTATCACGCGTCATTTAGAGTCTAGAAATATTTGAGAAAACCAGAGTGTTGGCTTTTTCCTTTGATATACCACTTTCCTAATTGGCTTGTAAGAGTGACTCTCGTAACGTTTCAAAGTCAATAATTGTGATTTCTCTTCATTCTCTCTCATTAAACATATTTTCCACCTCGAAGCATATCCACGAATGGTTTGTTTATTATTTATTATTATTTACCCATAGATTTGTCGTGAAAACTTAGAATGATGGAGAAATGCTTTTGATATGCATCTCCTTCTGCTGTCTGGGCTCAGCGCCCGGCTTAACAATCTGCTTAATTGTTCTGCTCGTACTGCGGCGATGCAACGTTGCTAGTAGGGCAGGGAAAAATGCCCATGGACAAGTTGTATGGGCCTGTTTGACTGACTTGATCTGTTTAATTTTTTTTCTATGAACTGATGACGGTGTTGCGTAGGTACAGTACAGAGTCAATCTGCTTACCGCCATTTTTTTCTTTCTTTCAGAATACGACTTATCGCAGTATGGATTTTACAACCACCTGAAGACGGAACATCTGGAAGACCTTGGTCCGTTGATGTTAACGTGGAGGAACGTTGTGAAAAATATGACCGAAAACGGTCCGTTCACTGCAGCAGAAGAGTTGACTAAACTGCAGTCGTACACCGTAAATCAAAGCTTGGTGGTGGATTTACCCTTGAAAGCGCATGTCTTCGACAGAGTTGACGTTAATTACATCGATAACAATTTGAATCTTACTTTCAAGATTGACGGTATCGAGTGGCCTCTTTGGAAGGTGAGTTATTTATTGTGTAGCCCAATAGCACCAATGTGTATTTCAATTATAAGCGTTACTATAATACCGTAAACACGTACGAGAGTTGTTTCAAAAATATGGTTAACAACACTATAACTTTAAAAATTCTTTGTGCCCGAAAAAAATGTGAAAACCTCGTATTTCATTCATGGAAATGTCAGTATTTTTTTCTAATTAACACAACAACTACTTATCAGAACGTTATAGTTTTTATATCAATCTTCATTTGGAGGAGCCTATCTAAATGTGCAATAAAATATGAGTCCTTTCATTTTAAAAATGGACGGCTTTTTGTAGAAAGGAACCAACTCACTAAATATGAAAACACTAGATTTTAGGAAAATAATCTATTACGAGCATATGACTTATAAATTGTTTAGTGTTATAATATATATACATATTTAAAACCTTTAGTATACCATTAATTAAAATCGTTTCTGGCCTAAAATTTTTTTTGTCATTTTAAAAACTTTTAATTGTTCAATAATTGTTTTTCTGGGTTAGTTCCTTTCTGCAAACAGCCGTCCAAATATTGACGGATTTTGGCAATTTGTTTTAATAGAATGTTCCATATTTTATTACATATTTTGATGGATTCCTCCAAGTGAAAATGATTGGAAACAATATACAAAATCAAGAAATGAGTGTGTAACATTAAAGAATATTGTTTCTCCGAATAGAAAGATGGGGTAGCGACAGACAAATTAATTACAGCAGAAAGATTGAACACTTATTTTATAGAAAGTGTAAATCAAATAGTGAAGACGATTGATGACGGTGATCAAAACTTATGTCCATTAGAAGTATGTCAGAATTCATGAATGAAGCAATTTAAGACAATTAACATCAACAATCTAAGAAAAGCTATCTCAAAATTAAAATCTAATAAAAATCCAAGTGAGAATCTCTCGAAGAATATTCTAAATGATTATTTTAATATAATTGGAGAGAAATTATTGTTATTGGTGAATCATTGTTTAGTACATGGTGAATTCCCATCAAAATTAAAGTGTTTCACCATTACTCCTGTGCCAAAAGTTCAAAATTCTCAGCTGTATACAAATATGCGACCGATTAATGTCTTGCCCGATGTCGAGAAGCTGTTCGAAGGATAATATACGAACAAATCATAGAATTCATTGAAGAAACTAAAATTTTGATAAAAAATAAAGCTAGTAGTAGTAGAAAGATTTATTTAGCACATTTGGCTACATAAACAAAATAATTGTAAACAACTTAGAACTAGTAAATTCAAGCCATATGGTGTATGATGTAAATGCTGGACAACCTATAATTGTAGATTTAACAAGTGATTTCTCAATTTTACTTTAAATTTTGTCAAAGTTTTCTGGTCTTTTATCTCCGAGTATAATTTATTATATTCAATCAACCCTTGATGGAATACAGATTTGTAGCATATGTTATACTTTTTGGTCATTAAATGGAAGTCATCTGTATTTCTGGTATTATGTAAATGATGGTCGACATTTGATGATGTTAAATTAGTTAGACTTGATGGAAATATATTATTTTTTACTTTATAAATGAATATCATTACAAGATATTTGATAAAATTTTTTACATTGAGCCATTTTAATTTGCTAAGCATTTGCCTAATTGGAGTATATTTATCTTTATTTAGTATTATTCTCATGCACTTATTTTGTAAAATTTGCAGTCTTTCAAAAATGGAATTATTTGCTAAATATAGAATAGTCGAACAGTACAAGAAATTTGGAAGAATGATGGTATTATAGATAATTTTTCTGCTATATGAACTCAGACATCCAGAAACTCTCGATAAATATCCCACTTTACTACTAATCTTATTTATAACTTTTTCATAATGAATATCAAAAATTAATCGAGAGTCAACAAAAACCTCCAGGTATTTAAAATTTTCTACGAATTCAATATCTCCACCATCAATATTCAGTTGAACATTTGTACATTGCTTTTTTCCGATTAACAAGGCTTTCGTTTTACTTGCATTTAATTTTTAGTCTGTTAGATGCTAACCATTTTGATACAAGCTTCAAGTCTTCATTTATATAAGAGATACCAGACTGAATATTTTTAGTACTTATATAAATCATAGTGTCATCGGCGAAATTCTGAATTTTGCATTTTTTGACTATGGCAGGTAAATCATTTATGTATAAAATAAAAAGAAGTGGTCCCAGGATACTGCCCTGTGGAACACCCAACGTATTTTAAATTTTTGATGAAATAGTGTCATTAACTTTTGTAACTTGCATCCTTTTGGACAAATAATTTCTAAACCAATCTAAAACACTTCCTGTTATACCATATGCCTTCAATTTACCTAACAAAATATCTCTATCAATCGTTTCAAATGCCCTCTTCAAATCCAAAAATACTGCTATGACAACTTCTTCTGAGTCTATGGCTCTTCTCCAATTCTCAGTTACCAACTGGAAAGCTGTTTCTGTGGAATATTTTTTTCGAAAGCCTGCTTGCGCCTCCACTAAAATTTTGTTTTCTTCTATAAACTGCATTAATTGGTCATGCACTATGGACTCTAATAATTTTTCAATGTCTGGTAACACATTTACTGGTCTCATATCGCTGCATCTTTTAGAATTTTTTATTTTGGGAACTGGTGTTATTGTAGAGCATTTCAAATTTTCAGGAGAGAACTGCTTCTCAGTGAACAATTGATCCAATTTAATACAGGATATCCCAAAATTTCGAAACAGTTTTTCAGCACGTTTTTAGTAGTGATTTCGGCACAGTTGTTATTTGATTTTAAACTGTTTACTTTTTTTCTTAGATAATTCAATGATACGCTGTGAAATTTTGAAAGTGTATGCAACATTTCCCCCTGGAAACTGATTTTCATATAGTCAAGTGCAGCATTGGCAGTACCCACAATATCAACAATACTTTCCACAAAATATTCATTTAGTTTGTTTGCAATCACCAAAGAATTTGTTTCGGTACCGTTTTCGATTTGAACTTGATTTACACAATCATGCGGCTTCGAATTGATCAGTCTTTTTAAAGTCTTCCACATCTTTACACTTTCGCACTCGTTATTATCGATTTGTTTATCGTAGAATTTCCTTTTTTCTTCTCTAATTACATATACACATTTATTCCTAAGTGTTTTATATACGTCCCTATCATCATTTGATTTTGTGAATATACATTTATTGTATTGTTTGTCTCTCAAATTTTGAGCTGCCTTAATATTCTTGTTATACCAGGGTGTATTTTTTGTCGAGCAAATCACTTTTTTATCAGTTGCAAGATCTAAACAAGTTTTTATATTTCCTATTATGTTGTCATATATTTTTTCCATATTCTCACCAAAATTCCAATAGCAGCCAAGCTGGATTTATAAAAAAATGTTCCACAGAAACGGCAATCCAAATGGTGGTGGATGACGGGAGAAGAAGTATAGATGAGAAATAATATATTGTGACAATATTTTTAGACTTCAAAAGGGCATTTGAGACTGTAGATAGGGAAAAATCGTTAATGAAATTGCCTCACTATGGCTTTAAGGGATCAGTATTACACATTTTACAAAATTATTTAGTAAATAGAAGTCAAAAAACTAAAGTTGGACATATTATGTCAAGTGTTCAAAATATATCAGTAGGGGTGCCATAGTGGAGTAAATTAGGGCTGTTACTATTTATTATTTATATAAATGATATCTCTGACAGTTTAGAACAGTGCAAAATTCAAATATTTGCGGACGTTACACTCATAATATAGCACATAAGCATTTGGACACTGCTTTAGAACTGTTAAATAGTGATATTGAAAAAATTAAGAAACGGTTCAATGTCAATAAACTTAAACACTAATAAAACAAAATGTATGTCAATAGGGAAATAGTCGACTCATTTAAATATCTTGGATAGTAAGCTACTGTTTCACGAACATTATGAATACATTATTTTAAAAATATCGAAAAAGACGAATTATTTCTATAGAGTTTCCCATAATCTAAGTATGTATTCCAAACAAATTGTGTATAACACAATAATTCTTCCTAATTTTTTATATTGTTCAACCATCTTGTTTACAGCAAATGAAAACATATTTTCAAAACTACAAATTCTACAAAATAAAGCTATGAATCATTTTAAATAAAAACAAATATGCTAGGACTAAGTATATGTTAGAAGAACTGCAGTGGTTGGATGTGAAAAATTTCATATATTATTTAATTCGCGTTTTCATATTCAAAATAAAAAATCATTTATTACCACCACATTTAGAGAACCTCACAAAATTAAATAGTCATTATCATAACTACGAAACTAGAGGCAGTATAGATTTTCATCTGCAAAATTGTAATAGTAGCATAACTAGTAAATCTATATTTCAAAAGGCAGGACCGGAGCGCACTACGCAGCGCAGACTCGAGAGCCTTTTTTTCAGTGACGAGGCCCATTTTCAGTGTTATGTGAACAAGCAAAATTGCGGATATTAGGTACCAACGAACCCAAAAGAGAACTGTCAACAGCTACGTAGTCCAAAGGTGACTGTTTGGTGCGCCATATCCTGTAGCGGTATTATTGGGCCGTATTACTTTGAAGATTAAAACGGGCATGCATTGACAGTCAATTCCGAGCGATACAAGGACTTGATTGACACTTTTTTGCTCTTATTGTAAGAACAGAACGACGATTTAACAGAAACACATGGTTTTAAAAGGATGGGGCCACTGCCCGTACTTTCAGAGAATCGAAATGCACTTTCTCCTCAAAAAGATATATGGAATTTTGGAGACATTCACTGGCCTCCTAGGTCACCCGACCTCACGCCATGCTATTATTTTTTTCTTATCGGAAGTCAAAAGTGTATTCCAATAATACAAGAACACTGGAGCTGTGTAGAAAATATAAACTGATGTTGCAATTTATAAATAATTTTTATAAGATTTTCTAAACCCTTAATGCCTTAATATTTTAATATTGTGATTTACTAAATGCGGTCTATTACCACGAAAAAGTTGAGCCAACTCGCCGACCCCGAGGCTGTGTTCGTGAAAATTGAAAAAAGTTTTATATTGTATCGTCTTTATGGGTTCTTTTGGGTGTGGATTAAAAAACTGGATTCCACAAAAAGAAATGCACTAATTTATTAAACTTGATAAAATATTTATATACACCACTATCTATGTCTCACTAATTCTTATGTCACCATTTACTGTATTATACTTCAATCCACTCTGCTACTCTACCGTATTCAGTACTCTGCCTCCATCTCCCGCCGAGTTATAAAGGATTGTCCAATAGGGACGCAGAAAAGTAAACGTCAATTTGACATAGACGCCATCTTTGTTTTCTGTCACCGACATGTCATTTTGTTAGTTGAATGTTTACCATTGATCGCTATGGAGTCGTATTCGATTGAAGACCGCATTAAAGTTAATCAAGAGCACTACAAAAATGGTGCAAAAATGAAAAACACGTTTCGCGCGCTTCGTGAACATTTCGGTCGCAACAACCGCCCAAACGAAATAACCGTCGGTCGTCTGGTGCGTAAATTCGAGGCAACAGGTTCTGTGGCAAATCTGCCAGGCTCTGGCTGGCCAAGGAGCGTTCGCACACCGGAAAATATTGCTGTTGTGAAGGAGAGTGTGAGAGTCGATCCGAAACAATCAACAACGCGTCGATCCCAAGAATTGGGCATTTTGAGAACCAGTTTGGTCCGCATTCTCCACAAGGATTTGAATGTACACGCCTACAAGATCCAATTGACGCAAGAGCTGCGTCGGGCCGACCATTTTTCGCGCCGAACGTTCTCAGATTGGCTCCTTGAACACCGCCAAATTAATGCCAATTTTTCATCAAAAATCATGTTCAGCGACGAAGCGCATTTCACTTTGAATGGGACTGTAAACAAGCAAAACTGCCGCATCTGGGCGAACGAAAATCCCCGTGAGTATCAAGAGCAGCCGATGCATCCTCAAAAAGTGACTGTGTGGTGTGCATTGTGGTCAAAAGGCATCATCGGACCTTACTTTTTCGAAAATACGGCCGGGGACGCCGTTACCGTCAATTCTGAGCGATATCACGTGATGATAGAGGACTATTTTTTGCCGCAACTTGAAGGAATGGATATGGACGATGTTTATTTCCAACAAGACCGTGCAGCATGCCACACAACCAACGTCAATATCCATCGATTGCAGTCCTTCTTCGGTGATCGCGTGATTTCGCGCAGAGGAAATGTGCCATGGCCACCAAGATCGTGCGATTTGACTCCCTTGGACTTCTTTTTATGGGGATATTTGAAAAGCAAAGTCTACGTCAACAAACCAGCCACCCTCCAAGAACTCAAAAACAACATCATTGCCGAGATAAATGCCATAGAATCGACCATGTTGCAAAATGTCATTGAAAATTTCGACCATCGCGTGGACGTCTGTAAATCCAGTCGTGGTGAAGATTTGAGCGATATTATTTTTCATACATAAATGGTGTAAATGAACCTTCAAAATAAAGTACCCAACTTGATTTGAATATCAATCTTTCTTGTTTTAATATGCGTTTACTTTCCTGCGTTCGTTTTGGACAACCCCTTATATAGTCCCCATTACAGCTTCGAGAAAAAACCGGGTGTAGCACAAAGCTTTCATCTAGAATGTTGGAGATCACTTCGCGTCGATCTAGAAGGCGGTCCTCACAGTCGCCGCCAGGCGGCTTGTGCGCTGTGGTTCGCATTTAGGCTCTAGCAAGTAGGAGACTCTCCCAACAGATGGCGCTATTGCTCTCCTATCCTTCTTGTTCAAATAACACAATCCACCCAGTCTATGTCTATTAGTAATAAAAACATCTTTTCAGGCAAATAACCACAATCTCTCCAGAGATACCTTAGATATAGTGACAAACTTACTACCTGGCACAACGCTGGTGGATGCTAATGCGACAATTGATCCCAAGCTACTCAAGATACGGCAAATGCCTTCGATCATGAGGGGAGAATGCAGTATTCATAAACTAGAGAATGAGACTGTTATAGCATACTTAAGGTTAGTATATACTATAGTCGATTGTTTGACGTAACAAAAGTTATAAAGTCAAGCCTTTTCAAGGTCAACTGTGTATTGAACCTTAAAGAAAATGATATAAACAATTTGAATAATTCAGTATGTTAAAAATATTGTTAGTCACTTTTTTCTTTGGAATTCAAAACTTCCTTATTGATAATTGTGAAATATCTCTCCACATGCCTTCTTTTGGATAGAGTGAGGTAAGAAACTTAAAAAAATGAATAACACTTTTACACTTGCATTTGCATGCGTTATTCAAATTTTAATTTATTTAGTCATATTAAATGCTTTATAGCCAAATGCAGGATTAAAAGACAAAACAATGAAAAACTGGCCACTTGAAATCTATCGAGTGAAATCCTTGTCTTGTGTTAAAGACTGAACTTATATAGGGTGGCAAATATATAACTGACTGATTTAAATTGCGCGCCATTTTTGATACACGCATTTCAGTAGGTCATGGAGCTCTACACGATCCCACAACGCGTCCGTATTGTTAAAACGTTTTACTTAAATAATGAGTCGTTTGTAGCAACGATTCGGAAGCTACGACAACATTTCGATCGGAATAATGTGCCCAGTGTCAACACCATTCATGAGTTGGTGCGAAAATTTGAACAAACGGGTGAAGTTAAAGACTTGCCAAGGTCGGGCCGTGTTCGAACTGTTCGTACTCCGGAAAGTATCGAGAGAGTTCGTAGTGGAGCGCCCTGAGACGTCTACATGACATCGTTCTCAAGAACTGGGTATTCGTCGCACGTCATTATGCACTATTTTAAAAAAAGATTTGCATTTGCGGCCATACAAATTCAGCTAACCCAAGAACTACAGCCTAGTGACCATTAAATACAGTCATGCAATATCGCAGCTTAATACCCAAAATAACGATTTTTACCGACAACTGATAATCAGCGATGAAGCCCACTTCGATATGAACGATTTGCTAAAAAGCAGAATTGTCGTATCTGGGCATTATCTTTAGAGAACCCTCGTGTCATCCATCAACGACGACTAAATCCAAGTCACAGTTTGGTGCGGTGTTTGGTATGGAGGTGTCATTGGGCCTTACTTCTTTGAAGACGCTGCAGTCTCTTTTTACCTATAAGTTTATGTGTTACCATGTGAGTCAAAACTCATGTGGTATGCATAAATGAACTGTCAAAGGTATGCCATTTATAGTCATGGATTCGTTTACAACACAACAATGCATTTTGGTTATCCAAACTTATTACGAAAACTGTCGAAATATAAAAAATACTTTTCGCAAATTTCGCTCTAGTTTTGGTCGACATAGACGCCATACAGATCCTGGAATTCGTTGGATTGTTAATCGTGTTGAGGAATCTGGTTCAGCTGTAGGTCGAAGATCATACCAACATGCTCGTCCAGCTTGTACTCATGAAAACATAACCTCAGTGAGTGAAAGTGAGCGAGAAGATCCAACCATCTCGACTAGACACCGTTCGCAACAATTGGGAATTAGTGAGACCACTTTACGCCGGATTTTACACCTCCATCCATACAAAGTCCAACTAACATAAGAATTGAAGCCGGCAGACCATCAATAGCGGCGTGTTTTTGTTAATTGGATGCTGGAAAGAGAAGACGGATTTTCGGCCAAAGTGCTCTTTTCTGATGAGGCTCATTTTCACCTCAATGGGTACGTAAATAAGCAAAATTGCAGATTCTGGCGGGCTGAAAATCCACATCAATATCATGAACAACCTCTCCATCCTGAAAAAGTGACTGTTTGATGCGAATTATGGGCTGGTGACATCGTTGGACCATTCTTCTTTGAAGATGCCGAAGAAAAGGCCATTACCGCCAACGGGAGCGTTATCGCGGCATGTTAACAGACTTTTTGTGGCCACAATTGGATCGTATTGGTGCCGACGATCTTTGGTTTCATCAAGACGGAGCAACGGCTCACACATCTCGCCAAACAATCGCCTTATTGCACACGAAATTTCAAGACCGCATAATTTCACGAAATTCAGATGTCAGTTGGCCCCCGAATCGTGCGATTTAACACCTCTTGACTATTTTCTTTGGGGATTTTTGCGAATGGTCCCCGGACAATTAAAAGACCTAAAGCGCAATATTCGGACCGAACTTGCGGCCATAGACCCGATTATTCTGGGAAAAGTCATCGAAAATTTTGATGTTGGGATGTTGGCCTGTAAACGAAGTCGTGGTGGTCACATGGCTGATGTTATTTTTCATACATAAATAGCATGAACCAACCTTCATTTATCAGCAAAAAAAAATCGATTTCACCTCGTAAAAAGCGTGTTGATTTTTCAAATAGAAAAAAGTAATAGATGACGCACCCTGTATAATGCTGCAATCACATATTTAATTTATTGGAATGTCTGTATTAGTTTTTAATTAAATATTTAAAAGTGCAATGCCAATGACGTTCATTTAAACGCAGTATTTTTCGCGGGCTCTGCAGTGACGTTACAACTCGTCGTTAGTCATTTTATTCTAACTTTTATTAATTTGCTGTCAAGTTTCGGAAGGATCTATTTTTTTGCGGTTTTTCGGACGTTGTCTTGGCGGGGAAATTCTGCTGCTGTCAGCACGTCCGCTGGCAAACGGTGTCGACATCTATGTAGAAAAAGGGGGTTAACCTATTGTAATTAGATAGCTCAGTGGCGGAACTGATCAAACTGATAAGTTGACAATCAATGACAGCGACAGGATTGGCTGCTCACTTGCCGATATAGTCACGTCACGCCAATAGAGTTGCGGTTCGATATTTTAAATTTGCCGCATATTTTTCCAATGTTTTATTAATTTTATAGCGCATAAGTATACGATACATTTGAGGGTAGCTTTCTGTAGCAATATTCAGGGTGTCCCAGACGTCGACGTCAAGCCGGAAATGGGGGAAAGTCATAATAGTTATCAGAAAAATATAAAAAACTCTTTAAGTCGTGGACTCAAATTATAGGATTAAAAAAATCGGAAAATCTACGCACACAAAAAATAGGGGTTTAAAACTCTAAAGTGTAAGGCAATATCTTATTTTGGATCACCCTGTATTGTAGGGCTATAGATGAAAAGACGTTCCCATAGAAATAAAAAATGACGAGCGTTTTTCCCAAAATATACCAGCAGAGTCACAAATAGGGGTGCGACCTTTTCGTTGGGCCACCCTGTATATACATTATCTATAATTTAAATTTGTAGTAATGAGAACTAAAAGATCACATGGTGTTTTTTTTGATTTTTTTAAACCATATAATTTGAAAAGTACACGATTTGGACTTTTTTATATTTTTCTGATAACTATTACAGCAGACGCTCGATAATGTAAACTAAATTAATCCAAGTGTGGTTCACATTATCGAAATGTTTACATTAGCGAACGTGATTTATATAGTATTTGATTTATTAAAAGAAACGTTTAATACATAGTATTTATAACAAAATAAACAAATATTCTAACAGCGATAAGTATTTTTTTAATTAGAAGAAAAATAATTAACAATTTTTGTCTGCGTAAATTTGCGCTTAGCATTGTCTTCCAATGCCTGCGCCCGTAATTTACGAAGAACTAAAATATCCGTGTATGAAACTTCTTTTCTTTCAGCCCAATCTAAAGCTTAGTTAAAAACTTGTATAGCTTGCGCGTCAGTCACTACACTTCTGACTTCAATGGGATCGTTCTCATCATCCTCACTGTCCATATCCTCCTCCTTATCAGCATCATTCGTGTGCTTATCTTCGTTCCATAAATTAATATCAGCAGGAGTACAAAAAACGTTGGGATTCACTGTTTTCAATAAATCAACAACATCCAATGACACACCAATAACATTATCATTATTGGATCGCAAACGTTCTCTAATTACGCTTAAGGGGACATCGTCTTCTTTATCATCTTCATTTTTGGTACAAAAGAGATTGTTCCAACATTTTTGAATAGTTTGCTGGTTAAGTTCATTCCAGGCCATACGTAAATCTAAAACAGCTTCTCGTAATGTTACTTTTTTAAAGCCTCAGATAAGTTTTCAGGATTATTTGATAAGACAGACGAAAGTAGAAACTTCCTATAGTATAGTTTTTATGAGTCTTATTATATTCTGGTCCATCGGTTGAATTAACGGTGTTACGTTGGGCGGCATGTACATGACGAAAATTGACCCATCCCTGCTCCTCAGTTGTTGAGGATGACTTGGTGCATTATCCAATAGTAACAACGCTTTTATTGGAAGCTTCTGTTGTTTTAGGAAACCTTTTACCTACAAATTGAAAACACATCTTCAAATTATGAATAGAGCATTTGTGATAATTGATTGTCATACCTGAGGGACAAAGCACCTGTGGAACCATTTCAGGAATATACTGCTAGTCATCCAAGCGGTTTTTGAACAGTCATAATCAACAGGGATATTAACATTTTTAAATGAGCGCGGATTTTTTGCTTTCCCAATTACCAGTGGCTTTATTTTGTGTGAACCATTAGCATTAGTGCAGGCTAGAAACGTTATTCGTTGTTTCTCCGGCTTTCTTCCCGGGGCAGATTTTTCAAATGATGCAGCAGAGGTTTTCTCTGGTAACATTTTCCAATAAAGGCCACTTTCATCTGCGTTGTAAATTTGATCCATTCTTAAATCTAGCTCGGTAATTGTTTTCATCAATTTTTCTTTGAATGGTTGCACTAATTGTGGCTGTGCTGATAATTTTTCACCAGATATAGACAGCAGTTGGATTCCATATCTTGTTTTGAATCGTTGTAGCCAGCCATCACTAGCTACGAAATTTTCAGTCTCTTTCAGTTTTTCATTTAACAGTCTCGTTCTCTGTTTAAGTACTTCGCCACTAACTGGGACATGATTTTCCCGTTGTTTTAAAAACCACTTATACAGGGAGTTTTCCATTTTAGGTGCCTTCGCATTTTTTAAAGTTTTTCTTTTTCCTGGACCTCCAAATGTATTGCACGTTCTTTGAAAAATTTGAGTTTTCATACGCTTAATTTTACAGATTGTTGCTTTCTATACTCCATATTTTTTTGCTAACTGTGTCACTCCCGCATCTAGTGCAGCTTCGTCTATGATTTTCACTTTCTCACTCAACTTTAAACACTTTCTTTTATAGGATGTGGATGCCATAGTCGTAAAATATATTAACGCGTGCAATGTATTCACTTAAGTTCAAAAATGAAATACATACGTACGTATAAACGTATCCTAAACGATCATACGACTGACCGAGTTTGTCGTATTTTATCGCAGAGGTGAATCCCCTACACTCTACATCATAAATCGGGGACTCACCGACGCCCGACATAAATCATCGAGGCTTCAGCATTTTACCGTCGCGCTGTTTCCGTGCGCCGAGAGTTGTTTACGTTATCGAGCGTACACATTGTTTACGTTATCGCGCGTTCCGTTTGATCCTATAGAACGAAGTTTGTGTTTACATTAGCGCAAGTTTTCTTTATCTCGTGTTTACGTTATCGAGCGTCTGCTGTATGACTTGGCATATCCCCCGTTTCCGGCTTGTCATCGACTTCTGGGTCATCCTGGAGACTGTAAATAAAAACAAATAATAATCATTTTCTCATTGTGTTGTTTTAGGGTAACTTCTGGAAATCCTGGTGTGCTAGTTGCTCTAAATCCGCACGATAAAACAGCGGTAATAAACTTCACTACTCAAATTCCCGCACTTTCCAAAGTAGAGGAGTTGACAGTACAGTTGTACAGCAGCAGTTATAACGAGACGGAGTTTATGACTGTCAAGTAAGTTATTTCAGATTGGGTTATTTCGATTCCATATTATTATATTGTTCCTTTTAGCAAAAAAGTGGACGCGACGAAGGTGTCAGTTTCGCCGAAATCCGTTTTGGTACTGTCCTACGTACCAAAAAAATCTGAATAGGTTTGTGTGTTGACTCAGTGCCAAAAGCAAATGACATGACTTCCGTAAGATTACATAATAAAATGAGTATGAGCAAATTACTTGTTTTTTTTTTCTAAATCCTCCAGGGCCAGCTCGACAATCTCCAGCCATTTATTTCTTTTTGGTTGCTGCCCGATAAGCCTTTGAACGAACCAACAGAGTTTTTAGTCAGGCTGTTCCTAGTTTTTACCTCCTTTCCCCCTCCCTCGTTCCCGTACCGACCCACAGAAGAAGGATTATGTTTTTCGCGCATGGTTAAGTGGGCAAAAATTATTTCAGTTCCTGAATTCGGGCTTTTTGTATTTTCTAAAAATGCACTCATTACATTACTTTTTGCACAACACTACCTTTCCGCAATATTGTATAGCTGTTGATGTAGATACTGTTGGTAACTGAGAATTGGAGAAGAGCCATAGACTGAGAAGTTGTCATTGCAGTATTTTTGGATTTGAAAAGGGCATTTGAAACGATTGATAGAGATATTTTGTTAGGTAAATTGAAGGCATATGGTATAACAGGAAGTGTTCTAGATTGGTTTAGAAATTATTTGTCTGAAATGATGCAAGTTACAAAAGTTAATGACACTATTTCATCAAAAATTGAAAATACGTTGGATGCTCTACAGGGCAGTATTCTGGGACCACTTCTTTTTATTTTATACATAAATGATTTACCTGTCATAGTCAAAAAATGCAAAATTCAGATTTTCGCCGATGACACTATGATTTATATAAGTACTAAAAATATCCAGTCTGGTATCTCTTATATAAATGAAGACTTTAAATTTGTCTCAAAATGGTTAGCATCTAACAGACTAAAATTAAATACAAGTAAAACGAAAGCCTTGTTAATCGGAAAAAAGCAATGTACAAATGTTCAACTGAATATTGATGGTGAAGATATTGAATTCGTAGAAAATTTTAAATACCTGGGGGTTTTTGTTGACTTTCGATTAATTTTTGATATTCATTATGAAAAATTCATAAATAAGATTAGTAGTAAAGTGGGATATTTATCGAGAGTTTCTGGATGTCTGAGTTCATATAGCAGAAAAATTATCTATAATACCATCATTCTTCCAAATTTCTTATAATGTTCGACTATTCCATATTTAGCAAATAATTCCATTTTTGAAAGACTGCAAATTTTACAAAATAAGTGCATGAGAATAATACTAAATAAAGATAAATATACTCCAATTAGGCAAATGCTTAGCAAATTAAAATAGCTCAATGTAAAAAATGTTATCAAATATCTTGTAATGATATTCATTTATAAAGTAAAAAATAATATATTTCCATCAAGTCTAACTAATTAAACATCATCAAATGTCGACTATCATTTACATAATACCAGAAATAAAGATGACTTCCATTTAATGACCAAAAAGTATAACATATGCTACAAATCTGTATTCCATTAAGGGTTGATTGAATATAATAAATTATATACTCAGAGATAAAAGACCAGAAAACTTTGACAAAATTTAAAGTAAAATTGAGAAATCACTTGTTAAATCTACAATTATAGGTTGCCAAGCATTTACATCATACACCATATGGCTTGAATTTACTAGTTCTAAGTTGTTTACAATTATTCTGTTTATGTAGCCAAATGTGCTAAATAAATCTTTCTACTACTACTACTAAGTTGAGGAACTTCGACACAAAATGACAATGATGCAACAGTTTTTGGCGCAAATTTGGGGGTGGCAACATGCAGATTCATTAAAAGAGGGTCCTCTGTGAATATGCAAAAATCCGAATCAGGATATTTTTCCAATCAGATGCGAAGAAATCGCCTGGACTAGTAGGCGACATCATTTTTGTACCTATTTTTTTAATTAGTAAACACTGTCGTGACTGCCCCAAAAATAAATCTTTAAAGTTATGTATGAATCAAATTGATACCGTTTCTTCCAAACAACTCAGCAAATCCTTTTGACCAAATTATTCCTTTTTCATGTGGAAGGGCAACAAGAAATACTATTAGTGTAACTACATATAGATCTTTATTTCTAATATATTCTATAGAACCACCGAATCCATCACATTCTTATTTTCTATACATTTAAGTAATTCTACAATAAAAAATCATCTAACAAAAATAAATAATACATTATAAAAATAACTATGAAGTGCAATTTAATCGCTTCCATGAGAACGGATTGATATTGAGATACCTAATTTTTGACATATATAAAAGCAACCGCCTGTCTTAATAGCAGCTACGAGATTGAAAATTCGAGTATTTGATTATCTTGGAAGAGCAGAGTTTGTGCTGTTTAGAATATCCTTTACCTAGACTTCAGTAGTTGGGGCGGTGACCAGGTTCCTAAAAAAGATGCATTATATCATAATATCTTGGTAATATCCTAATGACAAGTTCAAACTGGAGTCATGTTTCGGCTGGAGCAGTTTGCACCATTTTGAAAAACGCGTTTGATCATCTCGAAATACCATCGATCCTAAGTGATAATCTTGCACGGAACTAATTTTTCACCATTTTGCTTCTACAAAAATTTGCCGTATAGTCAACAGGTTACGAGGAATTTAAGGGTAAAATTACATCTAATGATAGTTTGGCTTATAATGGCTAAACTAACAACCTAAGCGAATAAAGACTACCATCCTAGAAAATAAAATGTTCAACAAAAAAGGTCTTATGTTTTTTTGACACGTGGATGGATAAGGAGTGAAAATTAAAAATTCGTATACTCCTAACTTGCACGTGTGGATCATTCCATGTCATTATCCAGGGGCGGCTGGCCCTTAAGTTCTGCAGAACGGCCAAAACTTTTGTCTTAACAGAGAAAAGCAGTAGTAATTTGATCATTATTGATTTTCCATGTTATCACACAAATAGAAACAATACCGGCTACGCTGCCCCCGCAAGACACAGCGTCGAGTCTGTTTTGTATTGAGAAAGCATTATAATCGACCAATTGTGTACTTGTCATTTTCGTAACATTATTCATGGATCTGTGCCACAGACTACTAAATTCTTTAGTAGTCTGTGGTCTGTGCACTACTTCGACACAAGCCGCACGTGCTTGCTTTTGTCTCTCTACAAAAACAAATGCGCGATTTAAGTATAAGCATGTGCTGCACGTTATACAGATCCGTACAGATCTGATGCGAAGTACGATATCTGATTGGTCGATCGGTGCTCGGTATAAAATTTTGCGGAGCATTTGGATTGGCGCTACGGGTCCACGACGAAACCGAGAGCTCCCAAAACCCGGGAATATTTCGTGGACTGATTAATTTTTCTGCTGAGCTTGATACAACCTTAAGCGAACACAAAAAATGCTTCAATATTTAAAGGAACTTCTAAAGAAATACAAAACGATTTACTGGATTGTATTCTTGAAGTTTGTCTTGAAGAAATAATAAAATAGATTAACAGCGCCTCGTATTTGGCGATAATAGCAGATGAAACAACGGACATTTCGGGGAAAATCCAACTTGTAACAATTTTCAGATACGTATTTAACGGCGAACCCGTAGAACGTTTTTGGAATTATATGAATCCTGAAAAATGTGACGCTGATACTCTCACAAGACATATTTTGAGCGTCGTAGATCCATTAATAGGAAATTTCCCTAACAAACTGATTTCACAAAGCTATGATGGAGCCGTGGTAATGAGCGGACATAATGCTGGAGTACAGGCAAAAATTAAACAAAGATATTAATTTGCTCACTATGTGCATTGCTGTGCGCATCAGTTAAACCTGATTATGTCCCAAGGTGCTTCCGCAAATGCTCAAGTTCGGGTGTTCTTTGGGGATTTGAAAGATATTCCGAGATTTTTTAATAATTCTCCTCAACGAGTAGAGGTACTGAACAGAATTGTGGGGAAAAAAATTCCCCAAGGAGCAACAACTCGTTTGGCATTTTACTACCTATTCGAACAATAAATGTAGTGTTTGAGAACAGAGAATCACTCATTGAATGCATGGAAGAAATAGAAGAAAATTTCACTAATGAAACCGTTGGCAAGGCAGCTTGCGGTATTCGCCGTATGTTAAACGATTCTGTTTTCGTGTTTTGGTTGACATTATTTCATTATGTCATACCTCACGTCGACATCTTGTTCAACCAGTTGCAGAAGAGAAAAACCGAGTCAGCGCAAGTTAAAACGGCTATCGATAATTTTAAAAAATGTATTGTCGATGTGAGAAATAAAATTGATGAGATAATAAATTAAGCCAAAAGTATTTGCACTGAACCCCAAGGCAACAAAAGGAGACGACGTAATAATAGCAGTCACGATCACCGAGTTGCCGCATTAGAAGTATACGACAATATAGTGAATTCTACAAATGACAGGTTTCAATTCAAAGATCATTTGGTAGCCGCATCCCTTTTTTTCCCCCAGCACTTTCGAGAATACTGTAGTAAGTTTCCTGATGACAAGTTGGAAACTACCTGCTTGGCTTATCCCGAATTAGAAAAAAGTCGTTTAAAGACAGAGTTGTCTGTTATTTATGCACGGATTGATTGCCGAGATTTACATAGTCTCTGTCTCTTTTGAAATTTTTGATACAAAATAGTTTGGAGGAAACACTAAAAGAAACAAAAAAGCTATTAGAAATTATTGTTACAACTCCTATGTAAACATCAGAGGCTGAGCGAAATTTCTCAACATTGAAAAGAATCAAGACCTTTCTTCGAAATACTATGACTCAGTATCGCCTTAGAGCGTTGTCGATGCTGTCAATTGAAAAGGAATTTAATTCGACCATGGAAAATTTCAACGGGAAGGTGATCGACAAATTTGCTGCCAAGAAGCGCAGGATCGAATTGACATATAAAAAATAGGTAGGTTCGGATTTGCAGAACACCTGTTTTATTTTGCCACGAGCCGAGACTGATCCTAGGGCCGTATTTCTTTGTTATGCATTGACAGTCAATTCCGAGCAATACAAGGACACAATTGACACTTTGTTGCTCCTGTTGTAACAACAAAACGTCGATTTAAAAGAAACACATGGTTTCAACAGGATGTGGCCACTGCCCGTACTTCCAGAGAATCGATGGACACGGTGAAAGCACTTTTTTCTTAAAAAGTTATATCGAAGTTTGGAGACATTCACTGGCCCCCTAGGTCACCCGACCTCAACCCATGCGATGTTTTTTGTGGGGTTATCTAAAGTCAAAAGTATATTCCAATAATCCACCAACATTGGAGGAGCTTAAAGACAGCATTCGACGAGAAATAAACATCACTCTGGGACTATACAAAAAAGTTTTTCAGAATTTGCGCGCGCGATTAGAAGACTGGTTCCGAAGGGATATCAAACATTTAGACGGAATGATATTTAAGAAATAAAACCCGCCGAATTTACGAATATGTTGACACAATAGTAATAAGTATTTTCTTTTCATTAAGTTTGTATTTTGTTTCTAAATAAAAAAGTGAACTTTCCCGCTGAAATTTTTATTTTATTATTATAAGAAAAAATCAATCCCAATTGCTATTTAATGTGTAAACGTAAATAACTTGTTTTAGGTGATGAAAGACGTTGCGCAATATACCCGGATAACTCCGAATCGGCGAATTAACGCGCTCAGAACTTATCTGGAAAATATCAAAAAATCTCCAGAGGCGCAGAAGGTTCTCAGTGATTGGGGACTACCTGCTTGGCTTATCCCGAATTAGAAAAAAGTCGTTTAAAGACAGAGTTTTCTGTTAATTATGCACGTAATGATTGCCGAGATTTACATGGAAATTTAAATGTCCGAGTTTCTTTAATATATTCAGCTAGAGCTTTTTTATTTTCAGATATGAATAGGTTCATACTACCTACCATTTCACTATGTTCAATCAACTACAGAACTATAAGTAATCACTACTATAACTATAACTAAATACTTGCCTTCGGATTCAGAATTGAACCAGCAAAGTTTTGCAGTAGTCCTCCCATGCTGCCTAAATTTCCCATAGATCCTTGACCAGAGTGCTGAAAAATTAACAATTATCTCATAATCTGGAATAAGGTGATTTTTATATCAGTCATTTTTTTTTAGTGATTATGACTGTATTTTATTGACTTGATGGATATCTGAACATCAGTCGACGGTTAAATAAAGAAACAATAATCAATGTACTTAACAAATTCGCGACATATTTCTATTTTGAATATAACTTATGTGATTGTCAATTTGACTCCATCGCCCTTCAAATGAAGTGCTAAAGATTAATGAGCACTGCCAACGTTTTGGCTTCCTCGGCAGTAAAAATTAATTCATTATTGCATAAACGCTTTATTTAAATCGGATGCCTCGTGAAAACAAACACCAACCCACGATCTTCAAATTGTCACGCTCCAATTGGCCAGCGAGCTAAAATGCTTGGGCAACGACAGGCGAATAGAAACGGCAGTTTCACAGATGTTTTTTTTTTTTTGTTAACGCGGCGTATGTTTAAATAATGGTTAGTGAACAAAATGAAGGCATCCCATAAAACAAATTATTACCTGAGATCCTCCCCCAGACAGCAGGCCAGAGAGGAGACTTTCCATTGGACCTGCTTGATTCTGCTGAGGATGTGGATACTGGCCATATTGCTAAACATAAAGGAAAATATTTTTACAATGATTCCTATAAAATATAAATTTTAATGGGTAGTGTCATGTTTTTAGATATCTTGTATTTCTACTTCTACAAAGCTTCCCTAGTTTCAATGTTCACAGAATAAAAAGATTCCACCTTTAGTTGTAAATAATTCTAATAGTCAACTTCTTCTTAATTTTTTTCATTTGATAGAGCAACCAATTCACCATTTAAGCCCGATTTAAGTGTTCTGCTTGAACATGCGTTTGTGTAATGTGCATTGTGTTTTATGATGTGTTAGTATAAGCAAAAACTGAAAAAGTCACGTTAAGCGAAGAACACTTATTCGTTCAATAGAAATTCAATGCGCATTTTTTTATTTCTTAAAAAATCTAAGTAAAACATCGCACTTCACTAAACTTTCAAATCTTTCTTCCCAAAAACATCTAGCACATTTCCTCGAGTTTACACATCAAACTAGCAACTGTCAGTGTTAGGTACTCAGATTCTTCGAGTCGTAGTTTGAAACTGTGAAGTCATTATTGACCACACTGCCTAACGGGGAATAATTTTACTGCATTATGTAGCTGCAAGCAGTCTGCAAGATTACCAGCAACAGCAGCTAGACTATGCAACATACGGTGATATTTTTGGTAAGGCCTGGGAACATAACTACACATCTTTCAGGTCGCCGAACATCCGGAAGGTAAGCGAAAATACTCTGCAACACTGCAGGTTTCGAGGTTTCTCTCAAGACCACGACGCGTACGATTTTGTCACCCATTGCGTCAACACTGCTGTAATAAATTATTACGTTATGCGATTATTTTATGATATTTTGTTTTATAGAAATGCAATAAAGTGCTTTTTATTTCTTATCTCGAAAACGAAGCATGATATATAATAAACTCAGAGAGAAAAGTTGTATTTTTAGCTGCTTCAAAAATAGAAAAATTGAAAAAAGTCAGTGGCGCACACATTTTTTGTCAAAGATTGGTTAGGGTGTTTTCAGGGACGTCAGTGGATTTAGTAAGTTCTAAGAGCTTCTCCTCGGTACGTCAACTTGTCTATCGGAGTGATTGAAGCTGTCCACATGTTTACTGATAAAAAAACGAAAGAAGATTCTCCAAGAAAAAACTTATTTTACTGGCCCCAAATCCCACTTGACGAAAACAACTAGGCCCATAACCTATTGGCAGGGAACGGGGTCTATACCACGTTAATGGTATTCGCGGATGAACACAAAGTGTAAAACTGTATTGAAAATTATTTACGTTGTAAGAACTGACTATTTGACAAAGATTAGATTTCAACACATCCTGTGGAGGATTTAATGTAATCGGTCACGAGATTTTACTACTAGCTCGTAAAGAATCTTTTAAAAACGAACGCCACATTTCAGTTTTTCGCTTAACTGACTATTTGCATTTTAGCCTGCAACGATTCACTACTTACCTGCGATTGACCACCGGCGCTCTGTTGACCACGTATACCTTCCTTAGCCATCAACTGTTCTAGCTGATCAGTGACGTCTTCGTATGGTTCACTGCTCGCAGGTTTCGAAGGATCACTATTACCTTGCTGAGGCTGTTTGGGCACACTTTGGCCTCCAGTTGGAGGTGCAACACCTCCAGGTTGGGGTACATGACCTCCACTTTGAGGTTGAGGAGTATATCCACCACTTTGAGGATGAGGCGTATAACCGCCGCTTTGTGGGGCACTCGGAGGCGGTTGTGGTGTGTAGCCTCCGCTTTGGGGAGGATGTCCACCTCCACCAGCTAGTAAACTGGAGAGCAGGGAGTTTAGATTGATACCTCCGGATTGCTGGGACGAGTTATTGGGCCCTCCTTGAGGAGGGTTATCGTCACTATGCTGCGGGCCGGGTTGTGGTCCTAATAAGCTTGATAAGAGGCCACTTAGATCCAAACCTTGGCTTTGAGTTTGTGTGGGAGTGTATCCCGCTGGCGGTGGGGCATCCGGAGGATGTTGCTTTCCTTGACCACCGGACAGCAAGTTGGAAATTATCGAATTCAAATCGACACTTTGGCTACGTTGATTTTGAGATATTTCAGAACCGGGGATGTACGGGTTTGATGTATTTTGTTGTGACGAAGCTTGATGTTGGTTTCCCCCTGATAGCAATCCAGCTAACATGGACGTTATATCTGATCCTTGGGTTTGTGGCTGTTGTGGATTGTGCTGTGAGGTTTGCGTATTTTCTTGCTGCCCAGCATTGGTTTGTTGTTTATTGCTCAATAATCCTGATAATAATGATACCAAATCAGGTCCTTGGTGCGCTTGTGTCTGATTTTGTGTATTTGGATCAGATGTTGGTTGTTGTGGTTGTCTGTTTCCCCCAGAAAGGAAACTAGTTAAGAGACTCTGCACAGGACCGGGTCTTTGCGAGGTCTGATTCCTTGGATCTTTTGGGTCGACGTTCAAATCTGGTGGTAGATCGGGGTAGATGCCATATTTCTGGATAAAACCACATTTTCGTCAATGTTTTTATTTAATGATTTTTGGCTATATTTGCCTAGTCGCCAGACATTTTACGACCCACATTACATGCACAAGAGTTCTACGTATCATTCTCTATTTCTACCTTACTGTATCACATGATGTGTGCCAAAATCTGGCGTGTTTACAGTGCAGTGATGTGATACTGCCAGGGGAAATAAAAATATGGACAAACGACTCCATGCCGGTGCCAGACTGCCAATCTCGTCTTTAATATAAACTTGCGACTATCACATGCAGAGCGTCTATATTAACAGCAAGTATCGAAAAACGGTATACTCGGTAGTTCAACGCAATACATCGTCATGCGTTCCAGTGAGATCTGAATATGCGAGTTCATCACACTCTTGAAAGCATAGCCAGTTTTTATACAAAAAAATATTTTAGTGTAGGTGAGTCTGAACTAACAAACACTGATCACTCATTATGCATGCAGGTTTATATAAAAGCAAATGTTAACTGAATATATGTCGATACTTCAGGGTATGATTCTTTCATCAGCATGGTCCAAAAAAATGTTTAAAATCCATCTTAATTGATTATATATGGCATGAAAACGTAACACTATCTGAAACTGTAGCCTTGCCAGGGCTCTACAGTGACACAGGAGATTCATAGGGGTTTCCTGATGCTCTCCGCAGAAACGGCAACGTCCACTTCCCGTTATTCTACTCGCTCATTTCAAGAACTAACCCCCTGTTAGTGTCATAGATGAATAATAAAATATCTATATTCAGGACCATCCTTTAGTCATAAAGTACTTTCGGAAATATTGGAAAAACAAAAAAAAAATTAATACTTAAACACTGTGTAAGAAAAATTCAACCCGGTGGGATATTCCGATGAGAACTAGCAGAATCAAACCCTGAGTACAAACATATTATGAAACGCTTTGTATATTAGCAAGGGTGAGAAACACAATGCACTGCCGCACTGAGGCAAATATAGCTTAATACAGGTATAGACATCAATTACACGTAACATATATACATATACACTATTTATACAAGACCATGAGTCGAAAAAATTTGACGCTTTCGAAAATCATCATTAAGTGTTAAGTCAAAGGGGACACTATGAAAGAAATCTACCTAGCCATGAAAGAAACAATTGAAACTCGCAAGCATAATGTCAACCAGTGGCGTGTGTTCAAACGTTACTTGCAAAATTTGAGTTAATTTTGATAGTTTCCAATTTATAAAGTGGATTGGGAGAAAAAATGAGAAATTAGAGTAGTAACGTCGCAAGTGCATTGATGTAGCATGATTTCGAAAAATAAAATTATGGAAAAATAATGCTCCTTTTGTTTCATGACTAGGTAGATTTCTTTTCTAGTACCCCTCATACACCCGCCTCAATGATTATTAATTATTACGATTTCAGTAAATAATTAAATTATTTATAGTAAATAACTAAATTCATGAATCAACGCAGACAAATGCGAGTTATTTAAATGTCATTAATAGCTTATTTCTAGAAACCATTTTCCCTGAATTTATTTATCTATATATAGTATTCATAGTTAATTGCCTTAACTGTTAGGAGAAATATCCTTGAATTTCTTTGGGTAGAAGGCGAAGTAAACTCTTATAACTTAACCTCAAGCTTTCGAAGATCTATGTCTTCATCGTCTGGAGCTGGAAACAATTATTGACAATAGCAACAATTAACAATTAGGAGGAAAAATAGTTACTCACTAAGTCGGCGAGATTGTTGCTGAAATTTTTTTTAAACAACAGTGAAGGGAACACAAAAGCTGGACCGAAGAGGTTCGATTAGGACGGAATTATTTTATTATTAAATGACAAATCATAGCTATGTTTCTTTTATTTTTGAAAAGGTTTTTTCCTTAAACGTTGATTGAATTTGGAAGAAATTTGAAAATTGTTTATTCGTCGACTATGTGTTCCCTTCACTGTTGTTTTAAAACAATTTCAGCAACAATCTCGCCGACTTAGTAAATAACTATTTTTCCTCCTAATTGTTAATTGGTGCTATTGTCAATAATTGTTTCCAGCTCCAGACGATGAAGACATAGATCTTCGAAAGCTTGAGTTTAAGTTATAATAGTGTACTTTTCCAATACTTTGCTTTCTACCCAAAGAAATTCAAATATATATATACATAATATAACTTGAGACGTGGTCATTGTCGTCTAGACCAGTTAGGTGAAAAATTAAAGCTTCCGCCTTTTGTTGGGTACTTCGGTCGGTTTAACAATTTCTTACATAACATTCTGAAAATCACATCATCTGAAGTGATTTGGCAACGTATTGGCACACGCCCACAATTCGTTCCATCTTTCAACACAGACATTGACAACCTTCGGCCTTCTGTCAAAGGTTCATCTCACTCATTATTCCATGACCACCATTTTGTGCAATCATCAAGCGGCTTGACGACGTAATGCTCTAATGTTTTCTAAATAATTTTTAATCTGTCTTTAACTTGTCTTGTCATATTTTATATAATTTTAACCATTGTACCTTGTATCCAGCTCTCACCATGTTACTGGACGTTTCCCTCATCCTATACGAAAACAACAATTAGCAACATCCTCACATACTACTGTAAGTTGATTCAATTTAAATTCATTTTACACTTTTGTTGCTACTGTTATCATTGTAATTGCAGCTCCTGATGATGATGGCAAAGTCCATTGAAAGCTAGAGAGAATTAAAAAAAGTATAAAGAGTCCTCTTTGCTTAAATTTTGTCGAAGTACCCAACAAAATGCGGAAGCTTTAATTTTTCACATATATATATATATAGGTGAAAAATTAAAGCTTCCGCTTTTTGTTGGGTACTTCGACAAGATTTAAGCAAAGAGGACTCTTTATACTTTTTTTAATTCTCTCTAGCTTTCAATGGACTTTGCCATCATCATCAGGAGCTGCAATTACAATGATAACAGTAGCAACAAAGGTGTAAAATGAATTTAAATTGACTCAACTTACAGTAGTATGTGAGAATGTTGCTAATTGTTGTTTACGCATAGGATGAGGGAAACGTCCAGTAACATGGTGAGAGCTGAATAGGTTGCACAATAGTCAAAATTTATACAAAACATGACAAGAACACGTTAAAAACAGATTAAAAATTATTTTAAAAAATTAGAACATTACATCGTGAAACCACCTGATGATTGCACAAATTAGTGGTCGTGGAATGATGAATTGATGAGTGACATGAAACCCTTTGACAGAAGGCCGAAGGATGTCAATGTCAGTATTGAAAGATGGAACGAATTGTGGGCGTGTGCCAAAAACGTTGCCAAATCACTTCAGATGAAGAGATTTTCAGAATTTTATGATGGAATTTGTTAAACCGACCAGAGGCAGTTGAATAAACTATATTATTATTAATGGGAATTTAAATTAACAATTATTAATAAATCGTGAGGAGAGAATTATTATATTTTGAGTGGAATGAAATTTACTGGTGGAAACGGCCAAAACACAGATTCTAATTATGGTTGTGAAGAGTTGAAATTTGGGGAGATATGTAAGTTCTCCAATTTTTCGCAGTTTAGCAAATATGAGTAAATGACACTCAGTTGTTTAACATCTGTCTTTTTGTTGATACAGTTGTTATTCATGAAAATGTGGGACATTTCCAGGAATAAACGTTTGGAAAGGTGTTTTTCTTTATCAAGAACTTTGATACTTGTGTAATTCATAGAATGCCCTGTTGTGTTAACATGAGATGCTAGAGCGCATCTTTCAGGATGAAGCCTAGCATCACTTTTGTGTGATGTAATCCTTCCTTTAAGAGATCTGGAGGTCTGACCTATGTATATTTGGTTGCAGTTGTTGCAATTGATGGAGTAGACTGTGTTGGTTAAGCCAAGCAGCGGGACTTTGTCTTTCATTTTTGAAAAAATGCAGTTTATAGTGAGGACGGATTTGCAAGCAATACGAAAGTTCAAAGGACTGCACAATCTGATCAGCTTAGGGGTCAGTTCTTTGATGTAGGGCAGGACAGCAAAACCAGGTCTGGAGTCCGGGTTGGTGCTAGTACTGTTAGGATTGATGTTATTATTGGGAATTACATCAGTTCCGTTATTGGGGGTTGTGCGACTGTTACCTGCATCACCAGAGTTCGGCAAAATATTGGAAGGTGAACTAAAAATGATCTTGTTAATCAGACACTTCGGATAACCATTATTGATGAACAGTTTTGATAGTTTACGTAAATTTGAGGTGTGGAAGGTATTATCTGAGATGCTGATTACCCTTGTTTTCATCTGTTTTACCAAATTGATTTTAATCCCTAGCTTATGGTATGACCTAAAATTGAGAAACCGACCTGAGGCCATAGGTTTCTGGTACCAGTCTACCAATAAACTGTTGTTGTTGGTGCGAATGAGTCTTGTGTCTAGAAAGGGGACAGACAGGTTCTCATCTTCTTTTTCAATGGTAAATTGGATGTAGGGGTCATAGCTGTTGAATTCTCTGACAATACCATCCAGACCTATGGAAGGGAGGCATAAAATAATGTCATCTACGTATTTTTTTATGAAGAAGAGGTTATAGGGTAGTGTCGGAATAACTGTATCAAGCAGATCATCCATGACATATTCCGCCAAAATTGGTGACAGAACAGATCCCATAGGACAACCATGTGTTTGAGAATATATTTTGTTGTTGAAAGAGAAATAATTGTTATGAAAAAGGAATGTTATAATGTTGGTGAAAGATTCTAGAGATATGTTGCAGTGTTGACTTATCTCATTCCAGTGTTTATTAATAGTTCTTGTACATGCATCCAGATAGATGTTGCTGAATAGCGACACCACATCAAGACTGGCGATAATATGATCGGCTGGTATTGTCAATCTATTGAACTGACGAGAGACCTCAAATGAGTCTTTGATGTAGTAATCATTGTCTGCATGTGCTGATTTTAGTGTTGTCGATATTAATGAAGACAAAGCCTGGGTGGCTGAACCTATTGATGCAACTATAGGTCTTACTGAGAGTACAGGTTTGTGAATTTTCGGAAGTGCATAAAATTTGGGAGGGACAGAGTTATAAGTAGTCAAAGTTCTTTTTTGTTCTTGGGTTATTTGTCCAGTGCTGAGGAGTTCCTTAACAATGTCATTACTTTTCTTTTCTACTTTAAGTGTGGGATCTTTATTAATTTCATGATATGATGGGTCATCATTGATGAGATTGTTGCAGAGATCTAAATAGTGTTGTTTAAGCATTATCACTGTAACATTGCCTTTGTCAGATCTTGTAACCATAAGTTCAGGATGTTGTTTTAGAAATGTTCTAGTTATGTTTAAAAGGTTGTGATAAAAGGAATGTTTTTTATTAAGATTGTTATTATGATAGTAGTTAGTGATGAGGTTAGTGGAACGAGTTGTGAAAATGTTTCTTTCAGTGTCATCACTTATGGAGGATGCTATTGTGTCTACATCCGCTAAGATTGATCTGATTGGAATGTCATTGTTAACAATCGGCTCTACACTGAACTTAGGCCCTAAGGAAAGAAATTTTAATATGTCATGAGGGATGTCAACGTTACTGAGATTTTTTATCCAATTTTGTTGAGTGTTGAGGAAGGTTTTTTTGGTGTCATTCAACAATCTGTCAAACTTACGAGTGTTGGAGTTTTTTATGTTATGAAAGATTTTATTGTAATGTCTGAGTTGTCTATATTTGAAATTATCAAAA
Organism: Acanthoscelides obtectus; assembly: GCA_963669975.1. Lineage (NCBI taxonomy): Eukaryota > Metazoa > Arthropoda > Insecta > Coleoptera > Chrysomelidae > Acanthoscelides > Acanthoscelides obtectus. The sequence goes on along the minus strand of CAVLJG010000006.1, from coordinate 100,899,568 downwards.
ATTAAGGGAGAAGTGGAAGAAATTATGTCACTTTGGAGTGAATTGAGTATGGAATGAAGTTTTTTCAACTGTCTGTGGCAGGAAGATATCTCAAGCGTGAGTATTTTGTCACCTAACCTGTGCAGACGATTTTTCATCCCATCTTCTATTGAATGGCTTTCTAGTAAGTGTGTGATTGATGTTAAACCACACACACCACATCACATCACCCACCGTTTAACATCAATCACACACTTACTAGAAAGCCATTCAATAGAAGATGGGATGAAAAATCGTCTGCACAGGTTAGGTGACAAAATACTCACGCTTGAGATATCTTCCTGCCACAGACAGTTGAAAAAACTTCATTCCATACTCAATTCACTCCAAAGTGACATAATTTCTTCCACTTCTCCCTTAATTTTTGATAATTTCAAATATAGACAACTCAGACATTACAATAAAATCTTTCATAACATAAAAAACTCCAACACTCGTAAGTTTGACAGATTGTTGAATGACACCAAAAAAACCTTCCTCAACACTCAACAAAATTGGATAAAAAATCTCAGTAACGTTGACATCCCTCATGACATATTAAAATTTCTTTCCTTAGGGCCTAAGTTCAGTGTAGAGCCGATTGTTAACAATGACATTCCAATCAGATCAATCTTAGCGGATGTAGACACAATAGCATCCTCCATAAGTGATGACACTGAAAGAAACATTTTCACAACTCGTTCCACTAACCTCATCACTAACTACTATCATAATAACAATCTTAATAAAAAACATTCCTTTTATCACAACCTTTTAAACATAACTAGAACATTTCTAAAACAACATCCTGAACTTATGGTTACAAGATCTGACAAAGGCAATGTTACAGTGATAATGCTTAAACAACACTATTTAGATCTCTGCAACAATCTCATCAATGATGACCCATCATATCATGAAATTAATAAAGATCCCACACTTAAAGTAGAAAAGAAAAGTAATGACATTGTTAAGGAACTCCTCAGCACTGGACAAATAACCCAAGAACAAAAAAGAACTTTGACTACTTATAACTCTGTCCCTCCCAAATTTTATGCACTTCCGAAAATTCACAAACCTGTACTCTCAGTAAGACCTATAGTTGCATCAATAGGTTCAGCCACCCAGGCTTTGTCTTCATTAATATCGACAACACTAAAATCAGCACATGCAGACAATGATTACTACATCAAAGACTCATTTGAGGTCTCTCGTCAGTTCAATAGATTGACAATACCAGCCGATCATATTATCGCCAGTCTTGATGTGGTGTCGCTATTCAGCAACATCTATCTGGATGCATGTACAAGAACTATTAATAAACACTGGAATGAGATAAGTCAACACTGCAACATATCTCTAGAATCTTTCACCAACATTATAACATTCCTTTTTCATAACAATTATTTCTCTTTCAACAACAAAATATATTCTCAAACACATGGTTGTCCTATGGGATCTGTTCTGTCACCAATTTTGGCGGAATATGTCATGGATGATCTGCTTGATACAGTTATTCCGACACTACCCTATAACCTCTTCTTCATAAAAAAATACGTAGATGACATTATTTTATGCCTCCCTTCCATAGGTCTGGATGGTATTGTCAGAGAATTCAACAGCTATGACCCCTACATCCAATTTACCATTGAAAAAGAAGATGAGAACCTGTCTGTCCCCTTTCTAGACACAAGACTCATTCGCACCAACAACAACAGTTTATTGGTAGACTGGTACCAGAAACCTATGGCCTCAGGTCGGTTTCTCAATTTTAGGTCATACCATAAGCTAGGGATTAAAATCAATTTGGTAAAACAGATGAAAACAAGGGTAATCAGCATCTCAGATAATACCTTCCACACCTCAAATTTACGTAAACTATCAAAACTGTTCATCAATAATGGTTATCCGAAGTGTCTGATTAACAAGATCATTTTTAGTTCACCTTCCAATATTTTGCCGAACTCTGGTGATGCAGGTAACAGTCGCACAACCCCCAATAACGGAACTGATGTAATTCCCAATAATAACATCAATCCTAACAGTACTAGCACCAACCCGGACTCCAGACCTGGTTTTGCTGTCCTGCCCTACATCAAAGAACTGACCCCTAAGCTGATCAGATTGTGCAGTCCTTTGAACTTTCGTATTGCTTGCAAATCCGTCCTCACTATAAACTGCATTTTTTCAAAAATGAAAGACAAAGTCCCGCTGCTTGGCTTAACCAACACAGTCTACTCCATCAATTGCAACAACTGCAACCAAATATACATAGGTCAGACCTCCAGATCTCTTAAAGGAAGGATTACATCACACAAAAGTGATGCTAGGCTTCATCCTGAAAGATGCGCTCTAGCATCTCATGTTAACACAACAGGGCATTCTATGAATTACACAAGTATCAAAGTTCTTGATAAAGAAAAACACCTTTCCAAACGTTTATTCCTGGAAATGTCCCACATTTTCATGAATAACAACTGTATCAACAAAAAGACAGATGTTAAACAACTGAGTGTCATTTACTCATATTTGCTAAACTGCGAAAAATTGGAGAACTTACATATCTCCCCAAATTTCAACTCTTCACAACCATAATTAGAATCTGTGTTTTGGCCGTTTCCACCAGTAAATTTCATTCCACTCAAAATATAATAATTCTCTCCTCACGATTTATTAATAATTGTTAATTTAAATTCCCATTAATAATAATATAGTTTATTCAACTGCCTCTGGTCGGTTTAACAAATTCCATCATAAAATTCTGAAAATCTCTTCATCTGAAGTGATTTGGCAACGTTTTTGGCACACGCCCACAATTCGTTCCATCTTTCAATACTGACATTGACATCCTTCGGCCTTCTGTCAAAGGGTTTCATGTCACTCATCAATTCATCATTCCACGACCACTAATTTGTGCAATCATCAGGTGGTTTCACGATGTAATGTTCTAATTTTTTAAAATAATTTTTAATCTGTTTTCAACGTGTTCTTGTCATGTTTTGTATAAATTTTGACTATTGTGCAACCTATTCAGCTCTCACCATGTTACTGGACGTTTCCCTCATCCTATGCGTAAACAACAATTAGCAACATTCTCACATACTACTGTAAGTTGAGTCAATTTAAATTCATTTTACACCTTTGTTGCTACTGTTATCATTGTAATTGCAGCTCCTGATGATGATGGCAAAGTCCATTGAAAGCTAGAGAGAATTAAAAAAAGTATAAAGAGTCCTCTTTGCTTAAATCTTGTCGAAGTACCCAACAAAAAGCGGAAGCTTTAATTTTTCACCTAACTGGTCTAGACGACAATGACCACGTCTCAAGTTATATATATATATATATATATATAACTCGGTTATCAAAAAAGGAATTAAAAATTAAATGACCCCATTTTCGAACATTTTAATGACCTGAGGTTTATTCCTTCAAGCAGTTCCGAGCTAGTTCAGTGCTAATTCCGAATTATTTTTCTGCGCATGTCCGAGTCCGAAGTACAGTTCAGAACTCGTTCCGAACTATTCTGTTGCAACAGAGAATTACATGACTTATTGTCTTAAACAGAATCTTAATTGAAGTAAAATTTAATGTTATGAAGTTTGTTAATGCTAGACCAGCAATTTGAAACAATTTATTGTTCTGTAAATCTTTCTAAAAAAAATTGGGTAAATGAGATGGCAGAGTTAACTCATTAAAATTATCAACATATGCCTATTTATTTCATTTCTGGTTCTTGGACCCCCTATAATCAACGCAACATATTCGTCTTCTCTTGAATTTGCTCCTATACTATAACTATCTAAAACTGTAATGACTCATCGATGTTCACGTGAACATCACTTAACTACCAGTAGTCGGCTGTTCATAGGCGGGGTATGAATGTTTAACATGGGTGAACTAGATTTGTCACATGCTTAATAAAGAGTGGTTTGAAACATATTGTAAGTCAAAAATTTGGGAATTGCCTTTATTCATCGTCGCTTCCACTTACATCTGACAGTACTAAAATGTCGCTATCGCTTTCGTCGTTGAAATTGACTATAACTGGCTCTATGATGGTGTCGATGTGGTGGTCAAGCTGCCACATTTTTGTTTCTTCCCTCACAACATGACGGATAGCATTCTGCCAAGCTTCGGGCGTTACTAGCTGTATGGAAGTCTCAAGTAAAACCTTAACGTCTGGTAATTTGAAGGTTGTGTTATGGCGCGCAATATAACCCTTCACTTGAGCCCAGATGAGCTCTATTGGGTTCAGTTCACAGTGGTAGGGCGGTAACCGCAGCACAGTGACACCACATTGACGGGCCATCTCATCAGTCACGTAACTAATGTTCGCAGGTTTGTGCTGTTTAATTTTTTCATACAATTCCGCTTTCACACATGCATCGTCAAACGGGATTCCTTTTCCGCGCAACCATTGCTGCATGTCACTTTTTCGAGATCCCATAGTCGGAACACGTTCGGCTCGACGACTATGGTAGGAAGCATTATCCATGACGATCACAGAGTTGGGCTCAACTCGTTGAAGCACCCCTTGAAACCAGCTCTCGAAGCAGCTGGCATTCATTTCGTCATGGTAATCACCTCCTTTCTTAGAGACGAAAATCAAGTCACACTCTTCTAAAAAGCCACTATCACTACCAATATGAGTTACGATCAATCTTTGACCTTTCCCTGACGGTCCACGAAGACCTGTTGACAAACCTTCAATGCTTGCTTGTCGGTTACTCACTACGTTTTTGTCTATCCAGGTTTTTTTAACTGTGTGACCTGCATTTACCCATGTCTCGACCAAATAATAGATTTTTCTGCTTTGTCGCCTATATTCAATCATTTCGCGTAGGTATTTTCGACGCCAGGCGACTATTTCAGGTCTCTCTATCAATACTGACTTCCGATTAGCGTTTCGTAACGAAAATTAATTTCGTGCAGGGATTTCCTCATTACCTCGACGCTCATTTGGGGTATAATTTCATTTTCCTTGATCGCTGCATGTACAGCCTTGAGGGTTATCTCATTCCTAAAGAAGAATTAATGTACGGTTCGCCTTAACGCCATTTTGCTATCGTCATCCAATTTAACGGCCTTTCGTCCCTTCAAATTAAACTTTGGATCAGTAATAGCTCCAGTTTTCTTCTTTTCATGCACCACCCTGCGAATGGTCCATTCTGGAACGCCTATCATACCTTCACAACGCGCGAGTGCATCTCCCTGCGACATAGTTCTGTTCAGATAATTGAACACGTTGAGCACGATTTCTTTCGCGTCCCTCTTCAGTGCTTTACGAAGCCGTCTACTTGTTCCCTGGCTTTCAGTACTTCCACTCGTGCCATTTGTACTCTCCATGGTTAAGTATAACCAAAACAGTAACCACAGAAACCACAACAATAACAATCACACAACAATTCTTATAAAAACACACAATATGCGATCGCTCAACGAAACACGTTCCAATGCGTTGCCGACGCCTATGAGTCTGCCGGTCGAGGTGCGTCTTTGATTTCATTGGTTCTACCGGCGGAGAACAATCAGCCATTATTTCCATCTCTGTCTGTGCTGTTGACCACCGCAAAGCCACAGAAACGACATATGTCGTACGCTATACGACTGTACTGGAAGGAAGCCGGGATCGAGCTCTGATCACGTGTTGATCACGCGTATGAGTCATTACAGTTTTAAATAGTTGTAGTATAAGTAATCTTCATCGCCGCCCATTTTTTGAGTATGTATAGAAAACGGCACAATAAGCGGTCAAGATTTAGGTTTGATGCATAAAAGGTTAGAAAAGGCACAAAATCAGTTATGAACACCTGAACAACGCCACTTATTCTGTAAACGCGCATGCGCTAACAAATCTGAACTTTTGGTTCTCTCTCAGAACAAGAAATGTTAGAACCAGTTCAGAATCAATTCGGAATCAGTACCATTTTCTGTTAGAACGGTAACTCCGATCTGCGCATGCTCGGTTCAGTTCAGAACTGGTTCGATGCTTTATTCGAACAAATCTCAAGTCACACGACACAAATTACGTTCATAAATGCTTCGTAAGGATAGTTAGTCTTTTCTCTTAGATGAGTCATGCATTAATGGGAGGCTTCAAAGATACGTCTGGCGACGCTGATTGGTCAAATGAACAATTTGAGGTTAGGTAAAGTTCGAATTTCAAGCATATCTTTCCCTTTTTTTACCAAACTAAATCGTTTAATATTCCGCGTAGGCCCCTAGAAGTTAAATAGCTACGGGATGACATACAGGTTTCGAGATTATTATAATTTTCAACTATATGATAAAGAAGTTATTCTCAAAGATCTGTATGTCACCACGTTTCTGAGAGACGGCGAGGTCACGCGTGACAAATAAATCTCCGCAGGTGTGTTGATACATGAGGAGAGCATTTTAAAGAACTTTAAGCGTTTGTAATCCATAAATCGATTTTTCGCAGAAAATGTGCATTGCATTCATAATAGATCTTGTATTACACAATTTAGTTTAGCAACAAAAGAAAAAGGCATACCTAAAATTCAAATTTTTCTAACCCCAAATTACTTATTTGACCAATCAGCGTCATCTATGCAGCCTCCTCACCCTAACAAAAAATGTATAAAATTCGTTATAGAAAAGTATAACTTACAGCATTTTGTGGTGCGTATCCTTGATGCCTCTGCTCGCCTCCACCTAACAAACCGCCTAGAATCTTCTCAGCCGCTCCTGTACGGATTGCACCCGCAAGCACGGACTGGGCTTGCTCCAGAAAATCACTGAATCCAGATTCTTCGTGAGCCTAGCATAGAGTAAACAACAACTTGATTTTTTATACTTGAACCCCCATGCAGGCCTAAGGTCTGAACACCCAAGGATAACCGAGATACGAAAAATGGGCGGCCGGCGGGTGTCGATCTCGCATTTCCTCCATAAGGAGCACAGTGTGATTTACATAGTTTTATCTGTTACTTACTCCTGGTGGTGGGGGTACTCCATATCCAGGGGGAGGTGGTCCATAACCACCTGGCTGGCCATATCCTGGTGGAGGGCCATAGCCTCCAGGTGGTGGTCCGTAGCCTCCTTGAGGGCCCATTTGTGGTGGTATTCCCTAAAACCAGACACATTCTCACAAAACATTCCAAAAAAATTATTAATAATGATGTCGGCATCATCCCCTGAATTGCTAATATGAGAAACTATTGAAGAAATTGTCATTAGATAGCCTTTTTGCAATTGAATCCTTAGGTGTGTGTGGCTACTTCATCTAAGATTTATAAAAGTTCAGTTAGTATAAAAATGTTCACGACAGGTAGTTCCCACTGAAACAGCGTGATTTTAAAATACCTTTCATATACAAGAAAGGAAATCCTATCACTCATCACACAATTTTTGTGAGAAACCTGTTGCTGTACTTGAAAAACGGAGCATTTCACGATTTTATTTCACCATTTATTCTAACTGTGATAGTATTTTCATTTAGGTATTTCCATAATAGCATACATTTTGTTTTAGAAGTAGTCAATTTTAGTTTATTTTCATTTAACCAATTTATGATTTTTGACAAGTCAGAAGCAGTGTCTATATTTTCATTTGATATGTACTCGTATATTAATGTAAAGGGTTGTCCAATAGGGACGCAGGAAAGTAAACGTCAATTTGACATAGACGCCATCTTTGTTTTCTGTCACCGACATGTCATTTTGTTAGTTAAATGTTTACCATTGATCGCTATGGAGTCATATTCGATTGAAGACCGCATTAAAGTTATTCAAGAGCACCACAAAAATAAAAAACACGTTTCGCGCGCTTCGTGAACATTTCGGTCGCAACAACCGCCCAAACGAAACAACCATCGGTCGTCTGATGCGTAAATTCGAGGCAACAGGTTCTGTGGCAAATCTGCCAGGCTCTGGCCGGCCAAGGAGCGTTCGCACACCGGAAAATATTGCTGTTGTGAAGGAGAGTGTGAGAGACGATCCGAAACAATCAACAACGCGTCGATCCCAAGAATTGGGCATTTCGAGAACCAGTTTGCTCCGCATTCTCCACAAGGATTTGATTGTACACGCCTACAAGATCCAATTGACGCAAGAGCTGCGTCGGGCCGACCATTTTTCGCGCCGAACCATCTCAGATTGGCTCCTTGAACACCGCCAAATTGATGCCAATTTTTCGTCAAAAATCATGTTCAGCGACGAAGCGCATTTCACTTTGAATGGGACGGTAAACAAGCAAAACTGCCGCATCTGGGCGAACGAAAATCCCCGTGAGTATCAAGAGCAGCCGATGCATCCTCAAAAAGTGACTGTGTGGTGTGCATTGTGGTCAAAAGGCATCATCGGACCTTACTTTGTCGAAAATGCGGCCGGGGACGCCGTTACCGTCAATTCTGAGCGATATCACGTGATGATAGAGGACTATTTTTTGCCGCAACTTGAAGGAATGGATATGGACGATGTTTATTTCCAACAAGACGGTGCAACATGCCACACAACCAACGTCAATATCCATCGATTGCAGTCCTTCTTCGGTGATCGCGTGATTTCGCGCAGAGGAAATGTGCCATGGCCACCAAGATCGTGCGATTTGATTCCCTTGGACTTTTTTTTATGGGGATATTTTAAAAGCAAAGTCTACGTCAACAAACCAGCCACCCTCCAAGAACTCAAAAACAACATCATTGCCGAGATAAATGCCATAGAACCGACCATGTTGCAAAATATCATTGAAAATTTCGACCATCGCGTGGACGTCTGTAAATTCAGTCGTGGTGAACATTTGAGCGATATTATTTTTCATACATAAATGGTATAAATGAACCTTCAAAATAAAGTACCCAACTTGATTTGAATATCAATCTTTCTTGTTTTAATATGCGTTTACTTTCCTGCGTCCGTTTTGGACAGCCACATATAATCTGCAAATATATGAATCTTGCAATAATCTAAAATGTTACAAATGTCATAAATGTATAAAATAAATCTTGGTCTTGTGTATTCTAGCCAATCATTTTCACTCCCAGTAATCAAAAACTTTTTGTAATTGTAGTCTATTTTTATGTAATTTAGAATCCTTGAACATCTGTGAGAATCAAGGTGATGGATTTATCTTTTTATAAATCGTTGTCTTGACTGTAGCTTCTTTCATGCAAACTTCAACATTATCCAATAAGCTTGCATACTAGCTATCAGCATCAACAAACATTTCAGTCATATCTTGCATTAAAAGTGCTTCTGGTAATTTTACATAGTTAATATTAGTGATTTCTTACACTTTGTTAGCATCAAATATACATTTAACTTATTAATATACTAACATCACAAAATTATCGAATCTCTCACCTGTGGACCTTCAGCATTCAACTGTGCAGCCTTAGCAGAACTTTCTCCTCCAGCTACACCAGTGATTCCCTCCCATGAAATCAAAGTGATGGTAACGTCGCCATCGATCAGAATATGTGACAGCTCACTCAATGGGATTCTGAAGGGAAACTCGCAGAAATGTTGACCATTTATGGCTAGCTGTAATACGGAAAAAAAGTGAAATCTTTGGGTGTTGGGATTTAATTTTTACAATCCTTATCAACGCATCTGATATTTACGCCGCGCCGGTGGTTTAAGGTTAAGTTGAAAAACGCTAATCTTAGCGACACTTCGCCTTTTTTGTACTTTTACTTAGGTACGAAATAAAGCCCATTTATTATTATTATTATCTGTTTTGCGGTGGCAATATGGGTATGGAATGAATCTTTACTGAAACTAGAGTTGTCGATTCGCGTTACTTTCGAGTATTCGTTACTAATCGTTACTTTTCTAAGTAATAATGTATTTGTTACTTTGACTACTTTGAATAATATGAGTAGTGTGATTATAACGATTTGGCAACATTTGCCCAGAGCAAGAGACCAATCCTAGACCATGCTGATGATATAAACATAAAATCATTATCTGTGGAAGGTTCCCTGGAGTGTGCTGCAGTAAAATGTTCCTTATATGGGTTGAATTTCATAATGTTGTCAATATATAGACCACCGTCTGGTAATATGCATGTGTTTTTAGAAAAAATGGAACGAATTCTACTGAAAATCCGCGATGACAGTGCCAAAATTTTCATAGCCGGTGATTTCAATATACAGGTAAATAGGTGTAAAACATTTTAGGAGGTGATAGTACAGCTCCTTTGCTATCAAATTAGTATACCCTATATTCAAAGGTTAAAAAGTTATGGAACATTTAATTTTTTCTAAAAAACAACCCAGATTACATAGTAAAATAGTTGAGATAAAAAAAAGTTGGTGATTAAACATTCTTTTTTTGGTGGTTTCAGGTTATTATTTAAATAAATAATTCTCATAAATTAAAAAACATATGAAAACACTACTGAAAACGTATTTATTTTCATTTAAATGTTAAATGAAAATTTTTATTTTCAACTTTCACATTAAGAAGTCTTTTGTTTTCCAAAAAAATCATAATAAAGAAAATGTACAAATAACTGCAAAAACTTCCTCGTTTCATTAGGTTTCTAAAATGGTATAATAACATATCAGTAAGTAAACCATTTAACAAAACAATATTACTTTGCTAGAAAGGACCGCTAAGCGCATTTCATTGTACTGAGCAGGTACACCGAGCCTTTCATGGTTCGGCCCTTTTTGTTATTTTTTGTGCCCTGTGCCATTATTCGGGTTTAAGTATTCGGAATCTGTCGTCGCTCCTCGGAAGCAAGCTCTACGTGTGTTATGAACTGACACAGCTGACGGATCAAGGAAAGGGAACTAAAGCTTAGGTTAGTTAGTAGAATGTCAACCTTTAACGCGGTAGGACGTACTTTTACTTTTTTGATCAGTTTTAATAATGGCGAGTTACCGTAACGAAGAATACGCTGATATTCTGTTTTGTTATGGTTTAAGTGATGGACATTCCGTTGAAGCCAGGCGAGAATACGAAAACCGTTTTCCGAATCGGCGAATACCGAGTCATCGAGTATTTGCTTCTGTGTACCAACGCGTCAAGGAAAGTGGACAGGTTCATGACAGACGTCATGATGCTGGTAGACCTCGGTTGTTTGACGACGGAGATCGAGAGGCAATACTGGAATGCTACGGCAGAGCAGCTTGGTTCGTTTTGCATTTGGCGAGACTTTACCCTTTGCATTACACACCGGTTCAAGTATTAGAAGAAGGAGATCCCGCAAGAAGAATTGATTTTTGTCGATTCATGCTTCATCGGGATCAAGAAGAAAACGACTATTTAACTAAAATATTGTGGACCGACGAGTCTAAGTTTGACAGAGAGGGGACAACAAATTATCACAACTTACATTATTGGGCCCCACGAGAGGCAAATCCCCACATGGCAAAGCCAAGAGTCCATCAAAGAAGATTTTCGGCAAACGTGTGGATGGGAATCATTCATACGTATCTAATTGGACCAGTTTTTTTGCCTGACAACCTGAATGGCGAATCCTATGAAAACTTTTTGAGATCCGAACTCTGGGAGTATCTCGAAGACCTGGTTGTCCCGCGCATTTCCGTCTGGGGTTAGACAGCGGCTGGGCGAGAAATATCCTTGTCGCTGGATTGGCCGAGGTGGACCGACACCGTGGCCAGCGAGGAGCCCAGATTTAACACCGTGTGACTATTATTTATGGGGGCACATGAAGTCACTGGTGTACGCTGAGCCCATAGACACTCTTGCACAGTTGAAAGAAAGAATTATTGCTGCTGCTGACACTATCAGAGGACAACTAACTGGCCGCGTCACGCGTACCAACATGAGAAAAAGACTACGGGCTTGCATAAGAAAGGGCGGGCGTCAGTTCGAACAACAATTGCAATGAATTTTACCTTCATTTCATTATTGTATTTTACTTACCAATTGTAGTAACTTTTAGTCAGTTTTTATTATTCTGAAGTACAATTACAACTGTGTAAATAATCTAATCGTGTAACTTAACCATAGTTTAAAATAATAACTATCCCATAGCTTACAGTTACATTATTTTCACAAAAACACTTTCTTATCAATCAGAGAGTTGTGAAAATAGGAGACAAGCCATTGGTAAATTTACTCCCTATTGTTGTATTACAATACATTATGTTTAGTTTCACACAGTTTTTGTGCACTTATCATACCAATTTAGATTCCTTATGAAACAAGGATGTTATTTAAATTGTTTGTACGTTGTTTGGTATTGTTTTCGAATCTTTTTTAATCTGTAATAGTTAATTATTGAAATAATAACCCAAAACCACAAAAAACAAATGTTTAATCGCCAACTTTTTTCTCTCTCGACTTTTTTACTCTGAGATATGGATTGTTTTTAAAAAAATCTTAAATCTTCAATAACTTTTCAACCTTTGAATATAGGGTATGGTATTATATACTAATTTCGATAGCAAAAGGGCTGCACTATCACCTACTAAAATGTTTTACTCCTATTTACCTGTCACCCTGTAGATTTTTCTCAGGAAAGTCTGAACAAACAACTCTTATGTTCACTTTTAAATTCATATGATTTACATATTCCAATAGTCACGCATAACATCTACCAGTGGATCTTGTATTGACAATATTTTCAACAATACCTCAACTTACGTATCTAATGTCATTAATTCGTTAATCTCAGATCACACTGCTCAAAAAATAACAGTGAAGGTTAATATGCACAATCTTGGTGATGTTATACAGAAAATGATATTCAGTTCAGAAAATAAAGAATTTTTTTTAACTAGCCTCAGATCTGTAAACTGGCAAAAATTACTTCAAATTTCTCAGAATGATGTAAACAAACAATGGAGTTATTTTAGTAGTATATTTCAATCTATTTTTGGTCAATCGTTTCCCATGAAAACAGTAAAAGTGACAAAAAGGCTCCCTAACCCAAATCATTCTCAGCAAACGAATAATATTAAGGAATCTAGGGACCGACTGGATGTTCTATATGTTATAAGCAACAGTGGCAATTCCTATAGACCATGCTATAACAAAGTCACAAGAGAGTACGATCTATTGTTAACTAATGCCCGATATAAGTCATATCAAAGACGTATACAAGAGTCAGATAATAAATCAAAATGTGTGTGGAGTATAGTAAAGGAAATAAAAGGTCAAAAAAGAGATGACTGTGTTATTCCAGGTGATCCTGAAGTTATAGCAAATGCTTTATTAATGAAGTAATTAAAATATTACCACAGGCACCAATACATAACTCTTCTGACTTTTTAGACCATGTGCAAGAGTGTATGCCACTAGAATATGTTACTGCTCTAGAACTAGCAGAACCTTGGCAAAAAACTTGAAAATAAAATGAGTAGGGGTGATGATGGTATTCCAGCTATTATTTTAAAATATTGCTTAGTAGTAATTTTGGAACCTTTGGTTCACATAATAAACAACTCACTTAAGTACGGTATTTTCCCTGAAAAACTTAAATTAGCTATAATTACACCTATATATAAAAAAGGAGATCCTAGTGACTTGCTAAATTATAGGCCAATAAGCTTACTTTCTTGTTTTGCAAAGATTTTTTGTACGCATAAATGTTACCACTCATAGAAATGCATAGCCACTTGTGTGAATGGTGAAAACCAATATTTTTATTCAAGGATATATTAAGAAATAGGTATCTGAGCAACAACTGGTCAACGCACCTTGTAGTCATTTTGATCAACCAGAATGAGAATCTCCCAAGACTGAGCTTGCCCGATGGGCAATTTTCCGCTTCCTTGTTCATCACCCCAAGTTCCATCTTTGTAAGAATTTCTGGCTATGTATCCCTGATTCAGACGGACGGATATATGGAGAGCAGTATCATCTCTGGGTTTGCGATTCGGACCCGTTGCTAGGTTGATGTTAAATCTAAGAAATTCAAAATGAATTACTTGTACAGTTTGTTTGCTAAAATGAAGATAAGCAACAGTGGCTCAGAGATGTTTGCCCAGTGGTTTGTGATTTGGTCTTGCAACTAAATGGGCAAACCCTATAGAAAGTTCAAGTTATCAATTTTTGGGATTTGGTTAACACAAAAACATTCATCAAAAATACTTCAAGCGCCATCTTCAGATACATGCGATTTTCTAGAATACTTGGTAAAAATAATTATATTTCTCACAGATACCAAATCCCAAGAATGCTTGAATCGATATCAATGGTCAAAAATTGCAAAGTGCATATACCTAGTGATTCCATTTGCACTTCCTATAATATCCAAATTCCATATAATAATAGTGGCAACACAGATGTGTCTGGCATAAGTCTGAATGGATCAACTCAACAAATATTTTTGATCAACACAACAGAAACTATGAAAGTTGAAAACCAAAATAAATTGTCTAGAGCCATAAGCTACTGATATCTTAAATTCCATTGCATAGTCACACTTGCATGATAATGAGAGTAACAGCATAAATACAAGGCAGTAAAAATTCATCCTGAAAATCTCATACATATTAGACAAGTCACCTAGTTAAATTGATTTGACCTTAGACAAACATCAGTGTTTTTAATAGTTATTACAGTGTATTGTTTCATTCACTCAAATCCAATTATATGAGCAGTTTTTGTTCTTACATGTACAGTAATGGGCAAAAGTATATAGACAAATTAATATTGTGCTGTATTTCTTTTTTAACTTGTTTTATTAATACACCAACCTGTATACATAATTTGTTATAGCATAATACTCACTTATACATAAATAAATTCATTAGACTCCCCAATTGATTGAAAAAAACTGGAACTATGAAGGACAAAAATATATAGACAAAGCAAAACAAAACAATTATAGAAAAAAGAAGCGAAGTTCATTGAATTACCAACCATGTTTGTGTTAATATTTTGTAGCATAACCATTATTATCAATCACCGCCTGGCATCGTCTCGGACATATATTGTAGATGTTTCTTGATAAAACATTCATAAATCTGTTTCACTTTTGCTCTAAAGCGGCTAAAAGTTCATCCTTTTTTGAATAATTTTTATCTCGTTTTTGTATGTATTCCCATAGATTTTCAATGGGGTTTATATCGGGAGACTGTGAAGGCCATTTGAGAACTGGTATTTTTTCATCCAGAAACAATTTCTTTGCGAAATTTGAAGTGTCCTTCAGGTCATTATTTTGCTGGATTGATTGATCCTAAGGGCATATTGTCTTCCATATAGGGTAACATGACATGCTTTAGTATGTCTGTGTATACAAACTTATCCATAATGCCATCTATTCTATGTAAAAGTCCCATCCCAAACCCCAAAAAGCACCCCCAAACCATAACAGACCCACCTCCATGTTTGACAGTGGGCAAACTGTACTTGGGGTTCAATCATTGTCCACTAGGACGTCTAATGTAATGAACACTATCCAAACATATTGAACTTGGATTCGTCACTGAAACATATCCTCTTCAAGTCACAGATGCTCCAATCAAGATGCAACCATGCAAATTGTAATCGGTCCTTACGGTTTTTCCTCGAGATTAGCGGCTTCTTACTCGGGTGACGTGCAAATAACTTCAAATTATTTAATCTTCTACTTATAGTTTTCTTAGAAACACTGACAATTCATTTTTATTAATCTAACTGAACTAGCATTTAGTTTTCTAGGCCGACCACTTCTCTTAGAGACTTCCAAGATACCTTTTTGTTTATATTTGTTCAATATTGCCCAAACTGCTTTACGCTTCAGCTTCAAGTTTTTGGCAATTTCGACTTGATGTTGACCATCTTTGTATAACTCAATGATCTTAGTTTTCACATCGAAAGAAATTTCTGGACCATGCGGCCTTGTCTTAAAATCACTCAACTTATTCCACAATACTTGATGAACACAAATTAATCCTCTTCTGATACGAAACTGTACTAAACCAATTTTGAAAAGAATTTGTCTACATATTTTTGTCCCTCATAAAAAAGTGCTTATATTCAGACTTGTGTTCATTGCAGATAATGTAAAAACAAGGAATTCAGTTTTTCTACTAATAACGCATTTATTTATGAAGCAATGAAGTATGAATTCGTTTTCTAAAGGTATTTAGGTAAATATTCATATTTGTCTATATATTTTTGTCCATTACTGTAATTTCAAAAAATAATATTTCAATAAGGTTTGATAGATACACCTTCCAACAAATGGTGTTTTTTTTTAACGGACAACAGTAATTTATTTGTGTCAACATGTATTTTTTAAGAATAATATAAAAACGTGTGAGTGGTTTCTATTTAAATGCGAATAAAAATGCTAAGTTGATTGGTTCCTGTGCAAGTCAATAATGTAGATCAAATCTTCCTTCCAAGCATTTGTCAAAGCTAACAGTTAAGTCAATGCAACTAAAAGCTACTGATCAAATTAATATATGACGTCTACAAAAAGCCATGCACATAACTCTACAGTCTTGAAACTGTTCTGTATTAGGTATGAATCCATACTTTTACAAGGCAAACACTTGGGCCCTTAGGTACTTTAATCTGATTTCAGCAGTTTTGTGGGCAACCCTACACTAACGCAAATGTCACTTGTCAACTTATCAAGGATTAGAAAGTAGATAACTCAGTCCACCACAAGTTAAATGCCTCATATTTAAGTTTATCTAAATCTTAAACAAATCTTAATCCTATTCGATATAAAGGTAGTAATTTTTTACAATGAGAGCATTCAGACAACATAAACCAGACCAACAGTGCAGCACTATGCTGAATAGCAGTACTCATGGGATAGGTTTGCCAATTTGACAGCAGTTTCCACTTGTCTGTCAGGCTTTATGATATGTTGGTTAATATTGCAAAATGTTAAAGCTGCTCAATAGCTACTGCTATTCAGTATAAAAGCATTTGCACCACTGCACAACTTTACACTGTCTAATGCTCCCAAAAATTGTGCTTGAAATATTATTTTCCACCAAATGTATTATCATAACAGCTAGCCCCAACTATAGACAAATAGGTAGTAGGCATTCTATAGATAAAAACATTTCATTTACTCATCTTATATAAATAGAGGTCAGTTAATATTAATGCAGGACTTCTGTTTTGCATGAATCTTAACAGAAGTCTACAAACCATAAACACATACCTGTCTGCTTCAGGGTGTGTTACACCCTGTATTCTACACATTTTCCCTGGTACCAGGCCATCTGGGATTTCTCCCACATACGGAACATCCTAAATTTGAAGAAAATTCCTAGGTAGATGAACATCTTAAGACGCAGTTTTCAAGTAGTAAAGTACAAAAAAGAAATAAATTTACTAACCGGATTCACTATTGGAGACGTCATTGCAGTAAAAATGTTGATCACCACTGCATGTGCAGACACTGCAGTATTTTGTTTTTCCTGCGCTTTCCAAAACACACAGACCCAGATTTTCAGATGTGTACGATTTCGAGGTCGCTTTTCATCGACCAAAGTGGAGGGGACAAGAATCCATGTGAGGTCATTTCTATTTATGTTATCCTGTTTTTTATTATTAATTGGCAATTTATATTTAAGAATGATCATACTAGGTACATCCGATAGTTCGAGATTTACCGAAACCAGGATTTTGAATTTAATATATCGATTCACTCGCATAAAAATGAGAAGGTAAAGTAGGTAGATTGCACCATGTGCACTGACATCAACATCCTTGCAAATTACGGCTGTCGCTATAGTTCTGTTCTGAGCTTTTTAATCAACGTATATATTTTATATTCTACGATAAAAAAGGTATAAAAACATAATAAAGACAAAATATTTCAAAAATGAGATGTTTACAACCATTTATATTACAAGCTGCATAACCAGTTGCCTAGTTTGAAATGCCAATCAAAATGTATCCCTGAATGTATGGCTGGGCAGTGGCGTAGGCTTACGTTGGTAATGTGAATAATTTTAACAATAACACTCTCCAAATAATTTCTTTCTATTATAATTAATTATAGCAGAGCCCAACGAAGCTTTTTATTGACAATAGATATTTTAGATTAAACTGGATATCTTGCATAGAGTTACGTCAAGAAATTCGTATTTATAACCATCGAGCCCCATTCTTCTCAAAGACACACCGCAGTAGCAAAGTTCTTAATTAATGCGGAAGGAGGTCGCAACTTTCACCCCTTGCCTCCGGGCGCACAAAATTTTGAAACAAGTCCTGATGGCATACCGTGCAGCACTCTGTTCAATTTTTTGGTACCCGACTATTGCCTGCAGCGCTTCGCGACTTGAGAACTGTTAGTTTTACTCATTTTCTGAAAATACTTCAATAATTGTATCACGTCAACAATGTTGTTGTATCTTCAGAAACTGCATTTATGAAAGTAATTCCTTTGGTTCTACTTTGACGCGCCAAAAACTGTGAAAAGACCTATAATTATTTTACACCTATCAGTGTTACTTCGAGGATAAAGGAATTTTGAAACAATAATCGACCACGCCACTGCCCTTCATTTTAAATCAACCCACACACCTCTGCCCAATGAAAAAATAATGATGACTCACTCCCTTGTTCGTTTTGCAGGCCAAGCACTTCCAGGAAAAAAGCACATGTTGAGATCGCACGCGCTCGTGTTTGGTCGTAGATTTCCGCTTTAGGCGGTGATGCTTATTGGCCGAGCCCCTCTAGCCTCTGACCAATCGCTATTCCCAGTCATGACATCATTATTTTGCAGCGTTGCCGAGGTTATTATAAATTCCTTGAAAGAATCTATTAATCAAAATATCATGAACAGTTTTGGGAGAATTTTAGGAAATTCAATGACGGATGAAGGTGGAAAATTCGACCAAGTACTGTTATCGCAGAATATTCGAATTAGAAGTATTGTTAGGACTGCTTGAATGCCGGGCCTAATAAAAAACGAAGTATCTGGCCAAAAAGTTGAAGGGCTGATTATAAAACGAAAGGCTTTTGTTCGGAAGTTCGATAATGCTTAGTTTTTCAGATACACGATGTCAAACGCTTTTTTGAAACATGGATTTTTCGTATCAAATCTAAATAATTCGTTTGCCATTTTTGTTGAAGTTTGAATACATTTATCGGACACAGATAACACGTAACAAATTTGAATTAAATCGTACAAATAAATCCCATATCCTTGGGGGAAAATATTAACAGATTTAAATCCGCTCAGCTATAGTTGTAGTAACCGTTCTTGACATTTACGTCATCAACGAGATATAAAATAAGTAAACAGATCGAGTGTTCGTACCATGGGTGAAACACTGCGCAGAATAATCTTCAGCGCATCTGCTACTCGCTCCAGTACGCATGAAGTGGGTAACAGGGGACCGCTGTTTTCAATTTCTTCCTGAAAATAGCACCAACTGTCGGCCTCCATTGACCGTATTTCCGCACGGGTATCACGTATCTTAAAAAGTGACATTATGCCGATTCTTTTTTGACATTATGCTGTTTTTTTGACATTATGTAGGTTATTCTACAAGATGTTAACTTAGCACTTAGTTGTACGTGTTGCCTAAACGTTACGAGGCTTGTTATCAATCTTTGGCTTTGATGTGACGTAAAATCTACTTCTGAGATGGCATTACTGGAGGTCTAAGCTGTCAGTTGTATGATTGTGTTGATAATTACATTGGGTTCTTGTCTCAAATACACTTAATTGAGATTCAAAGCTAGAAATTGGTTGCGCATCCACTTTTTCTTATCCATTCTGGAAATTACGTATACAAATTTGCTGAATTTCAAAAATCAGAGAGATAAGACACATTTATATTCACTGTACACTGTAGAATTACAAACCATATACATGCTAACAGTAATTGCACACAACGCAGGTGCGGTGATTGTTTCCCGTAATTCTCAGTTTTTCGTAATTTATAACTTTGAACATAACCTCTCTTCAGAAAGCACAACATATAAACAACCCGTCATAATCGGCATATTCAGTAATGATTTTCTCACACAGCAAATATCAGTGATTTTATACACATGCAGACCAATACACATAATCATCCAGATGCGATCTTGCTTTTAAACCAACTTTCTTCTCTGAGATAGAAACTACAGACACGGATCACTCAACCTCACAAAGCTGTGCAACCAATAATGCGTAGTTTAGTTGAGTGATTCCTCCACAGATGGACGTTCACAACGGTCCTAGTGAGCAAACGTGGAATGACTGTTTGCGCCCTAAAAACTACCTAGTCTGCAAGTTGACATCTTATGGATTTTTTTTTTGACGTTTTATAGGTTTTTTATATGATACGCGTGCCGGGCATTGAACAATTTTATATTGAAGATTGATAACAAGACAACTCGAATTGCACGCCGATGTCAAGTAAGGTGTCAGACTGACAAATATGATTGAGGGTACTCATACGTTTTCGAGACGGAGACACAACTAAATTTGGTTTCCGTTAAATTCCTGCTGCCCGTATCACCAAAAATTCAGCGAATTTTAACGAAATCATGTTAAGGATTACGAAAAGAAGTACTTTTAAAACAGTTTTACTCTTTTGTTGAAAACGAAACATTTAAAGACTCGTATTTGATTTAAATTTACAACATTTTGATATACTTACTTTCCGACTTTGGAGGATCAAAAACATTCAAGCAATGCAGATATAGAGAT
This sequence comes from Acanthoscelides obtectus, assembly GCA_963669975.1. NCBI lineage: Eukaryota > Metazoa > Arthropoda > Insecta > Coleoptera > Chrysomelidae > Acanthoscelides > Acanthoscelides obtectus. The sequence continues at coordinate 100,879,009 of CAVLJG010000006.1, read as the reverse complement.
TTGTACGTTTCAACAAGATCGACTTATGTGCAGTTAGTTGGATAATAAAATGGAATAGCCATTTCCCAGAAAATAAAAGTTAGCTAAGCAATGCGAATGGACCAAACAGCAATGTTTTAGCATAGACCGTGATCTTTTAGTAATGCTTGGCAACAGCGCAAAAAGGTTCCGCAGTCGGTGGTTTCTCGGAAAGGGTTTTCCAGCAGTGACTCATTGTTCGTGTTTTTCGTCTTCGGGGGCACACTTCACACTTGTTCGGTCCTCTGTGTGTAACATTCGGGCATCGATTTTTCATAACCTTAAAACACTTTTCCGGCGAGCAAATTTCCTTTATATTCGCTTGTGTGCCCAGCAGCTGGTCCGAAAGCCGATCAAGGTTACTTCGGAACAAAATGAAGTCTGAGTTGAGCGACGGGATGTCAAATCATTCGGACTTTTCCAACGACAGCCAAAATTCGCAAATTTCCGCGGCTGATATTTTGACCAGCTTCAGCAACGGGGTCGTCCTTGCTCCAACAAATGTAAGTAGTTTCATAAGTTATCAAATTGTGCTGCAATGTCATGTTGAATTTACAGCGTGCAAAGAGAGGTTATGTTCTATGTTTTGATTGTCATTCATTTGTTTTTGTTTGGCACTGCCTTGATTTTATTAAAATAATGGTTCACAGACTTGAGTTTACGATTCAATTTAAGAAAATCAGGTTTTGGAGTAGAACAACGAATTCGGACTAGGACCGTATCGAATTATTCGTGGGAGTAGAAGGATTCAAATTAACTTGAATTCAAAAAGTCCAATCAGATTCAGGCAATGAACCCTCCAAATTTCTTGGACTTGGATATTATGGTTTAACTCTTATAAACAATGTTTTGAATTAGATTCCACTCATATTTTCCACATGAATGCTTGGTAGTTTTAATATTTGCAGGGTAAAAATAGAGACAATAGTGTAAAAATCATGATGGAAAACCTAGTTTGACATTTGTTAAATTATTCCCAATGGGTGTTACACCTTATACAATGAGTCTAAAATGCCCCAGCAGGGGAAGCAGGTATACATGTGTACCTCAGAGCTAGACTAGGTTAAGTCCATTTTTGCCTAAATGAGTTTTATATCTTGGATAATGTTATTTCATTCAGTGTGTGACTTCACATGATTTATAAACTCATAACTTTCCCTATTATTATAGGCAGGTGGACGCCGCAAGTAGCAAATGAAAATTCACAACTATTATCTTGGGCTAAACATATAAAGCTCATCTTAAGCAAACATGTAATTAACCTAGTCTGTCTCTGAGGTACAGATAATGTATAGCTATGATTAATTTGTCATTAGTTATGGAAGTTGAAGGAGAACCAATAAGTTTTGACCTACATCCACCTCATTGGTCTTATCTTATGTAACATGCCATACAAGTGACCCCTTATTGGTCCTGGTAAGGTGTGCATGAACTGAGCATTGGTAAAGTCAAAATGCCACCAGGTTTGAAAAGCTGTTTTGGCACATAAGGGACAACCTGCCACCTTTCCTAGACTTGCTACATCCTTGACCTCAGCAAAAAATATTCAGTGTACTTTGGGAGATGAAGTTTTCTACTATAATCATGTTGGTATTCTTGATATAATTCATCACTACTTAACTGGCAGCATTGCTGGAGAAGTACAGAGTGGACTGAGAAGTCAATTCATTTACTGATCATATTTTCAGTAACAGGTATTGAATTGCAGTTGACATTACTGATTGCTAGATTTGTGATTTAAGTCTGATGAGTACAATGAAACAACAATACCTTTTGATTTCATTAGAATTCTTTGGCATCATTGGTCTGATTTTCAAAAGCTACAACCTTAGCATGGTATTGACTATTTCACTTTCACAAAAAAATCGCTACGGACTCGAGCGAGTTCAAACTTGTATTGAAGGCGGATCCAGTGTTGCCAGGTGGAGTCGACGATATTTCGGTAGAGTTGTATGGAATTTTTCGGTAGATTGAATACCGAAGAGTAAATGAAGGCATTTACTTAAAACAATTTTATTTAACTCAAAACATAATCTAAAACAGAAAGACAAAACAAAAATAAACAGTTTATATCTCACTTTAGCTAACAAAAAATAAAATATTCGTAATAAAAAACAGAAAAAGTATATAAAATAAAAAATTTGTAAGCTATATTGGATAATCATTCCTCCGATTCATTTTTGTATAAGTTTTTATCAGTCATATTATCTACTAATTTTGCTTTGTCAAATGGTCCATCAGCAGGAATGGCAAATTATGCTCGGCCAAAAATGCGCTCAAACGAATCTCTCCTGGAAATAATAAAATAATCTATATAATCTCAAACCTTCTCAAATAGATTAATTAATTTTACCTTCTTTAATATCATTTTCTAATTTCTTTGATGCACCTGCAACTGCAAATGACAACAGTTTTGGCTGTTTTGCTATGGTTTGCACTTTTTTATGAAATTGCGCCCATTTGCGTGTTTTATAAGTGCATCTCTTCCACTGTTGATATTAGTATCTTTATCACAGATCACATACCATGCATTTCGCATAATTGCGCCCTTTAGGGCCGATTTCACCAACATTAATATTATGGACCAATGGGAAAATACCTTATCGAAATGCATTTTGACAGAAGCTGTCAAAGGTCTCTGAATATTAGTGATTTCTATTGAAATATTGAATAAAATCGTGAAAATTCGACTGTATTATAAACAAGACCACTTTTTGATTCCAACATGATGCTTTTGTACAGAAAAAACAGGACAACTATTTTGATATATGTTATAGGTTTTCATTTAACAATCCGTTATGCCTCTCAGCGAATGGGAATGCGGCAAATAATAGGTCGATTTTCTAGCTGTTAAATTTGTCAGCAGATTTGGACGTTTGTTAATGCATGGCATGCTCGAATTTACCAACTTCAATATACTGAAAGTTATCATTACATACCTGTTGAATAGTGTGGATTTGTCTGTATTTTGCAAGAAAATAGAATATAAAATACATTCCATCCAATTCCTCATATTCCTTTACGTCATAATAGTAATCATTTATTAATTTATGTGTTAATGAATTTCTTCAAAGCAATAAAAACATGATGTCCTCTCCATCCTAAAATACAGATAATATGTATAAGACGTGTCAATCCCTACATCTCCCTGATGCATAATGCAATTACTATGGACATAGACAAAAAATTATAAAAATGTTTCACAAATAATATCTCTCAAGTCCAAAAAACCATAAAAACTAGTAATGTTTTTCTTTTTGGCTGGCGGGGATATCTATCTGTCACTCGCAGGGTTGCCAAGTCTAACGATGATCACGTCCCGTGGTGGAGGGTGCGAAATGAATCTTTTACACGCCAACAGTTGGCGGAACTTACTCCACTGAGACCAGGAGGGTGAAACGGGATCTTAATGCACAATCTGGCAACCCTGTCGCACCCTCACAAAATGGCCGCTGACAAACACAAAACACCGTGTTGTCATTGAATAGCATGGAATTAACCCTTCAGAGTATATGTTTTGTGACTGGTACCAAGAGTTGACACATCCCACACATGTGTCACTCCTTGAAATGCAATAATCATCATGTATTCAAATAATGTGTTTTTTTAAGCCAGCCTTGGAAATCTGCCAATTCTTCCCAGTCTTCCTTATAATGTTGGGCACACGCACGCGAAAAAAAAATGACTGCAGGACAGGCAATACTAATACTGGCCGAATTCGGAATTACTAAGTACACGAAATCATACAAATCGTACAATACAGGCATGGACTTGTCACGAGCCGCTAGACCCAGGCGATGTAGCCAAATCATCGAGTATCTTCGGTGATTCCTCAGATGCGAAGAATCAGCGTATGTGGCACACCAATGTCAGGCAAAGAGAATGAAAATATATCTGGTCTAGTACGAATAAAAATAGTACTTTTGTCATTCTTTTTATCGCTATGCATCAGAAATATTTCTCTTATATAGGGAACAAAAATTATTCATTTGAAAGGAAAGTCCACTTTTCGGTAGATTTTGCTTTAAAATCGGTAGTTCGGTAGTCCAGGACCAAAATCGGTAGATCTACCGAAAAATCGGTAGACCTGGTAACACTGGGCGGATCACATGTTTCTCTGCCCCCCAGTGTTGCCAAATCGAACGCTACGCTGCCAGTCTTACTTAATTTACAGACCTCCTACATTACTACCACCGACTTGAGGCGCCAACGTTGTCACCGCAAGTCGTGGGATTTCATTTCTCGTTGTTGGGAAAGTCCGAAAATACGAAATCTCAGAAATAATTACCAGGGAGGTTGAAAGGTAATTTTTACAATACATTGTATGTGAACGTCCAAATACACCATGTCAATCCGCTTCATCCCATTACTGAACCACTTATTTCCAAATATAAATGCTATAATAGCAGTCGCATCCCATATTTTTCATTACGACTTAATACATCTAGATCTCTGTTAACCTCTATTTATATGACTTCATTAGAACAACAAAAAGACATATGGGAATGACCTCCCAGGAGCAGCTGCTGGCAGTTATTAAATCTTGTACCCATTTAGAGACATGCACGAAGCCTGCCTAATAAAAATTAATTCTTTGACCTCAAAAACCTTTTGATAAGCGACAGAAAGGCACGATAATGTTCCCTGCGCGCCTACATAACCAACATGGACACCCCAGAACGGGTCATTGGTCAAAAAGGAATTTTAACATTTCATAATTGCTACCTATGAATTTTTTATCTGCTTTATAACCCGAGCATACCGTTTTGTATACTTCGTCTTATCGAAGCTTTTATCAATAATGCCGTTTTATGATCCTCTGAAATAATGGTGGGTTTTAGCTGAAATCTCGCTATTGAAAACGTATCGGAGGCAGAGTGCAGCAAGTGATAAAAACGATGTTAAAAGGCGTAATATAGATCGTTTTTTTAACGTCAGCCTTTTAACGTTTTAGAGATAAAGATGAAGCGTGCCTCTTATAATTGAGCAACATCTAGGTATCTGTGCTCGGGACAGCACCAATAAGTTTATTTCAAAAAGCCGTAGTCGACAAATGACCAGTGAGAAAAGTTAAAAAAGATTTCTTTTAAAACGAGACAATAGGTATTCAGTCAACGGGTTATGGGAAAGGTAATCCAAGAAAATGTTCCCCACTATGGCATTTACAGAGATATTCAAGATAAATCAAGTTTTAAGACTAATTATAAAAAATGCAACATTCATAAAAATACTAAGGCGACATTATACAGGGTGACTTTGAAGTTGAGTCATTAATTTTCAGATAATGATTGTAGAAGGACGATAAACCAAAATATGTGTGTAAAAATAAATGTTTTATAAAGTATCCTCCCGACAAATATTTCAGTGCGGACCTGTATTTGATCGTGCGTTCTTGGAGCACCGGCATGCCCTCCCCTGTGAGGTCTTAAGTCACCTGATTCACGAGCCCTTTGTACTACATTAACAAAGGCACGAGGGGTTGGTTGCACTCGATTGGGAAACCGATCCGCATAAATCCGTGATACCGCGGCAGCATTTTGTGAAGACTCCCCCCCCGTAAATAAGAATCATGACTGACACATTGACTGAATACAACTGAATAAAATTGTAGTAAAAACATCGTGATAAGCGTTTCAAATTCTTTCGCTTTTTTGTTTCCGATGCGATGAACCGATAAGGCGAATTATATCCGTTGTTGCCAAACACGAGCACATAATATTATTATTGAGACAGGGCGGTACTCAAACTTCTAAAGGGCTATAACTTTGTTACTTTAATTTTACCAGAAAAATGTTAAAGGAAAAAAACATTTCTTTTGATCAGATCTACTCACTGTTAAAATAAATGACTCAACTTCGAAGTCACCATGTAGTGATACAAATTGGAACCCGCCGCATTTAGAAAATATTTCAAGATGGCGCCCAACCTTCATCTCGAACTTTTAGCTTGAAATATAAAAATGTTCTGGCATCACATTTCCAACGGTTTGAAACCGACTGAGAATGAACAAAAAACCTAGGTCCGTTGTTTCAGTTTTCACTAAACCAATTTTTGGTTTGAAAACTGGTTTTCGACGGTGGAAACAGTACACAGGATTTTGGCGGGACTCAGACTTTCTGACATGCGCAGATAGCACAAGACCTTGTTTAGTTATGGGTGTCTTATGGTTTGAGGTTGTGGTTTTTGAATTGAGTTGTGGAGTTTGCGTCTTAGTTTCGTTGCAACTTTGAATAGTTTGATTCAAGTGAAAAGATTGAAGCCAAAATAAAGTATGTACTATGTACTAGTTTTTTATTGTATATACCTATTTGTATTGCTGAGATTCTTATAGTACAAGTTCAGAATCTGATTGGATCTCTGATATCGATTCGAGTGGTGCATTCTGCATACTGCTTCATAATAAAAAACAAAAAAAAATGAGCATGACATGAATGCTACCTCGTTACAATGGAAGTGAATTCATGGAACATTCCAGAGTGACTCGCAAACTGGCTGAAGATATCTCGACTAAATATGAAGCCAGCATGTTCTTCAAAAAGACGACTGCAGTCAATGGGAAACTTTCTGCTTGTGAGCAAACACTCATCTTTTCGTGCAAGTCCTGCAAAACAGAACTCTACGCATAATTACTAAAGCCCCTTGGTACGTGTCAAATGAGACCATTCACAGAGATCTTGATATCCCATATCTAAGGGATTATGTAAAACAACAGGCGTAGCGGCGTTATAATCAAGCGGAATCGCACAGCAACCCTCTGTTGCGTGATTCAGTAGACTACACAGTCGAGCAAGTTCGCAAACACCCCAGGCAGCGCCTCGCACTGTGATCAAAATTAAATTGTAAATTCAGACCAGCCAAAATTATTTCAGTATACAAAACCGATCAAAATTTGTTTTGGAGTTATAATATATATATATATATATATATATATATATATATATAACTTGAGACGTGGTCATTGTCGTCTAGACCAGTTAGGTGAAAAATTAAAGCTTCCGCCTTTTGTTGGGTACTTCGACAAAATTTAAGCAAGACTCTTTTTTAATTCTCTCTAGCTTTCAATGGACTTTGCCATCATCATCAGGAGCTGCAATTACATTGATAACAGTAGCAACAATAGTGTAAAATGAGTCAATTTAAATTCATTCTACACTATTGTTGCTACTGTTATCAATGTAATTGCAGCTCCTGATGATGATGGCAAAGTCCATTGAAAGCTAGAGAGAATTAAAAAAAGTATAAAGAGTCCTCTTTGCTTAAATTTTGTCGAAGTACCGAACAAAATGCGGAAGCTTTAATTTTTCAGCTATATATATAATGCTTAAGCTATTTCAAATGATTTACTTCTTTTCTTTGCTCTATTTCTTCCTTCCTTTCTTTCCTTCTTTCCCTTTTCCCCTTAAACATGTTTGGTATCTGGGTAGCCAGACCTGACAGACTAACAGACCGACGAGACTTTTAGTATATCTGGAACTGTAATTAATTGGCCTAACCTAAAATCGTTTGATATTAGCCTTTTGACAATGCATGCACGTTGAAGCAGTTGACAATCCGGTGTCAAACCGTCGAAAATGTAAGGTAATCTCATCATATTCAGCTTACTAGCTTCTCCCGTTCAAAAAATGAGTGGAGGGGACGAAAAATACTGTATACAGAGAAAGCCAAACTTGTCTGGCGACTTGAATTCTATGTGTACGAGAGAGAAGTGTGTATCACAACTCATGTTGGTGACCTTTCATTTTTACCTGAAATGGAGCGCCATTAGGATCGATTCCGGAATCGATCCTAAATAGATTCCGTACAATTCCAAAAAGGGGAAGCTCAAAATAAAACCATTATTTGGGCGTAGAGAATAAACTAACGCATATTTTCAACATGCAATTTAATTCTAAGGACATATTGGCAACGCTGCGTCAGCGTTGCTAGACAACGACGTGATCAGCTTCGCTATCCAGGCGGCTTTTATATCTCTCTAACATACGTGTCTGTACACACTTCACATAGTGTATACAGGGTTATCCAAATTAAGTGTCCACCATTGGTAACTTTGTTATTAGTAAAAATACAAAGTTGTTTAAATTAGCAAACTAGTAGCATTTTTAACGCTGGTAAAAATGAGAAATAAAAAAAAACAATTGAGAGTCGTTATTTTGATTTTTTTCAGTAAAATAACATTTTTTTAAATGGAAACCCCTGTATATTATATTTTTTTCTGTTAAAGCATCAAATTTTAAACAAAAAAGTTCATGACTTTTCCGCTAAAGTCAAAAAAGTCAAAATCACGATAAATATTTTTAATTATTTGCAGTATTATAATATTAAGACGGCTATGAATGAAAACAACATGGCGTTCGCATTAAGATAAGCGACAAATTGTTAAACTGGACATACTCGCAACTAGAAGGCTTTGGAAAACAATGATAAAATCAAATAATGTCAAACATTAGTGTAAATACTTGTTTATAAGCTTTATTGTGTCATTAATTTAAAGAAAAATGTTCTCCCATGAAGAAAAGTGTGATATGTTAGAATGCTATTTAGTGTGCAGAAAATCCTCCTTGAGAGCAAGAGAATACTACAGTGAATTATATCCCGCTCGCATTCAACCGTATGAACGATATTTTCTGAGACTTTATCGAAAATTTAGGGGCAACGAAAATGTTTTTGCTAAAACAAGGGCAAAAAAAGAATTCATAATAAGCGAGGCCACGGAAATTGCAGTTATTGGATATTTTGAAGCTTATCGTGAGAATTCAATAGCAGATATTCTCAAGGACTCTAATTTCAGTTATGGTACTGTTCAAAGGATTTTAAAAAAATACAAATTTATTCCGTATAAGTACTGACCAGTTCAAACGCTTTTGGCAGGGGATCCAGAGAGAAGACTTGTTTTTTGCCATTGGTATCTTAGCTTCTGTCGCCAAAATGTAAATAACTTTCGTTACCTTTTATGGACAGATGAATCAAATTATTCAAATTCTGGAATGTTTAATAGAAAAAACCACCATTATTGGTCAAGAGAAAATCTTTTGTTAGTACATCCAAGAGGCCCACAAGTCCGTTTCAGTTTCAACGTTTGGTGCGGTATAATTGGTTCAAAAATTGTTGGCCCGTTCTTTTATGAGGGAACCCTAACTGGTGAAAGATATGTGGAATTTATGTCAGAAATTGTGACTAATTTCTTAGACGAATTGGATCTTATAAGTAGACATCATCTGCATTTTCAGCAAGATGGCGCACCTGCCCACAACTCCAGAGGTACTTATCATTTTCTATGTACTACTTTTAATGATCAGTGGATAGGAACAAATGGCCCAATACAGTGGCCTCCCAGATCACCAGATCTAAACCCACTTGATTACTTCTTGTGGGGTTACTTAAAGAACCAAATTTACAAGCGAAGGTACGATAACCTTGACGCGTTAAAGACTGCAGTTAGGGAAAAGATAACCCAGATAGATGGTAGGACCATACTTAAGACAGTTCGAGCAGTTGAAAAACGTGCCCAAAAATGTATTGAAGAACAAGGTGGTGTTTTCGAGCATCTTCTTTAAAAAAAATTGTTATTGTATTTTGTAAGATTATAAGTTGATGTTGAAAATAAAGTTTGTCGATACAATTTAATTGTTTCAGATTGGAGGCCATAACTTCAACAATTTGTAACGTAGGAGAAAAGTTATTGTAAGCTTTTTTGTTTAAAATTTGATGCTTTAACAGAAAAAAATATAATATACAGGGGTTTCCATTTAAAAAAATGTTATTTTACTGAAAAAAATCAAAATAACGACTCTCAATTGTTTTTTTTTTATTTCTCATTTTTACCAGCGTTAAAAATGCTACTAGTTTGCTAATTCAAACAACTTTGTATTTTCACTAATAACAAAGTTACTAATGGTGGACACTTAATTTGGATAACCGTGTATACCAATGCAAACATACTAAATTGTCAGAACACTTTATCCATCAACCAGTGGCATGCTACTAAAGACCAGTATCAAAACATATAGGACTGGACTATTCATTACGATCAGTTCAATCACCGGCGTCATTGAAGGTTTTTTTTTTTTTTGGTGAGGGGGGAATGCATTTACGCACCATACCATAGCCCGAGCTACGGCGTGTGTGGGACTCCAGGGTCTTGAGGAGATCACCTAATACCCACTAAACCCTAAACCTCCGCGTGGCCCGACTCATCAGCGTCTCGGTAGGCCATGTGTTGTGCGTGACCTGCGGTCTGCTACAACGTCTCCTCATGTGTTTCAGTCTCTGGGAACGCCGGGTTGGTTCCCTTTACCTCGCACATTCTATCGATGTCGTTAAGCGATCATCGATAGAGGGTCTGCTGGTTCTCTTGAAACACTTGTTTTCCAAAAATCAAGAGTTTCAAGTCCTCTTACCAATATGTTGTTCCTCTTCCTGGTCCTGGTGGGTCCTGGTCGTGGCGGGTCCTGGTCCTGGTTGGTCCTGGTACCGGTGGGTCCTGGTCCCGGTGGTTCCTGGTCCTCTGCATCCACGCCGTGGGGGGGAGCAACCGCGGGTTCTCCTAGTCTCCTAGTCAAGGTTCCAGTTAGCGGGTGCCAACTGGGACCTTGGTCTAGGGTACCTGGTTCTGCGGTTGCGAGGCCTCTCGTCCGGATCGTAGTCCATGAGGAATCGTAGCTGCTCGTTCGGGTGGTCCTGAGCTTTCTCGAAGGTCTTCTCCGCTTTTTTCCTCATGTACTCGTGGATGGTGTCCCAATGCAGGTCTCTACGCAAGGTTGAGTTTCTTACGTAGGATGGTGCACTGGTGGCGATCCGGAGTAGCTTCATCTCTAGAGCAGCAAGTCGCTTGCGGTAGCTGGGGGCAGCGTACCCCCAGACCGCGGAGGCGTAAGCGAGCTGAGGTCTGGCGATGGCCTTGATCAGCCGTAGCTTGGTCGCTAGCGGCATCCGGCTGTGTCTACCTAGTAATGGGTAGAGTTGAGCCATGGCTGCTCTGGTCTTTGCGATGACAGCTTCTATGTGGGCTTTCCAGGTGAGGGACTTGTCAAATACGATCCCCAGATATTTGACTTTGTCGCTCCACTGGATATCTTCGTCGAAGATGCCATTGAAGGGTATGCCTACATACATTTTTATGGCTTCATTTATCCCAAAAATTATAATGACAGTGACGTAGAATCAGGGTTGCGACGATTTAAATCAAATGGTTAAACTCATGATTTAGATAAACTAATAAATTGCTGTAACAAGTCGGCGAAGCAGATAAATGAAAAAACTCATCAGGAAATTTAAAAAAGAAAGATACTTGGTTTATATAAAACTATAATTTTATACCGCGTGTTTCAAATTTTACCTTTACCATTGGGATAGAGAGAGATAGAGGTAGAGATAGAGGTAGAGATAGAGATAGAGGTAGAGATAGAGAGATAGAGAGAGACTAATGGTATGGCCTGTTTGACTTACCTGATCCATTTAATTCCTGTGTTGTACATGTTCATATATTACCTTTTTAAATTGCATTGCATGTAATCCTTTATCAACTGATGACGGTGTTGCCAAGGAAGTGCAGAGTCAACCTACTTGACGCTATTTTTCATTGAACGTACAGTCGTAATGTATCCATTCGGCAACGGTGAATATTGTGAATTAAGATAATATGAAATTTTGTTTGCATAATACGAATCCTTAGATAAGCCTTGAGATAAATTACTATTATTTAACCAGTATCATTTAAGCATATTTGGGTTTTCCCGTTTGCTATACTGGGAAGCATTGTTTGAAGTACCAAGTTATTTTAAATTCTGTATTTGAACTATAGCAAATAAAATTTTTTATCTACATCGCACGTCATTTTGCCGTACTTCTTATCTTTTAGCCATAAGATTTCCTAATGGTAGCTATAATATTAGGGTATATTTGTATTTCCATGGTCATTAGGTTTGTAGTGAATTTTTGTATCGTTTTGTATGCACTTCATATAATATAATAATAGGCTCGTTGATAAATAACGTCGAGGAAACAAAATTATATGAGCACTTTAAAATTCAATTGCAGAATTTGCATTTTATGATAATAATGAATACAGCACGAACAAATTTTTTTTTGTTATTTCCGAGCAGGATACCCACCAGTCAACAACCCCTGCTCTCTTGGGTGTGCAGATCCAACAGGGCCGGCTTGGGCTTATGAACTGAAATACCCTAACAGCTGCATATTTGCTTAGTTCAGAAACACATGTAAATATCAACTAGCTTTCTTCTCTGCCTGTGCAATTTTTTTAATGGCGATGATGGAAAGTTCCTCAAAACGAGTGATTTTCATACAAACATATTTTTTAATGTCGACAATGAAAAAAATGAGTAGTAGCTATAATTCATTACGAGACATTTCTTCGTCTTTTTTTTGACATTTCTTCGGTTTTTTGACGTTTTTCAGGTTTTTTACATAATATCGCTGCGGCTATAAATTGACACCCTTCTTTATATGACCTTCTAGAAGAAAAAGTTGTATATAAAGGTTATGGGGCCTAATATGAAGTTTTGTCGTGTAATATTTGTTTGTATATCAAGTGTCTCAGAAAAGTTCAGTCGAATAGCTGTATTTTTTTCTTCTAAATGGAACACCATGTATATTTTCAGTGATAATACCGTTGAAACTTGACAAAAAAATCTTAATTTTTTTTTTCGTAATCTTCAATGGTATTTACGGGAATATTGGAGAACAAGCTCGATTTTTTTTATTTTAACCATGTTTAGCGATGTGTTTATGCTCAAAAACGTGACCATTTAATTATTTCAAAATTTTTACCGCTTGAAACAAGGAAACGGTTCGTTAGATCATAATGAAACTTCGCATGTACAGTAATGGACAAAAGTATATAGACAAATCAATATTGTGCTGTATTTGTTTTTTAACTTGTTTTATTAATACACCAACCTGTATACATAATTCGTTATAGCATGATACTCACTTATACATAAATATATTCGATAAAAAATTAATTGAAAAAAACTGGAACTATGAAGGGCAAAAATATATAGACAAAGCAAAATAATTATAGAAAAAAGACGTAAAGTTCATTGAAAGTTCATAGAAAACCAACCATGTTTGTGTTAATATTTTGTAGCATAACCATTATTATCAATCACCGCCTGGCATCGTCTCGGGATAGATTGTAGAAGTTTCTTGATATACGATTCATCAATCTGTCTCCACTTTTGCTCTAAAGCGACAAAAAGTTCATCCTTGTTTGAATAATTTTTATCTCGTATTTGCCTAAGTATTCCGATAGATTTTCAATGGGGTTTATATCGGGAGACTGTGAAGGCCATTTGAGAGCTGGTATTTTTTCATCCAGAAAGAATTTATTTGCGAGATTTGAAGTGTGCTTCGGGTCATTATCTTGCTGGAAGATTGATCTTAAGGGCATATTTTCTTCCATATAGGGTAACATGACATGCTTTAGTATGTCTGTGTATACAAACTTATCCATAATGCCATCTATTCTATGTAAAGGTCCCATCCCAAACCCCGAAAAGCACCCCCAAACCGTAACAGACCCGCCTCCTTGTTTGACAGTGGGCAAAGTGTACTTGGGGTTCAATCTTTGTCCACTAGGACGTCTAACCATCTGATCCAAATATATTGAACTTGGATTCGTCACTGAAACGTACCCTCTTCCAGTCACAGATGCTCCGATCAAGATGCAACCGTGCAAATTGTAATCGGTCCTTACGGTTTTTCCTCGAGATTAGCCAAATCATTTAATCTTCTACTTATAGTTTTCGTAGAAATATTGACAATTCCTTTTGTCTCGATTTCGGCTTTTATTTGTCTTGGGGTTTTAAATGGATCTTTGGACGAAATTACTTTTATTAATCTTAACTGATCTAGCATTTAGTTTTCTAGGCCGACCACTTCTCTTAGAGGCTTCAAAGATACCTTTTTGTTTATATTTGTTCAATATTGCCCAAACTGCTTTACGCTTCAGCTTCAAATTTTTGGCAATGTCGACTTGACGTTGACCATCTTTGTATAACTCAATGATCTTAGTTTTCACATCGAAAGAAATATCTGGACCACCTGGCATGGTCTTAAATTCACTCAACTTATTCCACAACACTTGATGAACACAAACTAATCCTCTTCTGACACGAAACTGTACTAAACTAGTGTTGAAAAGAATTTGTCTACATATTTTTGTCCCTCATAAAAAAGTGCTTATATTCAGACTTGTATTGTGTTCATTGCAGATAATGTAAAAACAAGGAATTTTGTTTTTCTACTAATAACGCATTTTTTTAGGGATGAATTCGTTTTCTAAAGGTATTTTGGTAATTCTATATACTTTTGTCTATTACTGTATATTTTCAGTGATAATAGCGTTGAAACTTGCCAAAAAATCTTTTTCAGAAATTTCAATGATATTTACGGGAATATTGGAGAACAAACACGATTTTTTTTTTCATTTCAACCATGTTTAGGAAATGTTTACGCTCAAAAGCGTGATCCTTTAATTTTTTTAAAAATTTGACCGTTGAAACAAGCGTATATTCAACTGTAAAAGGCACACTCAACATTGGTCATTTAATGAAGATTTGAAATTTAGCCACTAATACCTTAAAAACTATAAATCGCCATTTTTCTTGTTTTCTCAAATCTACTCCACTGGGACCAGGATTGTGAAACGGGATATTAATGCACAATCTGGCAACCCTGTCGCACCCTCACAAAATGGCCGCTGACAACCACATAAGTCACGGTTTTGTCATTGAACAGCATGGAATTAAACCTTCAGAGTATATGTTTTGTGACTGGTACCAAGAGTTGAGAGATCCCACTCATTGAAATGCAATAATCAGCTGTATTCAAATAATGTCTAATATAAATATAACCTAGAATGTGTACTCGTGAAAAAAGAAAAATATGGCAAATTTGTAGTTTTTTTTGCAGGTTTTAGGTTTGCTGGTAGCTTTAAGGCATATATTTGGGAATTTCTTAATCGCTGTGAATATAGTGTGGATGTTTGTTCAGTTCCTGAACAACGAAAAATATTCATCTTTATAATAATAATAATAATAATAATAATAATAATAATATTTATTCACTCAATGTACAAAGATAACAAACAATATGAGTAAATAAATATAAAATCAAAACAGGCCCAATAGAAGGCATCGCCTGTACATGGACCAATAAATTTAAGTTGAAACTGTAGAATGCAAATGACAAAAAAGGACAAAAATTAGCTACAGTAGATTATGTATTTAGTTGATGTTCGTATTTATGAGTTTATGAATTTCAGTCCTAGATATAGAATGTAGCCACTTTTTTAAATTTCTTTTGAAACAATTTCCGAAACGTAAATCTTTTAAGTCTTTAGGTATAATTTCATAAAATTTAGGCGCTAAATAGAGATATGATCGCTGCATTATAGATTTATGCGGTTGAGGAACTACTGTGCCACGAATTTTGTACCTGGTATAATGATTATGTTTAATTTTTTGGTCGGTGTTTACAAATTTATGGTAGTGAGTGATACTGTGTAAGAAATAAAGCTGTCTTATATCATACATTCGAACATCTGCGTATAATTTTTCAGTGGGATAAAGTTTCGGTTTTTTAAATATCATTTTTAGAATACTTTTTTGAAAAACATCTAAATTATAGATATGTGAGGAACATGCAGCTCCCCATGCTAATATACCATATGTGAGATGAGGCTCAATCAGTGCATGGTATAATGTTCGAAGATATTTTTCTGTCAATATATTCCCAAGGTATTTAATTTTGTAGGATACAAATCTAACTTTCTTTCAAATATAATTGACATGGATGTCCTATCGTAAGTGAGGATCCAAGACCACTTCAAGGTATTTTATGTTGGGCACTCTATTAATTTGCATTTTTTGATCATTAATATTGAAGGAGAAATTTGTGTAATTTGGCAGATGTCTAGCATAAGATCCAAATGGTAAAAAATGTGTTTTAGAGTAGTTAATGCTTAATTTTCTACTGTTAAACCACCGAATAATTTTCAATTACATTTTTCAGATCAGACCAGTCAGTGCCTTCATATAATATTACAGTATCATCTGCAAAACTAGTTATTTTGCCAACACAATTAATTTGGAAAATATCATTTAAATATATATTGAATAACAGCGGACCTAAGACAGTTCCTTGTGGGACACCACACTTAATATACATTTCTTTACTAAATGATCCTGATATCTGCACAGATTGTGGGCGATTTGACAAATAACTTTCGATCAGTGAGTACGCGTTTCCTCTGAAACCAATTCTCTCCAATGCTTCTAATAATAATTTGTGATTAACTGTGTCGAAAGCTTTCTTCAAATCAACAAAAATGCAGATTGAAGGGATTCTGTTATCAATATTTTGATGTATTTGATTTACAATTTTAGTTATTGCGTCCGATGTAGCCTTCCCTTCTGTAAATCCATATTGATTTTCACTTAAAATTTTGAATTTTGTGAGGTATCGAATCATTCTAGTAGATAAAACTTTTTCAAAAACCTTTGCTACACTGGATATTATTGATATTGGTCTATAGTTGTTAACATCTGTTTTTGTTCCTGATTTATGTATCGGTATTATATTACCTTTTTTTAAAATTGAGGGATATATGCCAGATTCAAAGCATTTGTTGATTAGGTAAGTGAGTGGTTCTGTTATGTCCTCGGCTATAATTTTCAAATGCTCGCTTTTAATACCATCGAACCCAGGACTTTTCCGATTTTTTAAGGACATAACAGTGGTGTATACTTCACATTGCTCGACTTTATCCAAAATAAATGAGTTCAAAGTTCTTTTTGGAGGCTGAGTATTTTGTACATTTGTTTGTACATTACTTGCTAAATTTTCGCCTATGTCAGTAAAGAATTGTACAAATTCATCGCATATCTGTTGAGTATGTTTTAATACTGTTCCCGATGTTGTATTTAACTCAGTGACACACTCTTTAACTTTTGTTTTCCCAGTAATCTCATCAATAGTTGTCCAAACCCGCTTAGGATCATTTAAGTTATTATTCAATTTATTTAGGTAATGTTTTCGTTTGGTTTGCCTTACAAGCTCTATAAATTTATTTTTATATTGGTTGTAGCAGTCGGTATTCTCTGTAGTTGGCGTTAGTTTCATTACATTATATAGTCTTTCTTTTTCTATTGCCGATGTTATTAATCCTTTGGTAATCCAGGCATTTCTGCTTTTCTCTTTAAGACTAATTATTACTTTATTGGTACTAATATCTATTAGTTTTTTATTTTCTCTATGAACAGTCCCGTTGCTTTGTCTATATTATTTACAGAGTATAATTGTTCCCAGGATTCTTGTTTGACATTTGATATTAGTTTTGAATTATGGATGTATGGATATCAAAAAACCTGAATGGTTTTATGGGAATATCAATATAAAGTGCCATAATGGTTCTGATGAACGGCAAGTAAATGAATGAATGTTTGCAAACGAGCAATATCTTTTGGTAGAGCCTGTCATCAAGTAGGTGCTTAATGGCTATCTGCAAGAGGTTTATACCCAGTATCAAATATCAATTGAAGAAAATAATATAAACATGAATAAAAAATCAACAATAGTAATAAAACATGAATTTTATTAAAAAATCCAACATTTCTTTAAATTTTGACTGAATTATATGTGATTTCTTAATATTCAATAAGCTGGTAATATTTCAATGACAAGCTGTCATCTCATATTTTGACCGCATTTTGTTTCCAACATATCATAGCTATTGGTTGCTAAAATTTGTTGATTGGAACTTGAAGCTCATTCGTTGTATTTGACGGTCTGTTACCCTATAGGTGGAGAATAACGGACTGTCGTTGGTGAAGTTGGCCCTTAGACTTACATAGCCTATTAAAATGCCCAATTACCGCACACATACTGTACGTGAGATGAATGCTAATTTCGAGGATAGTGTTCAGGTCCATTAGGAGCTCTTCGAGAGTCCTGGACTATTGAAAAAGCGTAAGTACGTAAGTACAATGCGATTGAGGAGAAAAGTGGCTTTAAAAGTGGCGCCCGATTATAAAATCGATGGTGCCGACGAGACTGGTGGCGGCCGGCTATGTTTCCAGGCGCCGAAAAGACTCTCGCTATTCCAAGTTGGCGCGGCCCAAGGTCTGCCGATATTTATCTCTTATCATTTGGCGAGGCCGAAAAATTACCATAAATATTTTGGGAAAAAAATAAATATGTAATACATCCAGATATAATGGATAATTTGGTCTTGATCGATTACTATAAAGCAGGGTTTCCCAACTTTTTTTTTTGTTGCTCCCCGGACTATAAATTATATTGTCATGCCCCTCTTTACTTCTGCAATAAATACAAAAAAAGGCACATTATATAGGCACAAAGACTTTTATTTTAATTCTAAACACTCCAGGGATATTTCAACGAGTGCGAAATTCCATGAGAAGGAGGGCGGACGCATGCATACTAAGTAATTTTTGTAATCATTTCGTTGGTTTTAATGTTATGTTTATGTTGTCAGTTGTTGTTGTTCATTACCCCTGATGTGTTTAATTTTTCCAATTAAATTAATAATAATTTTGCAAGTTAGACAATAGAACGGTTTTTATTTTTTTACAAAAAATGTCGCATCGAAGGAAAACAATTCAAGAGAGATCATTTGTTTTAAATTGAACGAGGAATTAAAAACAAATATTTGGCGTACTATTTTTTTCTCAAAAAAATATCGAAGTCAATACCCGTACGCGCGCCACTGTTGAAGCTAAAAATTATTTTTGCATTGAAAAATATGCAACTTTATTGACTTTCACTTCGTACTAAATATCAGTGAAATATACTAAGTGACATATAAATCCGAACACCCAGTTTAAATGATTTTATTTTAATAAAATTTTGTATAAGTACTTAATGAAGCATAATAAGTAAATGATAAAAATTTCAAAATGATTGCACTGCTTTAAAGCCCTTTGACCTTTAATAATGTGTGGATGCACCCTGATGTGCTACGCATTCTCCAACGCGCCTAGGCATGCTTCTGATCAGGTGGTCAATGTCCTGTGGTATCTCATTCCAGGCAACCACCAACTCCTCTCGAAGTGCTTCTAGAGTCTGAGGAGGACGTTGCAAATTGAGCAATCTCCTACCCATCATATCCCACACGTGCTCAATTGGGGATAAGTCGGGAGATCTTGGTGGCCATGGTAACAATGTGACATCATCATTATGTTGAAAGAAGTCTATTGTGACTCTTGCAACATGTGGTCGGGCATTATCTTGTTGGAAAGTTGGATCTGCCAGGGTGTCAAGATAGGGTAAAAGATGGGGTTCTAGAACGTGGATATAACGCTGCGCGTTCATGTTACCTCTGATGAAGATTAAAGGTGACCTGGAACCATAAGCTATAGCACCCCAAACCATAACTCCAACAGTGTGATGAACATGTCTTTCAACAAAAAACTGTGGATTCCTCCTTTCACCACGATGTCTTCTAACCCTGGCACGACCATCGTGCATGCCTAAACAAAATCGAGACTCGTCACTAAAGACAATACTGCTCCATTCCTGATCCCAGAGTGACCGTTGTCTGCACCACTCAAGGCGATTACGTCGGTGTTCTCGAGTTAAAGGGAGGACCCAGTGTGGCCGGTATGAAAACAAGCCAAAACTTCTCATTCGTCGGTAAACACTTCGCATGCCGATAGGTCTTCCGTGTTCTGCAAATCATTCATTTGTAATGGACCTGGTAGTGGAGAAACGGTCCCTTAAGGCCAATAATCTTAGGCGGCCTGTTGTTCTACGGCGGCGTCCAGTGCCCCTTGCTCTTTGCGTACGGCCTTCTCGAAGCCATGCCTGACAACACCTAACCACAGTGTCTACACTTCTTTGCACTCTAACTGCAATTGCCCGAAAAGAAAGTCCAGCTTCCCGAAGTCCCACTATACGGCCCCTATCAAACTCACTAAGTTGACGAAATCGTACAGGTCTCCGTACTCTAGGTATCGTAACCGATCGTAAAGGATGTCAAGAACCAAAATCCGCCAACGTTGATTCTTTACTGCGGCTGAAATATTCATTTTTAGAGCGTTAGTGAATTAAAAAAAAGCAGTATAAAAACCGGAATGTCCAACTGATAAGGCTGAAAATTTTTTCACTTGTTATTTACAGTAAGATAAATACATTCACCAACTTTTATTAAAATAAAACCATTTAAACTGGGTGTTCGGATTTATATGTCACTTAGTATATCTGAAGCGGTTCTGAAAATATTAATTAATTTCCATTTCTTTCCTAAAACTTCAACACTCCGACATTTTTTTATATGTTCCGGAAAAAACTACGCGGCGTATCTAATAGCATCTTGTTCTACAAATTATTCAACGATGTATCACATGTTACCTTTTTTTGTTAGTTATGAAGAAAAATGTATTTTTTTTTATTTTAGAAGATTATGTGATTACTGATAGATGCATATTACATACTACATAATGATAATATGACGGGGTAAAATTTTATAAAATGATTAACCTAGTGATATTCAAAATAACGAATACATTTTTAACATTATTTTATTCACAATAGGTGTTCAAATAGGTTGCCATTATTTTCTAAACATAAATATCATCTTCTAACAGTAAAATTCAACATCACGTAACATTTATGGTGTAATCATACTAAATGCTTCCATTACACACTCTCGTCAGTGCTACTCAGTTTAAAAAGTATGCTGATAAAGTTGGTTTTTAATGAAACCACAACCAGAAAGTCCGGAGTAGCTGAATCCGGGGAACGCGTTTGCCAGGACACTTTACTGAATGTTCCAATCCACCTTCCGGGAAATCGCTGAGAAAAATAAATAGAATCCTTATCTTGAACGACTTGTATACGCAATTATTTATTAGTATAGCTTAACATACTCCTAAATGTTGAAGATTTACATGAGCGCGTGATTTGAAAATAGATTGTTCTATATATATATACAGGGTGGCGCATCGAAAACGAAACGGACGCATTTACTAGCAGCTCAGTTTTTTTTAAAATGCTCAGACCCATTGATTTTGTTTTCGAGGGTGACACAAGTTTGGAAAAAATCACGTTAGCTGCACCCTAAGCGGGGGTGACTCCACCCTCAAAATCTTAAATCGAAAGGGGGGTCGAGTGATACCTTATTTTAAAGGTCTTTCAATTTTTTCAAAAAAAAAACTGAGCTGCCAGTAAGTCTGTTTCGTTTTCGATGCGCCACCCTGTATATATATATATATATATAAAGAGAAAATGAGAAGTATATAACAAAAAGTAGGAAAATAATGGGGAAAATCCGCAAAAAGGAGGAAAGTGGATTCGAGCAGAAAATAGGATAGGTAACCCGAGCGATACGTATTTCTGCTGGTTGGCTTCATCAGACCCGAAATGAATGCACATATGCAACTACAAGAGTAGATACACATGTCCATACATCCGGATACGGGTATAACCTGAGGAAACGAAGATGTAGAGGGAAAAAATATATATTTTTTTTAATTGTCAGTCACTTACAAAAGCAGCGATCATTTTTTTATGTTCCAAATAGTACGTGTGGTGCCTTTTTGAAATATGTTTTCAATGAGCAATCTTTTTATTCAATATAATGCAGTTATAGCCCAGTACATTTTTGTTTCACCACAGATGGTCAAAGTTGAGGAAAAAGTATCAGGTTATAAATCTCAAAATAGTCCTTATTTGATCATGGTTCCTTAATATATTTTAACTACATTGGATTTGTATATGATAAAGCAACTACATAGAAGTATTTTATAGAAAAAATGAACAAAGTATAGTCTTATTTGTACATGCAGCTAAAGACCACAGATGAAAAGGTTAGTTTTTTTAAATTTAAAAAAAAATTCAATATCTCAAAAACGGTGACACTTTAATATAGGTAAGTTTTTCTTATTTGTTAGGTCAGTCCAAAGCCTATTATTCTCTTTATGTTTGTCGTAGTACTTGTTGGACACCCTGTATACTATCTACTATGTAACCTCATCGATACCAAGCAAAGTGTATCATTCAAGTTCTAAGAATCGATAAGAGATACCAGGTGCTCCTCGTTTGAAACTTGATACCCCGAAATCAAATTGCATCAAATATACCTAGTCGCAACATCCTCGGCCACCCCTCCTGTCGCCAGTAGGTCTGCAAATGAAAAATCAATAAATTGTGTACTGTTCCAAATAAGAGCGAATGCGTTTCGTTCTTTCGTCGGCGGGGATCGGGGAATGGTACGTGTGGGGTGGTTATGGAATTGGGGTAGGTTTCAAACGAGACGTGAACCCTTGAAGGGTCGCTGGCTGGCCGTGCTCAACACCGAAGCGACGGATCAGACACTGTGACACCAGGGACGTTCTTGGATACTTTTGGAAGAGCGAAGAACAAACATACTCTCACATCGTAGAAAGTTTTGAGCTATAAACGAAATGGGTTAGAAGTATAGGGTCAAGTAGGTCGACTCTGTACCTCACGCCAGTACAGTGGCGTAGCTTGGGACCACATAATGTCTATGTGGATCAGAGTTGGGTGGGGTGATTTTTCACCGAATCTGGTGATTTTTCTCTCGTTTGTATCCATTACATATTTGCAAAAAGTATGTATTTTATTAAATTTATCAAAGAGATTCGAAAGTCATACGAGGGATGTCTTTTAAGTTTTGCATATAACGGGTGATTTTTTAAGAGGTATAGGATTAAAAAAAAAACAAAAACTTTGAAAAAACGATTAAATCTTTCTTTGAGTCGATAGAACGGTCGATATAATTGAATGTTTAAAGATTATTTCATGTAAATGTTGGCCGCGGCTCCGCTTTAGATGGCCCATGCGCAAGGTCCAATTTTGGCACACTTTCTCCAACATATCGGCCGGTATCTCACGAATAAATGCTTCAATATTGGCTTCCAGTGCGTCAATCGTTGCTGGTTTATCCCTGTAGACATTAGCCTTAACATGGCCCCACAAGAAATAGTCCAACGGCGTTAAATCACACGATCTAGGCGGCCAATTGACGAGCCCCAAACGTGAGATAAACTGTTCCCCGAACTCGCCTCTCAATAGGGCCATTGTTTCGTGTGCAGTGTGGCATGTGGCACGGTCTTGTTGAAACCACATGTCAGCCAAGTCCAGCTCTTCCATTTTTGGCAAAAAAAAGTTTGTTATCATCGCACGGTAGCGCTCGCCATTCACAGTTACGTTCCGGTCATTGTCGTCTTTGAAGAAGTACGGCCCGATGATGCCACCGGCCCATAATCCACACCAAACAGTGATTTTTTCGGGATGCATTGGTAGCCCTTGCAATGCTTCTGGCTGGTATTCACGCCAGATTCGGCAATTTTGCTTGTTAACGTACCCATTCAACCAGAAATGAGCTTCGTCGCTGAACACAATTTTTCGATAAAAATGTGGATCTTCCTCCAACTTTGCCAGCGCCCATTCTCCAAATTGGAAACGTTGTGGGAGGTAGTGTGGCTTCAATTCTTGCACCAGCTGTATCTTATAAGGTTTTACACCCAAATCCTGTCGCACGTAGTGTAGTAACAGAGGCCCAATTGCTGCGAACGGCGGCGAATCGACATTTCACGGCCATCACTAACACTGGCGGATACAGCCGCAATATTTTCTTCAGTCCTCACTCTACGTCTGCGTGTTGGTGGTTTAAGGTCCAATAATGTAAACTGGGTTCGAAATTTAGTCACAAGCTTCCGAATAGCTCCCTCAGAAGGCGGACCAAATTGCCCATAAATTGGAAGCAGTGCTCGATGCACTCTCTTAACCGAGCATGAATTTTGATAGTAAAATTCAATAATTTGCAAGCGTTGTTCGTTCGTAAGTCAATTCATGGTTAAATTATAGACCAAACTGAACAAGTTTGACAATGACACAAGGCACGATTCACGCGTCATCTGTCAAAAACAGTGTTGCCAAAAAGATACTAGCAAAAAAATCACCCATTAGAATCATACTAGGCCGCGCGGATCGAACGTCAGTACTGAATCTTAACCTAACTCTTTAGTAAACTTAAATTCAAAGTTTGCAGTTGACGCATTCAAAAATGCCGTTTTGGATCTGCCCGCAAACGAGTGGAATAAGTGCTTCGAAAATTGGTTCGAGTGCATGTAGATGTGTATTAATCTTCGTGGAGAATACTTCGAAAAACAATAAAGTCATTCAAAACTACCTACCGTGTTGTTTTATTTCCATATGCAAAACTTAAACATAAATAGTAGTGATCAAATTTGATTCGCCCAGGGGGAGGGTCAACGCCGCCCTTGACCTCCACTCTGGATCCGCGCTTGGTTACTGTCACAGCTGAGACAACAATCAGCTATGAAACTCTCCTGTCAGTGTCAAAACCGTCCGCCAATTCGGCGGAGAAAATCGCATGTAAATTCCCCTAGTATAACGATCAAAGGGTATTTACATTAAATATTCAATGGGTTGAGAATATAGCAGTAACGAAGGATAGATACATGGCAAAAGTAAATATTTTTTCGTTTATTGTAAATACTTCCACCATTACAACTTTATTTTGAAGCTTGTTCATAAATAAATAGTCATCAATTCTCCGTCACCACTTTTTGGACAAACGTATACTTTATCTGAAGTCACTTGAAACACTGTGAAATACCGGGTGCGTTTTATATATCTATATTTAACACGCTCAGTTGCTGCAAAAATCGCCAAATTTCGCAGCAAATATCCCCCGTATAAGATCAAAGGCAGTTTCACCGGTCCACGTGGAGTAAAGCACGCCTATGCGTGGACATAGCCAATGAGAAAGCGTGTATTTCAGAGCTCCGAAAAAGTGCAGGTGGCTACTGAAAATTGAAACAGTTTAGCCAGTGCCTTGTAGCGGTGAATAAACGTGTTTTCTTCAGTCTGTCCGTGTTTTTTCATAGATTTTATTAGTTTGTGTGTTTTTGACTTTTGAATACTCAGTTTACTTGTTGATTTAATTGTTGTGTTGATTGTTCTTGATATGGCTCTTTGGAGACCTTAGGAAAATGCTCCAAGCCACGAGGAGATGGTTGATGAACCTGTGCAGGCAGAATTCTTTCATAAAGATTTAGAGGAACAGACCCAAAGAGTAATCCTAAATATGTATGATTGCCTGAAAAACGAAAATCCAGATTCCTCACAAAATCAAATTTTAAACAGAATTTGTATCCTGACAAAAATCAGTCGGTCTACCATTTATCGGGTTATAAAAAGGGGAGATGTAGTCAACCATTCCTTCCACAGACAGCGCATAGGGCAAAAATTAAAAAGAATAGACGTGGGTTTTCAGGAAGATATTCGTCGTATAATATACGGATTTTATAAAGAACATTTGGTGCCCACGTTGGAAATGATACGGGATAAATTAAAAGATTATCCTGAAGATTTTTATAATTACAAATGCTTAGACTCACTGCACTGTATTGTAAAACTGTGTGGTTTTCAATACAAAAAATTAGATAAAAGAATGGTGATTATGGAGTCGTCTCGAATCGTTGAATTGCGCCAAGAATTTTTGCACAAAGTTAAAATCTATAGAGAGCAGAAAAGAAATCTGATTTACCTGGATGAAACGTGGTATGATACCCATGATGTTGTGCAGTACGGCTGGGTTGACGACAGCAACAAGTGCATTTTAAATG
Source organism: Acanthoscelides obtectus (assembly GCA_963669975.1). Classification (NCBI taxonomy): domain Eukaryota; kingdom Metazoa; phylum Arthropoda; class Insecta; order Coleoptera; family Chrysomelidae; genus Acanthoscelides; species Acanthoscelides obtectus. The sequence goes on along the minus strand of CAVLJG010000006.1, from coordinate 100,853,330 downwards.
CACCATGCAACCGTGGAAAACGAATCATTATTCTCCGTGCTGGCAGTGAAAATGGATTTATACCTAATGCCTTGCTGTTATCTGCCAAAAATATCAAAGAATCATGTGCCGACTATCATGAGGACATGACCTCCGACTTATTTGAAAAGTGGATAGAGCAGCAGTTAATACCAAACATTTCCCCAAATTCAGTGATTATTATGGACAATGCGCCATACCATTCCCGACAGAAAAACAAAATTCCGAATACAGGCACAAAAAAACAAGACATTATTGATTTTATGAAGGATAAGGGAATGGAAATACCACAAAAATCAACCAAAGCCATATTATTGGATCTTATTAAAAGACAAAAATTTGAAAAAGAGTATGTTGTTGACAATCTGCTTCAGCAAAATGGCCATGAAGTATTACGTCTACCTCCCTATTACTGCATTTTTAACCCGATTGAGTTGGTCTGGGCTGCTTTAAAAAAAAAAAGTAAGAAAACATAATCAGACCCCTCAATTAAGTGAATCGCTATTGGCCACAATAAGAGATGCAGTATCTCATATTGCTGCCACAGACCTATGGAAGCAGTGTTCTAGGCATATTATTGAAAAAGAAAATGAATATTGTGTTTTGCCTCCTGTAAATCCCGTTGTAATTCCTCTACAAGATGACTCTAGCGACAGCTTCGAAGGCGAGGATGATATATAAATACCTATAATGTAAGTCTTTATATACCTTTTTATATACCGACCTGCTATGTAAATATTTGCCTATGTCAAACGTTGGAATTCTGTAATTTTTCCATTTCTTAACTTTCAGTCAACATAAATTAAACTCCCAATATAAGTATTTTTTATCCCAAATCAAAAAAATAAGAAGATAGTAAAATCCATTTATTGTGATATAAAAACATTATTATTATCGTTCTAAATAAATGACCGCACGCCTATGATACGTCATGAAATTACAAAGGACGCGCCGACCAAAGGTTTTTATGCTATCTCAAGTGACTTCAGATAAAGTATACTCCTTTTTATTATTGAATCACACAAACTACACTAGATCATACTAAAATATTATCATTTTCCGATTGCAAAGAATATCTACATGCGCTGGCAGGGTATAGTTTGTTCGCTGAATCAAAGCAGTTACGTCACAACGTCAAATAATGACAGTGACGCACATGGTTGCCACATTAATTAAAACTACTAGATCCTAGGACGTCTTATAAAATCTACTTTATGTCTTCGAGCGCCTTAACGCAACCAACATTACGGAGCGCTAGAGCTAGTATAAATTCCACTTACCACCTAATACCTCTCTTACGGACTGTCAAGGCAATAATGGAGCTCCATGATCTCGTTCGGTCTCAAAATATTTCGGCAAAGAAATGACGAATTCTTTTTTTGTCAACACAGAGGTTTCGGCATTTTAGCAAAATGCGCAAAAGGACACCTCAAAGTTATGAAAAATACTAATTTTATAAAGTAATGCAAATATTGAGGCAAAATAAAAACGAAAATAAACAACAACCGTTGGCGTAATTACCTGAAAAGCTTTGCGACAATGTTACAACACAGAAAATTGTTACCAATTGAAATTCAAACTATACGTACCAATTTAGGATCTATTTTGCATTAAGGTTCGCATTCAAATTTACTAAATATGACGTAACTGCTTTGTTTCAGTGAATAAACTATACGTGGCAGCACTGGTTGCTCTTTCATCGTTGTCCTAGGGGGATTTACGAGCCCCTTCTCACTTCAGTTGGCCCACTTCAAGATTTGTACCACAATATGCCTTTATAAACTAAACATGACGAAACTATTTACTTCTAAAACAATTTATTTTCTCAAAAACGTTTTAGATACACTCTAGTCGTAAAAAATACTTAGACCTATAACTAATAGAACATCTGAACAAATAAACAATGTGCGAATAAATGCGCGAAGTTAACAAAGCAACAATTGAAAGATCACCACTGGGTAACATCACCTTTATTTTTTATTACGGCTGAAATTCTTTGGGGCATAGTGTTAACCAAGTTTTGACAATAATTTGGTGTAAAACAATCCCATATTTCTTGAAGCTTTTGTCTCAATTCGGTGATTGTACGAGCAGGATGTTGTCGTAGAACCGTTTTCATCTCGTGCCACAAAGTTTCAATAGGTGACAGATCTGGACTGCTTGAAACCCATTTCAAAAGTGGTACATTATTTTCTTCCATCCATTTTATAGCCTTTTTTGAGGTATGGCACGCTGCACCATCTTGCTGAAACACAAAATCTTGGCCGGATGTCAAACATTCTTCCATCACTGGTGAAAGCGATTCTTCTAAAATTGCCAAATATTTGTTTGTATCCACATTTCCATCAATAAAATGAAGTTTTCCTACTCCTTTTGATGACATACTGCCCCAGACCATAATGGATGCTGGAAATTTCACTTTTCTCTTCAGACAGTCAACATGGAATGCTTCATTTTTTTGCGAATAACTCTACTGCGACTGTCACCAACACAAACTTCGAATGGGGCTTCATCACTCCATTGTATTGCCAACCATTGTTGAGGTGTCCATTGTATATGTTGTTTAGCCCATCAAAGCTGATTTTTCTTTTGCAGTGGAGTTAATAGTGGCTTTTCTTTGGCCTATAAACAAGTTGTGCAACTTTAGGGTTTTTACTTCACTTTTTTTTATAAGAAAACTTACCTTGCAAGTGCTAAATCCCAGTTTGTGGGCCTCTCTATGAGTTGTGGTCCTCGAAATTCTCCTTCCAACAGCGTCACTCCACAGAGCACTTAATTGTAAATAATTGGCACGCCTGTTTTTCACGATTATTCTTCTTAATGCTCTTCGGTCGGCATTTGTGATATTACTTTTTTTCACATATCGTGGCTTCATATTAACTGAACCAGTTACGTTATATCTTCTAACAATATTTCTCACACTGTACCGCGATAAGTCTAACAAAGTTGCAATTTCTGAGTTTGATTTCCCAGAATTAAAAAAATTTATTATCAGTAACCGAATTTTCTCACTCCACCCATTTCGAAAACCTTAACTACCCAAAACTATTTTAAACGTATTCTGACAGCTGTGATTAATAAAAACAATTGTCATGTCTTTTATTTTTCACAGCCACCTATGCGTTATAGACTTATTTTGCATTGAAATGAAATTAGGTTGATATGCTGTAATTGCAACATGTGTTATTTTTATGCTGAAAATTTGATTAGGGAGCGATAAAATTGGTCTTTTCTACTATATATTATCAAAATATTCATTGTTAATATTTTAAACCTATAACACCCTACTACATTTTTATTGTGCCAACTGAAGAGGGAAGCTCGTACATGTGATTTTCTACGCCGAAAAACGGTTGTTTTTGACACTGGCAGGAGAGTTTAATAACTGATTGTTATCTAAGCTGTGTTACGATGCTTGGACTAACACGGGAGTCTCTTTGATGAAGTTTTAACTTTGACGCCTTTGCTCGTTATTAGAACAGACTGACTGTTGTGATGTAACATGAATTGCCGGTATTTCGACCCCTTGCCCTCACCCTCACCTTCACTGTCCGTTTCCGTCTTCTTCGATCAATGTCTAGACCAGTGCGTAGTGCGTCGCCCTCGGTATTGATTTTTCAAATTTCGGGTGGAATGTCCACACACGCAGCCACGCATTGTTACAATTTATGTATGCATGGGGGGTGAACGACACACAGGATTGGACTCAGGCGCGGCGATCATTAGCAAAATGTTGCCTTTTGGGCGGTGATACTCATTTTTCCAGAAAAAGAAAGAATTTCACTCTTTATGCGCCAAACTTTAGTCATAGCCATTTACTTTCTACAATGTATTTGTTTTGGATAACAGACTAAGGGTCGATTTCACCAACATTAATATTATGGACCAATCGGAAAATACCTTTTGGAATGCAATTTGACAGAAGCTGTCAAAGGTCTCTGAATACACTGGACAACAAATTTTAGTTTTTTAATTGTATCTTGTGGGAAAAGTACACTTCTTTATTAATTTTGGGGCGCTGAATCCAAAAATGACAATGAAATAAAAAAATTAGTTGCGGTTTAGAAAAAAAAAATTTATTTTTAAGGATATATTAAAAAAGTAACAAGATTCACATACTTATAAGAATCACTATATGCGCTGTCTTTTTGCTGTTCTTTTATGGATCGTTTCTGGAGCATCTCTACCAAGAGTACAACAGTAGTCTGCAAGCATGGAAGAATTCCACTTTCCCTGGTACCTTTTTTCCATTGTTGAAATATCCTGATGAAAACGTTCGCCGTGCTCATCACTTACGGCTCCGCAATTGTCAGGAAAAAATTCCAGGTGTGAGTGTAGGAAATGTATCTTAAGAGACATATTACAGCCCATCTTTTGATACGATGACAGCATATTTTTGACAAGGGTTTTATAGTTGTCAGCTTTTCTATTTCCCAAGAAATTAGTGACCACCAGACGGAAATCATTCCAAGCAGTTTTTTCAATACCTGTTAAAGTGTTTTCAAACTGTGTATCTTTCAAAATATTTCGAATCTGTGGCCCAACAAAAATACCTTCTTTAACCTTTGCCTCACTTAGTCTTGGAAATTTCTGACGCAGGTATTGAAAAGCTGACCCATCTCTATCTAATGCCTTGACAAAGTTTTTCATTAGGCCCAACTTGATATGCAGTGGTGGTAATAAAATTTTTTTCGAATCTACTAATGGCATATGCTGTACATTTTTTTGACCTGGCTCTAGGAATTGACGAACAGGCCAGTTTTGTCTGGTGTAATGAAGTGCCTTTGCCCGACTGTCCCATTCACACAAAAAACAGCAAAACTTTGTGTAGCCTAGCTGCAGCCCAAGTAAAAGTGCAACAACTTTCAAATCGCCACAAATATGCCATTGGTGCTCATCGTATTTTATGCATGTCAATAGGTACTTCATATTGTCATATGATTCTTTCATGTGAACTGCATACCCTACAGGAAGAGATGGTAAAATATTTCCAATATGCAATAACACTGCCTTTAAACTCAATGTTGAACTGTCTATTAACAATCTCCATTCTTCTGGGTTATAGTTTATATTTAAAGACGCCAGTAAGCCGTTAATGTTACTGCAGAAAACCAAGTTATTCTCCATATTGAAAAATGGTTCTGAGTCTTTGTGGCGTTTACGAAAAACACATACCGAAACATCGTCTTCTAACAAGTTCCACTGCTGCAGTCTTGATCCAAGTAACTCTGCCTTACATTTTGGAAGTTCTAAATCTCTTACAAGATCATTTAATTCTGACTGTGTTATTTTGTGCGGTTGGTGGCATGACGTGCTCGGTATAAAATCAGGATCTGTTGACGTTGATGGCATATCTTCTTCCTGACGAATCACTCGATCGCCATGATCTGATTCGCAAGTATAGGATTCTGGGGGTTTTGGAATAGGATTTTCGTCACTGTGAGGCACAGGTCTCATCGCAGATGGTATGTTTGGGTAGTTGATAACCGATTTTGTTTCTTGGACATACCTGTGGCTTGTCCAACACAAGGTACCATGCAAAAGTAACAATCATTAATATGATTTGTAGGCTCTCTCCAAACCATTGGGACAGCAAAGCGCATAGACCGTTTTTTGCCATTTAACCAGCTCCTCAGACTTGAAGCACATGTATTACAGCAGATGTGGGGTGCCCACTGTTTGTCTTGATCACCTAGTTTACAACCGAAATAAAGCTGATATGCCTTTGTTATTAGTGGAGTAATAGACCGTCTCTGAGACGCAAAAGTCACATCACCACACACGTAACAAAACTGATCTGGATTGTTTACACACTTTCGAGACATCTTGCATGAACGCTGTCAGCCAACTGAGGAAAAAATGGCTAATATAAAACAATATAATGTACACGTATGTATAACGTAACACAATCATGCCGATTACATCATCTTTCCTTGCTGAATATAAAAATATAGCACGTGCATTCTTGTGAATTACAGTATATTAACACTGTCACAGCAGGAACACATATAATTACCGTATCTCTAAAACTTGAACTAATATTGAAAAAATAAGTTTCATTCCGGTTTTAGCACATTAAAAATAGAAACATTTTGTTGATTTTATTTAGGATATTTTTTGGCTGTTGATCAGTGATATCAGTGATTTCTATTGAAATATTGAATAAAATCGTGAAAATTAGACTGTATTATAAACAAGACCACTTTTTGATTCCAACATGATGCTTTTGTACAGAAAAAACAGGACAACTTCCATGTATTTTGATATATGTTATAGGTTTACATTTAACAATCCGTTATCCCCTTCAGCGAATGGGAATGCGGCAAATAATAGGTCGATTTTCTAGCTGTTAAATTTGGCAGCAGATCTGGACGTTTGTAACGCATGGCACTCTCGAATTTACCAACTACTGAAAGTTATCATTACATACCTGTTGAATAGTGTGGATTGGTCTGTATTTTGCAACTAGAATATAAAATAAATTCCATCCAATTCCTCATCGTCCTTTACGTCATAATAGTAATCATTTATTAATTTATGGGTTAATGAATTTCTTCAAAGCAATAAAAACATTATGTCCTCTCCATCCTAAAACACAGATAATATGTGTAAGACGTGTCAAGCCGAACATCTCCCTGATGCATAATGCAATTACTATGGACATAGACAAAAAATTATGAATAATGTTTCACAAATAATGTCTTTTAAGTCCAAAAAACCATAAAAACTAGTAATGTTTTTCATTTTGACTCTGGGGGATATCTATCTGTCACTCTCAGGGTTGCCAAGTCTAACGACGATCACGTCCCGTGGTGGAGGGTGCGAAATGAATCTTTTACATTTGCTGGTATTAATTTTTTTTGCATTTTTTCAAGTGTTGTGCTATGATTTTGGGAAAAATGTCACGAATAGTCTTATAAAGCATAGTATATTTCAACAGTTGGCGGAATTTTTAGGTTTGCTGGTAACTTTAAGGCATATATTTGGGAATTTCTTAATCGCTGTGAATATAGTGTGGATGTTTGTTCAGTTCCTGAACAACAAAAAATATTCAACTTTATGGATGTATGGATATCAAAAAACCTGAATGGTTTTGTGGGAATATCAATCTAAGGTGCCATAATGGTTCTGATGAACGGCAAGTAAATGAATGAATGTTTGGAAACGAGCAATATCTTTTGGTAGAGCCTGTCATCAGGTAGGTGCTTAATGGCTATCTGCAAGAGGCTTATAGGAAAAAACTCCCAGTATCGCATATCAATTGAAGAAAATAATATAAACATAAATAAAAAATCAACAATAGTAATTAAAACATAAATTTTATTCAAAAATCCAACATTTCTTTAAATCTTGGCTGAATTATATGTAATTTCTTAATATTCAATAAGCTTGTGATGTTTCAATGACAAGTTGTCATCTCATACTTTGACAGTATTTTGTTTTCAACATTTCATAGCCATTGGTTGCTAAAATTTGTTGATTGGCACTTGAAGCTTATTCGGTGTATCTGATGGTCTGTTACCCTATAGGTGGAGAATAACAGACTTGAAAAGTGACATTATGTCGGTTTTTTTTAACATTATCTTGGTCTTTTGTGACATCATGTACTCTTTTCTACAAGATGTCAGCTTTGAATTAGCTGTTGTTCACTTTTTTACGTTGTAAGTTGTATTCGAATATTTTTTTTAGTCCTAAAAACTCCCATTTTGATCATTCTTAATTTCCAATCGGTAATTAGGTAAAATCAAAATTGCATCCTATATTTTTGCATAAATAGAAAATATTGGATTCGATATTATTGTAATATAAGTTCAAAGAAATGAAAATATTAGTGTCTTGATATATATGTATCAAATTTCGAATGAGCAATTTATTTATAATGCTAAGCCGCTTATTTTCAAGTATATTAAACTGGAGCATTTGTCAAATTACCTGCATAAGCATTACCTATGACAACATTACGCATATTATTCAAGGTATTGTTTTCGTTTGAGCAAAATAACTTTCTTACGTGTTGTAAACAGATTTTATGCGTAGCTATTGTGTTCCATATACAACGCAGTTGATTTTGCTCTTGATAAAAATTGTTTTTTCAAGAACGCATTATTTGTTGATAACATAATAATAAATCGCGCACATTTTCTTAAATGTATTTAGGCGATTGTTTGCCTGTTTAAAATATAAGGTTTTGTTGTGTATTAGTGGAACAATTGCAGACTCTTTGTGCTTAGTTTCTAGGTCTATCTCATCAAGGTTTCCTCAAAAAAATGGCGTTGTGTAGATTGTTCGTAGAGGGGTTATGTTCGGAACAAGCTAGTCCTTCTTAGAAAAAACTTAACTGGTGATGTGTGTAACAAAAAATTAAATGACTGTCCCTCTCTCCCTGAGAGAGAGTCTTGCGGCGCACATGATCGTTGCTATGACTAATCCCGCATGGATGACAATATTGACTTTGACGAATATGTCTAACAAGTGCTATAATTATGGGGGTTAGAGAGGTATATGAATATGACAAGGTCAAAAAATTGAGTTATACAAGAAAATAAGAAATATTTTGTTAGTGCCATTGTGCACCGATTGTACTTATTCAAGATTATAGTGATAAATTAAAAACACAAAATAATATCTAAAATACAGATAAACATTCAGTATCGCTAAAAAAGTCATAATTCAAAATTTAAAATCCAAAAACTGATTGTACAAGTAAAATGCTTTTATCATTAAAAAATCCTTGATTGTTTGTAGCATTTAAAGTTAAAGAGTTGATTTCAGTATGTAAATGTTGACAATAATTTAATAGCAACACAGGAATTGTCAGACTCCAGTTTGGTTAATGAAGGATCCGTTGATAACGAACAGGAAGACGAACTAAAAAACAACGATGAAGAGCTTCCAGTGACAACTAAGGAGGCATTAGACTGCGTTAAAAAGTTGCAACGGTATTTTCAGCAAGAAGAAGACAGTACAGCCACACTTACCAAATTAAATAAAATTCAATTTGCTGTTCTAAATAATTATACAAAAAAACAATCTGTTCAAATGAAAATTACTAGCTTTCTTACCAAATAATTTACGGTTCTTAAACATACCTACACAGTACGTATGTCTGTAATATGTGTATCAGATCCTGAAAAAATGCAAATTTCAAAATTACGTATAACTTTTTTGTATGTATCTTTATTTTTGTAATCTAAGTGACATATAAATCCGAACACCCAGTTTAAATGGTTTTATTTTAATAAAATTTTGTATAAGTACTTAATGAAGCATAATAAGTAAATGATAAAAATTTCAAAATGATTGCACTGCTTTAAAGCCCTTTGACCTTTAATAATGTGTGGATGCACCCTGATGTGCTACGCATTCTCCAACGCGCCTAGGCATGGGGATAAGTCGGGAGATCTTGGTGGCCATGGTAACATGTGGTCGGGCATTATCTTGTTGGAAAGTTGGATCTGCCAGGGTGTCAAGATAGGGTAAAAGATGGGGTTCTAGAACTTCGTGGATATAACGCTGCGCGTTCATGTTACCTCTGATGAAGATTAAAGGTGACCTGGAACCATAAGCTATAGCACCCCAAACCATAACTCCAACAGTGTGATGAACATGTCTTTCAACAAAAAACTGTGGATTCCTCCTTTCACCACGTCGCCTTCTAACCCTGGCACGACCATCGTGCATGCCTAAACAAAATCGAGACTCGGCACTAAAGACAATACTGTTCCATTCCTGATCCCAGAGTGACCGTTGTCTGCACCACTCAAGGCGATTACGTCGGGGTTCTCGAGTTAAAGGGAGGACCCAGTGTGGCCGGTATGAAAACAAGCCAAAACTTCTCATTCGTCGGTAAACACTTCGCATGCCAATAGGTCTTCCGTGTTCTGCAAACCATTCATTTGCAATGGACCTGGTAGTGGAGAAACGGTCCCTTAAGGCCGATAATCTTAGGCGGCGATCTTCACGGTCTGTTGTTCTACGGCGGCGTCCAGTGCCCCTTGCTCTTTGCGTACGGCCTTCTCGAAGCCATGCCTGACAACTCCTAACCACAGTGTCTACACTTCTTTGCACTCTAACTGCAATTGCCCGAAAAGAAAGTCCAGCTTCCCGAAGTCCCACTATACGGTCCCTATCAAACTCACTAAGTTGACGAAATCGTACAGGTCTCCGTACTCTAGGCATCGTAACCGATCGTAAAGGATGTCAAGAAACAAAATCCGCCAACGTTGATTCTTTACTGCGGCTGAAATATTCATTTTTAGAGCGTTAGTGAATTAAAAAAAAGCAGTATAAAAACCGGAATGTCCAACTGATAAGGCTGAAAATTTTTTCACTTGTTATTTACAGTAAGATAAATACATTCACCAACTTTTATTAAAATAAAACCATTTAAACTGGGTGTTCGGATTTATATGTCACTTAGTATACATGTGAAACAAACACATTTAAGCTTTTAATATGTTATTTCTGCCGCTTTTTTCATTAAAAAAAGTGTGTCTTTTAAGATGGCCTATAATAGACTATTTGTCATAGTCCCGTCGAGTCCCTTATAAGCGGGTTGCACTGTACTTTTTTGGCTTTCAGACTGCCTAAAAAGTGGAATATTCACGTGTTATATAGTCGTTGTAATAAATGTTTTCATCGGTGTTCAGATACTGTTAAACAGACATTTATACCTCGTATATGTATATTGAAGGCAATGCATTCCTTCCCCCACCCCCTGCAACCCCTATCCACCAATTTTAACCCCTACAAAAAATTTCCCGAAAATGATCAGGAACTTCTGAAACGTCAAAAAACAAAGTTTGAGCGATTCTGAGTTTTTTTCGCCATTTTCACCGACGCCACTGGACCGATTTTCAAAAACTACAAAGCTGTTTCGTCTTTGGAATAGTACTAATATTGTGTGAAAATTTCATTCAAACCCGAGCGGACTGGCTAAAAACAGAACGAGAAAAATGAGTGACATCTTTTTTTCATGATGAATGTCTCATATAACATCCAAAAAACATCATCTCATTTTCGAAATTTCTCGCGATTACAATAGTTCCTCGCCGGTAAGCGTGGGAAGTAACAAACGTCAGAATCTGTTGAATCATTTCACTAAAAGGCTTAAAAAGAGGTCTCTAAGGCCCGTATCGTCAGTCGTCCCTACGATTGTAGGGCGCCTTTATGGCCTCCTTGATTGTCATAGTTTTCTACTTCTCCGTGTCAGCGCTCAATTTTGAGGTTATGTCACAAACATCTATTTTCATGAAATTGTGCTTGCTTTTGAGTTATATCATGTTTTATCAGCCTGAAATGTCCTACAATTTAAAAAGAAAACATATCTTCGGAATAGGAGAGCGCTGACGCTGACACGGGACAGGTGTAATCTAGAAATTTTTGAAGGAGAGAAAGCAGTATGACAATCAAGGAGGCCATAAACGCGCCCTACAATAAATTGTAGGAAGTAGTTCCTTGATTAATTTATTGGACGCTTTTATGGCCTTGATTTTCATAGTTTTTCTCATCCTTCAGAATTAGATCTCTACTGTTTCTGTAAGAGCCACATTTTGAGGTTATATTTTCTTTTTGAATTCTACGATACTTCAGGTTGTTAAATCTTGATTTTTATCATCTGTTTTATCAGCCTGAAATTTCTTCATGAAGAAAACATAACTTCACAATAGGAGAGCGCTGACGCTGACTCGGAACAGTTGAAATCTAGAAATACCTCAGCCTTTCTGCACTTTTTTGTATTTAAAGAAGGTGTTCAAAATGTCGTCCTCCACTTTCCACACAAGGTTCATTACGACGAACCCAGTTTCTTGTTACTCTAGGTCCTCGAAATTGTCCATTTATTATTTCAGCCGCATTAAATTTTTTTTCGCGAAGTTGTGCTTCAGTTGCTATTGGACCAGCCCCATAAACCATCCCTTTAAGTTCTCCCCAATACCAGAAATCCATCGGATTGAGGTCAGGAGATCTTGCTGGCTATTTTCGAGGATCAGGAGCATTTCGACCGATCCAGCGATTTGGATTCATTCAAATATGAATGACGCCTCTAAAAATGTGTGGTGGTGCCCCGTTATGAAGAAACCACAAATTCTGTCTCCGTTGTAATGACATGTTGTCTAAGGTCTGTTCCAAAAGTTCTGGTAGGTTATTGGCTAGAAAGCTAAGGAATCCTTCTCCTCCTGACAACTTTGGTGGTAACTCGAAAGGGACAATTACCTGATCGTCAAGAATACCCGCCCAAATATTTATTTTAAAACGTTGTTGGAAATGACCTTCACGAATGGTATGAGGATTTTCCTGGGCCCACGTGTGAGTATTATGGAAATTTAATATCCCGTCTCGCCTAAAAGTACATATACTTTATCTGAAGTCACTTGAAATAGCATAAAAACCTTTGGTCGGCGCGTCCTTTGTAATTTCATGACGTATCATAGGCGTGCGGTCATTTATTTAGAACGATAATAATAATGTTTTTATATCACAATAAATGGATTTTACTATCTTATTTTTTTGATTTGGGATAAAAAATACTTATATTGGGAGTTTAATTTATGTTGACCGAAAGTTAAGAAATGGAAAAATTACAGAATTCCAACGTTTGACATAGGCAAATATTTACATAGCAGGTAGGTATATAAAAAGGTATATAAAGACTTACATTATAGGTATTTATATATCATCCTCGCCTTCGGAGCTGTCGCTAGAGTCATCTTGTAGAGGAATTACAACGGGATTTACAGGAGGCAAAACACAATATTCATTTTCTTTTTCAATAATATACCTAGAACACTGCTTCCATAGGTCTGTGGCAGCAATATGAGATACTGCATCTCTTATTGTGGCCAATAGCGATTCACTCAATTGAGGGATCTGATTATGTTTTCTTTCTTTTTTTTAAAGCAGCCCAGACCAACTCAATCGGGTTAAAAATGCAGTAATAGGGAGGTAGACGTAATACTTCATGGCGATTTTGCTGAAGCAGATTGTCAACAACATACTCTTTTTCAAATTTTTGTCTTTTAATAAGATCCAATAATATGGCTTTGGTTGATTTTTGTGGTATTTCCATTTCCGTATCCTTCATAAAATCAATAATGTCTTGTTTTTTTGTGCCTGTATTCGGAATTTTGTTTTTCTGTCGGGAATGGTATGGCGCATTGTCCATAATAATCACTGAATTTGGGGAAATGTTTGGTATTAACTGCTGCTCTATCCACTTTTCAAATAAGTCGGAGGTCATGTCCTCATGATAGTCGGCACATGATTCTTTGATATTTTTGGCAGATAACAGCAAGGCATTAGGTATAAATCCATTTTCACTGCCAGCATGGAGAATAATGATTCGTTTTCCACGGTTGCATGGTCCATTTAAAATGCACTTGTTGCTGTCGTCAACCCAGCCGTACTGCACAACATCATGGGTATCATACCACGTTTCATCCAGGTAAATCAGATTTCTTTTCTGCTCTCTATAGATTTTAACTTTGTGCAAAAATTCTTGGCGCAATTCAACGATTCGAGACGACTCCATAATCACCATTCTTTTATCTAATTTTTTGTACTGAAAACTACACAGTTTTACAATACAGTGCAGTGAGTCTAAGCATTTGTAATCATAAAAATCTTCAGGATAATCTTTTAATTTATCCCGTATCATTTCCAACGTGGGCACCAAATTTTCTTTATAAAATCCGTATATTGTACGACGAATATCTTCCTGAAAACCCACGTTTATTCTTTTTAATTTTTGCCCTATGCGCTTTCTGCGGAAGGAATGGTTGACTACATCTCCCCTTTTTATAACCCGATAAATGGTAGACCGACTGATTTTTGTCAGGATACAAATTCTGTTTAAAATTTGATTTTGCGAGGAATCTGGATTTTCGTTTTTCAGACAATCATACATATTTAGGATTACTCTTTGGGTCTGTTCCTCTAAATCTTTATGAAAGAATTCTGCCTGCACAGGTTCATCAACCATCTCCTCGTGGCTTGGAGCATTTTCCCAAGGTCTCCAAAGAGCCATATTTAGGACACACAAGAACAATCAACACAACAATTAAATCAACAAGTAAACCGAGTATTCAAAAGTCAAAAACACACAAACTAATAAAATCTATGAAAAAACACGGACAGACTAAAGAAAACACGTTTATTCACCGCTACACGTCACTGGCTAAACTGTTTCAATTTTCAGTAGCCACCTGCACTTGTTCGGAGCTCTGAAATACACGCTTTCTCATTGGCTATGTCCACGCATAGGATATTTGCTGCGAAATTTGGCGATTTTTGCAGCAACAGAGCGTGTTAAATATAGATATATAAAACGCACCCGGTATTTCACAGTGTTTCAAGTGACTTCAGATAAAGTATACATTCGTCTGTCGCTAGAATGTTTTTAAACAAATCCGGATTTTCAATGTGAACACTTCCTGTATCTCGAAGTCTTTGGTACACCTGCACAAATGTCCTTCAGTCTGGGTGTACCCGTTGGCGAAATCTGTCACGATAAATTTGAGCTGCAAGATTTGAATTCTGACGAGCTTCACTGTAAACTAACAACATGTCGGCGAACTCTTAATTAGAGAACCTTCTAAATAAACACCACGACGTACGCGAACAAAAACAAAACAACACGCCCTGTGCTCTGCTCGAAAAAACGATAAAGTAATTTATCTATGCAAAATGATCACTAACCACTGTTACAGTTTGCGATCGATTGCCAGTTCGATAAGAGTGATGAAAGTCCGAAGCGCTGTTGTCATGTGTGTTTTAAATATTTAATTTAATGAAACTTACTTACTGATTACAAATTTTGGCTTAGAAAAACTTAATGCCATTTATTTGTTACTTACCCATTTTGAAAACGTTGTAGATTAGAAATTAGTGAGATTGTGGTGATTGTGGTCGATATAAAGCGCTTAAAGTTGTAAACTATAAAGCAATTTAGACCAAAATCTATTGACTTTTGGACCATGGACATATGAACTTTTTGACTTGTTTTGAGGGGGCTATTGCCCATTTCAATAATGACTACCATAATGTTTACACCCAGTAGATAAAATATTTTGGATCTTAAAGAGTAGAGGCTGCAACTCTGTAAACTGCTTTATCATAATTTTTATATACTTTTAAGACTTGTCTGCTTACTTTTATAAGTCTATATGACAAGGACGAAAAAGTTGTGGTTTTTGTAAATCGGTCTAATGACGATGGCGTCGCAAGTAAAAAAAATGAAGAAAAATCGCTGAAACTAAGCTTTTCGACGTTTCAGAGGCTCCCAATCACTTTCAGAGAACTTTTTGTACGGGTTGAAAATTGGGGGTGCGGGAGGATAGATATTTATATGCTTCGAACCCCGGAAAAGTTGCGCACCTATTTGCCCATGTTAAGTTTTCGGGCTTTTCCCATCAATAATAACTATACTGTACAGGTTATACGAAATTACACTAATTTAAAACTCAAATACCAACCTGTTTTATTTGGCTGATACAGTTTTATTCTGTCATCGAAAATTCAAGTTATGGGACTTATGAGGCTTTTGTATCGGCCCATTATATTTCCGCTATGATTCTCAGAATCCAGAATTTCATATTCTCTATCCAGTCTCCCACCTTTTTCCAATTATTATTCACGACACGCTAATATAACAACTATATCGTATTGGAAATCTAACAGACGACGTTGCCACTGTGGGCAGTTTAGCAGAAAATGATCGCAATGGTTTTCTTTGGTCTTTGTGCCCAAAAATTGTTAAGTTGAATGAATATACTTTTCAGAGTTTCAAATAGCGTGAATGTGGCTGTAACCGGCACGGGTATCACGTATTTTGAAAAGTGACATTAAGCCGATTTTTTTTTTGACATTATGCTGTTTTTTTTTTGACATTATGTAGCTTTTTCGAGAAGACGTTGACTTAGCATTTAGTTGTACGTGTTGCCTAAACGTCATGAGGCTTGTTATCAATCTTTGATGTGATGTAAAATCTGCTTCTGAGATGGCATTACTGGAGGTCTAAGCAGTAAGTTGTATGTGTTGATGATAATTACATTTGGTTCTTGTCTCAAATACACTTAATTGAGATTCAAAGCTATAAATTAGTTGCGCATCCACTTTTTCTTATCCATTCTGGAAATTACAAATACAAATTTGCTGAATTTCAAAAATGAGAGAGATAGGAAATATTATATTCACTGTACACTGTCGAATTACAAGCCATATATGCGGTTGTCCAAAAGGACGCAGGAAAGTAAACGCATATTAAAACAAGAAAGATTGATATTCAAATCAAGTTGGGTACTTTATTTTGAAGGTTCATTTATACCATTTATGTATGAAAAATAATATCGCTCAAATGTTCACCACGACTGGATTTACAGACGTCCACGCGATGGTCGAAATTTTCAATGACATTTTGCAACATGGTCGGTTCTATGGCATTTATCTCGGCAATGATGTTGTTTTTGAGTTCTTGGAGGGTGGCTGGTTTGTTGACGTAGACTTTGCTTTTCAAATATGCCCATAAAAAGAAGTCCAAGGGAGTCAAATCGCACGATCTTGGTGGCCATGGCACATTTCCTCTGCGCGAAATCACGCGATCACCGAAGAAGGACTGCAATCGATGGATATTGACGTTGGTTGAGTGGCATGTTGCACCGTCTGGTTGGAAATAAACATCGTCCATATCCATTCCTTCAAGTTGCGGCAAAAAATAGTCCTCTACCATCGCGTGATATCACTCAGAATTGACGGTAACGGCGTCCCCGGCCGCATTTTCGAAAAAGTAAGGTCCGATGTTGCCTTTTGACCACAATGCACACCACACAGTCACTTTTTCAGGATGCATCGGCTGCTCTTGATACTCACGGGGATTTTCGTTCGCCCAGATGCGGCAGTTTTGCTTGTTTACCGTCCCATTCAAAGTGAAATGCGCTTCGTCGCTGAACATGATTTTTGATGAAAAATTGGCATCAATTTGGCGGTGTTCAAGGAGCCAATCTGAGAACGTTCGGCGCGAAAAATGGTCGGCCCGACGCAGCTCTTGCGTCAATTGGATCTTGTAGGCGTGTACATTCAAATCCTTGTGGAGAATGCGGAGCAAACTGGTTCTCGAAATGCCCAATTCTTGGGATCGACGCGTTGTTGATTGTTTCGGATCGTCTCTCACACTCTCCTTCACAACAGCAATATTTTCCGGTGTGCGAACGCTCCTTGGCCGGCCAAAGCCTGGCAGATTTGCCACAGAACCTGTTGCCTCGAATTTACGCACCAGACGACCGATGGTTATTTCGTTTGGGCGGTTGTTGCAACCGAAATGTTCACGAAGCGCGCGAAATGTGTTTTTTATTTTTGCACCATTTTTGTAGTGCTCTTGAATAACTTTAATGCGGTCTTCAATCGAATACGACTCCATAGCGATCAATGGTAAACATTCATCTAACAAAATGACATGTCGGTGACAGAAAACAAAGATGGCGTCTATGTCAAATTGACGTTTACTTTCCTGCGTTCCTATTGGACAACCCTTTACATACATGCTAAAAGTAATTACACACAACGCGGGCGCGATGATGATTTCCCGTAATTCTCCTCAGTTTTACGTAAATTATAACTTTGAACATAACCTCTCTTCAGAAAGCACAACATATAAATAACCCGTCATATTCAGTAATGATTTTCTCACACAGTAAATATCACTGATTTTTATAGACATGCGGACCAATACACATAATCATCCAGATGCGATCTTGTTATTCAACCAACTTTCTTCTCAGAGATAAAAACTACAGATCAGTCAGCCTTACACAACTATGCAACCAATAATGCGTGTAGTTAGTTGAGTGATTCCTTCATAGATGGACGTTCACAACGATCCTAGTGAGCAAACGTGGAATGACTGTTTGTGCCCTAAAAGCCGCCTAGTCTGCAAGTTGACATCTTATAGGTTTTTTTTTACGTTTTGTAGGTTTTTTTACATGATACCCGTGCCGGACACTACCAGTAAGCGGACAAATACATTATTTGTAAAAACTTGAATATTTGAAATTCTATACTTGCTGGTAATTAGTGGTACCAGATCTATCAACTAATTTGTGACAGTCCCGACTCTCATATAATTTACATTGTATTAACTCTCTCTTGAACGGACGAGAACACGAGAAAATGTTCTCCTAACCGGACAAAAAACAAAATATAAAGAAACTCCTTGTCTTATTTTGTTTTCTGTTCAATCGTGCAGCGCGCCATCTGCGCTGGAACTTTATCGAGTAAACCGGAGATTCACCGACTTTAATCTTTCGGTACAAACAGCCTATGTGGTGCATTATATTCAAAGTGAAGGCAGATACACCTGACCCAGAAGATGAATTACCACTTAATATACTTTCAGATATCCTCAAAAGTAAGTATTTATTGAAATTGATGGATAATGAAAACCTCTATGATTTTTTGAACCTGGATGAAAGTTTGTATGTTGAAGATCCAGATACAGACCAAGAAATTGAAAATCTAGTTGAAATACACGAACTTTTTGAAGATTCTGATGTCGATGAGCTTACTAGCAGAAGCTATTTCAAATTATGGTAAAGCTGTTACCCTGCTGAAGCAGCTCAAAAGTTTTGTCGAGAATCAGAGTCTTTGGAGCTTCATTCTAAATTATAAATACGATTTCAAGACGCTATTTTAAAGAAAAAAAAGGAGACAAACGACAAGATATGAATTTTTGCGTCCTTAAAGTGACTTTATTTCATTGTTTTGTGTTACATCAGTATGCACAGTGATGGACAAAAGTATATAGACAAATTAATATTGTGCTGTATTTCTTTTTTAACTTGTTTTATTAATACACCATCCTGTATACATAATTCGTTATAGCATAATACTCACGTATGCATAAATAAATTCATTAGACTCCCTTCAATAAAAAATTAATTGAAAAAAACTGGAACTGCCTGTCATCGTCTCGGCATAGATTGTAGAAGTTTCTTGATACAAGATTCATCAATCTGTCTCCACTTTTGCTCTAAAGCGGCAAAAAGTTCATCCTTGTTTGAATAATTTTTATCTCGTATTTACTTACCCAAGTATTCCCATAGATTTTCAATGGGGTTTATATCGGGAGACTGTGAAGGCCATTTGAGAACTGGTATTTTTTCATCCAGATAGAATTTCTTTGAAGTGTGCTCATTGGGTCATTACCTATCGGGTAACATGACATGCATTTGTATGTCCGTGTATACAAACTTATCCTTAATGCCATCTATTATATGTAAAGGTCCCATTCCAAACCCCGAGAAGCACCCCCAAACCATAACAGACCCGCCTCCATGTTTGACAGTGGGCAAAGTGTACTTGGGGTTGAATCCTTGTCCACTATTACGTCTAACGTAAGGAACACCATATGATCCAAACATATTGAACTTAGATTCGTCACTGAAACATACCCTTTTCCAGTCACAGATGCTCCAATCAAGATGCAACCGTGCAAGGTGTAATCGGGCCTTACGGTTTTTCCTCGAGATCAGCGGCGTCTTGCTGGGGCAATGTGCAAATAACTTCAATTCATTTAATCTTCTACTTATAGTTTTCGTAGAAACACTGACAATTCCTTGTCTCCATTTCGGCTTTTATTTGTCTTGGGGTTTTAAAAACTGATCTTTGGACGAAATTACTTTTATTAATCTAACTGATCTAGCATTTAGTTTTCTAGGCCAACCACTTCTCTTAGAGGCGTCCAAGATACCTTTTTGTTTATATTTGTTCAATATTGCCCAAACTGCTTTACGCTTCAGCTTCAAATTTTTGGCAATGTCGACTTGACGTTAACCATCTTTGTTTAACTCTATGATCTTAGTTTTCACATTGAAAGAAATTTCTGGACCACGCGGCATGGTCTTAAAATTGCTCAACTTATTCCACTAAACTAATGTTGAAAAGAATTTGTCTACATATTTTGTCCCTCACAAAAAAGGGCTTATATTCAGACTATTCTTGTATTGTGTTCATTGTAGATACTGTAAAAACAAGGAATTTAGTTTTTCTACTAATAACGCATTTGTTTATAGAGCAATGAAGTATGAATTCGTTTTTTAAAGGTATTTAGGTAAATATATATCCATTACTGTACATATTTAAAGGAACAAACCTTTTTTCCCTAAGTTTAAAGTTTTTTACAATCTTGAACGGACACTTTCAATCAGTCCCGTCCAAAGGACATTTCACTATACAGCGTGCGTCTACTTGACGCGCCTTCCGTCTCAAAGCCGCTTGCAAATCTGTCGATCCGGCAACCCGGCGCGAAGCCGCGAACTCAAATCGAGTGTGACAGAGAAAGAGAACCGACACACACAGCCTTGTACGTTTTATAAAAGCGGTTTCGCGATCGTCAACTATCACAAAACCGTTCCTCGTTTGTTACCGCAGCGCACTCGGCAACCTGACGGAATTCAAATACGAGCGCGTCGACGCACACGTAACGCAGACGACACGAATCGCGCGACACGGCAAAACGTTCTTTGAGTTGAGATTTTGAGTTTGTCGAAGGACGGGAGTGCCAGCCAATGTCTCAGTTAGTGCCTTTTCTCAATTTCGGTCTTGATTTACCTGACTGCGCGCCGGAAGAAACCGACTTCATGTATAACTTCGAGGAGAAAAACAACAAAATGGTGAGTGACAGATAATTTAATTAATTGCTTAACTCGTTGGGGTAAAGAAACATGAATCAGTTTGAACGTTTTCATAATTTTGATCTAACTAGTTACTAGTTCTCATTTGACAGCTGTTCCTTCTGCTGGCTAGCGGGAAACCAGCAATTACTCCTTAATCTATGTTTGGGGTGTAAATAATGTGGTTGTATAATCCATTAATTAATTGATAACGTTGCTACAGATCGTGCGAGCTTCAAGTTCCGCGAATCCGGAGAAAAGCGACTTGCGCAATATTTATTAAAGTTGATGACTCATGCTACAACGTGTTATTTAATGGATTTATTGGTTACTTTGAAAGTTAATTGTTTCTAGATGTTACCATTTGTTTGCAATTCTGTGAATACGTATCAGTAAATTACTTTTTAAACTGACAGCGTTAGAGCAGGTTTTGGTAAAATTGGGAAAGTTTCCGTTTTACGAAAAGAGATGCGCTGCAAGGTCAATATCACATTAACAGGTTGGCGGAGTGGGGTCAAGTAGATGAACTTAGTTTTTTCATTGTCTCTGGCCAATGATAATTTTGAGCTAGATCAGAAGAGGTTTTACGGTTTGAGAGATTTAAATCTTGGAGAGGATTTGAGACTGCAATTTGTGTTTCAAATTTTGTAATCTGTAAAGTGAGTTCAGCTTTGGTCTAGTCTATCCATCCGTAGCGCCGATCCTGTCATTATATCACAAATATTTACAGTTTTTTGATGTACGGGTATCATGTGAAAAACCTATAAAACGTCAAAAAAAACGTATGTCAACTTGCAGACTAGGTACAATAGTTTTTAGGGCGCAAACAGTCATTCCACGTTTGCTCACTAGGATCGTTGTGAACGTCCATCTATGGAGGAATCACTCAACTAAACTACGCATTATTGGTTGCATAGCTGTGTGAGGCTGATTGATTCGGGTCTGTAGTTTTTATCTCTGAAAAGAAAGTTGGTAGAATAGCAAGATCGCATCTGGATGATTATGTGTATTGGTCTGCACGTGTATAAAATCAGTGGTATTTGCTGTGTGAGAAAATCATTACTGAATATGACGGGTTATTTATATGTTGTGATCTCTGAAGAGAGGTTATGTTCAAAGTTATAAATTACGAAAAACTGAGCAGAATTACGGGAAATCATCACCGCGCCCGCGTTGTCTGTAATTACTGTTAGCATGTATATGGCTTGTAATTCGACAGTGTACAGTATAATTATTTCTTATCTCTCTGATTTTTGAAATTCATCAAATTTGTATATGTAATTTCCAGAATGGATAAGAAAAAGTGGATGCGCAACTATTTTCTAGCTTTGAATCTCAATTAAGTGTATTTGAGACAAGAACCCAATGTGATTATCATCAACACATACAACTTACTGCTTAGACCTCCAGTAATGCCATCTCAGAAGCAGATTTTTCATCACATCAAAGCCAAAGATTGATATCAAGCCCCATGACGTTAAGGCAACACGTACAACTAAGTGCTAAGTTAACATCTCGTAGAATAACCTACATAATGTCAAAAAAAAAACAGCATAATATCATTTTTCAAGATACGTGATACCCGTGCGTTCTGGTAATGAAAATAATGCAATTCAGAATGACTTGTTAAAAAAGACATTTACAATAAACATTATTTGAAATCCGATTTTGTGAAATATATACATTGAAATAAAGTCAATTTTTGGAACAAAACTGACCATTCGAGTGGTTTCATTGGATGTTTATGAAGTAGTAGAAGTAACCTAGTAGATGCACATAGCAAAAAATAGTAGCATATTAACTCCACGTAAAAAATGACCTTTCTATTTTCCTATGTTTTGTCCTGCAGGAGTGATCATCTGACAAAATATGTACACTGGCGCTAACAAGAAGTTTAAAGAATTTACGGAGTACCTTATCGGTTTCAATCAACGAATTTGAATAGATTAGGAGCCAAGTCTATATGTTTGACTGTTTGACAACAAAATTGCGATGCATTTGTTTGCCAATGCCTACCAAAGTGACAGCGTTCTATCAATATAATACTTACCGGTGGAAACATCTACCTTCATTAGGCTGGTGTCACTCTTTGCAGCTTATGTAAAAAATCGTCTACGGCCGCAATTATCTGCAGACACTCGCACTTTTAAAAAATAACACTAAATATATGAATTGACAGAACTGCCAAAAAGTTTACTCATGTCAAGTGCACTTTGATCCTCACTACATACTATGAGGAGAAACAAGAAAACAAACAAATGTCTGACTGGCTTTTTCTACCTAGTCCGGAAATCTTGTAATAACCGCTGGATTGTAAACATTAGACAAAGCTGATCATGTTCTCGATTTAATTTCCTTCCTGAAGTATTCCTCTGTGCCTTCTTAAGAATTTCACTTTTTGGTTGTAACTCGCCGCGACTCGGGGGAAGAAATTCAAGAATATAAAGACAGCTGCGTGATAACGCTTATATACTAAGTGACATATAAATCCGAACACCCAGTTTAAATGGTTTTATTTTAATAAAATTTTGTATAAGTACTTAATGAAGCATAATAAGTAAATGATAAAAATTTCAAAATGATTGCACTGCTTTAAAGCCCTTTGACCTTTAATAATGTGTGGATGCACCCTGATGTGCTACGCATTCTCCAACGCGCCTAGGCATGCGTCTGATCAGGTGGTCAATGTCCTCCTGTGGTATCTCATTCCCGGTAACCACCAACTCCTCTCGAAGTGCTTCTAGAGTCTGAGGAGGACGTTGCAAATTGAGCAATCTCCTACCCATCATATCCCACACGTGCTCAATTGGGGATAAGTCGGGAGATCTTGGTGGCCATGGTAACAATGTGACATCATTATGTTGAAATAAGTCTATTGTGACTCTTGCAACATGTGGTCGGGCATTATCTTGTTGGAAAGTTGGATCTGCCAGGGTGTCAAGATAGGGTAAAAGATGGGGTTCTAGAACTTCGTGGATATAACGCTGCGCGTTCATGTTACCTCTGATGAAGATTAAAGGTGACCTGGAACCATAGGCTATAGCACCCCAAACCATAACTCCAACAGTGTGATGAACATGTCTTTCAACAAAAAACTGTGGATTCCTCCTTTCACCACGTCGCCTTCTAACCCTGGCACGGCCATCGTGCATGCCTAAACAAAATCGAGACTCGTCACTAAAGACAATACTGTTCCATTCCTGATCCCAGAGTGACCGTTGTCTGCACCACTCAAGGCGATTACGTCGGTGTTCTCGAGTTAAAGGAAGGACCCAGTGTGGCCGGTATGAAAACAAGCCAAAACTTCTCATTCGTCGGTAAACACTTCGCATGCCAATAGGTCTTCCGTGTTCTGCAAACCATTCATTTGCAATGGACCTGGTAGTGGAGAAACGGTCCCTTAAGGCCAATAATCTTAGGCGGCGATCTTCACGGTCTGTTGTTCTACGGCGGCGTCCAGTGCCCCTTGCTCTTTGCGTACGGCCTTCTCGAAGCCATGCCTGACAACACCTAACCACAGTGTCTACACTTCTTTGCACTCTAACTGCAATTGCCCGAAAAGAAAGTCCAGCTTCCCGAAGTCCCACTATACGGCCCCTATCAAACTCACTAAGTTGACGAAATCCAACAGGTCTCCGTACTCTAGGCATCGTAACCGATCGTAAAGGATGTCAAGAACCAAAATCCGCCAACGTTGATTCTTTACTGCGGCTGAAATATTCATTTTTAGAGCGTAAGTGAATTAAAAAAAAGCAGTATAAAAACCGGAATGTCCAACTGATAAGGCTGAAAATTTTTTCACTTGTTATTTACAGTAAGATAAATACACTCACCAACTTTTATTAAAATAAAACCATTTAAACAGGGTGTTCGGATTTATATGTCACTTAGTATATGTCCCTAAAACAGCATTTTAGATGTTTCGTGGTAGCATTTTATGGTGAAAACAATATGATGTATATTTCGAGATCATCCGTACCTCGATCTTTTTTAGATTTTCCTCCTAGTAATAAAAATCCGATGAAACCAAAATCGAGTTCCATTTTTCCTATTTTTTTTTCTTTTCTTGCTTACTCTTCACTAGTAAAAAGCGTTGGATGCTTGATATATTAAATGTTAAAATCGTTCTATTGGCAACTATCTATGAGATGAGAGTTATGAAAATGTAGCAAAATGCACCCCACGCTTTATACTATGAACTGAATTATTTTGTTAGTAACTTAAATTTTATTATAATTTTATTTTGAGGTCATTTATTATGATTAAAAGCGTGCTTTTTTAGTTTTTTTAAACTATTATTTATTTTTCATTTTTTAGTTCGATTTATCAGTTAGTTTTTTGTGGACATATATCATGTATCAGCCCTTGATACGTGTGCAAAGTTTCAGAGTAATCAAACTTCTGAAAATTGGTGAAAATTATGCTCAAAGATTCCGTTATACGGTGACTTCGAAGTTGAGTCATTTATTTTAACAGTGAGTAGATCTGATCAAAAGAAATGTTTTTTTCCTTTAC
Source organism: Acanthoscelides obtectus (assembly GCA_963669975.1). Classification (NCBI taxonomy): domain Eukaryota; kingdom Metazoa; phylum Arthropoda; class Insecta; order Coleoptera; family Chrysomelidae; genus Acanthoscelides; species Acanthoscelides obtectus. The sequence goes on along the minus strand of CAVLJG010000006.1, from coordinate 100,828,137 downwards.
CATTTTTCTGGTAAAATTAAAGTAACAAAGTTATAGCCCTTTGGAAGTTTGAGTACCGCCCTGTCTCAATAATATCATGTGCTCGTGTTTGGCAACAACGGATATAATCCGCCTTATCGGTTCATCGCATCGGAAACAAAAAAGCGAAGGAATTTGGAACGATGTTTTTACAATTATGTTATTCAGTTCAGTAATACATACAGTCAGTGTCAGTCGCGTGTGAATAGTGTCTGTTGCGTGGCTCAAACGAAATTAAAAATGGCACATGTTTATGCGGATCGGTTTCCCAATCGAGTGCAACCAACCCCTCGTGCCTTTGTTAATGTAGTACAACGGGCTCGTGAATCAGGTGACTTAAGACCTCACAGGGGACCTCACGATCAAATACAGGTCCGCACTGAAATACTTGTCGGGAGGATACTTTATAAAACAAGGTCAAAATTTTTTTTTAATTTTTTTTTATTTTTACACACATATTTTGGTTTATCTTCCTTCTACAATCATTATCTGAAAATTAATGACTCAACTTCAAAGTCACCCTGTATATTACAGCTTAGGTGTAATGCTGAGGTATGCATACCCCCCTGTTCATTAATACATTGACTTTTTCACACATTGAAATTTATTGTTATAGTTTTCGCTAGCCACCTACATGTTTTGTAATCACACCCTTCATTTTGGGCAGTCTCAGGGATTGGCGATCTTTTTAATTCTGTGAAAAATTCCACGACACAATCCACGTCCTTGTTAGAGAAAAATTATTCATATTATGGGCGGACACACCCCCCCCCCCTTCTTGGGTTTATTTAAATTCTCTGCGCTCTGATAGTTTTGGGATGAACCGTTTGGAAGACGCGCTCACGTTTAGTATTAGAGCAGAATAACATATTGTCAGGGACAGTGGCGGCTCGTGGCAAAATAAAACAGGTGTTCTGCAAATCCGAACTTACTTATTTTTTATATGTCGGTTCGATCCTGCGCTCCTTCTTGGCAGCAAATTTGTCGATCAACTTCCCGTTGAAATTTTCCATGGTCGAAATAAATTCCTAAATTCCTTTTCAATGGACAGCATCGACAACGCTGTAAGGCGATCCTGAGTCATAGTATTACGACGAAAAGTCTTGATTATTTTCAATGTTGAGAAATTTCGCTCAGCCTCTGATGTTGACATAGGAGTTGTAACAATAATTTCTAATAGTTTTTTTGTTTCTTTTAGTGTTTTCAAATGCTCCGCAAAATTTTATACCGAGCACCGACTGACCAATCAGATATCGTAATTCGCATTAGATCTGTACAGATCTGCATAAATTGCAGCATATGCTTATGCTTAAATGGCGCATTTGATTTTGTAGAGAGAGACAAAAGCAAGCGCGTGCGGCTTGTGTCGAAGTAGTGCCCAGACCCTTTTCAAGTGGCCCATGAATAATGTTACGCTGCGTTCGCGACGAAAATGACAAGTACACAATTGGTCGATTATAATGCTGCTGCTGTGTGATAACATGGACAATAAATAATGATCAAATTACTACTGTTTTTTTCTGTTAAGACAAAAGTTTTGGCAGTTCTGCAGCTCTGCACAACTTACGGGCCAGCCGCCCCTGGTCAGGGATATCTTAAATTCAAATTGTTTGACTTGATTTTCAGTATTATTTCAATTGTTCCGGCCTTCTTTCAGTAATTTCGGAAATCCGCTACAGACAAATGGAAGTCACTCTTTAGAAGTGTAGACTGTGAAATTATTCGTCTAAATATATTCTTTTCATTTACTTATACTATCAAGAACATAATTCATTTCTAAAAATATAAAATTTCCCTTTATTTATGTTTTGCAAATTAGCTTGATCTAAGTTCACCATAGAAGTAAATAAACAAACTGCGAATATCATTTCAAAGAAACCCTTATCAGTGCAGAAAACGACACAATAGCAAGACGCGTGCTTATTGTTTTATTATTCCCGAGCATTTTATATGGTTTCTGTAACAAAGATCTACATTTCCAAACACTTACTAATAACATCTTATCGAGTATTTCTCGAATACTTGTCATGACAAGCGTTATCGCAGACGTTTGCAAACGTGAAAATAACAAAGAAAAATGCGTGCACTTTTCCATTCTTACTGATCTACATAAGTAATAAACGTGTGATTTCAATAGAACCAGATAAGGCGCTGGACGTGGGCTGAGTCATAATAAAAAAATTACAGATTGTTCTAACTTTGGAAACAAAAGATTTGAACGTGCGCGAGAAGATCTACAGACGCGGTCTAATGGTTTCGCGATATTATTAATAGCGTTATCTTGGAGTGTGCTTTTGTGATAAGTCTTCATGAATCATTTTATTCGGGTGTTCCATGCGAGACGTATAGGAGTGGTTACGTAAAGTGTCGAAAATATTTTTTGCGATCGAGGAAGAATGTTTCTTTCAAGGGTGAGTGTGGTATGATTATTAAACAATAATAGATACGTCTGATCAAACTTTCACCGCGAACACTAAGCGTTTTTGAACGTAAGAAATACATTGCTCTCTGACGACTTTGTTTGCACATGAAGCAGATATTCAAGAGGTGCTTGTACTGATATCTAGCTACTCTTGTCAATTGGAATGTATAAAACATAAGCGCGTTATCTTAGCAACAAAATATAATTCATTATAAGTACATTGCAAAGTTTCATGTCAATAAGTTCAAGCATTACGAAGCAAGCAATTTTCAAGGAAAACATACCTGCCGCGAGTGTGAAAATGGATAAAATGGAATATCGAACCATCATTAAGTACTTGTATTTGAAGGGGTTAAGCGTCAAGGAGATTTAAGAGAACATGAACTTCCTAAGGTTAGTAGAACAGGGAAAAGCCTCCTCATGTAGATTGTTCCATAATCTTGACTCCATAGGGACAAAGGAGCGGTCGTATCGGCTAGTTTTGGATGTACGAAGTTCGACACGGTTAGGATGGGAGGCGGATTTATTACAATTATTTACCCCCCCATCCCCCTTGTCAGCAAAAGTAAGCAACGCTCTTACCCCCTCCCCCCATGCTTACGTAAACATTTGTCAATTAATGTATTGTTTTTTTTTTAATATTATAATTATAACGTTATCTCCATCATGATTACCACTGGTTTTACTAGTCCATGGTCAGTTTTAGCTAATGGTCGAAACTCCTCAAGTTCGAGAAGCGTCTCGAAATCCTGAGCATGAGTATTAGCAGTAGATGAACTATGCTTTCCACTTCGAATAGCGATGTATGTTGGTCCAGAATATCCAACGGCTTGCGGTTGTCCTAGCATATTGAAAGTGCTTGTATACCAGCATAAACAGACGGTATTAATTTATGACGCTCAGCGATTACCCAATCGTGATCAGGCAATTTGATTCAGTATTCCATGTGCATTAGAAGAGGTGCTTGCTTATTTGCCGCAGTTACGCCAATAGGGACTCGAGCTTTATCATCTTGAGATATGAAACATACTTGATCTGGTACAAGTATGGATGCTATGTTCTCTAAATAATGGATTGATGTTTCAGCGAACTTGCTATCTAAGTGACTCTTGTGGTGATCAGTTTGAGCCCGAATGAGCTAAACAGGGACTGTCGATACATGTCTTCGTCCCTCTGCAGAATTAGATTTTCTGGGAATCAAACGAAGATATGTCCCACTGCGACTAATGTCAAATCCTATTTTACGTAATTCTTGTGTGAGTTCATCAAGAGTTTTTACGCTGCGAATTGATTCCGTTCGTCTTCTATCATCTGCAGCACTCCCAAATAAAGCTATATCCGCGATTTTTTTCAATAGTGAATGTTGCTTGCTTTCAAGATTAGGACGTCCCACTGAATCCCTCAGAGATAGTCTTTTTTTTATTTCTGGATTTTCATGACAAATATCTTCTAACTTTCTTTTCATACCATCCCTGTGTTTTTTCTGGGCAACTGCGTTTTGAACCTTCCTGTTTAAAGACTGTTTTGCTGTTTTTATTTTCTAGCGCAACTTAATGATCTGTTTATCAACTTCAGCACAGCTTGGCATAGTATCTCTGACAGAATACAAAGCATTCAGATTTTTTTCGAGTAGAGCAATCTTATTTTTCATATTTTCATTAATTTCGCATTGCTGTCGTGATTGATTACCGGGTTTTATTTTAACTTCTTCCTCTTTTTTAATATTTGAAGCTGACTGCATAATTTGTGTTTTTTCTGCAGGTTTACAGGTTGCCTAAAAATAAAAACTTTCTATGGCTTCTGCTAAAGATTCTCTTATTAAGCTACATTAATACAAAGTATGGCAATATATATGGTAAATACAAAACCCTATGGCTTTAAATCTAGTATGTTTAAACGAGCAATTCGTTCCGGTCACAAAATACAGGTTGTTAGTATTCTGTATATATGTATAAAACTAACATCCTGTACTTTGTGACCAATTGACGGAATCAATCATAAGAAATAAATCTATAATATAATGAATATTACCTCTATACTTTGAGATAGGTCATAATATTTTCTAATCAGTAAAGAGAAACTTTTTGGCGATTTCTAATATTTCTAGTACTCATAGGTACCTAAAATGATTTCGTCACTCACCTTAGAAAAAAAATTTAGTAGATTGGATTTATTTTTACTCGCCGCTTGCAATTCTTCTTCGATTCTCTTAGATACAATAATATCTAGTTCCTTGTCGGATTTTGCTTGTAATTTGTAATTTGAGGATAAGGGAGGCTGGGTTCGGTAGTCAAATGACAGCCCACACGCTATAGGCCAGGAAAAAATTAATTTTTTCTCGCAATTTTAGCGACAGTAAGATTTTATGTCCAAAATTAAAAAAAAAATTGCTCCAGTTCGCTTACCGAGAAAAATAGTTTATACTTCCCGATACTCAATCCAGTTTTAGAAAAAATATAGTGCAACAGGTGCCATATTCAATCTGCAAGACAATATTTTAAGTGCTTTAGATAGGAAAATGGCACTAGCGTTAAAATGTATAGGCCATTCGAAAGCCTTTGACAGCATCAATCATAAATTATTAATTTCTAAATTAAATTATGTAGGATTTGACAATTTCGACAGTTACCCTCATCAACGAACTCAGTGTGTTTTTGTCAACCAAGAAATATCTCCAGTGACAATAATTCAATCAGGCGTGCCTCAGGGCTCTGTTTTGGGGCCGCTGCTATTCTTTATATACACTTTCGACTTGAGAAAAAGTATTGATAATTCTCATGTACAGTCCTTTGCAGATGATACGTAGTTGCTACATTATTTTAACCCAGTTAATGTCAATAATACTACAAAACGATGTTAGTAAATTAATTAAATACTCTTCATATCATAATATACCTATAAAGCTAACGTCATAAAGCCGAAAATGGCACGTTTTGGACGTCCGCTAGGACGCGCTTGCTTTTGTAATATTACCATACCTACAATACCCCGCCTAACAGGAATCCCGAATTTCGGGATAATGCGATTGGTTAATGTGTTGTATATCGGATTAATCATACTTTGGACTTTCGTTTTGCGAAAAAAAAAATCTTATTTTTCATATTTTCATTAATTTCGCATTGCTGTCGTGATTCATTACCGGGTTTTATTTTATCTTCTTCCTCTTTTTTAATATTTGAAGCTGACTGTATAATTTGTGTTTTTTCTGCAGGTTTACAGCTTGCCTAAAACTAAAAACTTTCTATGGCTTCTGCTAAAGATTCTCTTATTAAGCTACATTAATACAAAGTATGGCAATGTATATGGTAAATACAAAACCCTATGGCTTTAAATCTAATATGTTTAAACGAACAATTCGTTCCGGTCACAAAATACAGGGTGTTAGTTTTCTGTATATATGTATAAAACTAACATCCTGTACTTTGTGACCAATTGACGGCATTAATCATAGGAAATAAATCTATAATATAATGAATATTACATCTATACTTTGAGATAGGCCATAATATTTTCTAATCAGTAAAGAGAAACTTTTTGGCGATTTCTAATATTTCTAGTACTCATAGGTACCTAAAATGATTTCGTCCCTCACCTTAGAAAAAAAATTAGTAGATTGGATTTATTCTTAGTCGCCGCTTGCAATTCTTCTTCGATTCCCTTAGATACAATAATATCTAGTTCCTTGTCGGATTTTGCTTGTAATTTGTAATTTCGCCACACTTCGTTAACTATCTTTTATACATTTTGTACTTTCGTACTTGTATGAGATTTTTTAAAACTTTCAAACAATTTTTGGGATAACTTGGATTTTTCTATGTGAAACGACATCTTATTTAAACATTAAACTTTGGCTAATGGAATCAATGGTAACACAAATGTTAACTTGCTTTACTATGCTTACAATACGTCTTCTCGCTATAGTATCCAAACGAAACAATACACTGATAGAGGAAATTTAGACAAGTGAACACCGCGCGGTAATTCCCCTACTCAGTTCTAAAGCGAGTAGGGGAATTACCGCGCGCTGTTCACTAAACGTATGCATTATTTGCGGGAATCCCCGAAAATGCGTTTCGTTTTCAAGCAAAGACAATGTGAGGGTTGCCATTCGTGTAAAAAAGTAAATAACTACCGATGACGTAATCATCATCTAGACTCCCCTACCCCTCATGTCATCCAAAATAAGCAAAGCAAAGACCCCCCGCCCCCCATAGTGCTCACGTAATACTTGAACGGCCCCTTAGCCCTAAACAAATAGCCCAGCTTTTTCCCGCAGCTGCCGCTATTGACGAGATGTGTTCGTCCCAGATCAGGTCCTCGGTGATCTGGACTCCGACCAGCCGAAATGAACGACTCTTTGGCACAACTCGGCCGTCCATCGAATCCTGATGAGTGCTAGGGCACTTTTGTTCGTCGTGTGCGGATTGGGTTGACCGTACAAGGAAGGAGGTCGTTGATATATAACAGGAACCGTGTCGGAGCCAAGACTGATCCCTGGGGAACACCCGCGTTGACATTGTGGGATGATGAGAAAAACCCATCTGCAAAGCTTCTCTGGGGGGCCATAGGATGGAAGTGTGCATAAGCCACATGTGATCGAGCGCTTTTGTGATATCAAGAGCAGCGCCGTGAGCTTCACCATTAGACCGAATGTTCCTGTAAAAAAATATGTGGAATGCGTTAATGCGTTGAGAGATCTGGAAGACCCGTTTCGGTGTCAACCCTGAACATGTCGATGCAGTTCATGATTTGATCTTATCAGACCGTCGATTTGGAATAAAACGTACAGCTGAGACACTGAAAATTTCATACGAACGCATTCGTGTTGGTTTGGACACGAAGAACACATTCTGCAAAATGGATTCCCAAATGCCTGAACGTGGATCAGAAGCGATCAGGAGTGCAACCTTGACCGATTTGAAAAAGACCCGAAATTTCTGAACAGGTGACTATTGACGAAACTTGGGTACATTCCGACAAAGACATTTTATTATTAATAATAATAATAATAATAATAATAATAATAATGCCTTTATTAACTGCAGTGAGGCGAAGTTTAGCCAGACTCTTACACTCAACCCCACAACAGGAAAAAAGAATACTTACACACATAAACAAAATAATAACATACCAAAAAAAAAATACAATTCATAAGAATGACAACATTGATTGCACGAGACAAATGCAGATAGCATTGCGAGAGTTTTAAATTTGAAACAAAAATAGTAGAAAATAGTCAAAAAAAAAAAAAAAATATCACATGAGCACAAGAAAAACTGAACTAAATTGACTCCAGCAGCTGACTTTTCATTAATTTCTTAAAAGAAACAACCTGTTTGGATCGATAGCCACTGTTGACTGCATTGTAATGCTTGATAGCATTATAGGTGTAACTTCTTTCAAAGACCGAGGTATTGTGAGGAGACATGTTAAAATTAGCATTAAATCTAAGAGCTCTGGTAACAAAACTACCTCGGTGAACTAATTTGCTAGCGAGGTAAGCTGGTCTGTTAGATAATAGAACTTTATGCGTGAAGACGGTCAAAAGATATAAAAATAACTTATCAATTCGCAACCAGTTGAGTTCTTTGAATTTATCTGAGACGCGACTAAACTTGCGCAATCCAAAAATAAACCTACAACAGTTGTTCTGAATTTTCTGGAGTTTCCTTTTGTGGACGTAGTCTAAACATGGGTAATACAGAACAAGAGAGTTAGAAATGACAGACAACACAAGACTTTCAGCAAGCTTTTTTCGGGTTTTAAAATTCAAGATGTATCGATTAGAATAGAGGAGTTTCAAACGCAAATACGTTACTCTAGATAAGAAAGAGACATGCCGATCGAATCTCATATTTAAGTCAAGGGTAACACCGAGATTCTTGGCGTAATCCACAAAAGGGATGAGTGCCTCATCCAAAAAAACACAAATCCTCTGCTTCATTTCACGGTAGTAGTTCTTCGAACAGTACAACATTGCAGTAGTTTTATTAGGATTGATCTTCAAGCAGTGTTTGTTACAGTAATCACCGATGTTAGCCAAATCTAAATTAACTTTAAAAGAAACTTTATCAACCTTTGATGGATCGAAACCAAACACTAACTGAGTATCATCTGCATAAATTTGCATACTACAGTGGACTAAACAGTCTTGCAGATCGATCGTATAAATCAGATATAGTAAGGGGCCTAATACTGAGCCCTGAGGAGGAACTCCTGAAGGAACTGGCTCAGAGGAGGAAATTCCCTAATCAGTTTTCACTGTTTGTTGACGATTTAGCAAGTATGACTGAAAGAACCTTAGAACTATATCAGACATTCCATAATGAGATAACTTACTCAGTAGTATCTGGTGATTGACCATATCAAAGGCTTTCGAGAAATCTAACAGTACCAAGACGGTGTTGATGTGATTATCTAAATTGTGAATGATGGAATCAGTAAGATGTAATAAAGACGAAGTAGTGCTGTAACCAGCTCTGAAACCTGACTGATGTAGAGGAAATAAGTGGTTTTGTTCGAAAAACTCCACTAGTTGTGAGTAGACAGCTCTTTCGAGTATTTTTGATAGAAAGCATAATAAGGTAATTGGCCTGAGATCCGAATATTGTTCTGGATGATTAGTTTTAGCTATTGGAATAATAATACCATTTTTCCAACTGGCAGGAAAGTAACCTGTTTCGAGACAGACATTAATAATGTGAGTTATATTGTCTATGGTATCAGGCAAACATAAGCAAATCATATTTAAAGTTAGACCATCAGAGCCACATGCCGTAGACTTAATGTGAGAGATTATATTGACGATGTCTTGCTGAGTAAGGAGTTTAAAAGCAAACAGAGGTGCATCCGGTGTATGGCGTCTATCGCTATAAGAGTTAGTAGTATTATTAAAACGGCAACCGAATGGAAGCACCCTGGGTCGCCAGAAGAATAAATTTCGGGTGCAAAAGTCTTTCTTCAGGATTAACAAACTTTCTTTAGGATCCTCATAGCAGTCGCGTTGCCCTGGCATGTAGGCTTCTGCCTGCTGATTCGCTGTAACAAAATATAGCTCTTAAAAAATCCGTCGTTTGCATCTTGCAGTAGAAGTTGTCCACATTCTGTCCCTTGCTAGAAACATCCAAAGTATACGAATGGACGATCCTTTTAATTAACGTAATTCAAGTTGATTAATATTATTACGCTGAAAGAAACGCTGAAATGGTAGCGTTGAACCAGATTGCACCAGAACTGTTTTCTTTACGAATTTAAATTGAGCTTTACACCCACGTTGTTGTGTAAGTGGACCTTCACACTGTCGCCTTTCTGGAAATATTTGACCTCTTATAATTCGTAACGGTTTCGTGGATTTTGACAATAGATTACTATCATGGCAAAGAAGCAAATGCTTGATAGTTGTATTTAAGGTGGAAAGTTGGCGTCTAACATGCAGGGATCACAAACACTTATTACGCCCAAGATATACAGGGTGGCGCATCAAAAACGAAACAGACGCATTTAATGGCAGCTCAGCTTTTTTTTTTTTTTTTTGAAAAACGCTCAGACCCGTCGATTTTGTTTTCGAGGGGGACACAAGTTTGGCAAAAAATCACGTTAGCACGTGCAGCCCCCTGAGCGGGGGAGACACCACCCCCAAAATCTTAAATGGAAAGGGGGGTCGAGTGATACCTTATTTTAAAAGTCTTTCGATTCCTTTTATAATGATATAAAATTAATGTACTTCAGTTCAGTAGTTTTGAAGATTTATTGATTTAAAGCTTAAATAACACTAATACATCATCATTAGTGGAGACCAGCTTTGCGCAGTGGCAGACATTTGGCAGCAAAGTAATTTAAAAATGAAGAATGAACTGGTACGTCTATTCGTTGGTCCAAAGTTCCTTTATGGTACGTACACTAGCTTTCTGCCGAGAGGTTTTACGTGTAGGTGGCGCTCCTAATAAATTAACCAAATTTCTCAAGCGTGCAAGTTGGATGTCAATATACTAATCAAAGGTATACTTTATCTGAAGTCACTTGAAACACTGTGAAATACCGGGTGCGTTTTATATTTCCGCAGCAAATATATAAGATCAAAGGCAGTTTCACCGGTCCACGTGGAGTAAAGCACGCCTATGCGTGGACATAGCCAATGAGAAAGCGTGTATTTCAGAGCTCCGAACAAGTGCAGGTGGCTACTGAAAATTGAAACAGTTTAGCCAGTGCCGTGTAGCGGTGAATAAACGTGTTTTCTTTAGTCTGTCCGTGTTTTTTCATAGATTTTATTAGTTTGTGTGTTTTTGACTTTTGAATACTCGGTTTACTTGTTGATTTAATTGATGTGTTGATTCTTCTTGATATGGCTCTTTGGAGACCTTGGGAAAATGGTCCAAGCCACGAGGAGATGGTTGATGAACCTGTGCAGGCAGAATTCTTTCATAAAGATTTAGAGGAACAGACCCAAAGAGTAATTCTAAATATGTATGATTGTCTGAAAAACGAAAATCCAGATTCCTCGCAAAATCAAATTTTAAACAGAATTTGTATCCTGACAAAAATCAGTCGGTCTACCATTTATCGGGTTATAAAAAGGGGAGATGTAGTCAACCATTCCTTCCACAGAAATCGCATAGGGCAAAAATTAAAAAGAATAGACGTGGGTTTTCAGGAAGATATTCGTCGTATAATATACGGATTTTAGAAGTTAAAATCTATAGAGAGCAGCAAAGAAATCTGATTTACCTGGATGAAACGTGGTATGATACCCATGATGTTGTGCAGTACGGCTGGGTTGACGACAGCAACAAGTGCATTTTAAATGCACCATGCAACCTTGGAAAACGAATCATTATTCTCCATGCTGGCAGTGAAAATGGATTTATACCTAATGCCTTGCTGTTATCTGCCAAAAATATCAAAGAATCATGTGCCGACTATCATGAGGACATGACCTCCGACTTATTTGAAAAGTGGATAGAGCAGCAGTTAATACCAAACATTTCCCCAAATTCAGTGATTATTATGGACAATGCGCCATACCATTCCCGACAGAAAAACAAAATTCCGAATACAGGCCCAAAAAACAAGACATTATTGATTTTATGAAGGATAAGGGAATGGAAATACCACAAAAATCAACCAAAGCCATATTATTGGATCTTATTAAAAGACAAAGATTTGAAAAAGAGTATGTTGTTGACAATCTGCTTCAGCAAAATGGCCATGAAGTATTACGTCTACCTCCCTATTACTGCATTTTTAACCCGATTGAGTTGGTCTGGGCTGCTTTAAAAAAAAAAGTAATAAAACATAATCAGACCCCTCAATTAAGTGAATCGCTATTGGCCACAATAAGAGATGCAGTATCTCATATTGCTGCCCGAGACCTATGGAAGCAGTGTTCTAGGCATATTATTGGAAAAGAAAATGAATATTGTGTCTTGCCTCCTGTAAATCCCGTTGTAATTCCTCTACAAGATGACTCTAGCGACAGCTCCGAAGGCGAGGATGATATATAAATACCTATAATGTAAGTCTTTATATACATTTTATATACCTACCTGCTATGTAAATATTTGCCTATGTCAAACGTTGGAATTCTGTAATTTTTCCATTTCTTAACTTTCAGTCAACATAAATTAAACTCCCAATATAAGTATTTTTTATCCCAAATCAAAAAAATAAGAAGATAGTAAAATCCATTTATTGTGATATGAAAACATTATTATTATCGTTCTAAATAAATGACCGCACGCCTATGATACGTCATGAAATTACAAAGGACGCGCCGACCAAAGGTTTTTATGCTATTTCAAGTGACTTCAGATAAAGTATACAAAACGTGATCGGAAGTTTATTGCATTACTTAAAAACAGCTGGTGCAAAATAGAACGTCTGCATCGCTTGATGGTCACAGGTTGAGGCCTGGTCACAACTGGACCTTGTAGACTTATGAAGAGATTGAGGAGGTCATGTAAGACATCCAGTATTAATGCTAGCTAGCTAAAGATGCAACATACTTATTGAGGATAAGGGAGGCTGGGTTCGGTAGTCAAATGATAGCCCACACGCTATAGACCAGGAAAAAATTAATTTTTTCTCGCAATTTTGGCGACAGTAATATTTTATGTCCAAAATTTAAAAAAAAAAAATGTTCCAGTTGATCGCTTACCTAGAAAAATAGTTCATACTTCCCGATACTCAATCCGGTTTTAAAAAAAATATAGTGCAACAGGTGCCCTATTCAATCTGCAAGACAATATTTTAAGTGCTTTAGATAGGAAAATGGCACTAGCGTTAAAATGTATAGGCCATTCGAAAGCCTTTAACAGCATCAATCATAAATTATTAATTTCTAAATTAAATTACGTAGGATTCGACAATTTATTCCTTTTATTTTTCGACAGTTACCTTCATCAACGAACTCAGTGTGTTTTTGTCAACCAAGAAATATCTCCAGTGACAATAATTCTATCAGGCGTGCCTCAGGGCTCTGTTTTGGGGCCGCTGCTATTCTTCATATACACTTTCGACTTAAGAAAAAGTATTTTCAATTCTCATGTACAGTCCTTTGCAGATGATATGCAGTTGCTCCATTATTTTAACCCAGTTAATGTCAATAATACTACCCAGATTTTACAAAACGATGTTAGTAAATTAATTAAATACTCTTCATATCATAATCTACTTATAAAGCTAACGTCATAAAGCCGAAAATGGCACGTTTTGGACGTCCGCTAGGACGCGCTTGCTTTTGTAATATTACCATACCTACAATACCCCGCCTAACAGGAATCCCGAATTTCGGGATAATGCCATCGGTTAATGTGTTGTATACTAAGTGACATATAAATCCGAACACTCAGTTTAAATGGTTTTATTTTAATAAAATTTTGTATATGTACTTAATGAAGCATAATAAGTAAATGATAAAAATTTCAAAATGATTGCACTGCTTTAAAGCCCTTTGACCTTTAATAATGTGTGGATGCACCCTGATGAGCTACGCATTCTCCAACGCGCCTAGGCATGCTTCTGATCAGGTGGTCAATGTCCTCCTGTGGTATCTCATTCCAGGCAACCACCAACTCCTCTCGAAGTGCTTCTAGAGTCTGAGGAGGACGTTGCAAACTGAGCAATCTCCTACCCATCATATCCCACACGTGCTCAATTGGGGATAGGTCGGGAGATCTTGGTGGCCATGGTAACAATGTGACATCATTATGTTGAAAGAAGTCTATTGTGACTCTTGCAACATGTGGTCGGGCATTATCTTGTTGGAAAGTTGGATCTGCCAGGGTGTCAAGATAGGGTAAAAGATGGGGTTCTAGAACTTCGTGGATATAACGCTGCGTGTTCATGTTACCTCTGATGAAGATTAAAGGTGACCTGGAACCATAAGCTATAGCACCCCAAACCATAACTCCAACAGTGTGATGAACATGTCTTTCAACAAAGAACTGTGGATTCCTCCTTTCACCACGTCGTCTTCTAACCCTAGCACGACCATCGTGCATGCCTAAACAAAATCGAGACTCGTCACTAAAGACAATACTGTTCCATTCCTGATCCCAGAGTGATCGTTGTCTGCACCACTCAAGGCGATTACGACGGTGTTCTCGAGTTAAAGGGAGGACCCAGTGTGGCCGGTATGAAAACAAGCCAAAACTTCTCATTCGTCGGTAAACACTTCGCATGCCAATAGGTCTTCCGTGTTCTGCAAACCATTCATTTGCAATGGACCTGGTAGTGGAGAAACGGTCCCTTAAGGCCAATAATCTTAGGCGGCGATCTTCACGGTCTGTTGTTCTACGGCGGCGTCCAGTGCCCATTGCTCTTTGCGTACGGCCTTCTCGAAGCCATGCCTGACAACACCTAACCACAGTGTCTACACTTCTTTGCACTCTAACTGCAATTGCCCGAAAAGAAAGTCCAGCTTCCCGAAGTCCCACTATACGGCCCCTGTCAAACTCACTAAGTTGACGAAATCGTACAGGTCTCCGTACTCTAGGCATCGTAACCGATCGTAAAGGATGTCAAGAACCAAAATCCGCCAACGTTGATTCTTTACTGCGGCTGAAATATTCATTTTTAGGGCGTTAGTGAATTAAAAAAAAGCAGTATAAAAACCGGAATGTCCAACTGATAAGGCTGAAAATTTTTTCACTTGTTGTTTACAGTAACATAAATACATTCACCAACTTTTATTAAAATAAAACCATTTAAACTGGGTGTTCGGATTTATATGTCACTTAGTATATATCGGGTTAATCAGGAGACTTTGGACTTTCGTTTTGCGAAAAAAAATCGCAGCTATCTCGATTCGTAACGAAGGCTGTATCGAAGAAAACAAAAAAAAGCCGAAAAATGGCTTGTCATCAGTAACTTTGAGGCCCTAAAAGTTTGCTTTTTCGAAATCTGATGGGAATTCTAACAGTCAGGCTCGATTCCTACACCCAAAAGCTTTATTTTTCAATCCCTTATTATTATCTTGCATACATATAGTAGCAATAGACCAGGACAAAGCCGGAAACATGTATCGAAAAGTAGCATATAGTCGAGGAATATCAAAAAATCTAAACTTTTCAACGGAAAGGAACAAAGAGATGAAAATACTTTCATCTTGGAGTCCGGAGTATGGTCTTTCTTATGCAAAAGTCGCCAGATAGGTATTTCGCTTATCTTCGGAGGAGATAGAAATTGAATATCGAACAGCACGGAAAATCAACCCTTTTTTCGACTTTAACAGCCGTTTTAAAACGTTCTTCGCCCTCGTACATCGGCGGCTCACTCGCCCGTGAAGCGCCGAGTTTCTAGTTTCCGAAACGGTGTCGCTTTCCGTCAAAACCTTTCGCGAACCCGGAAACAAAAACGGAAAAACCGCGCCGATGTCGAAACGCCCCGATCCAGGCTCGAGAGGAGATGTAAGAAAAAACAAAAGATCTTTCATGATATATTTGCTTATAGTGACTAAACTAACAACCTATGCGTATAAAGACTACTATACTTTTTTTGTAGAGAATGAAATTTTCCACAAGTTTTGTCAACTGCTTGATGTTTCTCTTCAAGTGTAAGGAGCGAAACTCAAAAATTCGTATAAAAACAGTGGCACTCTACGTATATTTGGACCACCATGAACGCCTAAGGCCTAGACACCGATGGGTACCACTGGGCTCTGGGGGATAAAGGGGAAGGGGGACGCCACCGGACTCTAGCAATCTCATGCGACATGCACACATTCTGGTCCCGCCTTAGAGATCCGCCGGGTGGTACCTCCGCGTTTGAGAGTCAGAGACCGTCTACCACCTACAGACAATAACAACATTCATACCCAAGAAAAAAATTATCTGGTTTCGAACCCGTGCTGCGCACTGCGGCTGATCGGTAGACCCATAACGTCTACCACTACACCACCGATGCTGTCTCGTCATCATATAACAATTTTTCATGTGAGGATAACTCCATAAGTTATTATCTATGATCAAGAATACCATCTTACTGTTGTTATATAATATCTAAGAGGAACGATGTCGGAGCCAACCCGATCCCTGGGGAACGCCCGCGTTGACATTGTGAGATGAAGTGCGCCAATACGACGGATATCGTGCGGCCAGAAAGCAAGTCAGTCACCCGTCTGCAAAGTTTCTCTGGGACAGTTGATTGAAGGCTTTGGTGATATCAAGAGCAATATGAGCCTCACCGTGTACATTTTGCACAAAATTAAAGTAAAAAAGGCCTTTTTGTTCTAGAAAGATGCGTCAATTAAAAACTCATCAACAAGATAAATCACTATAGTCAATGGTGTTGTTTCACTTTGTTTAAAAATACTCGTAAACATGTGTTACAACTAATATCTTGTAATTGATGGCAAAAATTAGCGACCGTACGAAATTGGATATGTATAATGAATAACTTCCGGATCTTACACATACAAGGTTAGGGCCAGGTTGAGGTTAATATCTTGAGTAGCTCTTATGAAATAGAACTCGATTAGAATCATTGTGGATTATATTCGCAACATCATTTTGGCCTTTGCCAATTGTGTTGCACTAATTAGGCTCAGAGGAGGGCTGTCCGACTGACGACTCTTCTCTAACGGACAGTCTCGGGACCCTTTCGCATCTGCGATCTAGCCCTCTTCTACAATACGGGCTTTGCTCCTCCATGATGCCGCCGCGTGATGTGCCTGCCAGGCAGACCCGCCTGACTTCCGTGTAGAACTTCTTACAGCCAGAACTGGCCGATACGACCGATCCTTTATCCCTAGGCTATCGAGATGTGGAGCAATCTACATGAGATGGCTTTCCCAACTGTACTAATGTTAAGCAGTTCAAAAAAAAACGGATTAATAAGATTTCTTCAAGATCCTTAGGGGCTGTTCAAGTATTAGGTATGGCAAATCCCATGACTTTTTGATAACGTGGATTTTCATCTGGCCCTCCATCAACCATCATTATGATTACCACTGGTTTTACTAGTCCATGGTCAGTTTTAGCTAATGGTCGAAACTCTTCGAGTTCGAGAAGTGTCTCGAAATCCTGAGCATGAGTATTAGCAGAAAATGAACTATGCTTTCCACTTCGAATAACGATGTATGTTGGTCCAGAATATCCAACGGCTTGCGGTTGTCCTAGCATGTTGGAAGTGATTTTGATACCAGCATAAACAGATGGTATTAATTTATGTCGCTCAGCGATTACGCAATCGTAATCAGGCAATTTGATTCTATATTCCATGTGCATTAGAAGAGGTGCTTGCCTATTTGCCGCAGTTACGCCAATAGGGACTCGATCTTTATCATCTTGAGATATGAAAAATACTTGATCTGGTCCAAGTATGGATGCTATGTTCTCTAAATAATGGATTGATGTTTCAGCGAACTTGCTATCTAAGTGGCTCTTGTGGTGAATGAGCTTAACAGGAACTGTCGATACATGTCTTCGTCCCTCTGCAGAATTAGATTTTCTGGGAATCAAACGACGATATGTCCCACTGCGACTAATGTCAAATCCTATTTTACGTAATTCTTGTATGAGTTCATCAAGAGTTTTTACGCTGCGAATTGATTCCGTTCGTCTTCTATCATCTGCTGCACTCCCAAATAAAGCTATATTCGCGATTGTTTTCAATAGTGAATGTTGATTGCTTTCATGAGTAGGACGTCCCACTGAATCCCTCCGAGATAGTCTTTTTTCGAGTAGAGCAATCTTATTTTTTATAGCTTCCTGAGAAGGTTTTGCTCTCTGTTTATCTGTATTTTCATTAATTTCGCATTGCTGTTGTGATTCATTACCGGGTTTTATTTTATCTTCTTCCTCTTTTTTAATAGTTGAAGCTGACTGTATAATTTGTGTTTATTCTGCAGGTTTACAGGTTGCCTAAAAATAAAAACTTTCTATGGCTTCTGCTAAAGATTCTCTTATTAAGCTACATAAATACAAAGTATGGCAATATATATGATAAATACAAAACCCTATGGCTTTAAATCTAATATGTTTAAACGAGCAATTCGTTCCGGTCACAAAATACAGCGTGTTAGTTTTCTGTATATAGACTTTGTATATATATAGACTTTGAAGTTGAGTCATTAATTTTCAGATAATGATTGTAGAAGGAAGATAAACCAAAATATGTATGTTGTAATTTGTAATTTCGCCACACTTCGTTAAGTAACTTTTGTACATTTTGTATTTTCGTACTTGTATGAGATTTTTTAAAACTTACAAACAATTTTTGGTATAACTTGGATTTGTCTATGTGAAACGACATATTTAAACATTAAACTTTGGCTAATGGAATCAATGGTAACACAAATGTTAACTTGCTCTATGCTTACTATACGTCTACTCGCTATAGTAGCCAAACGAAACAATACACTGATAGAGGAAATTTAGACAAGTGAACACCGCGCGGTAATTCCCCTACTCGGTTCTAAAGCGAGTAGGGGAATTACCGCGCGCTGTTCACTAAACGTATGCATTATTTGCGGGAATCCCCGAAAATGCGTTTCGTTTTCAAGCAAAGACAATGTGAGGGTTGCCATTCGTGTAAAAAAGTAAATAACTACCGATGACGTAATCATCATCTAGACTCCCCTAACCCCCTTGTCATCCAAAATAAGCAAAGCAAAGACCCCCCCGCCCCTCCATAGTGCTCACGTAATACTTGAACGGACCCTTATAGCAGTCGCGGTGCCCTGGTACTTAGGCTTCTGCCTGCGCGGAAGCTTCGCTGTAAAAAACACACTTTTTAAATCGATCCTGTAGAGCTTTTAAACCTTTCGAAAAAAATGTTTCCTCTCGGTCCGCAAACCAGCTTTCCACAGCTTCTATCACCCTGTCGTTTGAAGAAAATTTGAGGCTTTTTAAACTTTGTTCAGCGTCGAAAACAGGTAATAATCAGAAGGTGCCAAGTCAGGTGGATAATAATAATAATAATATTTATTCACTCAATGTTCAAAGATAACAAACAATATGAGTAAATAAATATAAAATCAAAACAGGCCCAATAGAAGGCATCGCCCGTACATGGACCAATAAATTTAAGTTGAAACTGTAGAATGCAAATGACAAAAAAGGACAAAAATTAGCTACAGTAGATAATGTATTTAGTAGATGTTCGTATTTATGAGTTTATGAATTTCAGTCCTAGATATAGAATGTAGCCACTTTTTTAAATTTCTTTTGAAACAATTTCCGAAACGTAAATCTTTTAAGTCTTTGGGTATAATTTCATAAAATTTAGGCGCTAAATAGAGATATGATTGCTGCATTATAGATTTATGCGGTTTTGGTCGGTGTTTACAAATTTATGGTAGTGAGTGATACTGTGTAAGAAATAAAGCTGTCTTATACCATACATTCGAACATCTGCGTATAATTTTTCAGTGGGATAAAGTTTCGGTTTTTTAAATATCATTTTTAGAATACTTTTTTGAAAAGCATCTAAATTATAGATATGTGAGGAAGAAGCAGCTCCCCATGCTAATATACCATATGTGAGATGAGGCTCAATCAGTGCATGGTATAATGTTCGAAGATATTTTTCTGTCAATATATTCCCAAGGTATTTAATTTTGTAGGATACAAATCTAACTTTCTTTAAAATATAATTGACATGGATGTCCCATCGTAAGTGAGGATCCAAGACCACTCCAAGGTATTTTATGTTGGGCACTCTATTAATTTGCATTTTTTGATCATTAATATTGAAGGAGAAATTTGTGTAATTTGGCAGATGTCTAGCATAAGATCCAAATGGTAAAAAATGTGTTTTAGAGTAGTTAATGCTTAATTTTCTACTGTTAAACCACCGAATAATTTTGATAAAATCATTTTCAATTAAATTTTTCAGATCAGACCAGTCAGTGCCTTCATATAATATTGCAGTATCATCTGCAAAACTAGTTATTTTACCAACACAATTAATTTGCAAAATATCATTTAAATATATATTGAATAACAGCGGACCTAAGACAGTTCCTTATGGGACACCACACTTAATATACATTTCTTTACTAAATGATCCTGATATCTGCACAGATTGTGGGCGATTTGACAAATAACTTTCGATCAGTGAGTACGCGTTTCCTCTGAAACCAATTCTCTCCAATGCTTCTAATAATAATTTGTGATTAACTGTGTCGAAAGCTTTCTTTAAATCAACAAAAATGCAGATTGAAGGGATTCTGTTATCAATATTTTGATGTATTTGATTTACAATTTTAGTTATTGCGTCCGATGTAGCCTTCCCTTCTGTAAATCCATATTGATTTTCACTTGAAATTTTGAATTTTGTGAGGTATCGAATCATTCTAGTAGATAAAACTTTTTCAAAAACCTTTGCTACACTGGATATTATTGATATTGATTTGTTGATTAGGTAAGTGAGTGGTTCTGTTATGTCCTCGGCTATAATTTTCAAATGCTCGCTTTTAATACCATCGAACCCAGGACTTTTCCGATTTTTTAAGGACATAACAGTGGTGTATACTTCACATTGCTCGACTTTATCCAAAATAAATGAGTTCAAAGTTCTTTTTGGAGGCTGAGTATTTTGTACATTTGCTTGTATATTACTTGCTAAATTTTCGCCGATAAGTTGGCCGCCATTAAAAAATGTGCATTTACAAAATATTAAGTTCACTTTCTCGCTCGTCTTTCGTTCTGCCACAAAGTTCCACAGCTGAAAGCTTTGGAAACGATTTCCGGGTGCATCTCCCACCAGTCCCAGCTACGCAAATACCGTCCATAAAAAACGTGTAAGGTCGCCGAGAGTCAAGGCGACTCGACCGAAAAGTAAATGTAAACGATACGATATGCATCATTAATTATTACAATTGAAACATTTTTACGTAAAATTCGTATTATTCGAGTCAGTTCAATTTTTATTATCGTAATTGTTCCATTCGCGATTTTTTGTTCGTGTGTTTTTTTTCTCGTATTATATAACGAGGTAGATATTATGCGAACAAATAATGAATGTCAAAAGGCTGGCGCTCCAGGCAAAAAGGAAGCCATTCAAAATCTATTATATTTTGCTGTGTAATGGTCCACGGTATACAGGGTGACGGGAAAATATATGCGGAGCCGGTGGGGGGAGATAGTACATGCCAATCTGAGTCGATTTTACTAGATTAACTACTGTCCGAAAACACTGGACAACAAATTTTAGTTTTTTAATTGTATCTTGTGGGAAAAGTGCACTTCTTCAAAAATGACAGTGAAATAAAAAAATTAGTTGCGGTTTAGAAAAAAAACTTTTTATTTTTAAGGATATATTAAAAAAAGTAACAAGATTCATGTACTTATAAGAATCACTATATGCGCTGTCTTTTGCTGTTCTTTTATGGATCGTTTCTGGAGCATCTCTACCAAGAGTCCAACAGTAGTCTGCAAGCATGGAAGGATTCCACTTTCTCTGGTACCTTTTTTCCATTGTTGAAATATCCTGATGAAAACGTTCGCCGTGCTCATCACTTACGGCTCCGCAATTGTCAGGAAAAAAGTCCAGGTGTGAGTGTAGGAAATGTATCTTAAGAGACATATTACAGCCCATCTTTTGATACGATGACAGCATATTTTTGACAAGGGTTTTATAGTTGTTAGTTTTTCTATTTCCCAATAAATTAGAGACCACCAGACGGAAATCATTCCAAGCAGTTTTTTCAATACCTGTTAAAGTGTTTTCAAACTGTGTATCTTTCAAAATATTTCGAATCTGTGGCCCAACAAAAATACCTTCTTTAACCTTTGCCTCACTTAGTCTTGGAAATTTCTGACGCAGGTATTGAAAAGCTGACCCATCTCTATCTAATGCCTTGACAAAGTTTTTCATTAGGCCCAACTTGATATGCAGTGGTGGTAATAAAATTTTTTTCGAATCTACTAATGGCATATGCTGTACATTTTTTTGACCTGGCTCTAGGAATTGTCGAACAGGCCAGTTTTGTCTGGTGTAATGAAGTGCCTTTGCCCGACTGTCCCATTCACACAAAAAACAGCAAAACTTTGTGTAGCCTAGCTGCAGCCCAAGTAAAAGTGCAACAACTTTCAAATCGCCACAAATATGCCATTGGTGCTCATCGTATTTTATGCATGTCAATAGGTACTTCATATTGTCATATGATTTTTTCATGTGAACTGCATACCCTACAGGAAGAGATGATAAAATATTTCCAATATGCAATAACACTGCCTTTAAACTCAATGTTGAACTGTCTATAAACAATCTCCATTCTTCTGGGTTATAGTTTATATTTAAAGCCGCCAGTAAGCCGTTAATGTTACTGCAGAAAACCAAGTTATTCTCCATATTGAAAAATGGTTCTAAGTCTTTGTGGCGTTTACGAAAAACACATACCGAAACATCGTCTTCTAACAAGTTCCACTGCTGCAGTCTCGATCCAAGTAACTCTGCCTTACATTTTGGAAGTTCTGAATCTCTTACAAGATCATTTAATTCTGACTGTGTTATTTTGTGCGGTTGGTGGCATGACGTGCTCGGTATAAAATCAGGATCTCTTGACGTTGATGGCATATCTTCTTCCTGACGAATCACTCGATCGCCATGATCTGATTCGTTTTCTGATTCGCAAGTGTAGGATTCTGGGGGTTTTGGAATAGGATTTTCGTCACTGTCAGGCACAGGTCTCATCGCAGATGGTATGTTTGGGTACTTAATAACCGATTTTTTTTTCTTGGACATACCTGTGGCTTGTCCAACACAAGGTACCATGCAAAAGTAACAATCATTAATATGATTTGTAGGCTCTCTCCAAACCATTGGGACAGCAAAGCGCATAGACCGTTTTTTGCCATTTAACCAGCTCCTCAGACTTGAAGCACATGTATTACAGCAGATGTGGGGTGCCCACTGTTTGTCTTGATCACCTAGTTTACAACCGAAATAAAGCTGATATGCCTTTGTTATTAGTGGAGTAATAGACCGTCTCTGAGACGCAAAAGTCACATCACCACACACGTAACAAAACTGATCTAGATTGTTTACACACTTTCGAGACATCTTTGCATGAACGCTGTCAGCCAACTGAGGAAAAAATGGCTAATATAAAACAATATAATGTACACGTATGTATAACGTAACACAATCATGCCGATTACATAATCTTTCCTTGCCGAATATAAAAATGTAGCACGTGCATTCTTGTGAATTACAGTATATTAACACTGTCACAGCAGGAACACATATAATTACCGTATCTCTAAAACTTGAACTAATATTGAAAAAATTTCATTCCGGTTTTAGCACAGTAATATTTTGTTGATTTTATTTAGGATATTTTTTGGCTGTTGATCAGTGAAATCAGCCGTTTTCGAATTCTATTAATTTTTAAGATTTTATAAAATTAACGTCCTTTATACGTTAACCAAGTCATAAAACTTGAAAATTGGGTGTTTCATTTGTTTTTTTTTTGTTTTACAATATAAATATTCTAAAATACGAAAATTGTTACTCAAATGTACATTATTGACGTTATCTCATGCAGTAAGCTTCAAAATAGTTCAATTTTTGTTAAAAAAATCTTCGTTCATCTCAAAAGCTCCAGTTTATTAGAAAAAGTCGGATACAATTTTTTCGTACAAAATAGTTAGATAACATCTAAGTTTCATTACCTTTCAAATGAGGTATAAAAATCACAAATCGATTAAGAATTGGCAAAAATATGACTATTATAAAAGAAGGAAGGAAAAAACAATAAAAATACTACACATACAAAACCATACCTTAATACAGGATAATTTGTTTGAAACTACAGTTTTTTATTTTTATAATATATTTTCAATATGGCGCCCTCTATTTCTAATGCACACACGTGCTCGTCTTATGACAGCTGATTTTACTACCGCCGAATTCCTAAGAGAGGCTTGAATTTCTTGTGCTGCATGCATTATCCTGTTTCTGAGGACTTCTATTGTGGTACAGGGTTTTGATCAGAGTATACTAAAGTTTTCATGCGACCCCACACAAAAAAGTCCATAGGTGTGAGATCGGGACTGCGTGCTGGCCATAGGATTGGTCCGCCTCTACCGGTCCATCGATTCGGAAACTGTTTTGTACAAAAAAATTTTATGCGACTTTTTCTAGTAAACTGAGGCGTTTGAGATGAATGAAGATTTTTTTAACAAAAATCGAACTATTTTGAAACTTACTGCATGAGATAACGTCAATAATGTACATTTGAGTATCAATTTTCGTATTTTAGAATATTTTTATTGTAAAACAAAAAAAAAATCAAATGAAACACCCAATTTTCATGTTTTATGACTTGGTTAACGTATAAAGGACGTTAATTTTATAGATTCTTAAACATTAGTATACAAATTCGAAAACGGCTAATTTTCGGACAGTAGTTCCTATAGTAAGATCGACTCAGATTGGCCTATCTTCCACCACCGGCACCGCATCTATTTTCCCGCCACCCTGTATGAAATAATGAGCTGAAGGGTTGATTCCAAATTCTGTACACACGCTGGGTGTAAATGTGTAAATTTTGAAAAGTCAGGCAAGGTCATATTCTGCGATTTTACTCTGGTACATAATCATTTTGATTACTCGTATTTCAAGGCAAAGTCCTCATAGCTATCTAAGCTGTATGGCGTGAAATAGAAATTGCAGTTGTAATTTTCGATTAAGATCCATCATATTCATATACTAAGTGACATATAAATCCGAGCACCCAGTTTAAATGGTTTTATTTTAATAAAAGTTGGTGAATGTATTTATCTTACTGTAAATAACAAGTGAAAAAATTTTCAGCCTTATCAGTTGGACATTCCGGTTTTTATATTGTTTTTTTTTAATTCACTAATGCTCTAAAAATGAATATTTAAGCCGCAGTAAAGAATCAACGTTGGCGGATTTTCGTTCTTGACATCCTCTACGATCGGTTACGATGCCTAGAGTACGGAGACCTGTACGATTTCGTTAACTTAGTGAGTTTGATAGGGGCCGAATAGTGGGACTTCGGGCAGCTGGACTTTCTTTTCGGGCAATTGCAGTTAGAGTGCAAAGAAGTGTAGACACTGTGGTTAGGTGTTGTCAGGCATGGCTTCGAGAAGGCCGTACGCAAAGAGCAAGGGGCACTGGACGCCGCCGTAGAACAACAGACCGTGAAGATCTCCACTACCAGGTCCATTGCAAATGAATGGTTTGCAGAACACGGAATACCTATTGGCATGCGAAGTGTTTACCGACGAATGAGAAGTTTTGGCTTGTTTTCATACCGGCCACACTGGGTCCTCCCTTTAACTCGAGAACACCGACGTAATCGCCTTGAGTGGTGCAGACAACGGTCACTCTGGGATCAGGAATAGAACAGTATTGTTTTTAGTGATGAGTCTCGATTTTGTTTAGGCATGCACGATGGTCGTGCCAGGGTTAGAAGGCGACGTGGTGAAAGGAGGAATCCACAGTTTTTTGTTGAAAGACATGTTCATCACACTGTTGGAGTTATGGTTTGGGGTGCTATAGCTTATGGTTCCAGGTCACCTTTAATCTTCATCAGAGGTAACATGAACGCGCAGCGTTATATCCACGAAGTTCTAGAACCCCATCTTTTACGCTATCTTGACACCCTGGCAGATCCAACTTTCCAACAAAATAATGCCCGACCACATGTTGCAAGAGTCACAATAGACTTCTTTCAACATAATGATGTCACATTGTTACCATGGCCACCAAGATCTCCCGACTTATCCCCAATTGAGCACGTGTGGGATATGATGGGTAGGAGATTGCTCAATTTGCAACGTCCTCCTCAGACTCTAGAAGCACTCCGAGAGGAGTTGGTGGTTGCCTGGAATGAGATACCACAGGAGAACATTGACCACCTGATCAGAAGCATGCCTAGGTGCGTTGGAGAATGCGTAGCACATCAGGGTGCATCCACACATTATTAAAGGTCAAAGGGCTTTAAAGCAGTGCAATCATTTTGAAATTTTTATCATTTACTTATTATGCTTCATTAAGTACTTATACAAAATTTTATTAAAATAAAACCATTTAAACTGGGTGTTCGGATTTATATGTCACTTAGTATATAAGTAACTTTTTGAAATGATGTTAACAGAGATAGAGGAATGAGGAATCCTCTTTACGGCATCGCAACATTGATAATCAGAATCGACATCCGGTGTAGCGGTGCTGTCCACATTCTTCCGCGGAATTCTGGAAACAGTTGAAACTGCGGTAATCCCCCGCCGACCATTTACGTCAGCGTGTAGCTTTCTTTTGTCTGGCCGACCGATAATTTCGTCGCCACCTATGTTCTTATAGTGGCGGTCCGCGTAAAAAGTAGGTCAATGATTTTTTTCAACAGTATGTTACCGATTGGTACAGAATCCGTTATGCTCGCTATGTATAATAAACATACTGGTAGCGTTTCAGAGATTATTGGCTATTAACGTTTTTGGTCGCTTTTTAGACCATTCCAGATAAACGTATATTCAAAGTGCGATCAGGTTTTGGGTGAGGCTTGAGGCAAAAAGGTATACTAAGAGCCGTTTTACACACAAGAGAATTACTCTTTAAATTATGGTCATAATTATGCCGAAAATTTGCATGGAAAAAATATTGAAGATTTTCTCTACAACCTGTATGACACAAGCAAACAAAATTTCGTAGTAATTCATATGATACGCCTGCGCATTTAACTAATATTTTCGAATGGACATAACCTTAACGGGTATGACGTTCAATATAATCGGAAAGAGAACAGACGTCGTTGATTTAAATTTATTTTTGAAATCGCGGTCTTGGTTAATATGGAGTTGTCCAAAACGGACGCAGGAAAGTAAACGCATATTAAAACAAGAATATATTCAAATCAAGTTGGGTACTTTACTTTGAAGGTTCATTTATACCATTTATGTATGAAAAATAATATCGCTCAAATGTTCACCACGACTGGATTTACAGACGTCCACGCGATGGTCGAAATTTTCAATGACATTTTGCGACATGGTCGGTTCTATGGCATTTATCTCGGCAATGATGTTGTTTTTGAGTTGTTGGTGGGTGGCTGGTTTGTTGACGTAGACTTTGCTTTTCAAATATCCCCATAAAAAGAAGTCCAAGGGAGTCAAATCGCACGATCTTGGTGGCCATGGCACATTTCCTCTGCGCGAAATCACGCGATCACCGAAGAAGGACTGCAATCGATGGATATTGACGTTGGTTGTGTGGCATGTTGCACCGTCTTGTTGGAAATAAACATTGTCCATATCCATTCCTTCAAGTTGAGGCAAAAAAGAGTCCTCTATCATCACGTGATATCGCTCAGAATTGACGGTAACCGCGTCCCCGGCCGCATTTTCGAAAAAGTAAGGTCGATGATGCCTTTTGACCACAATGCACACCACACAGTCACTTTTTGAGGATGCATCGGCTGCTCTTGATACTCACGGGGATTTTCGTTCGCCCAGATGCGGCAGTTTTGCTTGTTTACCGTCCCATTCAAAGTGAAATGCGCTTCGTCGCTGAACATGATTTTTGATGAAAAATTGGCATCAATTTGGCGGTGTTCAAGGAGCCAATCTGAGAACGTTCGGCGCGAAAAATGGTCGGCCCGACGCAGCTCTTGCGTCAATTCGATCTTGTAGGCGTGTACATTCAAATCCTTGTGGAGAATGCGGAGCAAAACTGGTTCTCGAAATGCCCAATTCTTGGGATCGACGCGTTGTTGATTGTTTCGGATCGTCTCTCACACTCTCCTTCACAACAGCAATATTTTCCGGTGTGCGAACGCTCCTTGGCCGGCCAGAGCCTGGCAGATTTGCCACAGAACCTGTTGCCTCGAATTTACGCACCAGACGACCGATGGTTGTTTCGTTTGGGCGGTTGTTGCGACCGAAATGTTCACGAAGCGCGCGAAACGTGTTTTTTATTTTTGCACCATTTTTGTAGTGCTCTTGAATAACTTTAATGCGGTCTTCAATCGAATACGACTCCACAGCGATCAATGGTAAACATTCAACTAACAAAATGACATGTAGGTGACAGAAAACAAAGATGGCGTCTATGTCAAATTGACGTTTACTTTCCTGCGTCCCTATTGGACAACCCTTTATTATAAAACTACTCAATGCTTGGACTATCGCATCCAGCGCCTGACGCCGCAAATTTCTGTTTTTGTAATTGGGTGACTTCACCTTGTACATGTTTGGCCATTTTTGGTACTCCTCCAAAAACAGTGTAACTTCTTCCCGATTCCACGACATTATGAATAAACAATAACAATAAACGCTTCTTCGTACGACTTGAACAGGACCACACTCACAAATGTTAAGTGAGGTTATGTTGTTGACGTTAACATTTGATATTGACATGCACGGAAATAACCCTCTGCGCCGATTCTCGCGCATATTCTATAGAACGGGTTTCATATTTTCACCATGAAAATTTTCACAAGAATTCTTTTACGTGTAATAGGACATTTTCGGCATAATTATGACCATAATTTTCGGAGTAATTCTCTTGTGTGTAAAATGGCTCCAAAACCGAAAACGACCAAGAGTGAAACCTGGAAAATATTTTCAAGTTTTTGAGGCCGCCAGGGGGCGTAACTGCAATCTTGAATCTAAAAAATTATGTTTCTGTGAATTCCGCTATATTAAGCCAACAAAAAAATATATGATCTTTCAAGTCGAGAATAATGTGAAGCTTCTTTGTTTGGCAAGTTTTGCTGAAACTCTAAACATAAAATGCTGGGGATATTCGAAGGTTTCTGCGAAAAACACCCTGTATCTTCGAAACTGCTGAGCCGATTTTAACATACTTGGGCTAGTTAAAAAGAGCCATTCTTATAATAAAAACATTTTTTTTTAATTTTTTTTAAAAATCGAACACTTTTTTAAATTTTGACTCAATCATATGTAATTTCTCAATATTGAATAAGCTGGTGATGTTTCAATGACAAGCTGTCATCTCATACTTTGACAGTATTTTGTTTTCAAAATTTCATAGCTATTGGGTGCTAAAATTTTTTGAAGCTCATTCGCTGTATTTGACGGACTGTTACCCTGTAGATGGAGAATAACTGTTGATTTGACAATCCTGGTGGAATCCACCCTTAAACTATCATTTATTTTGTTATACGTTTGTAGCTAGCGTTGCGTGGCAAGTGCAGAGTCAGACTACTTGACGACATTTTTTAGCTATAATTACAACATACAAATGCGTTTTTAGCATCAAGTGTTAAACATATTTCCATGTTGCGACATAGCACTTGGACCATTTTCGAAGCAATATTGTCCCAAGAGTACTAACTCAGTGTAAATTGACCTTTAAATGTGCATCGCGGCGTATGTAGCAAGTGATTAGCAGATTTTGTTGAAGTTCTTATATGGGCATGTGTTTTATGTAACTCGATTTCTCAATGCCGAAATATCTCAGGTCAGTCCAGAGACGATTTATCGTCTGTGGAGTATCTCAAGACAGTCTAGGTGGGTAATTTCTACTCTACGTATGAAAGAAACTACAGATGTGAAATATTGGGAATGTTCTAAATACAAATACAGTGCCGTACGGCTCCTGAAGATTTCAAATTATGGGACTTACAAGGTTTTTGCTTCGATCGATTCAATTGATATTTTGAAAAGGATGCCTTATCTTATACGTGATTCGCTACACAAACCTAATGTTCTATTCACTAAGGAGTTAATAAACAACAACATTTTGAACTATAAAATGGAATCTTCTTTGTCCATGGCCTAGGACATTGTATATTATTAGAAGCATCTACATCATTTCGTAGCTTTAGTTTTAACTGGTCTGCCAAGGCTACCGATTATTCTATGTAACTAAAAATAACGCGGTTGCAAACTTTTTGGAATATGAGATAATAGATTCTATGAATCGTGTGATAAGAATACGTTTGTCTATTATTGGAGTAATGAAAAACCGCAGCTACTGTTTCCAGAGAATTATACTAAGTGACATATAAATGCGAACACCCAGTTTAAATGGTTTTATTTTAATAAAATTTTGTATAACTCCTCTCGAAGTGCTTCTAGAGTCTGAGGAGGACGTTGCAAATTGAGCAATCTCCTACCCATCATATCCCACACGTGCTCAATTGGGGATAAGTCGGGAGATCTTGGTGGCCATGGTAACAATGTGACATCATTATGTTGAACGAAGTCTATTGTGACTCTTGCAACATGTGGTCGGGCATTATCTTGTTGGAAAGTTGGATCTGCCAGGGTGTCAAGATAGGGTTAAAGTGGGGGTTCTAGAACTTCGTGGATATAACGCTGCGCGTTCATAATAATAATAATAATAATAAAATGTCTTTATTAGGCACATTATATACACTACCACATAATGTGACCTCTACGTAGGCGAAGTCTAGCTCTTGGCTACTCTACTTAACCTACCCAAATACTCAATTGAAACACTCAATCAAAAGAAACTTTGATAAGCAAAAGACGCTTCAAAACAACGAGCTTGATAGCTTCCTAGCATACATATATACACACATATATTACGTAAACTAAAATTAAATGTAAGAATTAAAAACTAACTTTTCCAAAATTACTATAATGACAAATAAATCTGTTTCACATGCTTACGAAATCTGTTTACTGGCCAATCCTTTATATTGTCATCTAATTCGTTATAAATCAGGATAGCATTGTAAGTGTATGAACTACGAAATAAAGTTGTTTTATACATAGGGATCTCTAGTCTTTTTTTGTGTCTGAAATCAATGTCTGAATTCTTTCGTCTGAAAACAAATTTCTCATAAAGATACAAGGGGGATCTAGAAGATATGATCTTATGTGTAAACACTGCTAGATGGTACTTGCAAGCATTTTCTATACACATCCAACCAAGCTGAAATCTCTTTAAGGAAACATGATCATACTTCTTGAGATTAAATACAAATCGACAACAAGTATTTTGGAGTTTTTGGAGTCTTGCTTTTGTGATAGAATCAAGACAATGATAGAACACAGTGCTACAGTAAAATAAGCTTGGAAATATAATAGCCTCACATAACTTTTTTCTAACTTTAAAATTCAAAATAGAGCGATTGACATAAAAACACTTCAACGTTGCATAACATTTTTTTAAGATAGACGAGACATGCTCCTTAAACCGTAAAGTATAATCAATAATCAACCCTAAATTTTTTGTAGTATTTACGACAGCTAGACGCTCCTTGTCGATTTTTACATCAAGAGAATTCAATACAGTGTTACGTTTGACAGCAGGACAAAAAAGCATCACTGAGCACTTATCCTTATTGAGCTTAAGATTATTACCATTTGAGTATCCTACTATTGCCTCCAAATCATCATTAAGCTCATTGATTGAAGTATGCAAAGTGTTACTATTAAAGCTTTTATATCATGTTACCTCTGATGAAGATTAAAGGTGACCTGGAACCATAAGCTATAGCACCCCAAACCATAACTCCAACAGTGTGATGAACATGTGTTTCAACAAAAAACTGTGGATTCCTCCTTTCACCACGTCGCCTTCTAACCCTGGCACGACCATCGTGCATGCCTAAACAAAATCGAGACTCGTCACTAAAGACAATACTGTTCCATTCCTGATCCCAGAGTGACCGTTGTCTGCACCACTCAAGGCGATTACGTCGGTGTTCTCGAGTTAAAGGGAGGACCCAGTGTGGCCGGTATGAAAACAAGCCAAAACTTCTCATTCGTCGGTAAACACTTCGCATGCCAATAGGTCTTCCGTGTTCTGCAAACCATTCATTTGCAATGGACCTGGTAGTGGAGAAACGGTCCCTTAAGGCCAATAATCTTAGGCGGCGATCTTCACGGTCTGTTGTTCTACGGCGGCGTCCAGTGCCCCTTGCTCTTTGCGTACGGCCTTCTCAAAGCCCTGCATGACAACACCTAACTACAGTGTCTACACGTCTTTGCACTCTAACTGCAATTGCCCGAAAAGAAAGTCTCGCTTCCCGAAGTCCCACTATACGGCCTCTATCAAACTCGCTAAGTTGACGAAATCGTACAGGTCTCCGTACTCTAGGCATCGTAACCGATCGTAAAGGATGTCAAGAACCAAAATCCGCCAACGTTGATTCTTTATTGCGACTGAAATATTCATTTTTAGAGCGTTAGTGAATTAAAAAAAAGCAGTATAAAAACCAGAATGTCCAACTAATAAGGTTGAAAATTTTTTCACTTGTTATTTACAGTAAGATAAATACATTCACCAACTTTTATTAAAATAAAACCATTTAAACTGGATGTTCGGATTTATATGTCACTTAGTATATATGAGACGGAAAATCCGGTGTAAATTACTTGATATAAGATATACCTGTACGTGGCTATCATTGTGTTTCATAGGGTAAATAGATAGATCGATAGATAATTGTTTATTTATTCATAAGTCGAGACATAAAACATTGTTAAAGAGAAGTATCTAGCTAAAATTAATTATAAAAGAAATATACATTTATTAAGATTTCTATGAACTACTAAGAACAGAAATATAATACCCCAGTACAAAATATTCTAAATTAACTCTAGAGGAAATCTATCCTTTTCCTCAAAAAAAAAAAATCAAAGAGAAAAATCCCTTAGAGATAAAAGAATCAGCGATAATCTTTTTAACTTTGTTTTCCGATAAATTACGCACATTTAATTAAAATTTTTAACAGTATATGGAGCATTTTGCTGAATAAAGCTAAAGTTACACTTATCTGGGATAAGATCTTCTTTATCCCTAGTCATGTGATTATGTTTATTTGTAACATTCTCAAACAGATCTCTGTTTTTAAAAACAGAGAAACAACCGTTAGCATTATTTACTGATGACGATTTCTTTGCAAATTTCCATTTGTTTGATGTTAAGTAGGGTCCTTATGCATTTTTTAAGAATCAAAACCCTGTTTATATCCCGTGAGCTGCTGCCGAAGATCAGACCCTATCTAATTCTAGTCTGAACAACCGCGTGGTATGGGGATAGAGCAGCGTCGAGACCAACTCTGGATGCATTGCAATACCTAGACCTATAGACACCCAATGCAACATCCTCAACATGCGTCTCCCAGTCCAGTCGCCTGTCAATCCTAACACGCAGAAAATAAATGCTTTCTGCTGTTCCAATATCTGTATTTTTATTCCAAATATAATACACTGCATTTGTGTTCAGGATCTACAGCAATGGTCCAAGGATAGAACCCCGAGGACCTCCCTGGCGACTTGCTGTAGAGTTTGTTATCCACTTGGTTTTCAGACAAGTTTAATTCCTTTTTACAGATATGTCGAACGATTTGACACTTTTTGGATTACACCCTGAAAAATTTCGGTTTACTTTGAAAATATGAAGATGATTGTAACAACTAGTAAATATAAAGACACCGGACAATGTCCCATGTGAAATCCTGTTAACAAGTTCATAATGTGCGGGTTATATTTAAATTGCTGGAGATCAAACTAAAAACTTTTGTACTCAAGGTACTCAACAGTACAGCGTATTTTGTGACATTGAATTATATTGTTTATATTAATATTATTATTGATTGTATTCTCTTTTTTTCCAGGTGAGTATCAGATGATTGATTCCTTTTGCCATCGCATTCCGTAAGTAAATGTTTGATTGAACATGAAAGCAGTGCTTTCGTGGGGGTACTGTAAAACTGCATTCAGAAATTTTCATAATTTTCCGAGTGCAGATTGGTGTGTGACATGTTATGCTTTTTACTTAATTTGGTGAATTTTGGGCAGTAATTTTGGTTTAATGCTGCCTTTTTCTCCTTATTAAAAAAACTCACCCTCGTATTGTTACAATTGCTTGAAACACCTAAAAGACGTGATTGTTAAGATTTCAAGGTGTTGGGATAGTTAATGAACTGTGAGTGTATTCTCTTCTTAGCAACCCACTAAAATATCTAAACACAGTAAAAATGCCAATGACTGTAATAATTTGTAGTTAAAATCAGTGTAAAAGAAAAACAACGTTTTCGACAGTGAAGAAAAATCAAAATATCAAAATTAGTGGATTAACGCAAATGTATAGTCTCTTAAGTCGTTAACCGCAAACATGATTCTGTTGAAAAAATAATTTGACTAAACATTGCTCCGTTTGCAGAAATACAACTTCAAAGCAAGCATCTGATAATTGTATATTTATTATTGATTCACAACATTTGACCTGAACGCAGAATCCAGGAAACTTCCAGAAATATTAGAAAACAAAGTGTCAGAAGAATAAGAAAGAGTTGCTTTAACCAGCATTGATATGCCTTTAGTTTGTTACATCAAGTTTATTATACAGGGTGACTTCGAAGTTGAGTCATTTATTTTAACAGTGAGTAGATCTGATCAAAAGAAATGTTTTTTCCTTTACCATTTTTCTGGTAAAATTAAAGTAACAAAGTTATAGCCCTTTGGAAGTTTGAGTACCGCCCTGTTTCAATAATAATATTATGTGCTCGTGTTTGGCAACAACGGATATAATCCGCCTTATCGGTTCATCGCATCGGAAACAAAAAAGCGAAAGAATTTGGAACGATGTTTTTACAATTATTTTATTCAGTTGCATACAGTCAGTGTCAGTCGGTAACGCGTGAGTGAATAGTGGTGTCTGTTGCGTGGCTCAAACGAAATCAAAAATGGCACATGTTTACGAAAATGCTGAACTTGTGGACATGATTATTATTCACGCGGCATCACGGATTTATGCGGATCGGTTTCCCAATCGAGTGCAACCAACCCCTCGTGCCTTTGTTAATGTAGTATAAAGGGCTCGTGAATCAGGTGACTTAAGACCTCACAGGGGAAGGCATGCCGGTGCTCCAAGACCTCACGATCAAATACAGGTCCGCACTGAAATACTTGTCGGGAGGATACTTTATAAAACAAGGTAAAAAAGTCTTTTTAATTTTTTTTTATTTTTACACACATATTTCGGTTTATCTTCCTTCTACAATCATTATCTGAAAATTAATGACTCAACTTCAAACTCACCCTGTACATTAAAGCCGATCTGTTTGAAATGCTCTTAAGAATCTTCAGTCTGTGGTATGAAGTTGGTTTCATTGATCCAGTGGCTTCCATATTATTATTATACATATATTTATAATCATTATAATTAAATTCAGTAATTGGCCCAACATATGTCGCGGACAGGAGCCCAGCAGTAGAACCATCACAACCCTTGAAGTATATTTCAATAAGGTATAGACGCTTTTTGGCCTTAGTCATTGAGTATGTTCGGACCATGATAGACTGTGCGAGACAACAACTCCTAAATCTATGTGACTGGAGACGGATGAGATTTCCTGGTCCCCGATGATGTGTAGCTGATGTCTGAATTGTCCCTTCCAACGTATAGAACGCAGGACGTGACCATTGGATCATTCGTAAATATTGTCGAGGTCGCCTTGAAGGATGTTATCAGACGCACATAGGATATTCTAATCTTCGTCAGCATACAAGGAGCATGTGGAAGATATTATACAAGGCAGATCCGATGTGTATAGGTGAAACAGAAAAGGTCCCAAGACTGAAACCTGGGGAACGCCGCTAGACACCGTCCTCACCGAGAACGCTCTATTACTAAGGAAAGCCCTTATCCACTTCAGCAGGACTCCAGTTATTGCTATACCCCATTCGTAGGCCATTTACGCGCAGACAAAACACAACATGCCCAAAAGCGAGATTGTACAGGTCCGTATTTCCCTCAATGGTCTTGGAATAATCTAATAAAATAAATTCCCGACAGAAAAACAAAATTCCGAATACAGGCACAAAAAACAAGACATTATTGATTTTATGAAGGATAAGGGAATGGAAATACCACAAAAATCAACCAAAGCCATATTATTGGATCTTATTAAAAGACAAAAGTTTGAAAAAGATTATGTTGTTGACAATCTGCTTCAGCAAAATGGCCATGAAGTATTACGTCTACCTCCCTATTACTGCATTTTTAACCCGATTGAGTTGGTCTGGGCTGCTTTAAAAAAAAGTAAGAAAACATAATCAGACCCCTCAATTAAGTGAATCGCTATTGGCCACAATAAGAGATGCAGTATCTCATATTGCTGCCACAGACCTATGGAAGCAGTATTCTAGGCATATTATTGAAAAAGAAAATGAATATTGTGTTTTGCCTCCTGTAAATCCCGTCGTTGTAATTCCTCTACAAGATGACTAGCGACAGCTCCGAAGGCGAGGATGATATATAAATACCTATAATGTAAGTCTTTATATACCTTTTTATATACCTACCTGCTATGTAAATATTTGCCTATGTCAAACGTTGGAATTCTGTAATTTTTCCATTTCTTAACTTTCAGTCAACATAAATTAAACTCCCAATATAAGTATTTTTTATCCCAAATCAAAAAAATAAGAAGATAGTAAAATCCATTTATTGTGGTATAAAAACATTATTATTATCGTTCTAAATAAATGACCGCACGCCTATGATACGTCATGAAATTACAAAGGACGCGCCGACCAAAGGTTTTTATGCTATTTCAAGTGACTTCAGATATACCATACTTGATTGAACGCTCGAGTGACGATTAATACACTTCAAGCCGCCCTCGTATCCAGTAAAACGTAGTCCACTAACCATTTCCAATGAACTGTAGTCTGTGTGCGCCCAGGTGCGCGCTGTTCTATTTTCTAGATGTAAGAGAACAACGAAACAGCACCTTCCCATTTACATTCAATTACGGATCAATTAGTCAATTTACAACTTGAACGTGTAACGCAACAACAAAAACAAGGCGGTGAGAGAATTTAGAGCGGCAACAGCGTACCACGTCACTGACGGCGGAGAATAGATGAAGGGTACATGAATGTCTCATAAAGTAAGTTTCTAGGAATGTGAATTTAAAAGCTTGAAGACTTTGTTCAGGGTGGGTCACAGATTTGACGAAGTACCATAAATTCTTTATTATAAGGAATTAAAAAAGTTATATCATAATTAATTGTTTTTTGATATACAGGGTAGCCCAAAAGTGAGAGCATACCAAACATTTTTTTAATGGAAAATCGTTTTAATTTTTGTATTTTGAGATTCTCCTTATGATTTCAAACAGTGATGGCGTCCGTGCCTGAAGTCAACTTTTTTTCAGATATTGAGATCTAAAGGTTGATTAACCAGAAAAATGCCTGTGTTAGGTTTAATGATCTGTTCTAATATGAATAGGAAATTTATTACACAGAGCCTAGAACATGAGACAAATATGATTTTCTAACGTCAATAGCTCAATTTAAAAAAATAATGAACCAAAAAAAGCTTTATTCAAAAGAATATAGAACAAACAATACACAATTAATGGTAACTGCTCAAAAATGATTACTTACATACCCTCTTCAGGTAACTGTCAAAACAACCATGTCCTGCGACGAACTGTGCGGTATAGTAATCTATCCGCACCGCTCCTTTGTCAATCCAAGTTTTAATATCAGGGATCAGCCTTCTGGTCCTTGCACGATGACCAGTTGCATCTCATCTCTCCTGCCGGCTGACAAAAAGCTCCTCTCTTTCGTCGCTTGTAGCTTCGACGCCCTTTCTATCGAGCGTACATCTCTCCGCTAACAGCAAATCAATTGGCGGGATACCAACCACCACCAGCAGTGCATGAGGTATGAAAAATACTTGATCTGGTCCAAGTATGGATGCTATGTTCTCTAAATAATGGATTGATGTTTCAGCGAGCTTGATATATAAGTGGCTCTTGTGGTGATCAGTTTGAGCTCGAATGAGCTTAACAGGGACTGTCGATTCATGTCACCGTCCCTCTGCAGAATTAGATTTTCTGGGAATCAAACGAGGATTTGTCCCACTGCGACTAATGTCAAATCCTATTTTACGTAATTCTTGTGTGAGTTCATCAAGAGTTTTTACGCTGCGCATAGATTCCGTTCGTCTTCTATCATCTGCTGCACTCCTAAATAAAGCTATATCCGCGATTGTTTTCAATAGTGAATGTTGATTGCTTTCAAGATTAGGACGTCCCACTGATTCCCTCAGAGATAGTCTTTTTTTTATTTCTGGATTTTCATGACAAATGTCTTCTGACTTTCTTTTCATACCATCCCTGTGTTTCTTCTGGGCAACTGCGTTTTGAACCTTCCTGTTTAAAGACTGTTTTGCTGTTTTTATTTCCTCGCGCAACTTAATGATCTGTTCATCAACTTCAGCACGGCTTAGCATCGTATCTCTGGCAGAATACAAAGCATTCAGATTATTTTCGAGTAGAGCAATCTTATTTTTCATAGCTTCCTGAGAAGGTTTTGCTCTCTGTTTATCTGTATTTTCATTAATTTCGCATTGCTGTCGTGATTAATTACCGGGTTTTATTTTATCCTTCCTCTTTTTTAATACTTGAAGCTGACTGTATAATTTGTGTTTTCTCTGCAGGTTTACAGGTTGCCTAAAAATAAAAACTTTCTATGGCTTCTGCTAAAGATTCTCTTATTAAGCTACATAAATACAAAGTATGGCAATATATATGGTAAATACAAAACCCTATGGCTTTAAATCTAATATGTTTAAACGAGCAATTCGTTCCGGTCACAAAATACAGCGTGTTAGTTTTCTGAATATATATATATATATATATATATATATATAAATAACTGACATTCTGTACTTTGTGACCAATTGACGGAATCAATCATAAGAAATAAATGTATAATATAATGAAGATTACCTCTATAGAGATAGGCCATAATATTGTCTAATCAGTAAAGAGAAACTTTTTGGCGATTTCTAATATTTCTAGTACTGATAGGTACCTAAAATGATTTCGTCATTCACCTTAGAAAAAAAATTTAGTAGATTGGATTTATTCTTCGTCGCCGCTTGCAATTCTTCTTCGATTCTCTTAGATACAATAATCTCTAGTTCCTTGTCGGATTTTGCTTGTAATTTGTAATTTCGCCACACTTCGTTAACTAACTTTTGTAAATTTTGTACTTTCGTACTTGTTTGAGATTATTTAAAACTTTCAAACAATTTTTGGTATAACTTGGATTTGTCTATGTGAAACGACATCTTATTTAAACATTAAACTTTGGCTAATGGAATCAATGGTAACACAAATGTTAACTTGCTTTACTATGTTTACAATAAATACCTCTACTCGCTATAGTGTCCAAACGAAACAATACACTGGTAGAGGAAATTTAGACTCGCTTTAGAACCGAGTAGGGGAATTACCGCGCGGTGTTCACTAAACGTATGCATTATTTGCGGGAATCCCCGAAAATCCGTTTCGTTTTCGAGCAAAGACAATGCGAGGGTTGCCATTCGTGTAAAAAAGTAAATAACTACCGATGACGTAATCATCATCTAGACTCCCCTACCCCCCATGTCATCCAGAATAAGCAAAGCAAAGACCCCATAGTGCTCACGTAATACTTGAACGACCCCAAGGATATAGGAGCTCCGTACAACATAATCGATTACTGGGGCCTTCGTCACGTGCGGAGATGCAACGATCGTATTTACCTTGTCAGTGGTGCGCCTTATATGTTCAATTATTTCCATATGTTTGACGAGCCACAGATGAACGTTGCGGAATTCCTGTTTATGAACAGTTTGTCAAGTTCTGCGTTACGGCAGTGGTACGGAGCGCGTTTATAAATCGAGCTTACGAGCCGCCACTGAGCCGCGACTACCTCCTCGCCGTGCCGCCTCGTTTGACGTCACGCGTCACATGAGCTTATCAGCAGAAAACTGAGGACTGACACCACGCTGAATGCTGAAAACAATTTCAAGTATTCGCCGATATGTCAGTGCTCTATTGTGAAGCGAAGAACGCGCACGGAACGCGTAGTAGTACCGAACGCGTAGCCCGAATCGCGGTTATCGAAGCTCTTTTGTTTTGGACACACCGCGACTGTCAACTTTTCAGTGCACGTGTGTTGCAGCAGGCCGGGCGCGTACGAGTGTCTTTTGTTTTCTCAGCAGGTACTCCTTTTGTTTGTTATTGATTCGGATTCAGGTGGTGGCTGGGTTAGATTTTTATTGGTTTTAATGTTTTATTTACTATTTATTGTGCTGGTATTCGAACGGACACGCCTTTTTCCGTTGGGAAATATTTTGATTATAATTTTATGATGCTTAACTATAGCTAGTTAATTTGTTTGAATGTAGCCTTGTGAGCCGTGATTTATACTTTATACAGTTTGTCCTTTGCAAGTTTTGGAGCAAGCATTAAGTTTATTTTCACTATCTGGAAATAAATATTATTTCCTGTCGGATCAGCAAGTCTTATTTATCTAGACCAGACAATCTAAGAATGTCCATTACTAGAAACATGGTAAATGTGGTCTTAGTGGAGGGGAGGTGGTCTTCTTTTTTCCAGCTCAGCGGCAGAGATCGGCTTGTCACTCTCAATTCCTGCATGTAGAGTGCTGTCAGCAGCAAAGCTGTGGATTGGATTGATCGCACAGGGAAGGAAGAGTGTCGGAGCCAAGACCGATCCCTGGGGAAACCCCGCTTTGACGTCAATTACGACCGACATCTTGCGGCCAGAGTAAGTGGAGTTGGCAGCAAGGATCTTGGCAGGCCTTTGAGACGTGAAAATGTTTGCATTTTCTAATTGAAACATGAGGAAGGTTATAGGCATGGTTTTGTCCACGAAGACATACAGCATGTTCAAAAAGTATCTACCGACCAAAATATCGCTAAAAATACACTTCTCAAAATTTTGTCTATAGAACAAAGTTGTAGGGTTTGAAAAGATTCATCTAATGGTGACCTTGAACGTGACCTTGACAGTGACCTTCAAGCCCGTTTGAAGGACAACATAGTTTTCGTGAATGGACCCTCTAGTTCTGGCGCCGGAAATGCCAAGAGCGGGAAATTTTATGTTGAAGTATATCTTTTTTCTTTTGTCCATGACCTTGTCATGGGTATATGAGGGTGACCAGAAACTAGGGAAAGGACAAATACGTTTTACAAAAAAATTTGGTCTAATTAGGTTGTAAGGTTTCGAAAAGGTTCATCTAATGGTGACCTTGACAGTGACCTTCAAACCCGCTTGAAGGACAACATAGTTTTCCTGAATGGACCCTCTGGTTCTGGCACCGGAAATGTCAAGAGCGGGATATTTTATGTTGAAGTATATCTTTTTTCTTTTGTCCATGACCTTGTCATGGGTATATGAGGGTGACCAGAAACTAGGGAAAGGACAAATACGTTTCACAAAAAAATTTGGTCTAATTAGGTTGTAAGGTTTCGAAAAGGTTCATCTAATGGTGACCTTGAACGTGACCTTGACAGTGACCTTCAAGCCCGTTTGAAGGACAACATAGTTTTCCTGAATGGACCCTCTAGTTCTGGCACCGGAAATGTCAAGACCGGGAAATTTCATGTTGAAGTATATCTTTTTTCTTTTGTCCATGACCTTGTCATGGGTATATGATGGTGACCAGAAACTAGGGAAAGGACAAATACGTTTCAAAAAAAAAATTGGTCTAATTAGGTTGTAAGGTTTCGAAAAGGTTCATCTAATGGTGACCTTGAACGTGACCTTGACAGTGACCTTCAAGCCCGTTTGAAGGACAACATAGTTTTCCTGAATGGACCCTCTAAAAAATTTGGTCTAATTAGGTTGTAAGGTTTCGAAAGATTCATCTAATGGTGACCTTGATTATGAAGCTCATTTAAATGTCAAGACTGTAAATAAAAAGAGCGAGGAACTGTGTTGCTCAAGTATATAAGTAACCTTGACTATGACCATCAAGGTCATTGATCAGATACATTTTCAATTAAACTCCTTATTCTTTCTCGAAACATTGAAATTATGTTATCGCTACATTAACATGTTGGATAAACAAAGTTTAATTCCAAATTAATCATTGCATTACTTTGAATATTGGGTTTCCTTCTCCGAAATCAATCTCCTTCATATTGATGTGAAAACCTATACTTCTACGCGAGCTTAGCCGCAGGATTAGTCTAGTAAACAAGATCACCGGTGTTTTTCCGACGAGTGAACGTGAAATTTCCAATACCTTGTAGTCGTTTGGCATTTGGTTTACGTAATTTTAATTTAGTATCAATATCCAAATATAACCACTCCTTCTTCCGTAACAGATAGGTTTTTGTAGTTTCCGGCCGTTCAACTGATACGGCCTCCGAATGCTGGTGTTTTATCGTTTTCAGGGTAAACTTTGTATGTTTGCTGATAACTATCCTGCATTTTCTACCTTCTTCTTGTCTGTTTGTGCCTGAGTATCACTCGAATGATGATTGATCTGTTTGGCCTACTTCAGATCATTCGAAAATACGTTTCAGTTATCAAAATCGATGTTATGATAAAAACAAAGTCGATTAGATGGTACTGTATTCCAGATATACCGGGTGCGCCATCTTTTATGTCGGTATTGAAACATCGAAAGACTTTGATATTTACCAACCGAGTGATTTGGTTATACGTGTTTCTGAAACGTCAATTTACTAATTTTAGTCATGAATCGCTTTACAGCGAAACAACGCGCCGAAATAGTCACAATGTACATTGAAAATCGTCGTTCAGTTGTGTTAGCGCAACGTGCACATTTTGTTTTGGCCAATAAAGATGACCACTCGATAGATGTTGTGTTCAAAAACTAGTCTCAATAAATTGTAAAGGACCATATTTAATAAAAATACCCGATATATACAGAGTGTCCGCAAAGTTGGGGTTTTCCTTTTCAGAAACAACTACCCTTGAAATAACAAAGGTAATGTGTAGTGAAACGAGGGCGACCGAGTAAAAAAAAATAAAGGAAAAAGTACTCACTCTCCAGTTGTCGAGAAGGGCTAAGTACGTCTCTGCCCGAAATCATACCGCTCCAACAGAAAATTAAATCAGCTGATGCGCTACCGAGCAGACGCAGGCAAACAAGGAAGGCAAAATGTTGCTTAAAAAGTCTAGGTATTGCATCCCGTCCAATCGATTTGGGAGAATAAATGGTCCAATGAGTATAC
The DNA here is from genome assembly GCA_963669975.1 of Acanthoscelides obtectus. Taxonomy (NCBI): domain Eukaryota; kingdom Metazoa; phylum Arthropoda; class Insecta; order Coleoptera; family Chrysomelidae; genus Acanthoscelides; species Acanthoscelides obtectus. The sequence continues at coordinate 100,785,263 of CAVLJG010000006.1, read as the reverse complement.
CGTTCACCATGCCAGCCCAAACATTCACCGAAAATGTTTGTTGAAAATGTGCCCGACGGACAGCGTGCGGATTTCCTACTGACCAAACATGAGTGTTGCGAAAGTTATTCACCCCATTACGCGTGAACGTAGATTCGTCTGTCACCAATATGCACTTCAAAAAGTCCGGATTATTGTCATGTTGATGCAACAACCACTCACAAAACCGCACTCTTGCTGGAAAATCGTCAGGTTGAAGGGCTTGTACACGTTGGACGTGAAACGGATACAGCCCCTCTTCACGCAGCGTTTGCCACACTTTAGTTTTTGATACTTGCACTTCTCTAGCCACGTCTCTAGTGCTTGTTGAGGGATTCTCGTCTACGCGATTACCTCTACACGCGTGACTGTAACAGTCGGTTGAAGGTTGCATACTGACCTGACACACTGACCCCGACCCAGTTCTGTCGTCGGGTTGGTCTAGTGTCCTAGTACCACTCGGGGATGTCGCGGCTACAGGACCGTATTAAGATATTTTTGATGTTGCAGAGCCCTTTATCTCGGTTCCCTTAAGACATTGGTGTATATGGTACTAAGAAAAATTGCTTATGTTTTCAAGATCTACACGTCGTGTAAAGGAAAACCCCAACTTTGCGGACACCCTGTAGAAATCAGTTTTTCGTTTTCACAGTTATTTCATGTTTACATACCGACATAAAAGATGGCGCACCCTGTAGTAACTTTAATCCATGTTCAAATACTTTTATCAGTTCAACCCGCGTTTTTTTAACATGTGTTTGATTAACAATTAGAAAATGGCGTCAAGTATCAGTTCATAAATGATTATGTTCAGCCCAAACCAGACCATCTGAGAAAAAAGCCAGTCATATAGATCCATACAATTAGTCCATAGAGATTATTTCCCTACCGGTAATAAATCTGATAACGTCGCCGTCGCGGTCAGAGCATAGGAAACACTTTGGCTGTGACGCGGCAGAAATACGTGTAATACCATAGCAGAACAACAGAACACTTAGCAACTTGGGATGTTGTTAATGGATGATTTTTCGAATTGGTTTTCAGGGTAGAATATAGCATATTGTGCACAATATTAAATTGCGTATATTTCGACTAATTTTAGAGTAAAGTTCATTAGAACCTTTTTTGTTCAGAAGGACAAAAAAAAACTAAAATAAATTTGTCCGCAGACAAAAAAAAAACAATTTTTGGAAATCGTTTGAAAAAACTGTTTATATTAGAAGATTCGAATTTGAAGCGATCTTCATGTTTAACGGATAAAAAGTATTTTATACTAAGTGACATATAAATCCGAACACCTAGTTTAAATGGTTTTATTTTAATAAAATTTTGTATAAGTACTTAATGAAGCATAATAAGTAAATGATAAAAATTTCAAAATGATTGCACTGCTCTAAAGCCCTTTGACCTTTAATAATGTGTGGATGCACCCTGATGTGCTACGCATTCTCCAACGCGCCTAGGCATGCTTCTGATCAGGTGGTCAATGTCCTCCTGTGGTATCTCATTCCAGGCAACCACCAACTCCTCTCGAAATGCTCCTGGAGTCTGAGGAGGACGTTGCAAATTGAGCAATCTCCTACCCATCATATCCCACACGTGCTCAATTGGGGATAAGTCGGGAGATCTTGGTGGCCATGGTAACAATATGACATCATTATGTTGAAAGAAGTCTATTGTGACTCTTGCAACATGTGGTCGGGCATTATCTTGTTGGAAAGTTGGATCTGCCAGGGTGTCAAGATAGGGTAAAAGATGGGGTTCTAGAACTTCGTGGATATAACGCTGCGCGTTCATGTTACCTCTGATGAAGATTAAAGGTGACCTGGAACCATAAGCAATAGCACCCCAAACCATAACTCCAACAGTGTTATGAACATGTCTTTCAACAAAAAACTGTGGATTCCTCCTTTCACCACGTCGCCTTCTAACCCTGGCACGACCATCGTGCATGCCTAAACAAAATCGAGACTTGTCACTAAAGACAATACTGCTCCATTCCTGATCCCAGAGTGACCGTTGTCTGCACCACTCAAGACGATTGCGTCGGTGTTCTCGAGTTAAAGGGAGGACCCAGTGTGGCCGGTATGAAAACAAGCCAAAACTTCTCATTCGTCGGTAAACACTTCGCATGCCAATCGGTCTTCCGTGTTCTGCAAACCATTCATTTGCAATGGACCTGGTAGTGGAGAAACGGTCCCTTAAGGCCAATAATCTTAGGCGGCGATCTTCACGGTCTGTTGTTCTACGGCGGCGTCCAGTGCCCCTTGCTCTTTGCGTACGGCCTTCTCGAAGCCATGCCTGACAACACCTAACCACAGTGTCTACACTTCTTTGCACTCTAACTGCAATTGCCCGAAAAGAAAGTCCAGCTTCCCGAAGTCAGACTATACGGCCCCTATAAAACTCACTAAGTTGACGAAATCGTACAGGTCTCCGTACTCTAGGCATCGTAACCGATCGTAAAGGATGTCAAGAACCAAAATCCGCCAACGTTGATTCTTTACTGCGGCTGAAATATTCATTTTTAGAGCGTTAGTGAATTAAAAAAAAGCAGTATAAAAACCGGAATGTCCAACTGATAAGGCTGAAAATTTTTTCACTTGTTATTTACAGTAAGATAAATACATTCACCAACTTTTATTGAAATAAAACCATTTAAACTGGGTGTTCGGATTTATATGTCACTTAGTATATGTCACATTGAGTACTCGTATGTTAAAAAGATGTCGCCTAGTCCCTCGTGGGTGGGCTAAAGATTCCTGTATATCATAAATGTATTGTGATATAAAAAAATCATTCTCATCACTTAGTTTACAGACCTCGTATATACAAAATACCGTTACCTGCATTGACTTGAGTACGAACAAACAATATTAAAAGTATTTTTTAAATGAAGTTGAATAATTTCATCGTGTATCATTAAAGCACATGCAAAAACCGGGAGGTTTGGACGTGTTCCGCATATAATTTGACCACACGCGTCATCCTTGCAGAACATTGTTTATTAAAGAGAGATCTTTATCCTGGACAGGGTGTGGTTAACAGTAAAAATTAAAGTTGGAAATGCTGATCTTATCGTAAACATTATCAAATTCAGTACGCTATAGTACAAAATAGGAACACGCACTATGCTTATTGTATAAACACAGCACTTGATGCTGCTTCAATGACCTTTAAACTCGATTCCGTATATTCAGCTGCACTTCTACTCAAGGTGACGATAATACTTTTCGTAAGCTCGTTATATCAAGTGATTTCTGTAATAATAAACATTATAAAAATAACAATCATAAGCAAGCAGTCTGGCTGGTGTAGCGAATACTACACCCACAGAATATCCAAAAGATCTGGGTGGGTTCATTCATTTATTTTTTCTTCAAAACATCCGAATTTTTATATGAACTTGTTAATCGCGCTTGATGCTGTATATAACGCATGGTGAGTTTTTAGTATGTAATTTTTTGTCGATAGGTCTGTTATTTTTCGAGGATTCAGTTTCAACCGATTCAAGAAACAGTATTCGAAAAATTTGGAAAAAACAACAGGGAGACATCTCCGGCCTGTATTTTTTTGCGTTAGTAGTGTCTTTTCCCATTTAGAAGCTATCTGGAAAAGAGCTAGTGTAGAAAGACAGATTGACTAGAAACAACAAAGGGCTTAACAAAGTATACCAAAACGAACTAGGAAATTAGGAATTTATTTTATAACCTTTTGTTGATCAGATTAAAGAATTTTTCTTCCGTAAATGGATATAGGTATACTTTATCTGAAGTCACTTGAAACACTGTGAAATACCGGGTGCGTTTTATATATCTATATTTAACACGCTCTGTTGCTGTAAAAATCGCCAAATTTCGCAGCAAATATCCCACGTATAAGATCAAAGGCAGTTTCACCGGTCCACGTGGAGTAAAGCACGCCTATGCGTGGACATAGCCAATGAGAAAGCGTGTATTTCAGAGCTCCGAACAAGTGCAGGTGGCTACGGAAAATTGAAACAGTTTAGCCAGTGCCGTGTAGCGGCGAATAAACGTGTTTTCTTTAGTCTGTCCGTGTTTTTTCATAGATTTTATTAGTTTGTGTGTTTTTGACTTTTGAATACTCAGTTTACTTGTTGATTTAATTGTTGTGTTGATTGTTCTTGTGTGTCCTAAATATGGCTCTTTGGAGACCTTGGGAAAATGCTCCAAGCCACGAGGAGATGGTTGATGAACCTGTGCAGGCAGAATTCTTTCATAAAGATTTAGAGGAACAGACCCAAAGAGTAATCCTAAATATGTATGATTGTCTGAAAAACGAAAATCCAGATTCCTCGCAAAATCAAATTTTAAACAGAATTTGTATCCTGACAAAAATCAGTCGGTCTACCATTTATCGGGTTATAAAAAGGGGAGATGTAGTCAACCATTCCTTCCACAGAAAGCGCATAGGGCAGAAATTAAAAAGAATAGACGTGGGTTTTCAGGAAGAAATTCGTCGTATAATATACGGATTTTATAAAGAAAATTTGGTGCCCACGTTGGAAATGATACGGGATAAATTAAAAGATTATCCTGAAGATTTTTATAATTACAAATGCTTAGACTCACTGCACTGTATTGTAAAACTGTGTGGTTTTCAATACAAAAAATTAGATAAAAGAATGGTGATTATAGAGTCGTCTCGAATCGTTGAATTGCGCCAAGAATTTTTGCACAAAGTTAAAATCTATAGAGAGCAGAAAAGAAATCTGATTTACCTGGATGAAACGTGGTATGATAGCCATGATGTTGTGCAGTACGGCTGGGTTGACGACAGCAACAAGTGCATTTTAAATGCACCATGCAACCGTGGAAAACGAATCATTATTCTCCATGCTGGCAGTGAAAATGGATTTATACCTAATGCCTTGCTGTTATCTGCCAAAAATATCAAAGAATCATGTGCCGACTATCATGAGGACATGACCTCCGACTTATTTGAAAAGTGGATAGAGCAGCAGTTGATATCAAACATTTCCCCAAATTCAGTGATTATTATGGACAATGCGCCATACCATTCCCGACAGAAAAACAAAATTCCGAATACAGGCACAAAAAAACAAGACATTATTGATTTTATGAAGGATAAGGGAATGGAAATACCACAAAAATCAACCAAAGCCATATTATTGGATCTTATTAAAAGACAAAAATTTGAAAAAGAGTATGATGTTGACAATCTGCTTCAGCAAAATGGCCATGAAGTATTACGTCTACCTCCCTATTACTGCATTTTTAACCCGATTGAGTTGGTCTGGGCTGCTTTAAAAAACATAATCAGACCCCTCAATTAAGTGAATCGCTATTGGCCACAATAAGAGATGCAGTATCTCATATTGCTGCCACAGACCTATGGAAGCAGTGTTCTAGGCATATTATTGAAAAAGAAAATGAATATTGTGTTTTGCCTCCTGTAAATCCCGTTGTAATTCCTCTACAAGATGACTCTAGCGACAGCTCCGAAGGCGAGGATGATATATAAATACCTATAATGTAAGTCTTTATATACCTTTTTATATACCTACCTGCTATGTAAATATTTGCCTATGTCAAACGTTGGAATTCTGTAATTTTTCCATTTCTTAACTTTCAGTCAACATAAATTAAACTCCCAATACAAGTATTTTTTATCCCAAATCAAAAAAATAAGAAGATAGTAAAATCCATTTATTGTGATATAAAAACATTATTATTATCGTTCTAAATAAATGACCGCACGCCTATGATACGTCATGAAATTACAAAGGACGCGCCGACCAAAGGTTTTTATGCTATTTCAAGTGACTTCAGATAAAGTATACGTGTGTTCTTTAATGAACTCGGACAAGTTCAAACTTGTACTGAAGGCGGATCAGTTGATGTTCTCCTGTCTCTCCTCCAAGCCCGGCGCTTCCAGTGTTGCCAGATCGAACACTGCGTTGCCAGCGTCATTAATTAATTTACAGTCCTCATATATAAACAATTTGTTATAAAATTGCCTTTATTTGAAAATTATGATTGTAGAAGTTTCTTGATATGAGATTCATCAATCTGTCTCCACTTTTGCTCTAAAGCGGCGAAAAGTTCAACCTTGTTTTTATCTCGTATTTACTTATGTAAGTATTCCCATAGATTTTCAATGGGGTTTTATATCGGGAGACTGTGAAGGCCACTTGAGAACTGGTATTTTTTCATTCAAAAAGAATTTCTTTGCGATATTTAAAGTGTGCTTCGGGTCATTATCTTGCTGGAAGATTGATCTTAAGGGCATATTGTCTTCCATATAGAGTAACATGACATGCTTTAGTATGTCTGTGTATACAAACTTATCCATAATGACATCTATTTTATGTAAAGGTCCCATCCCAAACCCCGAAAAGCCACCCCCAAACCATAACAGACCCGCCTCCATCTTTGACAATGGGCAAAGTGTACTTGGGGTTCAATCTTTGTCCACTAGGACGTCTAACGTAATGAACACCATCTGATCCAAACATATTGAACTTGATTCGTCACTGAAACATACCCTCTTCCAGTCACAGATGCTCCAATCAAGATGCAACCGGGCGAATTGTAATCGGTGCTTACGGTTTTTCCTCGTGATTAGCGGCTTCTTACTCAGGCGACGTGCAAATAACTTCAAATCATTTAATCTTCAACTCGTAGAAACACTGACAATTCCGTTTGTCTCGATTTCGGCTTTTATTTGTCTTGAGGTTTTAAATGGATCTTTGGACGAAATTACTTTTATTAATCTAACTGATCTAGCATTTAGTTTTCTAGGCCGACCACTTCTCTTAGAGGCTTCCAAGATACCTTTTTCTTTATATTTGTTCAATATTGCCCAAACTGCTTTACGCTTCAGCTTCAAATTTTTGGCAATGTCGACTTGACGTTGACCATCTTTGTATAACTCAATGATCTCAGTTTTCACATCGACAGAAATTTCTGGACCACGCGGCATGGTCTTAAAATCACTCAACTTATTTCACAATACTGGATGAACACAAACTAATCATCTTCTGACACTGTTGAAAAGAATTTGTCTACATATTTTTGTCCCTCATATTCAGACTTGCATTTGTTGTTCATTGCAGATAATGTAAAAACAAGGAATTTAGTTTTTCTACTAATAACGCATTTGTTTATGGAGCAATGAAGTATGAATTCGTTTTCTAAAGGTATTTAGGTAAATATTCATATTTGTTTATATACTTTTGTCCATTACTGTATATTCTAATCAACTAAACCTAAAATACTCTTCGGAGTCTTGTAGGGGAAACGTTTGAACTTTCAACTTAGACACTTTGGTACCTCGAAAATATTATTTTAATCAAGTCTTCAAGCATTGAAAATATCCATTTTTAAGACCTTCTTGACATGGTATCGCTTATAACCATTTATAACTCGAAATCGAAAACGGTCGAGGTTACTACGAACCTTTTTTGTTCAAAACGACCAGGCGAAAAAAAAACACCGATCCGGGCGCATACTGAAATTTGATAAAATATTTTGGCATTCAAAGGTTTCGCCTATCTCTAACAATACCTGTTTTGAACATTTTTGGAAGTTATCATTTTTGACGCAAAATTAAGATTCAAACCTTACCCTACAAGACCCAGAAGAGTATTTTATCTTGAAGCAACTCTTTTCTTGCCTGATTTTAGGCTGGTAAGAGGCGATCTTTTGATATTCGCATACTGTACGTTTAAAAGTATTTTATCGTGTTCGACAACTTGAAGAAATTATAAAATGTCTCTCTTCATGAAATATCATTTCACTGTGCCTCATTTAAAACAAATATCCTTGGGGATCCAAACAACTCGATATAGACCGATTACTGGTCTGTAATCCACGTGCTTTTAGATTTTAAAAATCATCAGGTGCGCCCGATAAGCAGCACACACAGTATTCACATATCGGTGTATTTCCCAGAATTGTTTTCGATACTAGATATCCAATCAGCGGAGAGAAAAATTAATAGCGGCTTTTCGATGTTTACATGTACGCGATATTTCACTAGATATACCAGGGCCGTCAGTTTATATCTTAATTTTTTCGAAAACGCAATCAACCATCAGTGACCGTCGAAACGTGCACTAGTACCAAATATTCAAATTCATTTGCTAAAAATGATGAAAGAAGCACATTGCAGTGTTTCCAGAAATAAAAGTTATAGTTATAATATTAAGTTTTCCATGTAATATTTTTTTTTTTGATTCAGAAATATGCTATCGAATAAAGTATTTTTCAAATAGAACACCCTAGATATTCTTAGGGGTGGCAACATATTTGAATACCTATTTTCAATACAATAATAAATAATGATAAAAATTCGTATTGTAATATCACTAGATTAAGCATTATTTTATGAAATGTTACCCCATCATATTATTATGTAACACGCGTCTATCAGTAATCACACAATCTTACATCAAGAATTTGTTCTCCCTGCAGACATTCGTCAGTAAATTTCTGACAAAAGAGCTGCAATTAAGCAAGCGAAAAGGTCTTGTCACCCAGATGGCATTCACAGAGCAACGAATCTGGTTCATGAAGTGAGAAATGCTCTTCATGAATTCCGCAATGAGCAATGGAGCGACTTTCTGTCGGGGATGCTTGACTCAAGTATTCCTCTGTGGAAAGTTGCAAAGTCGCTCAGAAACATATTGTAAGATCCGTCAAGAGATATTTTAGGGCCAACGGCGTCAGTGGCAGTAGTGCCTTCCTTAGTGATTTTTCCTCAGAGGAATCTTTAGAAGATTCCTCAACTGAAGAGCTGCACGGCACATGGGCGGAATCTCCTGAGACTCCACATCGCACACCAGCAGAGCTCCAAGGTCATATTAAAGACCTCAAGGTGCGTAAAGCACCTGGAGAGGATCGAATCACTAATAAGGCGCTGAAGCTACTTCCGCGGAAGTCCTTAACTTATCTCGTGGCAATAATCAATGCCATGCTAAGGACCCAGCACTTTCCAACGGCGTGGAAGACCGCTGATGTCATAATGATTCCAAAGAAGGTGGATTCGATATTCCCCCAGGATTACCGCCCCATTAGTCTACTGTCAGCTCCTACTAAGCTCGCTGAAAATGTGATTCTACCTCACCTTGAAAATTTCTCGGCAGACCACAATGTGATTCCTGACGTGCAATTTGGCTTTCGGTCGGAGCATAGTACGGAGCTACAGGCCATAAGGCTTGTTGAACGAGTTATCAGGGGGTTCACCCGTAACGAAAGTACTGGCATCTTGCTTCTGGATGTCTCAAAGGCATTTGACAAGGTGTGGCACAAGGGCCTTCTCTACAAATTGATCCATAAGGGCTTCCCCTTCTGGCTCCTAAAACTTTTGAAATCCTTCCTCGAGGGTAGGAAATTTCGGATCAAAATTAATAACGTTTTGCCGACAACACGGCCCATCAAAGCCGGTGTCCCTCAGGGTTCGGTTCTTGGACCAGTCCTTTATTCACTTTTTATTCATGATGTCCCTTGCCCCAGCAGCTGTTAAACCTATCTCTATGCTGATGAACTGCCCTGGTGACCCCGTGGTGCTCTGGGGATCTAGTTCATGGCAGGCTGCAAAGTGCAGTGGACGAGGTATTGAAATGGGCGAATCGGTGGCTGATCAAAATTAATCATTCGAAAACGCAGGCAATCTATTGTACTAAAAAACGTAGCGGCGCCCCGTCTGAGGTTTCAGTGAATGGAGCTCGGGTACCATGGGAACGCTCTGCTAAGTATCTCGGTGTCACTCTTGACAAGCGGATGACCTGGCAGACGCACACTGAAGCGTTAAAAACTAAATTCCAAATCTCGTTTCGGCAACTCTACCCTATGCTATGTAGAACATCAAAATTAAGTTTGATCAACAAATTTCGGCTATACAAGATGGTTATTAGACCAGCGATCACCTACGCAAGTACGGCTTGGTGTTTTCTCGCCAAAACGCAATGCGGTTTTGCAGAACAGAACCTTGCGTACAATCACTAGCGCCCCATGGTTTGTTTCCAACGAGACCCTTCACAGAGACCTTGACATCCCTTACCTAAGGGACTACATCAAACAACAAGCGCAGCTACGTTATAGTCAAGCGGAATCGCATAACAACCCTTTGTTGCGCGAGTCAGTAGACTACACGGTCGAGCAAGTTCGGCAAGCACACAAGGCCGCGACTCGCACTGTGAACAAAATTAAATCGTGCGACTTTAGGTCCAACCAAAATTATAATTTTTCTTCAACAACCAATCCCAAAATTAATATTATTCAAATTGCCGAATACTAACTAGCAATGCCAAGGCACCCCTCAAATTGATGCACTTCTTTTTTCTTTGCTCTCCCTCCTTCCTTCCTTCCTTTCTTCTTTCCTTCTTTCTCCTTGACTTTGTTTGGTGTCTGGGCAAAACCAGACCTGATAGACCTACAGACTTACAAGGCTTCAACCAAGAGCAATTGCATTTGAGCATTTGTTTGGAATCGCTACTTAAATAAAATAAAAAAATAAAACAAATTTGCTTTTAACACTAAGAAAGCAAATGTAATATGTGATACATCGTTGAATTCGTAGAAAAAGATGCAGGGTGTAATTTTTTTCGGACCCTACAGAAAAATTAAATTGATGATGGTTTCTCAATAACGAAATGTTGGGCACAAAATTCAAAAACACAATCATGTAGTGCCCGGAAGAAATTGAAACGATTTGGCCAAATTTTAGTTTTTCCCAAATACCTCAGCAAGCCATGGAAGTTTCTCGATATGTAAATACGCCCCAAAGAACGCAGCTGTTTCCTAATTTAACCTAAGCCAATTCAGGGATACAAACATTTGCTGACGATACTCAAATAATATTCCATTTCGACGCCTCAGATACGCAAAATTCATCAGACATTTTACAGCTCGATTTAGATAAGGTACATCAGTTTTCTATGGAACCTAAATCTTACTACTAATCACGAGTGTTATTGTTTTGTTCTGATCAGAAGAGGAAAACTGTCGAAGATTCTTTCCATCTGACTATTGATGGCATAACATTACAGCATACTCAAACAGCTAAGGTACTAGGAGTGGAAATTGACACAAAATTAAGATTCCGCTAATTTGATGAAAAAAACTTACCTGTGTTCTAGGGCTCTTTATTCCAATCGCTACTTGCTTAACTTTAAGCTGAGAAAAAAACTGTGCGATTCTTTGGTGACGTCAATGCTCAGTTACTGTGATGTCGTTTATTATCCATGTTTGGATCAATTGACCAAAAATTGTCTTCAAATCATCCAGAATAACTGTGTTCGCTTTATTTATGGGTTGCGTAAATACGATCACGTAAGTGATAAATATAGGGAATTGAACTGGCTTAGGTTAGGAAGTTTGGTTAAACATAAATTCTTAGTTTTAGTTCATAAAATAATATTGTCATCAAAGCCTGAATATCTAAGAGCTAAGTTAAGATTTAATTACGAAGTGCATGACAGGGCTGTTAGGAATCGTTATAGTATCAGAACCACCCCACACACTTCTGCATTATTCCAACGAGGATTTACATATAATGCAGCACTATTTTATAATCAGTTGGACAACAGTATTAAATTGATGTCTTTGGAAAGTTTTCGTAAACATACTAAAAGCATATTGCTCGCTATTGATTAAATACGCATTTCTGCTACAGATATAGAATGTGTCTATTTGTATTTTATACTTAGGTATATATGTGTTCTTTTTTCATTGTTCTTATATATTTTTTTCCATGTTTTGAACATCAGATGTAACCGTTAAGTGTAAGAGTAGCCTTGGTTAAACTTCGCTGTTTATGTCCCTCCGGGTTATCCAATAAAGACGTTATTATTATTATTATTATTATATGGTTAATCGCAAAACGTAAACTTGTTAAAATGTCATATTTAGGCTGTCGGATACCAAAAATGCAGCATGGAATTTGTCGGATAGTATGATCGTTTTATTATATGAATAATTACAATTGGACAATTGTTTAGTTTAGTGTTTATTATTTCGGAATTTGCCACTCGACTAAACAATAGATAAAAAGTTTGTCGGTCTCGCCAAAAGGAAGCAAAGTATACAAAAGGGTGTTTACAAAGTTGAGTCATTTAGTTTAACTCCTTGTAGGATTCGTCAAAAGGAGCTGGTATACCAAAAGTCACCTATATAAAAGTTGCATAATAAAAGAAATAGTAAAAGATCAAAAAATAAGTATGTTCAAATTGGTTAAGACTTTCGCGGAGAGTTGATAAACTGCTTACTTGATTCGGGTCTAAATGCCGTCGTCGGTTGGAATTTCTTCCTAAGGTTTCGCTAGCACTAGTGGCAAGCTTCTTCAGAGGTCCTTCCATTTCCGACGCTGGATATAGACTATATAATATTTAAAACACACATGACAACAGCGCGTCTCATCACTCTTATCGAAACGGCAATCGATCGCAAACGGTAACAGTGGTTTGTTATCGGGCATCGGGCGTGCTGTTTTATTTTTGTTCGCGTACGTCGTCGTGTTTATTTCTCGAAGAGAGAAGAGTTCGCCGACATGTTGTTAGTTTACGGTGAAGCTCGTCAGAATTCAAATCTTGCAGCTCAAAGAAGGACATTTGTGCACGTGTACCAAAGATTTCCGCCCACTAATATTCGCACTCGTGAAAGACAGGTTACTGTAGAGCAGGAGGAACAAATTTTAAATATCGTGGAAATCGATGCAGATATCAGCACTCGGGAATTAAGCAGCCGCGTAGGACTATCGCATACGATAATCTATAGAATCCTACGGGAAAATTTGCTTTATCCCTAATTGGTAATTGGCCCTTTCGAGTTACCCCCAAAGTTGTCAGGAGAAGATACCTTAGCTTTCTAGCCAATAATCTACCAGAACTTTTGGAACAGACCTTAGACAACATGCCATTACAGCGGAGACAGAATTTGTGGTTTCTTCATGACGGGGCACCACTACACATTTTTAGAGGCGTCATTCAGTACTGAACATTATCCATCAATCGCTGAATCGGCCGAAATGCTGCTGATCCTCGAAAATGGCCAGCAAGATCTCCTGACCTCATTCCGATGCATTTCTGGTATTGGGGAGAACTTAAAGGGATGGTTTATGGGGCTGGTCCAACAACAACTGAAGTACAACTTCGCGAAAAAATGTTTAATGCGGCTGAAATAATAAATGGACAACTTCGAGGACCTAGAGTAAGAAGAAACCGGGTTCGTGGTAATGAAGCTGGTGTGGAAAGTGGAGGACGACATTTTGAACACCTTCTTTAAATACAAAAAAGTGCAATGTATCAAAATTGTGTTCCCTATTTATGACTATCATAACGTTTACACCCTGTATATAATTTTTAACAATGTAAACTGACTCTCTTATTATGCAACTTTTGTCTAGGTGATTTTTTGTGTATCAACTTCTTTTGACGAATTCTACAAGCTGTTAAAAACACCCTGAATATTAATCATTCAATAAAATAGGAGGACTATAAGCTTTTACTCTACTATAACAACCATTATAGACTCGAGATTATCTTCTCATTCCCCTCGTAGGCACTAACATATTGTTTGATGAAGATAAGAGTAGTAGCTATATGTATACCCAAAGGTTTAGTGAGTACCTGATAGATTTAAGTACCCGGTACTTTCTCCCAAATGGAGGAAAAAACCATTAGGCAGTTGTAAATAATTTGAATGGCGCGACACTGGGAAACAGGTAAAAACGATAATTTATAAATTGGTAGGAGCGGTAGGCTACAAGTACAGACTTGTTTGGACTAGATTGTGCTATTTGTGGTGCTTGTTTAATCTGCGCGATAAGCAAATCTATTGGAATTTTAGAATTCGATAAGTGTATTCGAGGTATGTGAATTTATCATAACAGTTCTTTATTTTCTCTCGCATACGATCGAAATTAAAATTAATTCGGGTTTTGTATTATCTTCAATGCAGGTCAGGTCTAACACCAATTAATGGTTCAATTTAAAAAAGGTTGTTGTTGGTTTTATTTTCATATAGGTGTAGAAAAACCTTGTACTTATATCTACATATAAAATGTATAATGTCTTGGCCTTGTATTAAAATTTGTCTCTATTTTGTTACTTGATACTTTTTCTACCCACACTAATAGTTGGGTAAAAATACTTGAGCTTTATTTATTATCTAATGTTCCTTGTATTTTTATACATTTTTATTTACGTTCGTTTGTCTGGAATTTTTTGATTTTGGAAAATTTTGACCTATTCTTGATGAAGTGGTGTCATAGTGGATCGAGGACGGAAAATCTTTATTTTTTTGTGGAAACTACCCAATATTCTACAGTAGTTTTTTGATAGGGATCTGGCTCACTATTACTATTTTACATGATTATCTGTTATGTTGTGTCAATATGTATAAGCTTTGATAATAATAACTAGTTATTTATTATCCCAGAAATTTGAATTGTTACAGTCATTTATATTTATTACATTGCTTTCAAATATTGCTCAATATCCATAGTTATTGCAATTCCTGCACTCAATATATCGGCGAAGTGCCAATTGTATACTAAGTGACATATAAATCCGAACACCCAGTTTAAATGGTTTTATTTTAATAAAATTTTGTATAAGTATTTAATGAAGCATAATAAGTAAATGATAAAAATTTCAAAATGATTCCACTGCTTTAAAGCCCTTTGACCTTTAATAATGTGTGGATGCACCCTGATGTGCTACGCATTCTCCAACGCGCCTAGGCATGCTTCTGATCAGGTGGTCAATGTCCTCCTGTGGTATCTCATTCCAGGCAACCACCAACTCCTCTCGAAGTGCTTCTAGAGTCTGAGGAGGACGTTGCAAATTGAGCAATCTCCTACCCATCATATCCCACACGTGCTCAATTGGGGATAAGTCGGGAGATCTTGGTGGCCATGGTAACAATGTGACATCATTATGTTGAAAGAAGTCTATTGTGACTCTTGCAACATGTGGTCGGGCATTATCTTGTTGGAAAGTTGGATCTGCCAGGGTGTCAAGATGGGGTTCTAGAACTTCGTGGATATAACGCTGCGCGTTCATGTTACCTCTGATGAAGATTAAAGGTGACCTGGAACCATAAGCTATAGCACCCCAAACCATAACTCCCACAGTGTGATGAACATGTCTTTCAACAAAAAACTGTGGATTCCTCCTTTCACCACATCGCCTTCTAACCCTGGCACGACCATCGTGCATGCCTAAACAAAATCGAGACTCGTCGCTAAAGACAATACTGTTCCATTCCTGATCCCAGAGTGACCGTTGTCTGCACCACTCAAGGCGATTACGTCGGTGTTCTCGATTTAAAGGGAGGACCCAGTGTGGCCGGTATGAAAACAAGCCAAAACTTCTCATTCGTCGATAAACACTTCGCATGCCAATAGGTCTTCCGTGTTCTGCAAACCATTGATTTGCAATGGACCTGGTAGTGGAGAAACGGTCCCTTAAGGCCAATAATCTTAGGCGGCGATCTTCACGGTCTGTTGTTCTACGGCGGCGTGCAGTGCCCCTTGCTCTTTGCGTACGGCCTTCTCGAAACCATGCCTGACAACACCTAACCACAGTGTCTACACTTCTTTGCACTCTAACTGCAATTGCCCGAAAAGAAAGTCCAGCTTCCCGAAGTCCCACTATACGGCCCCTATCAAACTCACTAAGTTGACGAAATCGTACAGGTCTCCGTACTCTAGGCATCGTAACCGATCGTAAAGGATGTCAAGAACCAAAATCCGCCAACGTTGATTCTTTACTGCGGCTGAAATATTCATTTTTAGAGCGTTAGTGAATTAAAAAAAAGCAGTATAAAAACCGGAATGTCCAACTGATAAGGCTGAACATTTTTTCACTTGTTATTTACAGTAAGATAAATACATTCACCAACTTTTATTAAAATAAAACCATTTAAACTGGGTGTTCGGATTACTAATTTAGATATATGCTCACGAAAACGTAAATCCTTGTCAAGTAAGACACCCAAATTTTTTGCAAGATCCTCATAAACTAAAGAAGTGTCATTAATGCGTACTTTCGTGTTATTTCTGATATTAATGATTTTGTTTTTTGGTGCAAAGAGAACAGCTTTAGATTTAGAGGCATTTAGCGTTAAGGAGCTATGCTTGGAAAAACTAACAATAGTGGCTAAGTCACAATTCAACTCGTCAACAGCTGCTACACAGTCATCTGGATCAAAAGTTTCACATATTTGTGTATCATCCGCAAAAATCATCACTTCAGAGGAGCGTATCAGTTTACACATGTCTGATATGTAAATGGAGAACAATAGCGGTCCTAAAACAGAGCCTTGAGGGACCCCTGATATCACATTCTAATATGTCGAATATGAGTTGTCCAAATGTACCCTCTGCATACGATTCATGAGATAACTAGTAATGAACTTGATAGATGCTTGAGAAAATCCAATATATTTGCATTTTGAGATCAAAAGTGAATTATCATAATTTTAAAACTGTTTACAAAGCTTATTATACAGGGTGTTCCTTAATGATATGCGAATATTTAAGGGTGTGAATCTGCTTGAAAAATTGATGTTAGTTTGCTTTATCAACTATGGTCCAAAAATGTTTCCTTACAAAAGCTCGGGGTGTTGAAGTTTTAAGTTTAATTTTCTCGGACAATAGAACGGTTTTTATTTTTTTACTCAAAAATGGCGCATCGAAGGAAAACAATTCAAAAGAGATAATTTGTTTTAAATTTAACGGGGAATTGAAAAATAATTTTTATTTGGCAAAAAACCATTGGCGTACCATTTTTTTCTTAAAAAATATCGAAGTCAATACCCGCCACTGTTAAAGCTAAAAATTATTTTTGCATTGGAAAATATGCAACTTATTATGTTTCACTACGTATCAGTGAAATATCTGAAGCGGTTCTGAAAATATTAAAACTTCAGCACCCCGAGTTTTTGTAAGGAAAAATTTTTGGACCAAAGTTTATAAAGCAAACTAACATTAATTTTTCATGTAGATTCACACCCTTAAATATTCGCATATCATTAAGGAACACCCTGTATACTGATGTTTCAGAATTATGTGTGATATCTAATATAATAATAGTACTGATCCACGAAAAAGCAAAAATAGTACATAATCAAACCTGGTAAAGCTACTGACAGATCGATTGCATCCAGAAAAATCACTAAACAGTTAGCTACGTTAATGAAAAGAATAGCGTCACGTAGGTTGACTCTGCACTTCCGACTACATAAAAGATTGGGTTCAGCACAAATTAGAACCTCTGAGAAAAAAGGTTAGTTACGAACAAGTATAACAGAGAAATTAAACGGATCAAGTAAGTCAATGAGGCCCAAACAATTAGTCTGTAGATATTCTATGCTTGCCCTACCGATAGTTCATCTGGCAACGTCGCCTCTCCCCGATACCTGACGGAACAACGCGGCAGCACGACAGTAAGGTCGGAACACTTACCAAGAATTGTTTTACCTTTAATATGTTTTTCAAAAATGATCAGAATCGTCTGAAAACGTCAAAAAAACGAAGTTTGAGCGATTTTTATGTTTTTCGTTTTTGGCCCTTTTCTCTTCTGACTGAAATGAGCGATATGGCTTTTCGTGATGTACATATCATAATACGAAACATAGTATCTCGTTTTCGAAATTTTCTGCGATTACAATACTTCCTCGCCAATAAGCGCGGGAAGTAAAAACATTCCTAAACGCTGAAATTGAGTTTGGCTATAAATTAAACATATTCCCGTGCTTTCAAAATATCCTAGCTTTGTTATATTGAACAGTTGCATTATCTGAAAAATCGTTACAATTAAAGCCAATCGCCGTAACGCAAAAAAAATTATCTGCGATATCGCATCTTTAGAAAATTAAAAGAATAATAGCTGATATGCGGGCCAATTTTACAATAGAAGCGATAAAGCTATGCATTATCATGTCATAACACAATGTATTATCGATTGAATGTT
Organism: Acanthoscelides obtectus; assembly: GCA_963669975.1. Classification (NCBI taxonomy): domain Eukaryota; kingdom Metazoa; phylum Arthropoda; class Insecta; order Coleoptera; family Chrysomelidae; genus Acanthoscelides; species Acanthoscelides obtectus. The sequence goes on along the minus strand of CAVLJG010000006.1, from coordinate 100,767,283 downwards.
CGCAATAATTTATTGTTTATCAGCATTGGAAGCGGTTTATTATTTTTATTTTAGTTGTATGAACGCGATTTCTAGTCGGAAATATTGCAATAACACGCAATTTAAACAAAATATGTAAATGCAAAAAAACAAAAAGGAAGGAAAAGGCATTTGTATCGAATAAAGACCTTGTGAAATATTCGTTAGTCCATGATCACACGCATCAAGAAATTGTGTATTTTTTCAACGCATACAAATCTTCTAGACCTTAAATAAAACTTGAAGCATTCAAATAAGTTGACATTGCTTATAATTTTTATCTGTATTTTTATATTTATATGGTATTATGCGTGTAACAATGTTTATGTTTAGAACAGTCCTTTTTCGATGCTACTAAGCGTCTAGTACTTCCAAACTCCACACGTTTGTTTTCTTTATATTTTTAATATCAATTAGCTCTTTTCTCAAACATTATGCATAACAATTTAAAATTCAAGGCTGGATATTTTATTGGTTATCAACAGTGCAATATACAGGGAGTTCTTCAATTATGTGCTAATATTCAAAATGTCATTTCACGGACAAAATTTCATATCGATAAAAGTCTGCAAGGCTTTTCTTTTTTATGCTTGTGTCAGCATTTTTTAAATTCATTAAATCCGCAAAAAAGAATCAATGAAATCATGTTAATGGTAACATAATTGCAGAGAAATTGGTAACAGAGAAATAGATTCACTTTTCTAAACACACATTTCGTTTTATACCCTTATTGCCACATTTATGCCATGGACAGTGGAAGGAGAATCCTGTATAGCTGCAATTAGGATATGAAGTTATAATATAGCAGCTATTTATAACATTGAGATTAGTATAAAAAAAGTGAACGTGAAACGAATGCTAATTTTTTACAGCAGTTAAGTTTGCACAAGAGGCAGGCATAGCTGTGTGTCTGTACCGGAAACTGTCCCGCGGTATCTGGCGCCAACTTGCTAAAAATATTCACAACGCGCGATTATTTTCCATCATCGCACCTATTATTGCCTTGGCAGTATCATCTGAAAATCCATGTGTTGTTTTTACTTTCTATGCCGAAAGTAGCGAGTACGTATTGGAATCGCGAAAAAATTCGATATTGAGATACAGTGGACCTCCGGTAATCCGACAAACATTATGCAGGGCAATGTCGGACTATCGAATTTTTCGGATTATAGAGCATTGCCTAAGACCCCCTATAGTCCGGACTTTTTTACAAAAGAGTACCTTGTAATGCGACAAATTACATATCCAATGATACGATTATATATGTATGTACTTTGAAGTACAAATCATACATAGTTCATGTATGTCGAATTTAGTAAATTAAATAACAATAGAGAGCTTACGTTTTATTATAAAATTAAGCATAAATGCACATACAGATGTACCAAGATAATCAAGAATTATTAATCAAAATCATTAATGAATTTATCAAATTATGAAGCTTGGAAATATTCATCATTTTTTTTTGTTTAAGGTTGTTATAACGCGAGATCAGAGCTTTGTCCCTCAGTCTTCTCAAAAGTAAAAGTTCGTTGTAGGATCTACCATTCTCTTCAGGACATTGTAAACCTTAATTGCGTCTTGTGATGTGACTTCTGGAGCAGTTGCAATCACGTCGTCGTTATTTTCCTGTTTGTTGTATAATTAGAAACCTCTTTTATAATCTCTTCGTCAGATATTTCATGCAAACCATTTTCCTCTTTATCCATTCCACGGTACCAGATTTCCAAATCTTCCGGACTTATCTGTGTTTCAGTAGCGACTTGTTCTATAACTTCCGAAGTAACTTTGATTTGTGGAACGTTGCTAGGAGTGGTGACTATATCTGGCCATAACTTTTTCCAAGACGATTTAATAGTTGATGACGGTAACGCATTCCACGACTGACAAAGAGCAAAAACCAAGTCTTTCATACATATTAAATTCTTTTAAAGTTTTTTCTATTGGTTGGTCTTTTGATACGGCTTTCAGAAGTAAATTTTTCTTATAGTCTTGCTTGACAAACTGAATGATATTCTGGTCCATTGGTTGAATCAGTGCAGTGCAATTTGGCGGAAGAAACATCGCAGTGATCCATTTATCCTCAGTTCTTAGTTCTTCAGACGGATGACCGGGATCGTTATCAAGAAGCAACATCGCTTTTTGAGGAAAATCATGATCTTTTAACCATATTCTAACTTCAGGTACGAAGCATTCATCAAACCACTTTTTGAAAAGGTCTTTTGTCATCCATGCACTTTTTTGTCCGTAATAGGGTACAGGTAAATCAATGTTTTTGAATGCCCGTGGTTTATTAGGTTTCCCAATGACCATCATCTTAAGCGCGTGTGTGCCCGCATCGTTAGCACATGGTAATATGGTTACACGCTTTTTACTTACTCTTCGTCCAGGTACGGATTTTTCGTTACAAGAAACGAAAGTTTTGTTAGGCATCACACGCCAAAAAAGCCCCGATTCGTCTGCATTGTACACCGGTGACGGGTCAAAATTTAAATCGTTCATCTTTTGCATAAATCTTAATTTAAAGGGCTCTATGCAGGTGGCATCGTTAGAAAGTTTCTCTCCTGTAATAGTCATTAAACGTATGCCATGACGACTTTTAAAACTTTCTAGCCATCCTGTGTTGGCTTCTGATCCCGGTAACAACGGGAAAATTAAATGATAAAACTACGATGTATGTGTATCTTTGGCGTTGCGTGCATGGCGCGATACTGCGTCGTCTGTGCAATCCGTATTCAAACTACTCGTATAATAATATGTCACCATGTTTTCTTTAATTTTTGACGCTTTGTGTTAAAATACTCGAGATCACCTGCCAAATAAATTTATCTAGAAAGCTTTGTCGCAAATTTGATTTAGACATATGTTTGGCAATGTATATTCATTACATCATTTTATCATTTGCTTGTATGCATCGAAAAACCCGATGAGTGTTTACCAATTTATCATTTTTTCTTGTCAAGCCGTATCAGCAGAACATGTATAATATGCACGTGCCATGATTATTTTTGTATATTTAAATCTAATTGCGTTTCCTGGGAAACATGCTAATTTGTTCCAAGGAATGGAAAATAAACGTTAACTTTTGGACTGTACGAATAAATGTGTCTTGGAACTAGATCTAGAACCACAAAATGCGGAGATTGACTACCCCTGACCTATACAATAGTATCTTGAGCATACAGAAGGAATCCTATCCTGGTATCGTTTTACTTCCGATAAAGTGTTAGTTTTAACCGAATAGGGATTTGAAAAAATGATACCCACTTTAACAAAATATGGGCGCACAATTTTGTGCCAATCTAAAGAACTTTTTGTGTTTTATATAGATTTAAAAAATCAACATTTCAATATGTATTTGTTGATATTAGAGCTTTGAAAATGTTAAATAAATCGAAGAATATATCTTCGCTTAATATGAAAATGAAGTGAAACGATGCAATGCATAATTTGCATTGATTCAATTTCAAATTACGGAATAAACGTGATGTTTCTTCCGTCGCGTTCAAGAGCAAGCAGTAAGGAAAACCCTAGAACAATAATTGTCGGTTTTTTATATACAAAAATCCTCATCGCATGTTCCTTCGTAACTCGTTTTTCTATCAATTTATAAATATTCAAATGACTGAACAAGTTGGAAAACAAAGGTGCGAAACGCGAAAGAACAGCTGTTGTAGCAATAGGCCAAGAAACATGGAGATTTTGTGTAAGGAAAGCCTACAATGTTTGGGGCAAGCGTATTTTTTGATGGTATCGTATATTGCTTCCTAATGATAAGTTCAAATTGACGCCCTGATAGGGCGAAAGCATTTGCCGCCATTTTGAGAAATACGGTTTATCGAAAACACTGGACAACAAATTTTAGTTTTTTAATTGTATCTTGTGGGAAAAGTGCACTTCTTTGTTAATTTTGGGGCGCTGAATCCAAAAATGACAATGAAGTAAAAAAATTAGTTGCGGTTTAGAAAAAAAACTTTTTATTTTTAAGGATATATTAAAAAAAGAAACAAGATTCATTTACTTATAAGAATCACTATATGCGCTGTCTTTTTGCTGTTCTTTTATGGATCCTTTCTGGAGCATCTCTACCAAGAGTCCAACAGTAGTCTGCAAGCATGGAAGGATTCCACTTTCCCTGGTACCTTTTTTCCATTGTTGAAATATCCTGATGAAAACGTTCGCCGTGCTCATCACTTACGGCTCCGCAATTGTCAGGAAAAAAGTCCAGGTGTGAGTGTAGGAAATGTATCTTAAGAGACATATTACAGCCCCATCTTTTGATACGATGACAGCATATTTTTGACAAGGGTTTTATAGTTGTCAGCTTTTTTATTTCCCAAGAAATTAGTGACCACCAGACGGAAATCATTCCAAGCAGTTTTTTCAATACCTGTTAAAGTGTTTTTAAACTGTGTATCTTTCAAAATATTTCGAGTCTGTGGCTCAACAAAAATACCTTCTTTAAGCTTTGCTTCACTTAGTCTTGGAAATTTCTGACGCAGGTATTGAAAAGCTGACCCATCTCTATCTAATGCCTTGACAAAGTTTTTCATTAGGCCCAACTTGATATGCAGTGGTGGTAATAAATTTTTTTTCGAATCTACTAATGGCATATGCTGTACATTTTTTTGACCTGGCTCTAGGAATTGACGAACAGGCCGGTTTTGTCTGGTGTAATGAAGTGCCTTTGCCCGACTGTCCCATTCACACAAAAAACAGCAAAACTTTGTGTAGCCTAGCTGCAGCCCAAGTAAAAGTGCAACAACTTTCAAATCGCTACAAATAAGCCATTGGTGCTCATCGTATTTTATGCATGTCAATAGGTAATTCATATTGTCATATGATTCTTTCATGTGAACTGCATACCCTACAGGAAGAGATGGTAAAATATTTCCAATATGCAATAACACTGCCTTTAAACTCAATGTTGAACTGTCTATAAACAATCTCCATTCTTCTGGGTTATAGTTTATATTTAAAGCCGCCAGTAAGCCGTTAATGTTACTGCAGAAAACCAAGTTGTTCTCCATATTTAAAAATGGTTCTAAGTCTTTGTGGCGTTTACGAAAAACACATACCGAAACATCGTCTTCTAACAAGTTCCAATGCTGCAGTCTTGATCCAAGTAACTCTGCCTTACATTTTGGAAGTTCTAAATCTCTTACAAGATCATTTAATTCTGACTATTATTTTGTGCGGTTGGTGGCATGACGTGCTCGGTATAAAATCAGGATCTCTTGACGTTGATGGCATATCTTCTTCCTGACGAATCACTCGATCGCCATGATCTGATTCGTTTTCTGATTCGCAAGTGTAGGATTCTGGGGGCTTTGGAATAGGATTTTCGTCACTGTGAGGCACAGGTCTCATCGCAGATGGTATGTTTGGGTAGTTAATAATTTTTTTTTCTTGGACATACCTGTGGCTTGTCCAACACAAGGTACCATGCAAAAGAAACAATCATTAATATGATTTGTAGGCTCTCTCCAACCCATTGGGACAGCAAAGCGCATAGACCGTTTTTTGCCATTTAACCAGCTCCTCAGACTTGAAGCACATATATTACAGCAGATGTGGGGTGTCCACTGTTTGTCTTGATCACCTAGTTTATAACCGAAATAAAGCTGATATGCCTTTGTTATTAATGGAGTAATAGACCGTCTCTGAGACGCAAAAGTCACATCACCACACACGTAACAAAACTGATCTGGATTGTTTACACACTTTCGAGACATCTTGCATGAACGCTGTCAGCCAACTGAGGAAAAAATGGCTAATATAAAACAATATAATTTACACGTATGTATAACGTAACACAATCATGCCGATTACATCATCTTTCCTTGCCGAATATAAAAATGTAGCACGTGCATTCTTGTGAATTACAGTATATTAACACTGTCACAGCAGGAACACATATAATTACCGTATCTCTAAAACTTGAACTAATATTGAAAAAATAAATTTCATTCCGGTTTCAGCACATTAAAAATAGTAATATTTTGTTGATTTTATTTAGGATATTTTTTGGCTGTTGATCAGTGAAATCATGAAAACCCTACGTAAAAAATAATAGATTCAATTTTGCCGGAAATTAATTTTTTTATCATTATGCTTCTATAAAAAATTGTCGTATAGTCAACAGGATAAAGGTATACGTTTTCCCTTTTCTAATATGCCGGCCCAATGTTCTGCAAACACGATTGTGGAAAATTCAAGAATTGGAGATTCTAAGAAAATAGTCGAATTGTTTAATTGACTATTTCGCGCCCTTATGACGGCACCGTGGTGCACCGGGGAGCCGCAGCACACACTTTGCAAATCACTGGGCTAAACTAAGAATCTAAGAGTAAACAACGACTATTTTCTATTGAGAACAAAATTTACTACAAAAAAGTCCTGTGCGTTGTTTCGAAATTTTGATGGTTCTTGGGGTATGAGGGAAAGTTGAAAGTTCGTATCAAAACTGTCGCGCGACGTATTGTTGAAGAACCATCAAGGTGTTAAAAAAATGCAAAGGACCTTCTTTTTTGTATTCATAATTTTCACAACAGAAGATAGTAGTCTTTATACGCTAAAGTTGTTACTTTAGCCATTGTAAGCGAAAAATCATTACAAGTACCTTTAACCTTAAATAAATCGTTACCTGTTGACTATGTGACACGTTATATATATACAGGGTGTCCGCAAAGTTGGGGTTTTCCTTTTCAGAAACAACTACCCTTGAAATAACAAAGGTAATGTGTAGTGAAACGAGGGCGACCAAGGAAGGCAAACTGTTGCGTAAAAAGTCTAGGTATTGCATCCCGTCCAATCGATTTGGGAGAATAAATGGTCCAATGAGCATACCGTTCACCATGCCAGCCCAAACATTCACCGAAAATGTTTGTTGACAGTGTGCCCGTCGGACAGCGTGCGGATTTTCTGCTAACCAAACATGAGTGTTGCGAAAGTTATTCACCCCATTACGCGTGAACGTAGATTCGTCTGTCACCAATATGCACTTCAAAAAGTCCGGATTATTGTCATGTTGATGCAACAACCACTCACAAAACCGCACTCTTGCTGGAAAATCGTCAGGTTGAAGGGCTTATACACGTTGGACGTGAAACGGATACAGCCCCTCTTCACGCAGCGTTTGCCACACTTTAGTTTTTGATACTTGCACTTCTCTATCCACGTCTCTAGTGCTTGTCGAGGGATTCTCGTCTACGCGATTACCTCTACATGCGTGACCGTAACCGTCGGTTGAAGGTTGCATACTGACCTGACACACTGACCCCGACCCAGTTCTGCCGTCGGGTTGAGACCTTGTACCAATTGGTGATGTCCCGGGTCGCGGCTACAGGACGGTATTCAGATATTTTTGATGTTGCAGAGCCCTTTATCTCGGTTCCCTTAAGACATTGGTGTATATGGTACTAAGAAAAATTGCTTATGTTTTCAAGATCTACACGTCGCGTAAAGGAAAACCCCAACTTTGCGGACACCCTGTATAGGTGAAAAATTAAAGCTTCCGCCTTTTGTTGGGTACTTCGGCAAAAATTTAAGCAAGGAGGACTCTTTATACTTTTTTAATCTCTCTAGCTTTCAATGGTCTTTGCCATCATCATCAGGAGCTGCAATTACATTGATAAAAGTAGCAACCATTGTGCAAAATGAATTTAAATTAACTTACAGTAGTATGTGAGGATGTTGCTAAATGATATTTACGTTAAGGATCAGGGTGAAAGCTGGATACATGGTACAATAGTCAAAATTTTACAAACTACACACAGCTGTATGACAAGAACAAATTAAAAACAGATTAAAAATATTTGAAACGAAAGTTATACATTACATCGTGAAACCACTTGATGGCAGAAGGTTAGCAGTGTTCGTGTAGATGAATGGAACGAAAATTCTTTTGAAAGGCGTGTGCTATGTTGCCAAATCACTTCAGATGGTGTGATTTTCACCAACAACATATGCTAAATGCTACTCCAGCAGTTGAGAGGTTTTCGTCCATGGCTAATTTTTACATATATCTATTTTTATAGTTTTCTGACGAGCAGTTTCACAAATTGACATAAGATTAATCAACTCCTAGTCCAAGTGAAACTACAATTTTTCCTTTTCAAACCACACACAAGTTTTATCTCAAGATATAACAACGTAACTCAAATGCAGCAAGTGAATGTTTACACGTTGGAACTTGTACAACAGATTAAACTCTCATGAGATATTGTTTCACGAGATTTATCTCACGCCCGTTTCCACAATGGAATAATACTTTTCTGCACCTTAACTATCAAAAAAATTACTGTCGCCAAAATTGTAGGAAAAAATTACCCATTTCCTGGCCTATAAGTCGTCCACGCATTGGTTGTAGGAGGAGTGCCATGACCGCTTGTGGGGGTCAAATGGGTGCCACTCAGCCATGGCACACTGGATGCGGACAGAGATGCCCCGTCAGGTTGTGCGACGTGACGCCTCGACGCTGCTGCCATGCTACAATTTCGATGATGACTCATCGGCTGTTTGCGGTTCGCGCTCGTTTGGTACCGCCTCGAACCTCGAAGGCTCTCATTCTCATTTACAGGGCGTTTTAAAAGTAAGACAAAATACTTAAGGGGCGATTCTTGTCATTTTCCTGCGCCTTGTAGAACTTACGATGTTTTTTCTCTTAAAACTTTTAGAGGGTAGTCTGATAGATTATTTAGACACAAAAAGTGTGGATGAAGCACGCTTTCCATGAAAAAATAAAATCCCAAAATATTGTATTTTCAGCTGTTCTTTCCATTATTACTTCCACCGCCATCTATCTGCCATATGACGTATGTGCATATGTCATATATGAGAGGCGCTTGCCTGCGGTGTTGCCGGATTGGGCTCCGCATTTAGGGGAAAATATGAAAAGTTGAAAATTTATATACACATGTATATTAATTAATGAATCACAAAAGCGAAAAAGTGAAACAAACAACAGTAGCAAAATAAAAGGCGATTCCTAATAAGTATAAATCAAAAAATAACAAACAGCAGTAAAATAAAAAGTAGTAAAACAAAAAAAACAACTCCATGTTGAATAAAAAGCAATTCTAAGTGACAACACAAAACAAAAAGTAAAAACAGTAGTAAAACGAAGAACAGTTTCATTCCATCCAAATTGCTGTTTGTTGTTTTTTGTTTTTTTATAATTAATTGAAATTGTTTTTTGTTTTACTACTGTTTCAATTTTTTGTTTTTTTATAATCACTTAGAATTGCTTTTTATTTTACTACTTTTTGTTTCAGTTTTTTGTTTTTGTGTTTAATATAAATGTATATAATTTTTCCACTTTTCATATTTTTCCCTAAATACGGAGCCCAAACCGGCAACACCGCAGGCAAGCGCCTCTCATATATGACATATCCACAGACTTCAGCGTCATATGCTAGATGGCGGTGGAAATAATGGGAGAAGTAACTGCTAAAAAATACTGTGTTTTGGGAAAAAAATTCATGAAAAGCGTACTTTTATGATGTAGAATAATTTATCAGACTACCATCTATAAGTTTCAAGTGAAAAAACAGTGAAATCCGAAGTTCTACAAGACGCATCAGTACCCAAAATTCACTCCAGTGACGTACTACAAGCAATAAAGTCACTAAAGTCGAGTGCGAAGGGAATTGACAGACTATCTTTGCCAATGATCCGATTGGTAGGGTTGTTCTCTTTCACGTCTTAGACATCTTTAATGATTGTTTAGAACAGAGATACTTTCCAGCGGCATGGAAACAAGCTTTTATTGTATCAATCCCCAAAAAGGTTAAACCCGCTGAATTCGCCGACCTAAGGCCTATCAGTTTACTACCAATGTTGTCTAAAATATTGGAGAAATTGGTAAAATTGCAGCTAAACACATATCTTGAAAAATACTCAATAATTCCTGATACCCAATCTAATCTGGCTTTAGACAAGATTTTAGATAAGAAAAATCGCATTAAATTTAATATCTATAGATTTCCCGAAAGCTTTTGTCAGCATCAATCATGAATTACTGCTAATTAAATTAAATTACATAGGCATTGATAGCTTAGCTCTTTTATTTTCGCAGACGATACACAATTGTTACATTATTTTAATCCCCAGAGTGTTGAAAACACTGTAGAAGCTTTACAAAATAAATCTCTTTGAATATGGTGGTGGGATGCCGAGCCAGCAGTGGCGTGCTATGTGTTTTTCTGCTATCTTCCTTTTTGGTACCAGAACAGAATGAATGGCAGAAACTAGCATGGTTGGAGTTACAATATTTTTCAAAAAATGTTCCAGGTTATGCTGGAACATACATAGTGTTGGACTAATGACCTAGACAACAAAGTTACTTTTTAGAGTTTTGTAGAGCATTGTTAACACAGCTGTTAAAAAAGTTTGTGTCTTGGACCAATACTCCATCCATGCAAGTTTGAGACACCCTGTACATACGACAGAACTGCGTTATTGCTGAATTGCTGACCTGGCCAGTAAGGAGGATGATAAGAACGTAAATAAATATAAAACAACTATTATATATTGTGTACAGAATGTCTATTGGAAACTACGCGTCGAAAATCTTTGACATGATGGACACTTTTGTTCTACGTGGTGAGATATACAACGTGCCAAATTTGAAACAAATATTTCCGAAAGTAATTCCTCATAAGGTTTCTTCTCACCGAATTGGTTTTCGCGTAACACATACGAAATATTTCCCTGTGTGGTCATATTCAAGATGCCTCCTCTTTATTCATAAACAACATAATGGGAACATAATGCTGTTATTTTTACCACGAAAAATGATAAAGAAAATCGAGAGGTCAAAGTTGCTCAGAAGTGAAGAATTATAAAACCAATTTTTGTAACAAGAAAAATAGTAAAATATCATATTTTTCTGTAAAATTATTTAGCTCAACTCCCACATGGACGCCACTGGAAGAAAAAAATGCTAGATATTAGAAAATTCATGATAATGCATATTTGTCGTTAAAATATTAGCCTCAAAAATGTCTGAATCAATTGCTATAAAGTTCGGTGTTCCTCGAGGTTCCATATTGGGCCCTTAAATTTGAGGAGCTTGGTATTCTGCAGATTAAAGGCATGCAAAAGTAAGGACGATGTAGCAATATAAATCAACTAAATACAAGAAATAGATATATGTTAGTGATATCATTACAATCTAAAGCTGCCTACAAAAAAAATCATTTAGTTACAAAGCTATCAAATCATATAATGATCTGTTACGTTTCAAAATTACACACTATTTTTGAAACAAATATTTCCGAAAGTAATTCCTCATAAGGTTTCTTCTCACCGAATTGGTTTTCGCGTAACACATACGAAATATTTCCCTGTGTGGTCATATTCAAGATGCCTCCTCTTTATTCATAAACAACATAATGGGAACATAATGCTGTTATTTTTACCACGAAAAATGATAAAGAAAATCGAGAGGTCAAAGTTGCTCAGAAGTGAAGAATTATAAAACCAATTTTTGTAACAAGAAAAATAGTAAAATATCATATTTTTCTGTAAAATTATTTAGCTCAACTCCCACATGGACGCCACTGGAAGAAAAAAATGCTAGATATTAGAAAATTCATGATAATGCATATTTGTCGTTAAAATATTAGCCTCAAAAATGTCTGAATCAATTGCTATAAAGTTCGGTGTTCCTCGAGGTTCCATATTGGGCCCTTAAATTTGAGGAGCTTGGTATTCTGCAGATTAAAGGCATGCAAAAGTAAGGACGATGTAGCAATATAAATCAACTAAATACAAGAAATAGATATATGTTAGTGATATCATTACAATCTAAAGCTGCCTACAAAAAAAATCATTTAGTTACAAAGCTATCAAATCATATAATGATCTGTTACGTTTCAAAATTACACACTATTTCATTTTAAAAAGGGACTTACGCTGAAACTGCACACTGACGTCTGATGATCAATGCAAAATGCTGAAAATATGGATTATTCTTGTAATTGTTTATATGTTTTTGTGTGGTTAATTAATCAGTTATTATTAATATGCATACATTATTTTTTTTTGCTTTAAAGGTTAAGTTGAAAAACGCCACTCTTGGCGACATTTTGCCTTTTATGTACTTTTTTTATACTAAATAAAGCCCATTTATTATAATTATTATTATCTAGAGTGGTATGAAAAATATAATTATTTCAAAACTGCCCCATCTTGTATCTCAAAATCTGAGGTGTTTAGATCACGCAGCCATAATAACTTTTACCTTGCTATATACTTTGAAGTTGAGTCATTAATTTTCAGATAATGATTGTAGAAGGAAGATAAACCATGTAGAAGGAAGATAAACCAAAATATGTGTGTAAAAATAAAAAAAAATTAAAAAAAAATGTACCTTGTTTTATAAAGTATCCTCCCGACAAGTATTTCAGTGCGGACCTGTATTTGATCGTGAGGTCTTGGAGCACCGGCATGCCGTCACCTGATTCACGAGCCCGTTGTACTACATTAACAAAGGCACGAGGGGTTGGTTGCACTCGATTGGGAAACCGATCCGCATAAACATATGCCATTTTTTATTTCGTTTGAGCCACGCAACAGACACCACTATTCACTGACACTGACTGTCTACAAATGAATAAAATAATTGTAAAAACATCGTTCCAAATTCTTTCGCTTTATATCCGTTGTCGCTAAACACGAGCACATAATATTATTATTGAGACAGGGCGGTACTCAAACTTCCAAAGGGCTATAACTTTGTTACTTTAATTTTACCAGAAAAATGGTAAAGGAAAAAACATTTCTTTTGATCAGATCTACTCACTGTTAAAATAAATGACTCAACTTCGAAGTCACCCTGTATGCACCCAGGTATCGCCCCTTAGCTGTTTTACCTTGAAACATCCTGTATAGATACCTAAATTCTTCAAATAGCCGCGAGTCATAGGTACCACTATTGCAAGGCAGGTATGTGCAGGTGCAGAATCTGGGAGACCGCGTACGTACTATTTGTCAAGTAGATTGACTTTCTCCTGCATCGATACAAACCATATAATGGTATAATTTCAATGGTGACTCATCCTCTGCTTTGCCACCTTGCGGCGCGCTCGTTTGGAACCGCCTGGTACTGCCGCCAAGTCAAAGGCTCTCATCTACAATCGGAAATGCCTCGAATACCTGTGTCCCGCCAGCGCTACTGCAAGTATGTGCCGGCTGGGATTCCGAGTCTACGGGGGTCAAATACCTCTTTCAGAAATTGAGTCAAGTTTTAATAGATTGGATTAACTCATTTATGATCAAACTACCTACACATACCAGTTTTAGGGCCGATTTCACCAACATTAATATAATGGACCAATAGGAAAATACCGTATCGAAATGCAATTTGACGGAAGCTGTCAAAGGTCTCAGAATATCAGTGATTTCTATTAAAATGTTGAATAAAATCGTGAAAATTCGACTGTATTATAAACAAGACCACTTTTTGATTCCAACATGATGCTTTTGCACAGAGAAAATAGGACAACTTTCATGTATTTTGATTTATGTTATAGTTGTACATTTGACCATCCGTTATCCCCTCATCGAATGGGAATGGGAGAAATAATAGGTCGATTTTCTAGCTGTTAAATTTGGCAGCAGGTTTGGTCGTTTGTTAATTCATGGCAATCTCGAAATTTTTTAAGTTCAATATACTGTGTGTATATGTGATCATTATAGCTACACATACCTGTTGAATTATGCGGATTTACAAGAAAATAGAATATAAAATGTATTCCAACCAATTCCTCATCTCTCTTTACATCATAATAGTAATCATTTGTTATAAATTCATGGGTTAATGAATTTCTTCAAAGCAATCAATACAGTATGGTCGTCCCCATCCTAAAACACCGATATGTGTAAAACATGTTAATCCCTACATCTCCGAGGTGCATAATGCAATTACTGTAGACATAGACCTAAAATTATTAGTAATTACTGAAAAATAAGAGCTAAAATAAATTATAAATAGTGATAAAATATTGGTGGTTAAGGTTTTGGACTGGTGTCTGGTGGGAATACAATATAGGGATGGCGACGATAGACGATACATTGATGTATCGAAAACATCGATACATCGGACGTAGAACATCGATCTTTACGCATCGATGGTTTCATGACGATATATCGATATCGAGAGGAATCATAAACATCCGTAACCGTATACCCCGAGTCTATCCTTAACTGTGCTACCATCTCTAAGCGAGGACTGGTAGCTTCGAAATTGAAAGGCCAGAAAGCTATTTAGGTGTTTAGTAGTATTTGAATATTATCATTACAGACGAGCACTGAGCCACTGAGTGGCCACTGAGCACTGTAGTCTTTTCTTCATTCTGTACTTCCCCAAGGGATAGAATAAAATAGGCTGAAAACAGCGCGTTTAATGATTTTCAGTTCTCAGAGAAAGAGTTCCCCTGCCGGCCCTTGACATCGTTTCGAAATATGAAATTCTGGAAACGCTATAAAAATAAAAATGAATACACAAAGCCTACTTACCTATTTCAGACAAAAACAACTGCCACATAACGATTGTCACCTTGACATCACTCTGCAATCTGTCAAAGTAGTGATGGGCGTGCCTGCTGCACGGTATACGGTATCGATATTCGATAAAATATTTTTACCTTTCTACCATGAATGCGTGGAAAAAACAAAATAAGGAGAGATCTAAAATAAAGAGTTATTGAAGGCGTACAAATAGCCAGGCGCTAATAATTCCTGGCCGTATTTGAATATCTAAGCAGGCACAGTGAAACAAAAATAAGACTTGGAATTAATAAAGTTTATTTCGACAGTTGACAGAGTTTGCTCCACTGGGACGAAGTGTCGACGGATCCCACATAATTATGTGTCACTTGTCGATATGGTTGGTTTTAAAATATCAGGAGATAATCAGCTGTTATTCAAATCAGTGTATATGTTTTGTGATTCAAATAACGTCTAATATATACTAAGTGACATATAAATCCGAGCACCCAGTTTAAATGGTTTTATTTTAATAAAATTTTGTATAAGTACTTAATGAAGCATAATAAGTAAATGATAAAAATTTCAAAATGATTGCACTGCTTTAAAGCCCTTTGACCTTTAATAATGTGTGGATGCACCCTGATGTGCTACGCATTCTCCAACGCGCCTAGGCATGCTTCTGATCAGGTGGTCAATGTCCTCCTGTGGTATCTCATTCCAGGCAACCACCAACTCCTCTCGAAGTGCTTCTAGAGTGTGAGGAGGACGTTGCAAATTGAGCAATCTCCTATCCATCATATCCCACACGTGCTCAATTGGGGATAAGTCGGGAGATCTTGGTGGCCATGGTAACAATGTGACATCATTATGTTGAAAGAAGTCTATTGTGACTCTTGCCACATGTGGTCGGGCATTATCTTGTTGGAAAGTTGGATCTGCCAGGGTGTCAAGATAGGGTAAAAGATGGGGTTCTAGAACTTCGTGGATATAACGCTGCGCGTTCATGTTACCTCTGACGAAGATTAAAGGTGACCTGGAACCATAAGCTATAGCACCCCAAACCATAACTCCAACAGTGTGATGAACATGTCTTTCAACAAAAAACTGTGGATTCCTCCTTTCACGTTCACCACGTCGCCTTCTAACCCTGGCACGACCATCGTGCATGCCTAAACAAAATTCAGACTCGTCACTAAAGACAATACTGTTCCATTCCTGATCCCAGAGTGACCGTTGTCTGCACCACTCAAGGCGATTACGTCGGTGTTCTCGAGTTAAAGGGAGGACCCAGTGTGGCCGGTATGAAAACAAGCCAAAACTTCTCATTCGTCGGTAAACACTTCGCATGCCAATAGGTCTTCCGTGTTCTGCAAACCATTCATTTGCAATGGACCTGGTAGTGGAGAAACGGTCCCTTAAGGCCAATAATCTTAGGCGGCGATCTTCACGGTCTGTTGTTCTACGGCGGCGTCCAGTGCCCCTTGCTCTTTGCGTACGGCCTTCTCGAAGCCATGCCTGACAACACCTAACCACAATGTCTACACTTCTTTGCACTCTAACTGCAATTGCCCGAAAAGAAAGTCCAGCTTCCCGAAGTCCCACTATACGGCCCCTATCAAACTCACTAAGTTGACGAAATCGTACAGGTCTCCGTACTCTAGGCATCGTAACCGATCGTAAAGGATGTCAAGAACCAAAATCCGCCAACGTTGATTCTTTACTGCGGCTGAAATATTCATTGTTAGAGCGTTAGTGAATTAAAAAAAGCAGTATAAAAACCGGAATGTCCAACTGTTAAGGCTGAAAATTTTTTCACTTGTTATTTACAGTAAGATAAATACATTCACCAACTTTTATTAAAATAAAACCATTTAAACTGGGTGTTCGGATTTATATGTCACTTAGTATAAATATAACCCAGAATATGTACTCAGTGAAAAAAGAAAAATATTGCAAAGTTCTAGTTTTTCTGCAGGTTTTAAGTTTGCTGGGAGCTCTACGACATATATTTGGGCATTTCTTAATCGCTGTGAATATAGTGTGGATGTGGCCCTTCTACAAAGCCGTTTTCATTTCTGCTGCGGATTCACGCACAATGAAAGAAATTTTGTGCCCACAATAATAGGCGAACACTTCAAAACTATAAAATATTTGCTATAAAAAAATCCGTCAAGTAAGTTGACTCTGTACTCCCAAGCAACGCTGCCGTCAGATTATGTTCAGCAAAAATTAGAAAAAGCTGGTAACGAACATGAATACCAGAAAGATTAATCGGATCAAGTCATTCAAGCGGGCCAATACAATTGTACATTCTTTCCCTGCCCTACCGGTGGTACCGTCCATCTGGCAACGTCGCCTGACCCCACGACTTGGCAGCGCGGCAGTAATGCCAGGACGCTTATCAAGATTTTCACTCCCGTCAGTGAACCTAGAGACCAAAAGTGTAACGAAAACATTTCTCTATCATTCTGTTTTAAGGGCAGATATGTACTGGGGAATCTATGATGGGTGAAATAATATGTCTAATAGGTGCGTATGATGACCGCTTGCAACTTCGAACCTCAAATTTTTAACCTCTACAAAATATTTTTCTGGAAATTATCAGGATCGTCAAAAAACGAACTTTTCGATTCCTTTACGTTTTTTGCCCTTTCCTCCACCGCCACTAGACAAATTTTCAATGACATTTTGCAACATGGTCGGTTCTATGGCATTTATCTCGGCAATGATGTTGTTTTTGTGTTCTTGGAGGGTGGCTGGTTTGTTGACGTAGACTTTGCTTTTCAAATATCCCTATAAAAAGAAGTCCAAGGGAGTCAAATCGCACGATCTTGGTGACCATGGCACATTTCCTCTGCGCGAAATCACGCGATCACCGAAGAAGGACTGCAATCGATGGATATTGACGTTGGTTGTGTGGCATGTTGCACCGTCTTGTTGGAAATAAACATCGTCCATACCCATTCCTTCAAGTTGCGGCAAAAAATAGTCCTCTATCATCACGTGATATCGCTCAGAATTGACGGTAACGGCGTCCCCGGCCGCATTATCGAAAAAGTAAGGTCCGATGATTCCTTTTGACCAAAATGCACACCACACAGTCACTTTTTTGCATCGGCTGTTCTTGATACTCACGGGCATTTTCGTTCGCCCAGATGCGGCAGTTTTGCTTGTTTACCGTCCCATTCAAAGTGAAATGCGCTTCGTCGCTGAACATGATTTTTGATGAAAAATTGACATCAATTTGGCGGTGTTCAAGGAGCCAATCTGAGAACGTTCGGCGCGAAAAATGGTCGGCCCGACGCAGCTCTTGCGTCAATTGGATCTTGTAGGCGTGTACATTCAAATCCTTGTGGAGAATGCGGAGCAAACTGGTTCTCGAAATGCCCAATTCTTGGGATCGACGCGTTGTTGATTGTTTCGGATCGTCTCTCACACTCTCCTTCACAACAGCAATATTTTCCGGTGTGCGAACGTTCCTTGGCCGGCCAGAGCCTGGCAGATTTGCCACAGAACCTGTTGCCTCGAATTTACGCACCAGACGACCGATGGTTGTTTCGTTTGGACGGTTGTTGCGACCGAAATGTTCACGAAGCGCGCGAAACGTGTTTTTTATTTTTGCACCATTTTTGTAGTGCTCTTGAATAACTCTAATGCGGTCTTCAATGGAATACGACTCCATAGCGATCAATGGTAAACATTCAACTAACAAGATGACATGTCGGTGACAGAAAACAAAGATGGCGTCTATGTCAAATTGACGTTTACTTTCCTGCGTCCCTATTGGACAACCCTTTATATGTTAAGTACACATCAATTTCAGGTATACATAGTAGTATCATTGTCCGTAGGGTATCAACATAGAGGAACAATCTACATGAGGGGGCTTTTCCGTGTTCTACTAACCTTGGGCAGTTACAAAATCGGATTATCTCAGAGGTCCCGGTGCCCTGGCATTTAGGCTTCTGTCTGCTCGGCTGCTTCAGTGTAAAAAATATGAATATTTGGTCGAAGTGAATATTCGAAGTTGATCCCAACGTTTTCATTTATATGATGCAATTCGTTCAGCTTATTTGTCGAATATTTCACTTTACAATTTCCACGAAGCATTAAAACTTTCGAAGGTCGATGAAGGTTGGCCAGCGTCAGTCGGCTTGCTTGCGGTACCGCTGTAGATGTAGTACCGAGAATTTTGAGTGAGTCATCCGAGAATGCAATGAATGAATGAGTCGTACCAAGCGGTGGCATGTCGTACTGAGACATACCAAGAAAAAAACGAGAAATCCTAATTAGTTTTATTGGCAGAGAAAGTTGTAAAACGTTTTATGAATGAATTTGGCGGCCGGCGGGTGAAGATCTATTTTTTGTTGGTGTTTACTGCATCAATTTCCGGTTGCGATGAGTAACCTGTTGAATGGACCGTTGTACTGAATATGCTAAGGTAAATTACTTTATTTAGAAGCGTGACATTTCCAAGCAAACTCCGTAAGCTTTCGTGAATTTGTAGGAATTCAAAAATAATGACGTGAGGAAGGTCAGTGATTCTCTATGGAAATCTAGTGTCAAGCACATTGACTCTAGACTCCCTACGCCTTCACTGTATGTTTCAAAGACAAGGGATGAGGCAACACGTTTCAAAAGGCGGAATCGGATAGCGACTAGGTAGGTTTATTTAGATACGACGAATCTTCGACATCTACATACCAAACTATATACAGTTTATTGTTGCATAACTTTAAGATTCGATAGAACTTTTAAAATTGATGCATAAAGTCTATATAAACATGGGTCGAAAAATGCGTGGCTTCCGAAATACAGGGTGTTTAAATTTACTTTCTAAAATAGTTTTTTTTAAATATTTCGAACAATATTTGATGTATAACAGTGAAAATTGGTATACAAGGGTTTTTTGGTACGACAAAACGAACCATGGGCATAGTTTTACTGTAGCCGCTAGAGGGCGCTCTCTACTGTACCTGTAGTGTATTAAAATGACCGAAAATTTTGTCTTAGTGCAATTTTTTGCTTTTTGAATAAAGAAATTGATTCTTGGCACTTTTCTGCATAAAAAAGCTCTCCTGTGAGTTTTCGTTATAGTTAGCCGTTTTTGAGATATTTCGATTTTTAAGGTTCGATGCATTTTTAATTATTTATGGGAAAATAATATTTTTTTTACATTTTCGATTTGGGCATTACAAGTAATTAAGATGATCGTTCAGATTGTGTTTTTAAACACAGCAATAATTCCTAACTCCAAATAAACACAAAAAAACAATTTTCCAATATTATTTTTAACAAATTAAATTAATTATTTACAACTAAAATGCTATTGGATAGTTAGGACAAACATAAAAAATCTAAAGTAGTTGCTCGAAATGTAAACCCAATTGTTCAATACACAATTCACATCTACGAATGACCGAACGTGGTATAGCATTATTCAAATAAGGCCTTATTTCATCACATGCATTCCTGATTCTGTCTATTAGCATATCTCTTGTGGTTACGGGAGTCAGGTACACTTTTTCTTGTAGAAATCCCCACACAAAGAAATCTAATGGATTTAGGTCAGGGGATCGTGGAGGCCAGGCGACTGGTCCTCCACGGCCGATCCATCTTTCTGGAGAATTTTCGTCCAGCCAGTTTCTAACTATTCTCGAATAATGAGCTGGACAACCATCAAGCTGGAACCAGGCCAATCTTCTTAAATCTAACATAACATCATCCCAAATATTTGCATGTTCAGCCTTTAAAAATTTCAAGGTCGCAGCATTTAACCTTGCAGGCAAAAGGTAGGGTCCAAATAGTCGATTACGGTAGATACCAATCCACACGTTGATTCTAAATTCATGCTGAAAATTTCTTTCCCGAACTGCATGCGGATTTTCATGCGACCAAATATGTTGATTATGAAAATTTACCACTCCACGTCTAGTGAAGCCTGACTCATCGGTCCATAAAACGTTACTTAAAAACTCCCTATTATTATCAGTCCTATCAAGAATCCACTGACAAAATGTGATTCTTCGTTGTCCGTCCCCTGGCTGTAGTCCTTGCACAGGTTGCAAATGGTAAGGACGTCTATGGTCATTTCTAAGAACACGGTGAACATGGCTTGCTGAAATTCCCAAGGCACCAGAAACTCTCCTAACACTTGTGGTCGGATCTCTATCAAACTCACGCAGAATCATACGGGTAAATCTGCGCTGACGAACATTTATGTTTTGATCCCTTTGGAGATTTCCAAAACCATTTTCAATTATTTGGCGATGCACTCTTACAAATACTGAGCGAGTTGGATGTCGTCTGTTTGGAAATCTTCGTGCGTATTCTCTGGCTGCTTCTGCTGCGTTTCCATTTACAAAGCCATACACAAAATGAATATCCGCTAACTCTTGATTGGAGAATAAAAATGGCATTTTTATAAAATTTACAAAAAAAAAACAGGTAAAAGAAACTAAATTTCGTGCATTCACAATTGCAAAAAACGTTTCAGGTTTCAACAGACAACAAAACTAACTGTCAACTAATTGACGCTTAACTTTATTCTGCTTTCAATTTCAAAAATATTTGCAGGCACAGCCTACTTCTAAAAATTATCGAGATACTGACTTTTTAACGTTATTTTATCATAAATAATTAAAAATGCATCGAACCTTAAAAATCGAAATATCTCAAAAACGGCTAACTATAACGAAAATTCACAAGAGAGCTTTTTTATGTTGAAAAGTGCGAAGAATCAGTTTTTTATTCAAAAAGCAAAAAATTGCACTAAGAAATTTTTTCGGTCATTTTAATACACTACAAGTACAGTAGAGAGCGCCCTCTAGCGGCTACAGTAAAACTATGCCCATGGTTCGTTTTGTCGTACCAAAAAACCCTTGTATACCAATTTTCACTGTTATAAATCAAATATTGTTCGAAATATTTAAAAAAAACTATTTTAGAAAGTAAACTTAAACACCCTGTATTTCGGAAGCCACGCATTTTTCGACCCATGTTTATATAGACTTTATGCATTAATTTTAAAAGTTCTATCGAATCTTAAAGTTATGCAACAATAAACTGAAACGCCCTGTATAATATCATATTTCAGTTTACATGGCAGATATACGGAAAACATATTTCTAACAGGTGCATAATGTTACCGGTATCAGCAGCTTCTTAATAATAGAAGTTCGTTCACTGACACTAACACGCAACAATTTATAACTTGCCAAAATCACGTAAACTTTTTTTTACTATTTTGATCACTTACCAGTAATTCGAATTTCTCTTTATTAATGATAGAGTACCAATTCCTAGGCCATACCCTTTTCAAACATTTTCTTATGTCAAATTTCATAATTTATTGATCTATTGAGCTCAAAACTACCTAATCCTGAAAGTATGATTTAACACATATCATATATTTCTTTCTTAGGGAGTCAGTATTCGGTTGAAGTCTTTTGGGCACCAATGTTATAATATTTTATTAACGACTATCTCAGAAATTTCCTCAAAAATATCGTCGCTCCCTCGTAAACTCGTTTACCGGCAATATCATTTTGGATATTTAACACGGTCAAGAGGTCTACCCATAGGCAACCAGTGAGGTTGCAAATGTACGTCCGGTTGCAAATTTTTCATGTCTGAATGCCTTTGGCGGGTTGTTGGGATTGTTTTCTTTTCCTTGTGCGAAACTCTTGTTTCGTTATGTCTAGGTAGAATATTAGATCAAATCTGTGGAGCATAGAATGTTGGAACGCCTTCCTTCTTTTAACATTGATTCACAGTCAAAGCCGGAAGTATGGAGTCTGTTTTTTTCTTTCCCGTTGAGGAGGTAGTGCGTGGGTCGTTTATTTGATTTCCAGATTCTGGGATATTAGGCCGCAATCACCAATTTGTGGAGTAGCACATTTTTTTATGGATCTACCTTCCGTGTTAGCGTCAACGCTGTCCTATTGTCACGCTATGTTTTCTTTCTAAATCAACAGCATGAGCAATTTGATGCAAATAAATATTTGTAACATAACCTCAAAATAGAACACTGACACGGAACACTAGAAAACAAACTACGAAAATCAAGGAGGCCACAAAGGCATCCTACAATTGTATGAACGACTGACGATACGGCCCAGTTGTTTTGGCTTTGGCGCTGAGAAATTTGGACATGCGCAAAGTTTAGGACTAGCTGGGGATAAACTATGTGTATTTTTATGGTGCGATATGATGTGAATTAGCGTCCGTCACAAACATGGAATGCAAATTCTGCAGACTGTAATATCACTTTGGAAATTCGCGTAAGGTGACAACTTTTTTTAGTTGGTTCAAACTTTTTTCTGCTTGTACGACTTTGTTATTAACAGTATCGTGCATGCAACAATATTGATGAATAAAGTCAAAACCTAAGTGGAACGACTAGTTATATGACAAAAAAAATCAGCACTAACGAATTTTCATCCACATAAGGTTGCTGGTCACATTTTTTCATTTACTCTTTCTTCCTGCACCTAGTCCGAGAATCTTGGACGCAAGTCAAACCTCCATGCAGAAATGATTTTTTTTGTTTGCCAAGACACTTGTGTGTTCTTTTAGCAAAAATTAATAAAACTAATTTTGTCAAGTGGCATGCAGCAAAACGGTTTTTATTTTTTTTTCTCGAAAACGAAGCGAGGTACTAAAAAAATACAACAGACAAAGAAGTTGTATTTGTAGATGCTTAATCAAAGTTACAAAAAAAGGCAGTGGCGTATATTTTTCTGCCAATAATATTCTCTAAGGTACCCTCCGGGACGCCACTGGACCTAATAATTTTATTCTATTTAGTGATAAATTAGCTTCTTTATACAATAAATAATATTGGCAAATTTCAACAGAATCGAGTAAATATTTTTTTAAGACATTAATTTTTTTGCGGACCCATGTTCATAGAAACTTTTGTTCATATTTTGTAACGAGGAATCACCCATATTCATAGAAACTTTTTTTCATATTTTTTAACGAGAAATCACCCTCTAAAATATCTCCGTCTTTCAAACACCCCGAATTTTCAGTTTACTCATGAAACTACTTTCCCTTTTCGTTGGGACGCCCCGTATATTGCTTTTCGATGTGACTTTTTGAACCACGTAGTTTTAATTAAGCAGTTCATCAATAGCATCGTCTATTTACCCTACCTCTCGAGTACAGTGACCGATAACGCTACACATTCGTAATTTGTATTTAAACATCGCATTTTTATTCCACCCAACAACTTGGGAATGATACAATCACCTCCGCCGTCTGGAGTCATTAAACGAAAGTACCCAACGATAATGATGCCGGCAAATATACTACTGTTCGCCGAAAATATAATTATGAGTACGCCAATAAAACCAGGTGCGTTCCAGAAAACATTTCATTCGTGTTTCATTATTTTCCGTGGTATGAACCTGCAATAGATAATAGTGGAAAACTGGAGCAAGAGGAAAATTAGCGGATAAAATGAATCTGGGATAATCGGCAAACGTCAACTGCCGTCACTTTATTCATCTGTGACTCCTCTCCATATGACAAATTCAAATGTACGAGTATTTATCACTTATCAACTGAATTACAATTTTCACCTTAAAATGTTTCTCAGACACAACACATTTTGTAAGAATCGTTAACTGCTCTCAGTGTTGCACCCTATTCTTAGCGTGTTGAAAAGAATCATTATATGGCCATGAAGTTGGACATTTTATTTAACAAAAAATCCTTAAATCCATATTTTTAAAATATAAAATCATAGAAAATGTACATAGAAAATGTACATATAGTCAACGCCAAACAAAGTGGCGTGCACGTCATCAAGGTGGGTGTGTTGAAAAATTTACATTGTTGCCAAACTTTTTGTAAAATAATAAAATTTATTATTTACATATCTAGGTTTATAAGCAATATTAACCTCAAATGAGAACAAAAATAATAGTATAATAAAATTATAGATCTGTACTTGCATAATCATTAAGTATGACAATTATTGATCAGATGACACTATGAAACTACCATATTTAATTGATAGCTTAAAGGTACTGAATAAAAATCCAAATGGGGTCCTCCAAATTTTATGCATGGTATTTATTTTACAGAATTCATACAGAAAAATGCATTCTAAAATTAGGTAAGCTACTGGTGTAAGCTTTTTCTGTACAATAAAGTTAGTCGGAGTTTCTTTCTTCAGCGCTGTCTGAATCTGAATCTTCATCACTCTCAAAGTTGATTATTAAAGGTTCGATGTCTGGTCGATCAAAAATTCGTTCTCTTTCATACCATTTAAAAATTTCTTGCTCAGTATGTCGAACACTATTTTTCCACATGTCTGGGGTAACCGTTTGTAGAGCCTCGTTCCACATATCCAAACAGTCTTTTTCACTGTTACCATCTCTACCAATATGTCTGTTATAGTAACCTTTTGCTATGCCCCAAATTAACTCAATAGGGTTAAATATACAATGGTAAGGAGGCAGACGAAGAACTTTGTGCCCATGTTGTTCCGCCAATTCATCAATCACGTATATTTTAGGTGGTTTGTTTCTAAAAAAGCAGTTATTTTAAGAATAGGAATAAACAAAAGAAATATAAACTGTCGACCAAAATATATATAATTAAGAAGCATTATGTACCGAGCAACAATACTCAATAGCTCTGTTTTAAACATTGTGTTTGAAAATGGTATGTTTTGATTTGTCAACCAGTCTTGGATATTTTTTTTTGTCCATGCATTGTTGGGCACTTTGTTCAATATCATGCTGTGATAAGGGGCGTTATCCAGTATAATCATAGATGGACTCTCCAATTTTTCTAATAACTGATGTTGAAACCATTTCAAAAAATTGTCCTGGTTCATCTCTCCATGGTAATCGCTCAATTTTGTTTTCGAAGAAAATATCGCTTCACTACCCTCAATAAACCCATTTTCATTTCCAGCATGTAATATAATGTATCTAAAATATATTAGTTTTAAATTTTATAGTGCAAATTGTGTAAAAGTACATACCTTTTACCATCTGTTTTAATAGCTTTCACGCTTTTTTGGTTTCCATTTTGCCAAGAGCGACCTATGGTCCCATTTTGAAATATCCAAGTTTCATCGAGGAAGACAAACTGGTATATGGCCTCAACCTTGGCTTGATTGTATTGCCTTAGAAATTCCACCCTTTTCAAAGCTATACTTGGTAGTTCCATGAGCCCTCGTCGCGGATTGTCCTTAAGCCACTTAAATCCAAGATCTCTAAGCAACCGCCTTAAAGACGTGGTACTACCATCAAATAATGCCCTATCTCTTAATCGAGACCATAAAGTTTGTATCGTAACTTGTTCTTCTGAAACCATGTGTAATATGACATTATAATTTAGTTAACAAATTAATGCAAATTTCTGATAAGTTATTATAATAAGATCTTACTTTTGTGATACATATTATAGATCACTTCTCGAATGGCACTTGTATCCAATGTCGCTGTGTTGGTTACACGTTTAATATAACTCCGCTTTTTCTTGGGCGATTCTAAATTTGCATCACTTTTCACACCCTCGGAAATACGACTAACTGTCCTTAAACTAATTTTTAAAGCAGCAGCAACACGCTACAAAAAATGAAATAAAATTTCACTATTATTAATATACATTACATATAATTATTAGTAACCTACCTCTTGAACAGCGTTTAAAGGCAACAAAGGCCCGTTGTTGTCCCTTTCTTGCTCAAAGTAGTGCATTAACGAGGCCACGAGTTCCTTACACCGACTATTTAACTGTTTGGGCATCTTTATATACCAAAATTGCCTTTATCTACTCGTAAAATGAATAATTTTGTTTTGAAACAAACAGTTGTTGATTTACAGTATGCGGGGCCAAAGGATTTATAAAGATTTGAAATGCCACAAATTGATTCAGTGTCAAAATTAATACAAATGTCAGTTCCCAGTTTAAATAAGTTTCAAGGTGACAATGTGTCAACGCTGCGAAATCGGTTTAGTGCGTTTACATGTCGATAAGTGATTGGAGCGTTTGCAAAACATTTTATTTCGCATAATGCGTCTAAATTTATCAGAAAGCAACTTATGTGATATTTTAATAACACTGTTTATATGACTATTAACCATAATAAGAGAGTAATGACCATTTTACAATTTATATATCACATTAATATGAAACTG
The DNA here is from genome assembly GCA_963669975.1 of Acanthoscelides obtectus. Taxonomy (NCBI): domain Eukaryota; kingdom Metazoa; phylum Arthropoda; class Insecta; order Coleoptera; family Chrysomelidae; genus Acanthoscelides; species Acanthoscelides obtectus. The sequence continues at coordinate 100,740,605 of CAVLJG010000006.1, read as the reverse complement.
CAATAGAGCAATTGTTTGTGATAGAAACCTAGGCATTAGGTCGGGGAATTTTTATCGTGATGACGTGCACGCCACTTTGTTTGGCGTTGACTATAGAAATAAATCTATAATATAATGAATATTACCTCTATACTTTGAGATAGGCCATAATATTTTCCAATCAGTAAAGAGAAACTTTTTGGCGATTTCTAATATTTCTAGTACTCATAGGTACCTAAATGATTTCGTCACTCACCTTAGAAAAAAAATTAGTAAATTTTATTTATTCTTAGTCGCCGCTTGCAATAATTCTTCTGCGATACTCTTAGATACAATAATATCTAGTTCCTTGTCGGATTTTGCTTGTAATTTGTAATTTCGCCACACTTCGTTAACTAACTTTTGTAAATTTTGTACTTTCGTACTTGTATGAGATTTTTTAAAACTTTCAATCAATTTTTGGTATAGCTTGGATTTGTCTATGTGAAACGACATCTTATTTAAACATTAAACTTTGGCTAATGGAATCAATGGTAACACTAATGTTAACTTGCTTTACTATGCTTACAATACGTCTACTCGCTATAGTATCCAAACGAAACGATACAGTGATAGAGGAAATTTAGACAAGTGAACACCGCGCGGTAATTCCCCTACTCGGTTCTAAAGCGAGTAGGGGAATTACCGCGCGCTGTTCACTAAACGTATGCATTATTTGCGGGAATCCCCGAAAATGCGTTTCGTTTTCAAGCAAAGACAATCTGAGGGTTGCCATTCGTGTAAAAAAGTAAGTAACTACCGATGAAGTAATCATCATCTAGACTCCCCAACCCCCGATGTCATCCAAAATAACAAAGAAACCCCCCCCCCATAGTGCTCACGTAATACTTGAACGGCCCCTATTTGCGGAACTCCAAGTACTGTTTTAAACCTGCATTAACAGTGTTTTAAACATATTTTTTTAAGTAAATTTGAATGTTTTAAACAAAAAAAAAACAGTTTTAAACAAAAAAAAACATGATTTTTGTTTTTAAACATGTTTTTTTCAACCCTGCTTCTGAGCATGCGTTTGAAAAAAGAACTTTAACTTTTTTGGCACACCTTACTGTACATGTTGCCTAAACGTCACGACGCTTGAGTTATCATGCCCCATAGAGATATCTTCCATATACCTGTCTGAACGTGTTCGGTATGGCTGCCACGCCACTGATGCCCGTTACCGACCATAAACGTTTTCAAGTTTAGTAAACAATGAAAAGCATGCTCAACAATGAACGACGATATACAAAAGCACTTAGCCGAAGAATCATTATCAAGTCTGTCAGGTTGCCAAAATCGTTGACCTTCAGTGGTCGGATCCGATGGAACGTGTCGTTGCGCTTCGGAGAAAAGATTGACACTCGGTGCCGAAAAACCGGTGTGTTAAATAATTTAGATGCTAAGGTGGCTCTGCCAAAAAATTGTATGTTATGATTTTTGAGATCGACACAAATCAAGTAGTTGGCTTGAAATGTGATCTATAGGATGACAGAAAAGATACTCCTTTGTTTGTCCAACAAAGATATTTGTTATGGGAGCTTGTTTCGTATATTCTATGGAAGCTCACAAATTATATAATTACCTAAAAGGTAGGTGATAAAAATTCCGATTTTATGGCTTAATGGCTTTTGAAATATGAGGTGTTGGATTCATATTAGTAGTAGGAGTGACACTGGCTATATTAAAATTTTATAAAATCAAAATGAAAAATTTTTATAGAAAAATTCAACCATGAAATTCCTCTTTCACGAGCTAACAGTCCAAACGGCTTGATTGATTTTGACATATGACATGTCTCCAGATTTGTATTGGGAGTGTGAGTGATACTAAAAAATGTAAAATCAAAATGACATAGTATGGAGTTACGGGCGGCTAGGCTTGTTTAGCAAGTAACCAGGGGATCCACCCGTAACGAAAGTATTGACATCTGGCTTCTGGATATACAAGTTGGTTTTTAGACCAGCGATCACTTACGCAAGTGCGGCTTGGTGTTTAATCGCCAAAACAAATTTATGGAGGTTCATTTTGGTTGGTGAAACTTGGACTAAACATTGAAATGTTACTCCAAAATATGAAAGAAAACCACTTCCTGATTTCGAAACACTTGCTTTATAGGTGAAAAATTTCTACAGTATAGTCTTCTCACACTATTTTCTATAATAATCTCATACAGGTCATTTTAAAATCAGGGTAAAATGTTATCTATTTAAAAAAAAACCGTATAAACGTTTGTCCAAGTTTTAAGGTACACGGTGGCTATGTTTAGCTTATAATATCTATGGTAAATTTTAGATATTTTAATGATCGAAAAGAAACACTTTCTAAAGTACTTCAGTTTTTTTATTCTTACAATGGGGTTCGTGCGAGATTTGAGTTTTAAACACAAATATAATATGCCACTCTGTTTTCTTATCACAAAACTTATCCTTATAATCTTTTCCACCTGCAATAATAATAAATAAGTCTTTACCTTTTTTGAAACAACCCGAATATCGTTTCTCATTTGTATATACGAGTATTTTTTAATTCGAAAACATTTCTATACTAAGTGACATATAAATCCGAACACCCAGTTTAAATGGTTTTATTTTAATAAAAGTTGGTGAATGTATTTATCTTACTGTAAATAACAAGTGAAAAAATTTTCAGCCTTATCAGTTGGACATTCCGGTTTTTATACTGCTTTTTTTTAATTCACTAACGCTCTAAAAATGAATATTTCAGCCGCATTAAAGAATCAACGTTGGCGGATTTTGGTTCTTGACATCCTTTACGATCGGTTACGAAGCCTAGAGTACGGAGACCTGTACGATTTCGTCAACTTAGTGAGTTTGATAGGGGCCGTATAGTGGGACTTCGGGAAGCTGGACTTTCTTTTCGGGCAATTGCAGTTAGAGTGCAAAGAAGTGTAGACACTGTGGTTAGGTGTTGTCAGGCATGGCTTCGAGAAGGCCGTACGCAAAGAGCAAGGGGCACTGGACGCCGCCGTTGAACAACAGACCGTGAAGATCGCCGCCTAAGATTATTGGCCTTAAGGGACCGTTTCTCCACTACCAGGTCCATTGCAAATGAATGGTTTGCAGAACACGGAAGACCTATTGGCATGCGAAGTGTTTACCGACAAATGAGAAGTTTTGGCTTCTTTTCATACCGGCCACACTGGGTCCTCCCTTTAACTCGAGAACACCGACGTAATCGCCTTGAGTGGTGCAGACAACGGTCACTCTGGGATCAGGAATGGAACAATATTGTCTTTAGTGACGAGTCTCGATTTTGTTTAGGCATGCACGATGGTCGTGCCAGGGTTAGAAGGCGACGTGGTGAAAGGAGGAATCCACAGTTTTTTGTTGAAGGACATGTTCATCACACTGTTGGAGTTATGGTTTGGGGTGCTATAGCTTATGGTTCCAGGTCACCTAATCTTCATCAGAGGTAACATGAACGCGCAGCGTTATATCCACGAAGTTCTAGAACCCCATCTTTTACCCTATCTTGACACCCTGGCAGATCCAACTTTCCAACAACATAATGCCCGACCACATGTTGCAAGAGTCACAATAGACTTCTTTCAACATAATGATGTCACATTGTTACCATGGCCACCAAGATCTCCCGACTTATCCCCAATTGAGCACGTGTGGGATATGATGGGTAGGAGATTGCTCAATTTGCGACGTCCTCCTCAGACTCTAGAAGCACTTCGAGAGGAGTTGGTGGTTGCCTGGAATGAGATACCACATGAGGACATTGACCACCTGATCAGAAGCATGCGTAGCACATCAGGGTGCATCCACACATTATTAAAGGTCAAAGGGCCTTAAAGCAGTGCAATCATTTTGAAATTTTTATCATTTACTTATTATGCTTCATTAAGTACTTATACAAAATTTTATTAAAATAAAACCATTTAAACTGGGTGTTCAGATTTATATGTCACTTAGTATATTTGGTGTTAATCCCAAGGTTACTCATCAAAGCAGCCGTAACTGCCAACATTTTTCTAGAATTAATATTTGAAACACAATCATAATTTTGAAAATGCCCTGTAAAAACATTTCCTCCTTAAAGGTATTGCGTAATGTGTATACAAATGTAAACAAATTTAAAAATAGATACTTGGCAGCTTTTTTGTCCCAAACTGAGCTTACCAAGTCACCTTACAGGTGAGAAAATAAATTCGCAAACAAAAACAGATCGGTGTCGGTTGTGGAGTCGGGTCGAATTTGGATAGAGAATATAAAAAGAAGACAGTTTGAAGATAAACTACATTTTTATACAGTTGAGACTTTCCTTTAGTATAGAGAGCTATTTTTTCTAGCAACATCACTACCGAGATTTCAAACCTAAACAGAACCTACGATACGCATTAATATTAAATTCAGGCGCTGGACGCGTTGATAAACAAAACCTTTACACATCGGTTTTAAAAAGACAAGACAAAAATGGTATACTCATACAGCAATATCGGAGAGGTCTATATTATTTTAATTTACGGTGAGGGTCTTCGAAATGCTACCGAGGCTTCACGAGTGCATGCAGATCGTTTCACAAGTTCCTTCGTGGTTTCTTCTTTTGTTTTGGGCGAAATGAAATGTTTAGTGTATAAAACGGAGGTGAACACGTTTGAGGAACTGCGTGTGCGAATTTTGCGACGTACTGCACTACAAAAGCCTAGTCTGATGCTTGGCTAGGTCGAGCACATTAATGAGTCTTTCAATCTTAAAAAAAACTTTAAACAATACTTATAAATAACCTTATATTCTGGCTTATTAGCGAGTCCTCCTTTTGATGGTGGTGTACAACATACAGGGTGGCGCATCGAAAACGAAACAAACGCATTTACTGGCAGCTCAGTTTTGTTTGAAAAAACGCTCAGACCCGTCGATTTTATTTTCGAGGGGGACACAAGTTTGCCAAAAAATCACGTTAGCACGTGCAGCCCCCTAAGCGGGGGTGACACCACCCCCAAAATCTTAAATGGAAAGGGGGGTCGAGTGATACCTTATTTTAAAGGTCTTTCAAGTCCCTTTATAGTGATATAAAATTAATGTACTTCAGTTCGGTAGTTTTGAAGATTTATTGATTTAAAGCTTAAATAAAACTAATACATCATCATTAGTGGAGATCGATACATTTGGCAGCAAAGTAATTTAAAAATGAAGAATGAACTGACCCGATAGGCAAGTAAACGTTGAAAACGGCCGCCATTACTCTCCATGCAATGATAAAGATTTTGCTCAAAACGTTGCCGCACATTTTGCAATATTTGAGGAGTAATTTGGAGGCACTCAATCACAATTCTTTATCGCAGGTCTTCTAATGATGTAGCTTAGATTTTGCTTTTTAAATGACCCCACATAAAGAAATCCAAAAGTGATTAATCGGGCCATCTTGGCCATTCAATGCCACCTCTTCCATTGATCCCTGTATATCCGTACATAGAACGTTGAATGTTTTTCAGTGTGAGCCAGAGGCGTAGGAGCCTCCTGTCATTTGTAGATGGAGTTTGTTAGTGTTGTCGCCTCGTTGCTCGCACAACATATACAGACTGTTTCAGTAGATCACGTCCGCGTGTTTTCTTTCAGTAAACAACTGGACCTGTACAGTACTGCTGATTGTTTATAAGCATGAAACAACGTTATATGCGGTTGGTCATGGTCACCAGGGCGGAAAGCAAACAGATTCAATTCGGCCTGTACTTTCTTCCGTTTTGGTACTAGACTACGGAACAATTTAATTTGACACAGTTGATGGACTGGCAATAAGTCGTCATATAAAACATTATTCTGGAGGAGCGTTAGTCTTCAACGGCTAATATTCTTCAATAGCTTCAGATAATTGGTGATCCAGTCGTGAGGAACCCCTGAGGAAAGGGACAACGTTGCCAGATGGACGTAACTACCGGTAGTGCAGAGAAAGAATATCTATGGAGTAATTGTATTTGACGTCTAATTTTCCTGGTATATATTAGAGTATAGAGTAGCGTAGAATATACACAGAATACAGCACTCGGATACGTACATACTACAGACGATATAAATAAATCCGTACACAGTTTGCGAACTTGCGTTACCTCGAATCTAAATAAAGCCACAGTGGGCGACACACCGAAATTCCCACTCGCCAATATTCACATTTCGACCGGGTCGAGCGACGGGTTTCGAAACTCGACTGCTCGACTTTTCACAAAAAAATCTCTCGAACGAACGAATTTTCGACATCGAAGGGATCGATCACCGACGGAATCGATCCACTACATATCTACCGACGACAAAACTTATTATTTCGTTTTTAATTTTCGTCTCTATCGTAAACGCGGCGCGATCTTCATGCACGGCGACATGGCATTCCTAGACCAGAAAGAAATCACGCATTTCCTTGCACAGGAGTTATTTTATCAACAGGTATCTATGTGTGTGCCTTAACAATGCATAATTTTTCTGTTTTAACACATTGTACGATTTTGTATGAAGCAGCAAGCACATCACATTGGCCTTTTGTTTTCTGCAGTTAATGCATCCAATCTAATAATTACAATTCATAAATGTTTTGATGTAGTTGCTATAGTTTTGTTCCAAAAGAGAAGACATAACACATTGCACCGAAAATACGGATTCAAAGGCGCTAGCAGTGGCGTACGATGTGTCATGTGTCTTCCGTTTTGGTACCAGATTATAGTACGTTTGTCAATCTGTCACTCTGGTCACCCCAAGGAATTTGAATAGATTAAAAGAACTAAAGCTTATATGTTTACAATGCATTGTTTGCCGCCAAAATTGCTCTATTCACTACCAATGCCTGCCAAAGTGACAGCGTTATGTCAACACAATAAAAATACCAGTGGAAACATCTACTTTTATTAGGCTTGTACTGTTCCTTGCAAATGATGTAGGAAGTGCCATGTCTTGAAATCGTGTAACATCACAATTATCTGTAAAAACTCACACTTTTAAAAAATGACACCAAAAATTAACTTGTGCACCTGCTATCTAACATCTAACTGATAACATACCTAACCTACAGTTTATACCGACTTCAATAAGGCTTTTGATCGAGTTAATCGTAATTTTATATTAAATCAACTTGCTGAGGTTGATGTTCGTAGCTTTCTTTTGTAAAGTGGATTTCGTCTTATTTGCATGATAGCTGCGTGTGTGTAAATGGGTATAAAATTAGAGTCATTACTCCATGATCGGGAGTTCCTCAGGGTAGCCACCTAGGTCCATCATTCTTCTTATACTACACAAATGATATCGCACAATGTTTTAACCATCGCCAATTTCTTCTTTATGCAGATGATTTCAAAATTTATCGTATAGTTGAAAGCCTTTAAGGCTGCGTCAAAATACAATCTGATAGTGAACCCCTAAGCTTGACGCTTGGATTACCAGTGCTGCTTTGACAGGGTTGCCATGCAGGGGGATTTTCTGATCACTGTGTAGTAAGCTGAGCATTGCAACGTGATCGCCTTGAGTGGTGCAGACAACGGTCACTCTGGGATCAGGAATGGAACAGTATTGTCTTTAGTGACGAGTCTCGATTTTGTTTAGGCATGAACGATGGTCGTGCCAGGGTTAGAAGGCGACGTGGTGAAAGGAGGAATCCACAGTTTTTTGTTGAAAGACATGTTCATCACACTGTTGGAGTTATGGTTTGGCGTGCTATAGCTTATGGTTCCAGGTCACCTTTAATCTTCATCAGATGTAACATGAACGCGCAGCGTTATATCCACGAAGTTCTAGAACCCCATCTTTTACCCTATCTTGACACCCTGGCAGATCCAACTTTCTAACAAGATAATGCCCGACCACATGTTGCAAGAGTCACAATAGACTTCTTTCAACATAATGATGTCACATTCATCTTCCGACTTATCCCCAATTGAGCACGTGTGGGATATGATGGGTAGGAGATTGCTCAATTTGCAACGTCCTCCTCAGACTCTAGAAGCACTTCGAGAGGAGTTGGTGGTTGCCTGGAATGAGATACCACAGGAGGACATTGACCACCTGATCAGAAGCATGCCTAGGCGCGTTGGAGAATGCGTAGCACATCAGGTTGCATCCACACATTATTAAAGGTCAAAGGGCTTTAAAGCAGTGCATTCATTTTGAAATTTTTATCATTTACTTATTATGCTTCATTAAGTACTTATACAAAATTTTATTAAAATAAAACCATTTAAACCGGGTGTTCGGATTTATATGTCACTTAGTATACATTCACTGTTTACGTTTGATGCTAAATAATGGAATTGTCATTATATCCCGAAATGCTTACATAATATTACGAGATGTCCATCAAAAATGCATACAAATTTCATTGTACACGAGGTTTTGGGTGTTTAAAATAAGATGACAAATATTTACGTCTAAATTAGAATGTCTGTGGTGCAACTCCAACATTGCCCAAAATATGGTTATCTACATATAATACAAAACAGTAAATGTCCACAACAACATACTCTCAGATACCACTACAGCAATTTCTTATTTGGATGCCACAGGTCCACTTTGTATGGATGCAAATCGGTAAATAAAGGCGATATGTTGTATGTCTTACAATAAATAAATAATAATAATAATAATAATATTTATTCACTCAATGTACAAACAATATGAGTAAATAAATATAAAATCAAAAGAGGCCCAATAGAAGGCATCGCCTGTACATGGACCAATAATTTAAGTTGAAACTGTAGAATGCAAATGACAAAAAAGGACAAAAATTAGCTACAGTAGATTATGTATTTAGTTGATGTTCGTATTTATGAGTTTATGAATTTCAGTCCTAGATATAGAATGTAGCCACTTTTTTAAATTTCTTTTGAAACAATTTCCGAAACGTAAATCTTTTAAGTCTTTAGGTATAATTTCATAAAATTTAGGCGCTAAATAGAGATATGATCGCTGCATTATAGATTTATGCGGTTGAGGAACTACTGTGCCACGAATTTTGTACCTGGTATAATGATTATGTTTAATTTTTTGGTCGGTGTTTACAAATTTATGGTAATGAGTGATACTGTGTAAGAAATAAAGCTGTCTTATATCATACATTCGAACATCTGCGTATAATTTTTCAGTGGGATAAAGTTTCGGTTTTTTAAATATCATTTTTAGAATACTTTTTTGAAAAACATCTAAATTATAGATATGTGAGGAACATGCAGCTCCCCATGCTAATATACCATATGTGAGATGAGGCTCAATCAGTGCATGGTATAATGTTCGAAGATATTTTTCTGTCAATATATTCCCAAGGTATTTAATTTTGTAGGATACAAATCTAACTTTCTTTAAAATATAATTGACATGGACGTCCCATCGTAAGTGAGGATCCAAGACCACTCCAAGGTATTTTATGTTGGGCACTCTATTAATTTGCATTTTTTGATCATTAATATTGAAGGAGAAATTTGTGTAATTTGGCAGGTGTCTAGCATAAGATCCAAATGGTAAAAAATGTGTTTTAGAGTAGTTAATGCTTAATTTTCTACTGTTAAACCACTGAATAATTTTGATAAAATCATTTTCAATTAAATTTTTCAGATCAGACCAGTCAGTGCCTTCATACAATATTGCAGTATCATCTGCAACACTAGTTATTTTGCCAACACAATTAATTTGGAAAATATCATTTAAATATATATTGAATAACAGCGGACCTAAGACAGTTCCTTGTGGGACACCACACTTAATATACATTTCTTTACTAAATGATCCTGATATCTGCACAGATTGTGGGCGATTTGACAAATAACTTTCGATCAGTGAGTACGCGTTTCCTCTGAAACCAATTCTCTCCAATGCTCCTAATAATAATTTGTGATTAACTGTGTCGAAAGCTTTCTTTAAATCAACAAAAAGGCAGATTGAAGGGATTCTGTTATCAATATTTTGATATATTTGATTTACAATTTTAGTTATTGCGTCCGATGTAGCCTTCCCTTCTGTAAATCCATATTGATTTTCACTTAAAATTTTGAATTTTGTGAGGTATCGAATCATTCTAGTACATAAAACTTTTTCAAAAACCTCTGCTACACTGGATATTAAATACCAGAAGAATTAAGGATAAGCGCGTAGACAAAGTATTTTGAAACTATACGGTTTCAGGAATGATATTATTACTTATGGTGAAGGAGCCGATACAAAATTCATGTCATTTTCACTTATCAGATGTTCAATAAGAATTGATGTAATAATCGTACTAGGAAACAAGTAATAGCATAAAATAGCGAGATTATAGGCTGTACCTAGCACCCTACAAATGTTATGCCGAAAAATACAATGTAATCCTCCGACTCCCCTCTATTTCATGTTATCAGAAATAGCGTGAGATTATAGAGAAGGAATCATTTTGAAAATTATACTTGAAACACTCAATATGCGACATTTTACTATGTCATAGTTTTCACTAGTTCAATAAGTAAGATTCCTTTTTAACTACTAAACTAATACAAATTAATAATGTCATTTGTTTTTCTTATGGTATACATGGATTCTTCGAATGTTTTTATTGTTCATGGTGACAGACTTTCTCTTCCTAATGTTTTGAATTGAACTGTTAAAAAAATAAAGTCTAGTCTCTATCGACTAAAATTAGAGGAGCGCGTTTCACATAGAGATTATCCAACAGTTAAAAATAGACTTTCGTTTATATAGGAAACAAATACATTCGTGTATACACCTGTAATCATCATCACTTGGGTTTGTAAAAATACAAACACTTTAGGAATGTCATGTTTTCAATTATCGGAAAATGTAGATTTTGTTAAAAAACTGTGCTTATTGATTTTTTGAAAGCTGTGAAAGATATCCTTGACACACTGATTTAACCAATAATCCATACTGATATAATAGGGAGCACCTTGTTAGTATTTACTACTTTATTTGAAATTGAATCCTACTAGATGGATCTGTTTTTTGTACATACCTGAAGGATGTTCATCACTTCTTACTTACTACGCCAATCGCGAATCGAAATTGAAAATTGTTTTTAGTGCTGGTCAATAGTGAAACATGCTATAAATGAAAGTTTTTAGACCACCTTCAGTAAATTTTAGTTTTTTGTCCATTTTCTTTTAATTTTTCTGCAAGTCTCGCTCAAAAAATTGAATCAACAACATACCTGAATGAACTATCTTCACAATCTTTCTACCAAATATTCCAATTCTACGCATATAAGAATCTTTAATACGCATAGTGATCAAAATGATTCATGCTTGTATGATGCATTTCATCATGGTGAGTGGCACCGTATTATCCCCTATAACATCTTAAAGGATGTCGATGTGTGAAGTAAGGATTTTTTGTTCTTTCTTTGGAAAACGAACCAATTTTTGTTTATTCATTTATTTATAAAAAATAACGGATTCTTGTTTCTCATACAAGAAAACCTCCCTATACCGAGTTTTATGCCAAAATCTGGAATACTTCTCAAGCAATAAAGAAAGATAGAAAATAAAATTGTAACTTTGACATCCTGAATCTCGCAAACTATCAAGTTTTCGACTAAGGTATGTTTAGGTCAATTCACATATTTTGGTCTGTAGTATCTCCAGTTTCGAGATTTCCCAATCTTTCGCATATGTAAAATTCAAATATAGTAATACTTAACCAATACCAAATCTAAAAAAAATATAATTTTAGGTAACAACAAATAAAAAAACAAGACGATTTTCTAATAACAATTTTAAATCTGGTCCAAGGCATGTGAAATATGTCAATAGCCTTAGTATTTATAAGATTCAGCGTCCTCTCAATAATAGGCAAGTGCATAGCTTAATTCTGAAAGTGTTTTGACGTGGGGGTCAGGTGTCTCCAAAGTGGAAATTAGGTCTACTTCCAACTTTTCTGAGGGAAACAGGATATCTGTGAAGCAAACTAGGTGAGCCTTGCATACTCATCTACTTGTGTGTTAGGGTTGACATCCTATGTTTTTTTTTTAATAAATTGCGCACATTGCATACACTGAGAGATCAGTCATATACTGAGGTATTTAGGAAAAACTAGAATTTGGCCGAATTGTTTTTATTTTTGTTTGACTCTGTTTTAAGACATGTCGAAAAACTAATGGCACTATTTAGGCACTACATTTTGGTGTTTCTAAAAAAGTACTACCCCGTATCTAATAGCATCTTTTTCTACGACTTCAAAGATGTATCACGTTATATTTGTTTGTTTTTTTATAAACAAACATTTTATTTAAGTAGGTGTTGCAAACAAATGCTTGATGTAAGATTGTGTGATTACTGAATTTAACCTAGTCTGATCCCTGTCTTGGCCACCCTGTAATACATTACTATAAAAAGAAATTTAGAGAAACGTGCACTAATCTAACGTTCTTGTAAGTATTCTTATGTACTTACATTCATTTCTGAAAAATCTCAAAACTATGAGCATGGCCTCGAACAAAACTATTCTTAGTATTTAGTGATAGCAAAATAGCAGAGGAATCAAAATCGACCGCTGAGCTGGCAACGCCACAATCTAGGTGAAATATATATATATATACAGGGTGTCCGCAAAGTTGGGGTTTTCCTTTTCAGAAACAACTACCCTTGAAATAACAAAGGTAATGTGTAGTGAAACGAGGGCGACCAAGTAAAAAAAAATAAAGGAAAAAGTACTCACTCTCCAGCTGACGAGAAGGGCTAAGTACGTCTCTGCCCGAAATCATACCGCTCCAACAGAAAATGAAATCAGCTGATGCGCTACCGAGCAGACGCAGAAAGCACATTGATTGTCTACACTTAATGGCACATCTTCTAACAAGGAAGGCAAAATGTTGCGTAAAAAGTCTAGGTATTGCATCCCGTCCAATCGATTTGGGAGAATAAATGGTCCAATGAGCATACCGTTCACCATGCCAGCCCAAACATTCACCGAAAATGTTTGTTGAAAATGTGCCCGACTGACAGCGTGCGGATTTTCTACTGACCAAACATGAGTGTTGCGAAAGTTATTCACCCCATTACGCGTGAACGTAGATTCGTCTGTCACCAATATGCACTTCAAAAAGTCCGGATTATTGTCATGTTGATGCAACAACCACTCACAAAACCGCACTCTTGCTGGAAAATCGTCAGGTTGAAGGGCTTGTACACGTTGGACGTGAAACGGATACAGCCCCTCTTCACGCAGCGTTTGCCACACTTTAGTTTTTGATACTTGCACTTCTCTAGCCACGTCTCTAGTGCTTGTTGAGGGATTCTCGTCTACGCGATTACCTCTACACGCGTGACCGTAACCGTCGGTTGAAGGTTGCATACTGACCTGACACACTGACCCCGACCCAGTTCTGTCATCGGGTTGAGCCAGTGACCTTGTACCAGTCGGTGATGTCGCGGCTACAGGACGGTATTCAGATATTTTTGATGTTGCAGAGCCCTTTATCTCGGTTCCCTTAAGGCATTGGTGTATATGGCACTAAGAAAAATTGCTTATGTTTTCAAGATCTACACGTCGTGTAAAGGAAAACCCCAACTTTGCGGACACCCTGTATATATATAACTTGAGACGTGGTCATTGTCGTGTAGACCAGTTAGGTGAAAATTAAAGCTTCCGCCTTTTGTTGGGTACTTCGACAAAATTTAAGCAAGGAGGATTATTTATACTTTTTTAATCTCTCTAGCTTTCAATGGTCTTTGCCATCATCATCAGGAGCTGCAATTACATTGATAAAAGTAGCAACAATTGTGTAAAATGAATTTAAATTAACTTACAGTAGTATGTGAGGATGTTACTACTAAAAGCTTTAATTTTCACCTATATATATATATATATATATTTATATATATGTATATATGAGAAACATGGAATGAAATTTTGTTGAGGAGCTCAGGACACAGTATCTGACATTTTAATACTTTGAACGCAAACAATAAATTATGGTCAGCCTTTAACTTAGACTCTTCAAGTTCAATATATTCAGTACATCATCAGGAAATCTCATATGAAGCTTATATACGTAACCTAATAAATTTATTCTGCACTTTTTCTTTAAAAAATGTGTGGTGGTTCCAGAAGTTCGACATCTTATTTTTTGCGCGAGTGATATTAACGATAGTTTTCTGGTTGTTTCAGTTTATAACCTTCGAAGGTCTGAATTCAGGGGTGCCTACCAGAACGACGCCGACGTTAACGCCGACCACGTTACGAAACATCGAACAGACATTCATTGAACTGCAATCGAAATCGCACGAAAATGAAGCAGGATTTGTGCCACCTCTAGTACTAGGTGAGTTTTAGCAGAATAGCCAACTACAGTTCTGATATTAATCATCTGCGTATTGCAACATCGTTTGTCCTGCCATGTTTTCTACCGGCAGATCAGTAATGTATGGTTCCACAGGTCGAGTCCGAGGATGGATCCCTGTGGTACTCCGTAGCGTCGGTGGTAGATTTTTGTTTTGGCGCGTATTTGTCTGATGAGCAAATAGTCTTCTATAGTTTTGGTAACCTTGCTAGGAATCCCTGTTTGTTACTGTTACGTTCGCAAATTATATATAAGAGCACTATGAGTAATAGAGTCAAAAGCTTGAAGAGGTCGGTAGTAACCGCTGCTACGTGATGTCGTTGACCTAGTGCATCTTAATAGCTTTTTAAGAAATAGATCACTAAAAGTTGTCATCGACTCGAACACTTCTCTTTAATATCATCGGGAGTGCCTCAAAGCTCGGTTCTTGGGCCGCTTATTTCTATTTTATATATCTCTGACCCTGATAGGGTTGTTAAACACTGCAGTGTTCAGTTTTTTGCGAATGACTGACAGTAAATCCAGAAAAATCAAAAGTAATTATACAGGGTGTTTCAGTTTATTGTTTCATAACTTTAAGATTCGACAAAACGTACCATGGGCATAGTTTTACTGTAGCCGCTAGAGGGCGCTATCTACTGTACCTGTAGTGTATTAAAATGACCGAAATTTTTTTCTTATTACAATTTTTTGCTTTTTGAATAAAAAAGCTGATTCTTCGCACTTTTCTGCTTAAAAAAGCTCTCCTGTGAGTTTTCGTTATAGTTAGCCGTTTTTGAGATATTTCGATTTTTAAGGTTCGATGCATTTTTAATTATTTATGGGAAAATAATATTTTTTTTTACATTTTCGATCTGGGCATTACAAGTAATTAAGATGATCGTTTAGATTGTGTTTTTAAACACTGCAATAATTCCTAACTCCAAATAAATACAAAAAACAGAATATTAATTTGTTTAATTTTCCAATATTATTTTTAACAAGTTAAATTAATTATTTACAACTAAAATGCTATTGGATAGTTAGGACAAACATACAAAATCTAAAGTAGTTGCTAGAAATGTAAACCCAATTGTTCAATACACAATTCACATCTACGAATGAAACGTGGTATAGCATTATTCAAATAAGGCCTTATTTCATCACATGCTTTCCTGATTCTGTCTATTAGCATATCTCTTGTGGTTACTGGAGTCTGGTACACGTTTTCTTTTGGAAATCCCCACACAAAGAAATCTAATGGATTTAGGTCAGGGGATCGTGGAGTCCAGGCGACTGGTCCTCCACGGCCGATCCATCTTTCTGGATAATTTTCGTCCAGCCTGAACTATTCTCGAATAATGAGCTGGACAACCATCCAGCTGGAACCAGGCCAATCTTCTTAAATCTAACATAACATCATCCCACATATTTGCATGTTCAGCCTTTAAAAATTCCAAGAACGTCGCAGCATTTAACCTTGCAGACAAAAGGTAGGGTCCAAATAGTCGATTACGGTAGATACCAATCCACACGTTGACACTAAATTCATGCTGAAAATTTCTTTCCCGAACTGCATGAAAATTTACCACACCACGTCTAGTGAAGCCTGACTCATCGGTCCATAAAACGTTACTTAAAAACTCCCTATTATTATCAGTTCTATCAAGAATCCACTGACAAAATGTGATTCTTCGTTCTCCGTCCCCTGGCTGTAGTCCTTGCACAGGTTGCAAATGGTAAGGACGTCTACGGTCATTTCTAAGAACACGGTGAACATGGCTTGCTGAAATTCCCAAGGCACCAGAAACTCTCCTAATACTTGTGGTCGGATCTCTATCAAACTCACGCAGAATCATACGGGTAAATCTGCGCTGACGAACATTTATGTTTTGATCCCTTTGGAGATTTCCAAAACCATTTTCAATTATTTGGCGATGCACTCTTACAAATACTGAGCGAGTATTCTCTGGCTGCTTCTGCTGCGTTTCAATTTACAAAGCAATACACATAATGAATATCCGCTAACTCTTGATTGGAGAATAAAAATGACATTTTTATAAAACTTACAAAATAAAAACTGGTAAAAGAAGCTAAATTTCGTTCATTCACAATTGCAAAAAAACGTTTTAGGTTTCAACAGACAACAAAACTAACTGTCAACTAATTGACGTTTAACCTTATTCTGCTTTCAATTTCAAAAATATTTGCAGGCACAGCTTACTTCTAAAAATTATCGAGATACTGACTTTTTAACGTTATTTTATCATAAATAATTAAAAATGCATCGAACCTTAAAAATCAAAATATCTCAAAAACGGCTAACTATAACGAAAATTCACAAGAGAGCTTTTTTATGTTGAAAAGTGCGAAGAATCAGTTTTTTTATTCAAAAAGCAAAAAATTGCACTAAGAAAAATTTTTCGGTCATTTTAATACACTGCAGGTACAATAGAGAGCGCCCTCTAGCGGCTACAGTAAAACTATGCCCATGGTTCGTTTTGTCATACCAAAGAACCCTTGTATACCAATTTTCACTGTTATACATCAAATATTGATCGAAATATTTAAAAAAAACTATTTTAGAAAGTAAATTTAAACACCCTGTATTTCGGAAGCCACGCATTTTTCGACCCATGTTTATATAGACTTTATGCATTAATTTTAAAAGTTCTATCGAATCTTAAAGTTATGCAACAATAAACTGTATTCTCTCTGAAAAAATTTAGAAAATTAAGAAAAATAAGGTAGCATGCATGACATGTCTCGATCGTCTTTTGTTTTCCAGCAACCCGACTCAACTTTCATTTTTCTTACCGCCGTCATATTGAATTTTTTCATTTACGAAAAGAGTGTAAAATTTCCAGTCTCGTGATGTCTCACAAGTGCATAAAAGATTGGAGCATCATCACGCGAAATGCTTATGTATCAGTTTTTTATCAGGCCATGATTTATTTGTCACAAAATAACATTAATGAGTAAGGCATAAAACACATCGCACATAATGGCTGATTTGTAACTACTACGGTTATTGTTTGCAAAATATAGCTGCAAAATGCAAATAAATGACAAACATACTAACTCCACCAATACAAAACGAAGAGTTTATTTCTGCCCACTTTTCTGGCAAAACAGAAAAAACTCGTTGGAACGCTCGTATCAGTAAACAGAAATAGTCCCACAAAAAATGCTTGACGCTGATTGGTCAACCAATACGATTATCGTCGGCAGAATATTCTACCGACGCTCTGCTAGGTGTACGGCTTGTAGGCGGGCCTTTCGTGGTTTTTTATCTCTCACAGGATATCATTGGTTATTTTTTTGCTCGCTATCATGTAGGAAACGTTGCGATGGGATTTTCAAAATACGCTGACAGTGGAGATTTTTTGCATTTACTTTATTTCTGTATGTTTCTCGGCGCTAGTTTTAAAATGTGCAATTGTTATTTTTATAGAGAAAACTTTTTTTCATGAAAAAAACTGACAATTTTTAAAGTTATGGTTTTTCCTTTTTCCGTAATTTACAAAGTTGTGTACTAAATAAAATTCAGGTGTACAGGCTGGATTAATTTGGATAGTTTGAATGAAAAAAAAAAACATTTTATTTAAGACGTAGACGAAAACTGAGCATGGCTTGATTTGTATACTAAGTGACATATAAATCCGAACACCCAGTTTAAATGGTTTTATTTTAATAAAATTTTGTATAAGTACTTAATGAAACATAATAAGTAAACGATAAAAATTTCAAAATGATTGCACTGCTTTAAAGCCCTTTGACCTTTAATAATGTGTGGATGCACCCCGATGTGCTACGCATTCTCCAACGCGCCTAGGCATGCTTCTGATCAGGTGGTCAATGTCCTCCTGTGGTATCACATTCCAGGCAACCACCAACTCCTCTCGAAGTGCTTCTAGAGTCTGAGGAGGACGTTGCAAATTGAGCAATCTCCTACTCATCATATCCCACACGTGCTCAATTGGGGATAAGTCGGGAGATATTGGTGGCCATGGTAACAATGTGACATCATTATGTTGAAAGAAGTCTATTGTGACTCTTGCAACATGTGGTCGGGCATTATCTTGTTGGAAAGTTGGATCTGCCAGGGTGTCAAGATAGGGTAAAAGATGGGGTTCTAGAACTTCGTGGATATAACGCTGCGCGTTCATGTTACCTCTGATGAAGATTAAAGGTGACCTGGAACCATAAGCTATAGCACCCCAAACCATAACTCCAACAGCGTGATGAACATGTATTTCAACAAAAACCTGTGGATTCCTCCTTTCACCACGTCGCCTTCTAACCCTGGCACGACCATCGTGCATGCCTAAACAAAATCGAGACTCGTCACTAAAGACAATACTGTTCCATTCCTGATCCCAGAGTGACCGTTGTCTGCACCACTCAAGGCGATTACGTCGGTGTTCTCGAGTTAAAGGGAGGACCCAGTGTGGCCGGTATGAAAACAAGCCAAAACTTCTCATTCGTCGGTAAACCCTTCGCATGCCAATAGGTCTTCCGTGTTCTGCAAACCATTCATTTGCAATGGACCTGGTAGTGGAGAAACGGTCCCTTAAGGCCAATAATCTTAGGCGGCGATCTTCTGTTCTGTTCTACGGCGGCGTCCAGTGCCCCTTGCTCTTTGCGTACGGCCTTCTCGAAGCCATGCCTGACAACACCTAATCACAGTGTCTACACTTCTTTGCACTCTAACTGCAATTGCCCGAAAAGAAAGTCCAGCTTCCCGAAGTCCCACTATACGGCCCCTATCAAACTCACTAAGTTGACGAAATCGTACAGGTCTCCGTACTCTAGGCATCGTAACCGATCGTAAAGGATGTCAAGAACCAAAATCCGCCAATGTTGATTCTTTACTGCGGCTGAAATATTCATTTTTAGAGCGTTAGTGAATTAAAAAAAAAGCAGTATAAAAACCGGAATGTCCAACTGTTAAGGCTGAAAATTTGTTCACTTGTTATTTACAGTAAGATAAATACATTCACCAACTTTTATTAAAATAAAACCATTTAAACTGGGTGTTAGGATTTATATGTCACTTAGTATAGTTTTATATTTAAAACGCATTGTAATATGTCAGTAAAATATTAATTTTCGTAGTTTATATTTGTAATTTTCCTCCATAGAATTACGTACCTCTACTCCTTCTTGCCTTGCTATTTTCTCAATATCTGTTGTATTGCCGCTCAATTTCAATAAATGTTAACTACTTCCTGGATGTATTATTTTATTAATTGCAATGCTATTCCAATAGACACGTCCATATATAATTGATACAATCTGCAAAACTGTTTGAAATATGTATCTATGTCCGACAGTTGCGATATAAATACCTATATCTCGATAAGAACCGATACTGTTGATTGAAAATAGTCCATTTTAGGAACAATGCTAACTTTACGGTCATGATTCAATAATAATTGTACTGTAATTGTTTTTCGACTTAACTCACTTTCAAGGTCCGACGGTTCTTAGAAATGAAATGATTATAATATTTTTCTCTTGGGATAAATGGAGAATATTGATTTTTCAATTATATGTAGCAGGGGAACGTGAGAGTTGGGGATATAATTGCTTATCCCGGCTATTAAAATAAATTGATTGCACATTTCATCTATTGTTAGACGAAAAGATGAAATTGCTTTGATGTAATAGGAGCATACAACGTTTGTCCATTTGATTTATTTTATTGACAAAATGTGCACCTGTGTATAATAATACTCATCATCTTTATTCATGGATGGCATGATATTATGAATTCCTACCCCGAAAACGCGAAGTTCAGTTTTCATTTCTATGGGAATAGCTGGTCTTTTATTTAATCCTACATAACACACTTAATGCGTATAAAAGAAAAGAAAGATTGTCAGATTTTTAAATAGAAGGAAAAAATGAAAAAATACAAAGAGAGGTACATGTAATTATGTACATATACTCATAGGTGCATATTGAGATTATGCAAAGTATAAAAATAAGCAATTTAGATATTTAACAGTATACTATTAGATACTACGAGGGATGTGCGCTGTGGACGAGGGATAGGACCGGCTTCGGTTTGGTTTTAGGTTTGCGAGTTTGCGGAGCCCAATATCTCAGTTCTCTTAAGACTGGTGTATATGCTACTAAGAAAGTCCACTTATTTTCTCAAGAAAGTAAACTAAAGTATGAGGATCACAATGAATTCATCATTTTAAAAATTGCTTTTATAGGCTTCTCATAATCTTAGTACATATTTCAAAAAAATAGTTTATCTTGTTGAAGCTGTGTTCTCAAAATTACAAGACCCTTGCAGCGATGAGAATAACATTGAATAAAAATGAGTACAACAAAATAAAATGTTTGTTACAAGAATTGCAGTGGTTGAATAAAAAAAAAATCTTATTTGGTTCTTATTTTATACATAGAATTGAAATATCATTACCACCATTATTATTCAAGAGGGGATATAGATTTTCATTTGTAAAAATGCAATAGTAATATAACGAGCAAATCAATATTTCAGAATGAATTACTTTAATTTAACAAACTAAATAATGATATATATACAGGTATATATACATATGAGGGATGTCTTTTAAGTTTTGCATATGGAAATAAAACAACACGGTAGGTAGTTTTAAATGACTTTATTGTTTTTCGAAGTATTCTTCACGAAAATTAATACACATCTGCATGCGCTCGAACCAATTTTCGAAGCACTTATTCCACTCGTTTGCTGGTAGATCCAAAACGGCATTTTTGAATGCGTCAACTGCTTCTTCTGGTGACTGGAACCTTTGATCACGCAGTCTGTTTTTAATTTTCGGGAAAGTATAGAAATCGTTAGGACTTAGATCGGGACTATATGGAGGATGGACCAATAATTCCACGTTTTCTTCCGTTAAATACTGCCTTGTTTTTTGGGCTGTGAGCTTGCATTGTCTTGGTGGAGGATGATTCTTCTTTCGGGATTGATTTTTCGAAGCTCGGTGATGACTTTTGGCGAACAAATTGACACAAATGTAGCGACCATGTTTTTCGTAACACTTCGAGAACGGATGACTTTTGTTGGCTTTTCTTCTCTTCTCCTAATTCTTCATGTAAATTTTTTTGATTTGAGGTCTTTCAGATCTTCAAGGACGCCTTAATCTCGCGATATGTCATATGTCTATCTTCAATGATGAGTTTGCGCACAGCATCGACGTTTTCCTGGGCGACTGCCGTTTTTGGTGCACCGACCCTGGGATCGTCGCTAAGACTGACCCGTCCACGTTTGAATTCTCCATGCCAACGAGAAATTGTCGACTGATGTGGCGCTTCGTTGCCGAAAACAGACAGTAACTCAGCAAGGTATTCTTGTTGCGATAATTGTGTCTGAAAGTTGTAATAGATTATGGCGCGAAAATATTCTCGGTTGAGTTTAATTGTTCTAATGACTTGGTGACACTTAAAAATTCACCGTAGTGAGAACACTGCACGTATTGTTGTGAAACTTTGAATTTAAGTTTACTAAAGCGTGAGGTTAAGGTTCAGTACTGACGTTCGATCCGCGCGGCCTACTATGTTTCTATATGCAAAACTTAAAAGATATCCCTCGTATAACGAGATCTCAGCAATCTGGGGTAGTATTTTGTGAAAGAATCTAGTGATTTGGATTTTAAGTATTGAGACGGCATTGTATGTTTTGACGATCTTAGAAACCTGAATGCTTATGACGATGGAATTAGTTTTCATAGTCAATTATAGTTCTAACCGTTAAAAAAAAACAGAGAAGTTGTTTCACCATTTGCTCTTGATGCCATTGCAGTGATTTGTGCATATTTTGAGGATGCATAGCGTATAACATAGTATACTAAAATGGATTGTCCGATAGGGACGCAGGAAAGTAAACGTCAATTTGACATAGACGCCATCTTTGTTTTCTGTCACCGACATGTCATTTTGTTAGTTGAATGTTTACCATTGATCGCTATGGAGTCGTATTCGATTGAAGACCGCATTAAAGTTATTCAAGAGCACTACAAAAATGGTGCAAAAATAAAAAACACGTTTCGCGCGCTTCGTGAACATTTCGGTCGCAACAACCGCCCAAACGAAACAACCATCGGTCGTCTAGTGCGTAAATTCGAGGCAACAGGTTCTGTGGCACATCTGCCAGGCTCTGGCCGGCCAAGGAGCGTTCGCACACCGGAAAATATTGCTGTTGTGAAGGAGAGTGTGAGAGACGATCCGAAACAATCAACAACGCGTCCATCCCAAGAATTGGGCAGTTCGAGAACCAGTTTGCTCCGCATTCTCCACAAGGATTTGAATTTACACGCCTACAAGATCCAATTGACGCAAGAGCTGCGTCGGGCCGACCATTTTTCGCGCCGAACGTTCTCAGATTGGTTCCTTGAACACCGCCAAATTGATGCCAATTTTTCATCAAAAATCATGTTCAGCGACGAAGCGCATTTCACTTTGAATGGGACGGTAAACAAGCAAAACTGCCGCATCTGGGCGAACGAAAATCTCCGTGAGTATCAAGAGCAGCCGATGTATCCTCAAAAAGTGACTGTGTGGTGTGCATTGTGGTCAAAAGGCATCATCGGACTTTACTTTTTCGAAAATGCGGCCGGGGACGCCGTTACCGTCAATTCTGAGCGATATCACGTGATGATAGAGGACTATTTTTTACCGCAACTTGAAGGAATGGATGTGGACGATGTTTATTTCCAACAAGACGGTGCAACATGCCACACAACCAACGTCAATATCCATCGATTGCAGTCCTTCTTCGGTGATCGCGTGATTTCGCGCAGAGGAAATGTGCCATGGCCACCAAGATCGTGCGATTTAACTCCCTTGGACTTCTTTTTATGGGGATATTTGAAAAGCAAAGTCTACGTCAACAAACCAGCCACCCTCCAAGAACTCAAAAACAACATCATTGCCGAGATAAATGCCATAGAACCGACCATGTTGCAAAATGTCATTGAAAATTTCGACCATCGCGTGGACGGCTGTGAATCCAGTCATGGTGAACATTTGAGCAATATTATTTTTCATACATAAATGGTATAAATGAACCTCCAAAATAAAGTACCCAACTTGATTTGAATATCAATCTTTCTTGTTTTAATATGCGTTTACTTTCCTGCGTCCGTTTTGGACAACCCCATACATACACTGAGAACCAAGTTTGTCTGACGGGTTGAGTTCAATGTGTACGAGAGAGAAATGTGTATAGACATACTTGTTAGAAAGAAATAGAAGCCATCTGGATAGCGAAGCGAATCTGTCGCGTTGCCGATATATTACACCAGTTCGTTGAATTAAGATATAAGTTGAAAATATGCTTTAGTTTATTCTTTTCGCACAAATAATGCTTTTATTTTGTGGTATGCATTTTTGGATTGAGAGTTGTATCGAATCTGTTTAGGATTGATTGCCGATCAGTCCCAACGACGCTCCATTTTAGGTCGAAATGAAAGGTCGGGGCCGCCATGAATTCTGCAACATTGCAACATTGGTTCACTTGGCAACACCGCATCTCGTCCTTTCCAATGCAAGGTTTCCACCTCCATGTTCATAGTCGAGCGATTTTGGTCAGTACTTATCTAGCATTGAACTCAAGCCATCCGACAAATTTGGTTTTCCCTGTATACTCTACTTGTAGTCATTGTTGCGATAAGTACATCTTCATTGTATCATTTATTACCACAAAGTAAGAAAAATACAAATTTTCGAATTCTACTGTTATAGCAATGTAAAATCAGATCTAGATTTGTTTCACAACAAAATGTTTTCGTTTTATAAATAACAATATCGTTTTTATTTTTATTCATTTATTTGTGTTAAGTACATTTCAGCAATAACAAAAACAAAAGAAAAACACTCTGCGATACGATGTCTCAAACTTCATAGCTACTTATATACTAAGTGACATATAAATCCGAACACCCAGTTTAAATCGTTTTATTTTAATAAAAGTTGGTGAATGTATTTATCTTACTGTAAATAACAAGTGAAAAAATTTTCAGCCTTATCAGTTGGACATTCCGGTTTTTATACTGCTTTTTTTTAATTCACTAACGCTCTAAAAATGAATATTTCAGCCGCAGTAAAGAATCAACGTTGGCGGATTTTGGTTCTTGACATCGTTTACGATCGGTTACGATGCCTAGAGTACGGAGACCTGTACGATTTCGTCAACTTAGTGAGTTTGATAGGGGCCGTATAGTGGGACTTCGGGAAGCTGGACTTTCTTTTCGGGCAATTGCAGTTAGAGTGCAAAGAAGTGTAGACACTGTGGTTAGGTGTTGTCAGGCATGGCTTCGAGAAGGCCGTACGCAAAGAGCAAGGGGCACTGGACGCCGCCGTAGAACAACAGACCGTGAAGATCGCCGCCTAAGATTATTGGCTTTAAGGGACCGTTTCTCCACTACCAGGTCCATTGCAAATGAATGGTTTGCAGAACACGGAAGACCTATTGGCATGCGAAGTGTTTACCGACGAATGAGAAGTTTTGGCTTGTTTTCATACCGGCCACACTGGGTCCTCCCTTTAACTCGAGAACACCGACGTAATCGCCTTGAGTGGTGCAGACAACGGTCACTCTGGGATCAGGAATGGAACAGTATTGTCTTTAGTGACGAGTCTCGATTTTGTTTAGGCATGCACGATGGTCGTGCCAGGGTTAGAAGGCGACGGGGTGAAAGGAGGAATCCACAGTTTTTTGTTGAAAGACATGTTCATCACACTGTTGAAGTTATGGTTGGGGATGCTATAGCTTATGGTTCCAGGTCACCTTTAATCTTCATCAGCGGTAACATGAACGCGCAGCGTTATATCCACGAAGTTCTAGAACCCCATCTTTTACCCTATCTTGACACCCTGGCAGATCCAACTTTCCTACAAGATAATGCCCGACCTCATGTTGCAAGAGTAACAATAGACTTCTTTCAACATAATGATGTCACATTGTTACCATGGCCACCAAGATCTCCCGACTTATCCCCAATTGAGCACGTGTGGGATATGATGGGTAGGAGATTGCTCAATTTGCAACGTCCTCCTCAGACTATAGAAGCACTTCGAGAGGAGTTGGTGGTTGCCTGGAATGAGATACCACAGGAGGACATTGACCACCTTATCAGAAGCATGCATAGGCGCGTTGGAGAATGCGTAGCACATCAGAGTGCATCCACACATTATTAAAGGTCAAAGGGCTTTAAAGCAGTGCAATCATTTTGAAATTTTTATCATTTACTTATTATGATTCATTAAGTACTTATACAAAATTTTATTAAAATAAAACCATTTAAACTGGGTGTTCGGATTTATATGTCACTTAGTATACTACTATGATTCCTATACTCACGAAATGAAAATTCGAGTCAGTTTGTTGTTTTTGGAAGATGAAATATATCAGGAACATGTGTCAGGTTATCGGCAGGGACATTACGTAACCTGAAAAGTTACACTATTTCGACAATGCAATGCATATAGAAAGAAAAATATCAGATATAGTTAAGTAGATGTGATTTGTGAAACTTCCATCAAAAAATGTTTTGAAGGAGCTCCCCCTTCCGTTTTTGAGCTTTCTTGTGACTAATATGGTGAATTGGTGAAATCTTCTATTAGCTAGTGTTGTTGCTCAACGTGACCAAAGCGTATACATCTCGGAGACATTTCTCCATGATATTTACAAAACGGACGACAATTCCCATGATTCGATTTTTTCCAACTCACACATTACCTAGAAAAACCTAGTAAAGCGTAATTTATGTTAATGACAGCATTCTGTTCGGTCGCTCTGCTACTTTTATAGTTACTCGGCTATTTATTATATAATTGCCTTCTATCAGGGTCGCAGCTCCTAACACAACAACGTAAGAGCAAAATGAAAAGAATCTGCCTTATTCGGAAGCACATCCATTGATACTTTACTACGACGCGTACGACCTTGATTGAAGCATAATAAAATATTCCTTTGTTCAACAAACGTGTAACTTTTAACCTGCAGTGGGTTCTCACAATTTATTTGCCGTATAATCTCCGATTACGTTAGTTCCGCGCTTCTTTGCTTAATGCGCCATTTTTGCTTCCCACGCCTACTGGAATGGAATCTGTTGTAATCGTGAACATTTTCGAAAATGAGATCTGGTTGAAGTTGTATGACCTAAAAACCTAACCATTTTGTCACGCCAAGATACATAGATATGTAAAAAATTCTTGAATTCTAATAAACATACGCAGGTGTTTACCTTTTTTATCACTCAGTATATCTGTAGATACTCGACACTTCCATGAAACCTGAGGCTAATACAGGGTGGGCCATAAAGGTGTTGGCAATGTCAATATTCAATTAAAAAATAACTACGCAATATAAAAGAAAAATGAATGTATTTTTATAAAGTAGAAAGATAGTAATTTTTAAGACTTACAAATAATGTTGTTCAAATGTTGACAAATGCTCCCGGTATTTTGTTATTTTCCTGAACAATATTCCTCTTCAGTTGCTCTAAATTATACTAAGTGACATATAAAAAAAATTTCAGCCTTATCAGTTGGAAATTCCGGTTTTTATACTGCCTTTTTTTAATTCACTAACGCTCTAAAAATGAATATTTCAGTCGCAGTAAAGAATCAACGTTGGCGGATTTTGGGTCTTGACATCCTTTACGATCGGTTACGGTGCCTAGAGTACGGAGACCTGTACGATTTCGTCAACTTAGTGAGTTTGATAGGGGCCGTATAGTGGGACTTCGGGAAGCTGGACTTTCTTTTCGGGCAATTGCAGTTAGAGTGCAAAGAAGTGTAGACACTGTGGTTAGGTGTTGTCAGGCATGGCTTCGAGAAAGCCGTACGCAAAGAGCAAGGGGCACTGGACGCCGCCGTAGAACAACAGACCGTGAAGATCGCCGCCTAAGATTATTGGCTTTAAGGGACCGTTTCTCCACTACCAGGTCCATTGCAAATGAATGGTTTGCAGAACTCGAAAGACCTATTGGCATGCGAAGTGTTTACCGACGAATGAGAAGTTTTGGCTTGTTTTCATACCGGCCACAGTGGGTCCTCCCTTTAACTCGAGAACACCGACGTAATCGCCTTGAGTGGTGCAGACAACGGTCACTCTGGGATCAGGAATGGAACAGTATTGTCTTTAGTGACGAGTCTCGATTTTGTTTAGGCATGCACGATGGTCGTGCCAGGGTTAGAAGGCGACGTGGTGAAAGGAGGAATCCACAGTTTTTTGTTGAAAGACATGTTCATCACACTGTTGGAGTTATGGTTTGGGGTGCTATAGCTTATGGTTCTAGGTCACCTTTAATCTTCATCAGAGGTAACATGAACGCGCAGCGTTATATCCACGAAGTTCTAGAACCCCATCTTTTACCCTATCTTGACACCCTGGCAGATCCAACTTTCCAACAAGATAATGCCCGACCACATGTTGCAAGAGTCACAATAGACTTCTTTCAACATAATAATGTCACATTGTTACCATGGCCACCAAGGATCTCCCGACTTATCCCCAATTGAGCACGTGTGGGATATGATGGGTAGGAGATTGCTCAATTTGCAACGTCCTCCTCAGACTCTAGAAGCACTTCGAGAGGAGTTGGTGGTTGCCTGGAATGAGATACCACAGGAGGACATTGACCACCTGATCAGAAGCATGCCTAGGCGCGTTGGAGAATGCGTAGCACATCAGGGTGCATCCACACATTATTAAAGGTCAAAGGGCTTTAAAGCAGTGCAATCATTTTGAAATTTTTATCATTTACTTATTATGCTTCATTAAGTACTTATACAAAATTTTATTAAAATAAAACCATTTAAACTGGGTGTTCGGATTTATAGGTCACTTAGTATAGTTGGATTATTCTCGTAGACCACCGATTTGAGGTAGCCCCATAGGAAATAATCGCTGGTCATTCAATATCCCCCTTTTTCGAAATGAGTTTTCCGGGAAAGACATTTTTCAGCAGCTCTATGGATACCCTAGCTGTATAACATGTTGAAACCACATTCTAGAGGTATTGGCTCGGAGTTCTTGCAAAGCTGGCACTAAACAGTCTGTTATCATATTGTAATAGTTGTTAGCTTTAACTGTCATCGCTTGCCCTCTTTCGTCCTCAAAAAAGTACGGTTCCAATAACACCCGTTGACGTAATTCCAAGCCGCACGACTAGTTTAAGGCTGTGATGTGGACGTTCATGCAAGCGTCTGGGATTAGTTTCGAACCAGAACCGACAATTTGAGGCCATTGCGGTGAAAATTGGCCTCATCACTAAACATCACGTTGTTAAAGCTGTTGAATCGGTCGTGCAACAAATTGACAAAGTTAAGTCGGTTATTGGCATCATCTGGTTTTAATTCTTGGACTATAAGCCTTCAAATGCAAATCACGCTTCAAAATTCGTCCTTTTGATGTCCAAAGCCTGACTTCTCTTACGTGTTGACTGTTGGCGGATTTCGATGATCTCAAACACGAACACGCTCTACATTGTCGGCTGATCTTGCAGAAACTGGCCGACCACGAGCGTTATTGCTACTGGCGAGCCGGTTGTTTCAAACATTCTGATCCATTTTCGTATCTCATTGGCGCTTGGAACTGATCTTAAATCGGGTAAATTGTGTTCATGTCGATACAAACGACGTGCAGTAATAACCGATTTATTGTTTTCATAATACGTTCGGACATAAAATATACGCTGCGCTCCCGCGTACCGCTCCATGGCGACTAAATTTCCAGGCCAATGTTGCCAGATTCATAAAATAAAAATCAACAGGCATTTTGCGAAAAAATCTCTAGATTAAATAAAAAATCACTAGTTTTTTTATTTATACATTTTATATATATATATAGAGGTAAATAATAAAATAATATAATATTTTTTTAATTTTTAGGGCTTTACTTTTAAAAACAAGCAACAACGTACAGTAATGGACAAAAGTATATAGACAAATATGAATATTTACCTAAATACCTTTAGAAAACGAATTCATAATTCATTGCTCCATAAACAAATGCGTTATTAATAGAAAAACTAAATTCCTAGTTTTTGCATTATCTGCAATGAACACAAGTCTGAATATAAGCACTTTTTTATGAGGGACAAAAATATGTAGACAAATTATTTTCAACATTAGCTTAGTACAGTTTCGTGTCAGAAGAGGATTAGTTTGTGTTCATCATGTATTGCGGAATAAGTTGAGTGATTTTAAGACCATGCCGCGTGGTTCAGAAATTTCTTTCGATGTGAAAACTAAGATCATTAATTTATACAAAGATGGTCAACGTCAAGTCGGCATTGCCAAATATTTGAAGCTGAAGCGTAAAGCAGTTTGGGCAATAGTGAACAAATATAAATAAAAAGGTATCTTGGAAGCCTCTAAGAGAAGTGGTCGGCCTAGAAAACTAAATGCTAGATCAGTTTAATTCAGATTAATAAAAGTAATTTCGTTCAAAGATCTGTTTAAAACCCCAAGACAAATAAAAGCCGAAATCGAGACAAAAGGAATTGTCAGTGTTTCTACGAAAACTATAAGTGGAAGATTAAATGATTTGAAGTTATTTGCACGTCGCCCGCGTAAGAAGCCGCTAATCTCGAGGAAAAACCGTAAGGACCGATTACAATTTGCACGGTTGCATCTTGATTGGAGCATCTGTGACTGGAAGAGGATATGTTTCAGTGACGAATCCAAGTTCAATATGTTTGGATCAGATGGTGTTCATTACGTTAGACGCCCTAGTGGACAAAAATTGAACCCCAAGTACACTTTGCCAACTGTCAAACATGGAGGCGGGTCTGTTATGGTTTGGGGGTGCTTTTCGGGGTTTGGGATGGGACCTTTACATAGAATAGATGGCATTATGGATAAGTTTGTATACACAGACATACTAAAGCATGCCATGTTACCCTATATGGAAGACAAATATCAATCTTCCAGCAAGATAATAATTCTTTCTGGATGAAAAAATACCAGTTCTCAAATGGCCTTCACAGTCTCCCGATATAAACCCCATTGAAAACCTATGGGAATACTTAGATAAGCAAATACGAGATAAAAATTATTCAAACAATGATGAACTTTTTGCCGCTTTAGAGCAAAAGTGGAGACATATTGATGATCTTATATCAAGACACTTCTACAATCTATGCCGAGACAATGCCAGGCGGTGATTGATAATGATGGTTATGCTACAAAATATTAACACAAACATGGTTGGTTTTCTATAATTCAATGAACTTTGCTTCTTTTTTCTATAATTGTTTTGCTTTGTCTATATATTTTTGACCTTCATAGTTCCAGTTTTTTTCAATTAATTTTTTATTGAAAGGAGTCTAATGAATTTATTTTTGTATAAGTGAGTATTATGCTATAACGAATTATGTATAAAGGTTGGTGTATTAATAATATAAGTTGAAAAAGAAATACAGCACAATATTAATTAGTCTATATACTTTTGTCCATTACTGTACATTGGAACAGACACTTGAAAGAAACCATAAATATAAATACAAAAGTAATAAAACACCAAATATATTTTAAAGCTAAAAAACGTAACAATAAACATGAAATTCAATATAACTTGCTTAAAACTACGTTAACGTAAACGAATTTAAAACGAATGACATTCTTTCGAGTACATATTATTATGTAAAAAGATTCTTAAAACACTCTTAAAACAAACAACAAAAACATAAATTTGTACAGACTCTTAAAAGAGGCCACAAATACAAAACCATCAGACAAAACTAACAAAACACCAAATATATTTCAAAGCTCAAAAACGTAACAATAAGAACGAAATTAAATATAACTTATTTAAACCTACAATAAAAAAACAAATTTAAAAAGAATGACATTCTGACGAGTACATATTATTATAGTTTTTTTTATAATGTCCGTTGAAGTTGGAAAATTTAAGCAGCTTTTATCTTCGGCATTAATTAGTCTTGTGCTGTGCAAAAATCTACTTATTGTCGAAGCACGCAGTCGATTGCGCAATTTGGTTTTGTTTAAATTAATGTAAAAAAACAATCTTTCCACACTTGCGCTACTTTAACAAAATTGGTAAGTTCTGGGTATGCGAGACTATCATCCCCTTTTTTGATATTGCTTATGTTTTTCCAGAATTGAATTTTACCAAGCGAAAAATCACATTCAGAAAACTGCCTAAATTCTTTATCTAAATTGTTAATGTCTTTAACTACAGGGTGTCCGCAAAGTTGGGGTTTTCCTTTACACGACGTGTAGATCTTGAAAACAAGCAATTTTTCTTAGTACCATATACACCAATGTCTTAAGGGAACCGAGATAAAGGGCTCTGCAACATCAAAATAAAAGTGTGGCAAACGCTGCGTGAAGAGGGGCTGTATCCGTTTCACGTCCAACGTGTACAAGCCCTTCAACCTGACGATTTTCCAGCAAGAGTGCGGTTTTGTGAGTGGTTGTTGCATCAACATGACAATAATCCGGACTTTGTGAAGTGCATATTGGTGACAGACGAATCTACGTTCTCGCGTAATGGGGTGAATAATTTTCGCAACACTCATGTTTGGTCAGTAGAAAATCCGCACGCTGTCCGTCGGGTACATTTTCAACAAATATTTTCGGTGAATGTTTGGGCTGGCATGGTGAACGGTATGGTATGCTCATTGAACCATTTATTCTCCCAAATCGATTAGACGGGATGCAATACCTAGACTTTTTACGCAACATTTTGCCTTCCTTGTTTGCCTGCGTCTGCTCGGTAGCGCATCAGCTGATTTCATTTTCTGTTGGAGCGGTATGATTTCGGGCAGAGACGTACTTAGCCCTTCTCGTCAACTGGAGAGTGAGTACTTTTTCCTTTATTTTTTTTTTACTTGGTCGCCCTCGTTTCACTACACATTACCTTTGTTATTTCAAGGGTAGTTGTTTCTGAAAAGGAAAACCCCAACTTTGCGGACACCCTGTATACTTGGAAACCTACTAGCCAGATGACCTATGCTTTCAGTTGATGATAAATTTGATAGACGGAGAAAAGTTATTAGTTTGAGAATCTGTACTTCTCGGGAATTAAAGGGGAATTGCTTCCATATTTGGCTTACCGCTTCAATATAAAAATCCAGACATTTCAATCTGAAATTATGATTGATATTTTCGGTAAAAAAAGTATGATACATTGCTTCCAATACTTTTGGACCCAGGTAATTTTTTTTCCATCGGAAAAAAAAGTTCGGATTTCGATATTGAACATTAACTATATCTGTATTTCTTAAATATTCTGATTTTATGGCACAGCTTAATAAAAATTTACGCGCGTCATTAATCCGGGGTAAAGGTTATGTACCTTGGGGTTTTCAGACTGGAATTCCATATTCATATCCGTAAAATTCGGTAATATAAATTGCAAAAAAAGAAGATATAGTTTATTTAATTTATTATTAATCATGTCATGGATTTCCGCTGCTAGTCAAGCTTCAATTCTAAAATAATTCTCTAGAGCATCATATTGCTCAATAATTCTACTTGCCGCGGAAATCAGTCACCTGGTCTGTGATAAATGCAATAATTTGTGGGGTTTGACGTTAAAAAATGTTTGGAATTCCGAAAATCTTTTAAAACTGCGATGCATATAATTGTATACGCTTCTTACCAACTTTTGGATGCATTTCTATATTTTTTCATTTTATTTTTCAATTTTTTTGTTTGCCACAAACCTTTCAAAAAATCACTAGAAATATGACATTTAACAAAAGTTTTCACTAAATCAGTAAACTTGTTCAAAAATCAGTAGATCTAGTGAAATTTCACAGCACCTGGCAACATTGTTCCAGGCAACGGCGCGGCTAACAGCTTATCCCCCCAACCCGCGCCCCGCGTTTCCGAGAAATTTAAGATTTAAATCACCAACACTCTTTATTCCCACCCTGTAGATATAGTTTATTTAATTTATTATTAAGCATGTCATGGATTTCCGCTGCTAGTGAAGCTTCAATTCTAAAATAATTCTCTAGAGCATCATATTGCTCAATAATTCTACTTACAGCGGAAATCAGTGACAGCCACCTTGTCTGTGATAAATGCAATAATTTGTGGGGTTTGACGTTAAAAAATGTTTGGAATTCCGAAAATCTTTTTAACTTCGATGCATATAATTGTATATGCTTCTTATCAACTTTTGGGTGCACTTCTATATTTTTTCATTGTATTTTACAATTTTTTTTTTGTTTGCCACAAACCTTTCAAAAAATCACTAGAATATGACATTTAACAAAAGTTTTCACTAAATCAGTAAACTTGTTAAAAAATCACTAGATCTAGTGAAATTTCACAACACCTGGCAACATTGTTCCAGGCAACGGCGCGGCTAACAGCTTATCCCCCAACCCGCGCCGCGCGTTTCCGAGAAATTTAAGATTTAAATCACCAACACTCTTATTTCCCACCCTGTAGATATGGTTTATTTAATTTATTATTAAGCATGTCATGGATTTCCGCTGCTAGTCAAGCTTCAATTCTAAAATAATTCTCTAGAGCATCATATTGCTCAATAATTCTACTTACAGCGGAAATCAGTGACAGCGACCTGGTCTGTGATAAATGCAATTTGTGGGGTTTGACGTTAAAAAATGTCTGGAATTCCGAAAATCTTTTAAAACTGCGATGCATATAATTGTATATGCTTCTTATCAACTTTTGGGTGCACTTCTATATTTTTTCATTGTATTTTACATTTTTTTTTTTGTTTGCTACAAACCTTTCAAAAAATCACTAGAAATATGACATTTAACAAAAGTTTTCACTAAATCAGTAAACTTGTTCAAAAATCACTAGATCTAGTGAAATTTCACAGCACCTGGCAACATTGTTCCAGGCAACGGCGCGGCTAACAGCTTATCCCCCCCAACCCGCGCCCCGCGTTTCCGAGAAATTTAAGATTTAAATCACCAACACTCTTATTTCCCACCCTGTAGATATAGTTTATTTAATTTATTATTACGCATGTCATGATTTCCGCTGCTAGTGAAGCTTCAATTCTAAAATAATTCTCTAGAGCATCATATTGCTCAATAATTCTACTTACCGCGGAAATCAGTGACAGCCACCTGGTCTGTGATAAATGCAATAATTTGTGGGGTTTGACGTTAAAAAATGTCTGGAATTCCGAAAATCTTTTAAAACTGCGATGCATATAATTTTATACGCTTCTTACCAACTTTTGGGTGCACTTCTATATTTTTTCATTGTATTTTACAATTTTTTTTTGTTTGCCACAAACCTTTCAAAAAATCACTAGAATATGACATTTAACAAAAGTTTTCACTAAATCAGTAAACTTGTTCAAAAATCACTAGTTCTAGTGAAATTTCACAGGACCTGGCAAGATTGTTCCAGGCAACGGCGCGGCTAACAGCTTATCTCCCCGCGCCCCGCGTTTCCGAGAAATTTAAGATTTAAATCACCAACACTCTTATTTCCCACCCTGTAGATATGGTTTATTTAATTTATTATTAAGCATGTCATGGATTTCCGCTGCTAGTGAAGCTTCAATTCTAAAATAATTCTCTAGAGCATCATATTGCTCAATAATTCTACTTACAGCGGAAATCAGTGACAGCCACCTGGTCTGTGATAAATGCAATAATTTGTGGGGTTTGACGTTAAAAAATGTTTGGATTTCCGAAAATCTTTTAAAACTGTGATGCATATAATTTTATACGCATCTTACCAACTTTTGGGTGCACTTCTATATTTTTTCATTGTATTTTACAAATTTTTTTTTGTTTGCCACAAACCTTTCAAAAAATCACTAGAAATATGACATTTAACAAAAGTTTTCACTAAATCAGTAAACATGTTCAAAAATCACTAGATCTAGTGAAATTTCACAGGACCTGGCAACATTGTTCCAGGCAATGGCGCGGCTAACAGCTTATCCCCCCCAACCCGCGCCCCGCGTTTCCGAGAAATTTAAGATTCAAATCACCAACACTCTTATTTCCCACTATGTAGATATAGTTTATTTAATTTATTATTAAGCATGTCATGGATTTCCGCTGATAGTGAAGCTTCAATTCTAAAATAATTCTCTAGAGCATCATATTGCTCAATAATTCTATTTACAGCGGAAATCAGTGACAGCCACCTGGTCTGTGATAAATGCAATAATTTGTGGGGTTTGACGTTAAAAAATGTCTGGAATTCCGAAAATCTTTTAAAACTGCGATGCATATAATTGTATATGCTTCTTATCAACTTTTGGATGCACTTCTATATCTTTTCATTGTATTTTTCAATTTTTTTTTGTTTGCCACAAACCTTTCAAAAAATCACTAGAAATATGACATTGCAACAAAATTTTTCACTAAATCAGGAACTTGTTCAAAAATCACTAGATCTAGTGAAATTTCACAGGACCTGGCAACATTGTTCCAGGCAACGGCGCGGCTAACAGCTTATCCCCCCCCACAACCCGCGCCGCGCGTTTCCGAGAAATGTAAGATTTAAATCGCCAACACTCTTATTTCCCACCCTGTATAAACTTTTGGAGGTCAGTTGTCAGGGCATCTAATTTTTCCGAAAAAAATCAAAAAAACACGTTGCTAAGTAAGATTTTAACAAGAAGCATGAGTGCTGGTGGCAACAAATATCCGAGTCAAAGTCGAGGATTTTTGCACCTGCACTTATGCACTTATACTTTATCTGAAGTCACTTGAAATAGCATAAAAACCTTTGGTCGGCGCGTCCTTTGTAATTTCATGACGTATCATAGGCGTGCGGTTATTTATTTAGAACGACAATAAATGGATTTTACTATCTTTTTATTTTTTTGATTTGGGATAAAAAATACTTATATTGGGAGTTTAATTTATGTTGACTGAAAGTTAAGAAATGGAAAAATTACAGAATTCCAACGTTTGACATAGGCAAATATTTACATAGCAGGTAGGTATATAAAAAGGTATATAAAGACTTACATTATAGGTATTTATATATCATCCTCGCCTTCGGAGGTGTCGCTAGAGTCATCTTGTAGAGGAATTACAACGGGATAACACAATATTCATTTTCTTTTTCAATAATATGCCTAGAACACTGCTTCCATAGGTCTGTGGCAGCAATATGAGATACTGCATCTCTTATTGTGGCCAATAGCGATTCACTTAATTGAGGGGTCTGATTATGTTTTCTTACTTTTTTTTTAAAGCAGCCCAGACCAACTCAATCGGGTTAAAAATGCAGTAATAGGGAGGTAGACGTAATACTTCATGGCCATTTTGCTGAAGCAGATTGTCAACAACATACTCTTTTTCAAATTTTTGTGTTTTAATAAGATCCAATAATATGGCTTTGGTTGATTTTTGTGGTATTTCCATTCCCTTATCCTTCATAAAATCAATAATGTCTTGTTTTTTTGTGCCTGTATTCGGAATTTTGTTTTTCTGTCGGGAATGGTATGGCGCATTGTCCATAATAATCACTGAATTTGGGGAAATGTTTGGTATTAACTGCTGCTCTATCCACTTTTCAAATAAGTCGGAGGTCATGTCCTCATGATAGTCGGCACATGATTCTTTGATATTTTTGGCAGATAACAGCAAGGCATTAGGTATAAATCCATTTTCACTGCCAGCATGGAGAATAATGATTCGTTTTCCACGGTTGCATGGTGCATTTAAAATTGTTGCTGTCGTCAACCCCCCCCCCCTTTTTTTATAACCCGATAAATGGTAGACCGACTGATTTTTGTCAGGATACAAATTGTGTTTAAAATTTGATTTTGCGAGGAATCTGGATTTTCGTTTTTCAGACAATCATACATATTTAGGATTACTCTTTGGGTCTGTTCCTCTAAATCTTTATGAAAGAATTCTGCCTGCACAGGTTCATCAACCATCTCCTCGTGGCTTGGAGCATTTTCCCAAGGTCTCCAAAGAGCCATATTTAGGACACACAAGAACAATCAACACAACAATTAAATCAACTAGTAAACTGAGTATTCAAAAGTCAAAAACACGCAAACTAATAAAATCTATGAAAAAACACGGGCAGAGTAAAGAAAACACGTTTATTCACCGCTACACGTCACTGGCTAAACTGTTTCAATTTTCAGTAGCCACCTGCACTTGTTCGGAGCTCTGAAATACACGCTTTCTCATTGGCTATGTCCACGCATAGGCGTGCTTTACTCCACGTGGACCGGTGAAACTGCCTTTGATCTCTTATACGGGGGATATTTGCTGCGAAATTTGGTGAATTTTGCAGCAACAGAGCGTGTTAAATATAGATATATAAAACGCACCCGGTATTTCACAGTGTTTCAAGTGACTTCAGATAAAGTAACAAAACACACGATATTTTTATAGGGAGTTTTACGTTGAACAGAGCAATCTAACATTCTCTCATCGATTCTCAGGAAACAATCAGTACATCTCGGCCGGCGACACAGTGGACAACTCGACGACAAACGCATCGTATCCATCGAAACCCAGCAGCCTGTGGCACGGCTCCTCGCTGTCCCAGAGCAGCAGCGATTGCGACACCAGGTCGACGCCGCCCCTTCCGACAGGCGCAGGTCAGGGGGGGCAGCCTGCGAGGGCCGCCCCGACGCAAAGGAGGAACATGGGAGGCAGGAAACCGGTCAAGGATGTCAACTGTAGTCCCGAGGAGGAAGAGAGGAAACGGATACGCAGGGAGAGAAACAAAGCGGCAGCTGCCAGGTGTAGGAAGAGAAGGGTTGATCACACCAACGCTCTTATAGCAGTAAGTATTGTTATCGCGCAACATATCGAAAATGAGAAAGAGATAAACTTTTTGTAAAAAAATTAGTTGCGTGACGTAAGCTAGGTCCTCTGTGGTTGGTTGGCGCTGGAAACCATAATCAAGCAGTGACGTTCGAGGTACTCCAGGATCTTCCGATTTATCCAACCTTCATCATCTTACAATCTACAAAATTTGATAACAGTTTTCCATTATCCTTATTCGTAAGTAAAATTCTGTAAAAAGCAGATATGCTGTAGGTCAGTGGCAGAGCACTGATCTTGTAAACCAGGGATCGTGAGTTCAATCCCCCCAGGGGGCAGATTGTGGTATGCCTTTTTTATTTTTTTTAACACCGTTTTATGTAGGTATGTACGTACGTATGTATGTACGTATGTATGTACGTATGTATGTACGTATGTATGTACGTATATACGTATGTATGTACGTATGTATGTATGTACGTATGTATGTACGTATGTATGTACATATGTATGTACGTATGTATGTACAAATGTATGTAGGCATGTACGTATGTATGTACATATGTATGCATGTACGTATGTATATACGTATGTATGAATGTACCTATGTATGTACGTATGTATGTATGTATGTACGTATGTATGTATGTATGTAAAGGAATCTTTGAGCATAATTTTCACCAATTTCCAAAAGTTTGATTAACCGGAAACTTCGCACACGTATTAAGGACCGATGTCAATGCAATAATTTGATAACGGTTTTCCATTATCCTTCATAGGACCGCCAGGATTGATAAATCCTTTTATAGATCCTCTGTAGCAGTTTCGAACTTACTCTTTGATGGTTATGGCACTCGGCTCGGCACAGCGGAGGCAGATACTTTTTCACGGTAGTGCATTCTCACCTTGTTCATTGCGAATGTTGCCATTAATCCTGAGTTGAGATCGTACACAAGATGCAAGCCTGTACAGTCGATCGTGCAGTAATTTATCTAGGCTCGCTCATTACTATCTGTTTCCATGTACATGGTAGGTTCTTCGTCAGGAAATGAATGTTAAGCATTATCTACCATCAGCAGTGTTATGTTCATTCGCTATTGTTTTTTGACGTGAACGTTATTCTGTTGTTACGTAGTTGTATTTATTTGCAGGAAACAGAGGAGCTAGAGCATAAAAAGCAAGATCTCCAAGACGAGCTGCAACAACTTCGCCAGTTGAAGGATCAGCTTGAATACATCCTAGATGCTCACCAAGCAGACTGCCGCATGCAAGATAGGAGTCCCCCTGACGTAAAGCCATTCAATAATAATGTGTATGGAAACGGGGGTGATAAATACGATCAGGTAAATTTCAGCTATTCGCTAATTTCGATTATGTACGGTATATAGTATTGTCAGTCTAACAACAAAAACTTGAACAAATCAACCTAGTATCTTCGACCTTTTTAAAAATTATGGCTGGGCTAAGCACAACTGAACATGTTGCAGGTGATTGTTCATCACAGTCATACCAAATGTCAGTTTCCTCAAGCATCCTCAAAAATTGAAAGTGTAACTCGCACTTTCCAAAGTACTTGAGATACTCTCTTCCTAGGCAAAATTGAATTTTTAAAAGCCTTTAAATTCCTCCTCGAAGGAATAAGCCAATAGGATTTGTAGCAGGTTTGACCTGTATGTAAGTAATGGAATCTTTCAACCTAATTTCCACCAATTTCAAGAACTCTGATAAACTTGAAAATGACAATACAATAATCTTGGAAAAAATTCGAATCAGACAATTTTTGAAACATTTGAAATTTGGAAAAAAATGGTTATGAAAATTTGAAAATTCTTGATAAAAAAGGAATTGTTGTCAAATTTTGGAAATTTTAAGTTAAATCAGATTTATTGTCAAATATGAAATATAACAAAATTCGAGGCTCTCGTACTTTTATTGTCGTTTGGAGATAGAAAGGTCTTATAAAAGCGAAGTTACGCAGAAACATATTACGGATTTCTTATTAACAGTGAAATAACACTCAGAGTCAACATTTTGGAAGCAAAATTTGATATTCCATCGAAATAAAAATCTTGGAATATACCCGATTGCAATTATTGTTTGAACGTTGAATTTGCTGTTTGTTATGTGTAATATCAAATATTGAGACACACTGTAACTAAAATAATATAGTAGGCTAGACTAATGGAAGTTGGCTGTTTTTTAAATAAATTTGCTTTATTGGGTGAGATTGCAAAACTCAACTTTCTGCTATCAATCAGTACCTTGTTTTATCCAGACCAGGATATACAATTTTTTAATTCACCTTATACAGGGTGGCCCAATGAAAATGTCGCACCGCTATTTGTGACGCTCGGACAAGTCAATTTTGATTTCTAGCGGGACGTCTTTTCATCTGTAGCCGTACAATCCAGAAATAAGATATAGCGTTACATTTTAGATTTTTAAATGGATTTCCCATTTTTTTTAGATTTTCAACATTACGTTAGTAGAATTTTAATTTAAACTCAAATAGCTTCACAACGATTGAAGATAGATATAAACTTTATTATACAAAAGTTACTGAAATCTTCATGGAAAATCTAAAAATAAAAAAATGTGGGTTTCCATTTAAAAATCCAAAGTGTAACAGTATCTTACTTTTGGATCACCCTGTATTGTATTATAGATGGAAAGACGTCGCCCTAGAAGTTGAAACTGACGTGTCCGAGCGTGTTTCCCCAAAATATACCAGGAGAGTGACAAATGGAGGTGTTGGGCGAAACGAGTAAAAAGGCGAAACACGATTCAGAGCATGAAAATGACCCCCCCTCCTATATTTAACAAAAAAAGTTCTTATTTTTCTAGACTTGTTTCCCTGTATTTTTACAGGATGCCGACGAGCGGGTGAAAACCGAGCTATCAGAACCTATAAACGATATTTTCCTGTCCCCGTCGCCCAGTAAAAGGTTAATGTTAAGCGGGGCAGTGCCAGTATGTAGACCGAGTAGGCCTAGTACGCTAAATGTAGCCACAACGGCGCCGAAGACCGTCTCGGAGGTAAGTGGCGTACCAATCTGGGAATGTGGATCTCACTCATGCCCCTGCTTGATGTCTTCTGGCGCACCTTTCCCTTCCCTTCCCACCTTTTGGTGTATGGGCTTCCTAAACCTAAGGCGAATACGGATGCGAATTTTGACGAGTTCTGACAAATAACGCGTTTGCTTGCTCGAATTATAGCTCAATAGTAGAGCAGTAAAAACTGAATATAGGCAACCAGTTGCACCGAACTACTACTCTGCTGCTTGTAGATTGTAGATTACGGGTGGATTTCACCAGGATTGTCAAATCAACAGTCCGTTATTTTTCACAGTCCGTCAAATACAGCGAATGACCTTCAAGTTCCAATCAACAAATTTTAGCAAAAAATAGCTATGAAATGTTGAAAACAAAATACTGTCAAAGTATGAGATGACAGCTTGTCATTGAAACATCACCAGCCTGTTGAATATTAAGACATTACATATGATTTATTCAAAATTTAAAAAAGTGTCCGATTTTTCAATAAAATTCATGTTTTTATTTAATATTGTCCATTGTTTTTTCATGTTTATATTATTTTCTTCAATTGATATAGTCAAAATCACGAAAGATGACTATTAAGTCATATCATAAATTGTACCAAAGTGATCAATGGACGTACGTCGATGATAAATCACGATGTCAGGGACATAATGACAATAAATTTATATTCTGATTTTGCGAAGTTATTTCACTGTTTATTTTTATTTTCATTTTATTTCATGGTTTTGAGTGA
This sequence comes from Acanthoscelides obtectus, assembly GCA_963669975.1. Lineage (NCBI taxonomy): Eukaryota > Metazoa > Arthropoda > Insecta > Coleoptera > Chrysomelidae > Acanthoscelides > Acanthoscelides obtectus. The sequence continues at coordinate 100,698,824 of CAVLJG010000006.1, read as the reverse complement.
TACCTTAGTGGGGAGTTTTTGTTTTGAAAAAAAAAACAGTTATGAGTAGACAGGAAGACCAAAGACCAAAGTATTATTCGGAAACAACCTAACCTGCTTTAACATAACCTAACTATTCATCTTTCAAATACGATCGATCATGCAACATGAAAAGATCGCCTATCTTTATCGGATTCGTGCAAATTAGCAATACAGTTTGTTTAGGCCTGTATCGTCAGTCGTCCCCACAATTGTAGGGTGCCTTTATGGGGGTGGCTGAGGATCCCTTGTGTGAACGCTGCGGGGTAGAGGAAGAGACCTCGGCGCACGTTTTGTGTCGCGTCATTATTTCACTGTTTCCAAGGAGAGATCCATTGTTTCCAAGGAGGCCTCAAGCCCCAAGAAAGGACTTTAAATCTGACGCTGAAGAACTTTCAAGAAAATAAAATTCCTCATCTTCGTCTATATTTGGTAGGCGGCAGAATACCTAATGACTATCAAAATGTTAGATACCGCGCACAGTGTAACCGCCTAGTACTGTCGAGGATCTCGGACGCACTCATCAGAACTACATTTCGTCAGAATTCTCATCCATAGTAACCGTATCCTTAGGTGCATGTTCTCACGAAAAATCAGTAAAAGCAAATTACTTTAAAGATGTGGATGATCTTCAAAGGCGTCTACAGGTAGAGATATGCTGTCTGTAAATTAAGTGATGAGACTGGCAACGTAGCGTTCGATCTGACAACACTGGAGGCGCCGGGCTTGGGAACGTGTGATCCGCCTTCAGTACAAGTTTCAACTCGCTCGAGCCATTTGGTTGTCAGTAGCGATTATTTTCAAACAGTTTTTTTATTGTGTTCTAAAAATGAGTAACATCAATTTCGAGCAAAAGTGTGCTTGATATCAGACTTAGGAACAGTGCAACGAAAACACGTGCTAAACTATCACAGCAGGCCTACGTAGGTGGTGTTTTATCAAAAGCCCAGGTTTTTCAGTGGTTTAAGGCATTTTCAGATGGGAGAGAGTCGATCGAAGATGAACCACAAAGCGGAAGGACTTAATCCTAGAATTGATGAAAATATCGACAAAATCATGTGCGTTCAGATGGTCGGTTGACAGTCAGAATGATCGAGTAAGAGTTACATTTCACTCATACCATCGTTCATCAGATCAAGAACAACTGCTGTGTTGCATCAGTACCATGCTCCTTGTCGCACAGTAAACGAGTTTTTGGTCAGTAAACACATTCCTGTGGCGCCTCAGCCTCCTTATCCACCTGACTTGATTCTTGCGACATTTTCAAACTGTTGTAATCGATGAGCTGAGGGCTATTCCCAGTATCGGAGGTCCAACACTGCTATGAGGAGTGGAAGAACCGTCTCCAGCGCTGTGTAGCTTCAGGAGGTTATTTTGAATATATATTTGTGACATAACCTCAAAATAGAGCGCTGACACGGAAGAGTAGAAAACTATGAAAATCAAGGAGCCCATAAAGGCGTCCTACAGTGGTTGAATATACGTGCTTTGAAATTCGGTTAAAAATTATAATTTTTGACATTAATTTATGTTAAATCGATTTTTAACCCTTTCAGTTACGCCAAAATTGGCAAACTTGTCACGTGCCAAAATAACGTAACCTTTGTTTTACTATTTTGATCACTTACTAGTAATTTGAATTCCTCTTTATTAATGGTAGAGTGACAATTCCTCAGCCCAAACCCTTTTCAATGATTTTCTTTTGATAAATCTCATAGTTTATTGATTGTATAATTTCACACGTATTATATCTGTCTTTCTCAATGATTCAGTATTGTGTTGAAAAAAAAACTCTGTTTTTTTTTTCGTTATTTGGTTTCCTATCGAACATATCTTCTTCAGTCACTTTCCTCCTGAGATTGTGGTGTGAGCGCCATTTGTTTAACTTCCAGATTCTGGGATATTAGGTGCCGAACACCAGTTTGTGGAGTAATACTCCTTCATATTGTACCTTAAGTTTAGTAATTTTGGTTTGGGTGCTACCCCGTCCATTTTCTTATGGGATCTCAATCTTCAACGTGGGAAGGCATTACGGAGAACCACCACACACTCCTCCAGCTTTTTTGTAGCTGTTTTGCAGCTGATATTACCGGAAGCCACCCGTTGACAAAAAAAAAAAACCTGGCGCTCTTAACCTCTCCTACTCCGCTTTGAGTTAGGGGCCAGCTGTTTTGCACGGCTGACCCTTATACTTCATTTATAGTGTTTTATTTATTAGGTCATTGATTAATTTCAAAAAAAGATAAAAAGGAAAGAGGAATCGCACCACCATTTCCACTTCCACAAATTTCTAGTTTTTTCAGACTGTACATCACTGAAAAGCAGCTTCTCGTGTTTCAATGCTAATCTCGAATATTTTGTTGCAGGTGATCGGCGCGCCGTTGACAACCCCTTCCACTGGCATGATGTTCAACTTCGAGTCCCTCATGGGCGGCGGCACGGGGCTGACGCCCGTCAACGCCCCCCTGGCCCCCTCCTCCTGCGGCACCCAGCAGCGTAACCACGTTCCCGTCAGCATGGCCGACATGGCCTCCCCGGACGCGGGCGGGCCCCCCAAGCTGGTCAGTCTCTGAGAACGACGAACGGGATTGGCCGATTCTGTGTGCGTAGGTTGTTGAGCGATATTCGTTTTGGATGGGGCGTACGGTTATATGGAAAAGGGGCCCGGTAAAAACTGCTACTTGGAAATGTTTGAATTGATTAAAAGACGATCAAGTAACTCCTTTGTGTGTGTACGGTGTATAGGGTATGTTGGTAAGAGCGCAGGATCTCAAGGTGCAATATAATCATCATAATTCAAAAATTATAAATGTTACGTGTACACTCTGCGAAAACCAAAAATTCGCCAATTTTGGCATAACAAAAAATTCTAACAATCGCGTTAAAATAGAGTAATATTGAAATACACCTTGGCGTCTTATCTTGAATTTAACTACTTGGCGACATCAAAAATTTTTGGGCATTGAATACATATCTCATTTTGAGCTTGTTAGACATTAAATTGCTTATAAGTCGAAAATTGCCAGCTTAAGAGAATGAAAGCATTTTTTATCGGAATGATCAAAAAGAAAACCTGAAAAAAGTTCTGGATATGTAATTTATTTGAAAAATTTGTTTAAACAAATTCGATCTAGGTTACAGCGCGGGTATATTCAATGCTTAAAAACTCGATTAAACATAATTTTTGAGGTCGAAGAATCTAAATTAAACATAAAACCCAAAGAGTATTTTGAGACTACTTCATTTTGAAGTTATTTCAACCTCGTTTTTTTGGTCAATTTTTTGTTTTCGCAGACTGATGATAAAAGTGAAATATTCACATACAATTTCAGAGCTGTACTAATATTTGTTAACAAGTTACGATCGAAGAAAAAATCCACAATAAAATGCACAAAAAGTCATCTCTATATACAGCATGAAGGAATCAGATGAAAAGGATTTAAAAAATACTGTGGCGAACAGGTTGTTGAAAAAAAAAGGATGTGTGGCCTTGAGGCAATGGACGCACATTAAAATGCCAAATCGTTAGGTTACATTATTCATGAAATCGGTAAATAAAGTCGGCCCTAAAATGGAACCTTGTGACACCCCGTTCACAATGACTCTTTTGCCAAAATAGTGAACGCCAATTTTATCTTGTCGAGATCGATCTGAAAATGATTTTCTAAGTAAAATTGGCATGCTTTCTTCAAGAATTCGATTTATGACGTTTATATCATGTCTTAAATCATGTGCAATTATTGCTGCCAAAGTGGCGCGCAATTCAAATCGTGCACTCTTACTGATACACCATATACAGTTTTGAAATTCCCATAAAAACGATTGAAAATTAAATATAGATACATAAGAATAGACAGACCTTTTTCATGTATTTCCGCATGCCACAACTTGTGTGTGCGTTGTTTTTGTCTGGGGAAGGATATAGCATTGTTGCCACGTGTAAATGAGCTTTTCATGTTGCTTGAAACTGAAATTAACAGTATTAAAATTGAAACTAACTTAGGCTTAGCCTCTGTCTCCCATAGATTTTATCAGTGAACAAAAAATACAGATGGTGAGTTTTTAGTGTAGGTCCGTTATTGCGCGTTGTATCTAAAAAAGTTGAATACAAAAATTGTAGCCAACAGTTGCTCTTGACTTAAATATTTTTATTTCGACATTGCGAATCCTAACTACGTGATGACCTAAACATGATTTTTTTTTAAATGAAAAACCTAAATTTTGTTGGAAAAATTAAATCTACTTACTTTTTCAGTTCTTTGGATAGTTTATACAGGGTGATCCATAAGGCAAAATTTTCACATGGAGCACCCTATTTATTTTCACGTTTTTCTATTCTTTTTTTTTAACAAGGTAAGGTTTATGGAGGTTTGGACATCTGGTTTGAGAGTTACAAAAAATACAGGGATATTTTGACGATTTTATTGATAATGAAAATATACCAATTCTGAAGATCTCCCATTGCCATCTACGTGTTATTTTTTATTTTGATAGGTGTTGTAATATTTTTCATGTACCTTTTTTTATTTACAAAAAGGTTAGCTGCAAGTCAAAAGTCAGTCGTAAAATCCTCCATAAACCTCATATCAAAAAAAGTCTTGTAGAAAGGAGAGTCAAGGTATCTTTAAAAAAAATTAGAAACCTTACATTTTGCGTTCTTGGATAAACCGTTCAAAAAACTGAAATTAAATAAATAAGCAAAGAATGGAATCTTGAAATTTTCCTGAGTTGAGTGTTTTTTTCAATAGTTTGTCCAATATATCTCAACAATTCAGAAATAAAACCGTATGCACATATTATATCAAATTGCATCATTTGAAAAGGTCTATCCATATCTGCAATAGAATGTAGGCCGTTTCATTTGAAAATTGATATTTAGGTCATCATGTATAGTTATGAATCACCATGTAAGAGAAAACATTTTTTAAGTAGCGAGCATACTGTTCACTAAGTTTTTTGTATTGAATGTTTGTGAGTTGGCATGTATAATAACCAACCAAACCTGCACTAAAAATTCTCTCTTTATGTTGCTTCAGCTAAATTAATAACATTGTGAGACAGTGTGGATACTGATCATAGTTATTTTGATGCTTTTCCATTAGATGAACACTTTATATTATATCCTCAACACTTTCTTACATTTGCCTTGTGGAATGTTTCATACTGTCTTCTTCTTTAAAAAAGTCTTTTTCTTCTTCAAAAAAAGTCTAAGTTAGGAGATCTCAGAGACAGTATAAAAATGATGCTGACAATTTGTTGAAGTTATTACGTACCATGGACTCACACCAATTATGTTGTTGCAGAAACACTATACATAACGTGTTTCCCTAGTCTTCGTTGTTTTTGCATGTGATTGAAGCTACCATTCTTTGGTGCCATTTTAACCAAATGTGATCTACAGCCAATTGTCCAAGCCATATTTGCTTTATATAAATCTGTGCAAATTTATCAACTCAAGATTGCAGGGTTTCTTGTTGCGGGGTATGGGTTGTATGTTCAAGGATCTCTTTGCACATGTCAGTGTTAACTATTCTGTTATTTGTGAAGTTGACGTCACTCTTTTTTTTGTTTGTTTGAAGACATGCGAGATTCACATAATCTGACTATACCTGTTCTTTTTGTGTTGATGGATTTTTGGAACAAATCATGTTGGTAGTCCACGGTACTGAGATAAAAATACGTTGTGATAAACTATCTGCATCCTTTTCCAGACGAAATACTTACCGAGATTTATTATTTTTAGGAATAATACTTAAACTTAGCCGACAAGCAATGACCGTTGGACACTTGTGTGCAAAATTCAACGTATGGTGTCTGGGACGATGTCCAACAATTACCATGTTTAGTAGTCTGTATAACCGAAACCAAAAATATGTATTACTAAGTTCTAGTAATAAATATTAAGTGTCATGTTAGCTTATATGATTTCTTTTTTTTTCTATTTATTTCCACCAAATGCTAATCTTTTGTAAATAAGTGCTAAACATGGACCAACACACTGTTGATACGAAGTGCTCAAAAACTATTTTTATTTTGTAATGGAAGATTTATATTTTGCTATGAAAACCGAGAAATGCCTTTTTATACATGAGAGTAAGAGAATCGTATATTTTTCAATTAGAAAGTCTATTCCCTCCATAATTTTTTTATGAATTAGATTATATATTATAAATAAGAATATATTTTTGCAAATAAGAGTGCTTTTCAAATAAGCAGTTTTGTGTTATTACTGATAGGGTTTTAAATTATTATTGAGAGTGGGGGGGGTGTTGAGGAGCGCAGCCGCGATATTTTTTATCAATTCATTTGCTTTTTTCCAAACCGTACTTGTGCTTGCGTTTTTCAATACCCCTGTGCAAAACTCAAAAAATCTATTATTTATACATAAAAGTATATAGCAATATTGAGATTACATTCTTTGTAATCAGTCAATTTTATAAAATGTAGTTTCTCAGATTTTTGTATTTATTTTATGTAATGCTAATATATAAGAAATAAACTACTATTTTCTACACTTTCTCTACGTGTTTCATTTTATCAATCATGCGTTCTTATATCAGTGATGTTTTTTTTGCTGACGAAAATGTCTGCATGCCAGCATTTTCACTCCTCGATGATTATACATATTGTAACGAAACCACCGTTTTTAGTGTTCAAATACTAATTTATTGATATAACACTAATTTATCTCAATTTCGCGCCACCATCTCGACTGTGACTGACTCCTTCCGCCATCTGGTCGGGTATTTATTGCCCTATCGACGAGTCGACAAATGCTCCAGCGTTTTCCAGCAGAGTCGCGAACGGTCCAGAACATGACCACGCTCCATACATGGTCGCGTAATTCTGGTTGCCTAAGCGTCGATCCCACTTCTGTCCACCTGTCGAATCTTCTAGTCGATGTACGAGGGTGTCTTTCGCTGGTGCCCAAAAGTTCCGGTTATACGAAGGACGTTAAAATATGAAATACTAAATACCTGCATTAACCACTGCGAAGGTAAACCCCCAGCTTGTAGAAATGCTGAGAGGTCTACACGCTTCTCAGCCACTTCTGTTATCCAGTTATCCAACCTTAACCCATTCAAAGATCATTGGGAATTCTCTATCAGGATCGTAGGAACCGCAGGAGGTGTACGGCTTTAATTTGAATTCCGCGCTACTTCTACATCAGAAGCAGAATTCGATTAACATCTACTCGCGTTTCTGTAATCCTAATACTAGATTTCAACCTATTCATGTGTCATTGTGAATTCACTTCTACACCTCCTCGCGCTTCTATTATCCTTATACCGTACGTCGTTGAGAATTCAGGTGTGTAGAAACGCTTCTCATTTGAATTCTTCGCTACTATTAATTACATCAGAATAATATTTCCATGATTCTCGTATATTTGTTATCGAGTAAGCCACTAAGAATTCGGTATTAGGATAGCAGCAGTGACGAGAAGGTGTTCACCTAAACAGTTCATACCTCCTCTCGTTTCTGTTATCCTGATAACAAACGCTTGAGGTGCAAGCATGAGGAAAGAAAAGCAATATTTACTGATACTCTTACGTATTATTTTGTAAGAGACGCTTCTACGTCGGCAAACCAAGGTAGTTCCCCAAGATCCAGCGCTTCAAAGGCAGGTACAAGAAGTATGAAGGGGTATAGATTTAAGGCCATCTTTGTATGGCAAAGCGATGAATGAAATTGGATTCGCGAAAGCACTATTTATTAAAAAATATATTTTACAATATTTAAATACAGATAAAAAGATTAAAAAAATAATAGTGTGAACCGAATGCGAATAAAAAAATATATTCTGATCCGATTCCACAATCTTCGGTAATGTGTTTTTATTTACGGAAAGATCTAAGTGCGAGTATATTAAAAGTGTTTTCAAAAATATCCTTGCATACTTTTTTTGAAATATGTAGTAAGATCTAACATGAAATTAAGTCCAGGTTCCACTATGGAAGTTTAAAAAGTGTAATAATACAGGACATGTAGTACAATATACATGCTGAGTTTTTAGTGTGGGCTCGGTAGATAACTCTTTTATTAGGCATGGCATCAAAAAAAATTGTGGCCAACAGTATGCTCCTTACTTACAAAATATTTTTGATTCTACAAGGTGATTTAAAACTACGTGGTAGCCCAAACAGGCATTTTTTAAATGGAAAGACCTACATTTTATTATAGACTATGATAGGTTCGTCCAAAGGAAGCAATTTGATATACTATTCTATCGAAAAAAAGCACTCAACTTAGTTAACTCGCACATTCTAATAGAATTTTATATTTTCACAATTTTCAATTCCCCTTCTCACGGGTTTTTTTTATATGAGGTTTATGGGTGTTTGTGTGTGTTATTAAAAATACAGGAACACCTTATTTGCCGATTTTACTGCATGAGTTTAGGTAGATTTAATTTACACAAATTTTAACCATCTGCTATCAGTGAATATGTTATTTTTATTTTGAAAGGTAATGCAATATTTTTTATTTATCTTGATATCCGATCTACGAGAAGGTCAATTGTAACTCAAAAACCATTCGTACAAACTCTCACAAACCTTCTATCGAAAAAAAGGTTGAGAAAAGCTTGAAAACGGCATTTTCTATTTGAAAATTTTGAGAAAACGTTCATTTTGCGTTCTTGATCATCCTGTATAATCTACCGAAAAACTAAAAGTAAGTGTACAGAAAAAAAATTGTTTGGGTCAGCTGTAGAAATAAAAATATTTTCCAATTAAGGAGCATACTGTTGGTTACACTAAAAACTCATCCTACATATGAAAAAAATCAGCATTTAACAGTATATGACTCACACTGCCTCAGATGCAATGCAATGCGAAATGATTGAAGACATAAAAACTAGCCAATCTGTTAATACTAATAATATTTTAAGTCAGATGTTAGCCTAGTTTCGGCTTAAAAATGGGGATTACTGTTGTTCAATACATGCGCGTTACAAAGGGGGGGTACAGAGATTGTTTATTGGAGAGAGACTTTTCGGAACTTCTTGTAAAGAAAGGTTCAGAACTTTTAAAACACTTTTCAGAAATATTGACAACACCGTAACTATCCTTGACACAGAACATTTTCGATTTTAAACTAAAACAGTTCAACACCTGAGGACTCTCCTGTCTGTGTCAGGTTAAACGACTGAGATTGATCAGCTTAATGACATGAGATCACTATTACCCAGTTGAAGCCCAACATCTCTTTTCCAGTTTGTCTAATTATGCTAGCGACAAAAGGCAAACCGTAAATCATTTTAACTGTCTCATTCTTTTCTATGAAATATTCTAGTTTTTGGTTTAGAAAAAACATAGTATTGTGAATGTCATTGCATTGCATCATTATTGGGGCTCACAAGCATATGAAATTACACATAGTAAATAAAGGTTGTCCAATAGGGACGCAGGAGAGTAAACGTCAATTTGACATAGACGCCATCTTTGTTTTCTGTCACCGACATGTCACTTTGTTAGTTGAATGTTTACCATTGATCGCTATGGAGTCGTATTCGATTGAAGACCGCATTAAAGTTATTCAAGAGCACTACAAAAATGGTGCAAAAATAAAAAACACGTTTCGCGCGCTTCGTGAACATTCCGATTGCAACAACCGCCTAAACGAAACAACCATCGGTCGTCTGGTGCGTAAATTCGAGGCAACAGGTTCTGTGGCAAATCTGCCAGGCTCTGGCCGGCCAAGGAGCGTTCGCACACCGGAAAATATTGCTGTTGTGAAGGAGAGTGTGAGAGACGATCCGAAACAATCAACAACGCGTCGATCCCAAGAATTGGGCATTTCGAGAACCAGTTTGCTCAGCATTCTCCACAAGGATTTGAATGTACACGCCTGCAAGATCCAATTGACGCAAGAGCTGCGTCGGGCCGACCATTTTTCGCGCCGAACGTTCTCAGATTGGCTCCTTGAACACCGCCAAATTGATGCCAATTTTTCATCAAAAATCATGTTCAGCGACGAAGCGCATTTCACTTTGAATGGGACGGTAAACAAGCAAAACTGCCGCATCTGGGCGAACGAAAATCCCCGTGAGTATCAAGAGCAGCCGATGCATCCTCAAAAAGTGACAGTATGGTGTGCATTGTGGTCAAAAGGCATCATCGGACCTTACAACATCATTGCCGAGATAAATGCCATAGAACCGACCATGTTGCAAAATGTCATTGAAAATTTCGACCATCGCGTGGACGTGTGTAAATCCAGTCGTGGTGAACATTTGAGCGATATTATTTTTCATACATAAATGGTATAAATGAACAAAATAAAGTACCCAACTTGATTTGAATATCAATCTTTCTTGTTTTAATATGCGTTTACTTTCCTGCGTCCGTCTTGGACAACCCCATATAAAAAATGTGTAGTTTGTAAACAAACGTATCTTCAACATGGCATTTCAAATGCTGCATTCATAAAAAAGAAATAAAAAGTCACATATAATAATTATGGTAAGTGTCCATAAAAAATAAAATCGGCATGTCTTTTATGTACAGATAACATTAAAAATTAATCTAGATCTAGACCACTGAACAAGCAAAAAGGAAGTTAAGACTGATTATCTCCCTCGATCTGATCAATAAAACCACATATGAAGCGTTAATAACATCAGTGACACTTCATATTCAATTTTATATAAAAAAAAAGATAAACGCGACGTTCTAACTTCATCACCTGTCGTTTCAATTATCGCTCAGATTAAGGGAGATGGGATAAGGATGTGACCATTCAAGGTCTATTGAAATCATTGTGATTATGGAAAGAGTTTCGAAGGAAATTAATCAAAATGGCACTATTGGATGGTAGATAAAAACAAGCGTATAAAATTATGGAATGGCTTATAAAAAATACTGTGAATGTTACTGGTACTATAGTGGATTGTTATCTTGGAGGCACTTCAGTCAACTTCCAATTCATATTTATCCACCTCATCACACATCGCATTGAACTTTGATGCCCACTGTTCAAACTCCATTTCCTGCAAATGGATTAAAGATTTAAAACACATCGAAATTATAGATTAGAAAATACGAAATAGATCAGATGTGATATTCCTTGATTCTAGTTAGTTTCTAATATTTCAATGTTAGATGGTAATTTAAGTTTTTTGTACAAATAAAACTTGCCTCTTCTTTTGTCATCATATCTTTCTTCTTCTTTTTAGTTTTTGCGTATTCGGCGTCGTCTATTTCGGAAGCTTCAGACTTTCTCCTGCGTCTTTTTCTTCTAAACGTCATTTTTGGCTGCAAAATAAATTCCATTTCACTACAGTACAACAATCCAATAATGATGAAAAAAAGTCTTACTATTGTAATGGACATATCTAGCAGCTCCGGCTCGTCTTCATCAAAAAGCTGAATTTCACCTTTATCCTTATTCTCATCTGTCTCATTTTTTTTCTTATCCTTGACAGAGTCGTCATCACTGTCACTTAAAATCTGTTGCTCGGCTCTCTTCACTGTTTGCTTTACGACCTCTTCCTGTTTATCTTTGCTCTTCTTACTATACTTTTGCATACCATTTTTGTCTAGCCTAACTTGTAAGGTACGTTCAGGAGGAGTATTTTCAGCATCTTCATTGATGGGATCATTATCTTTTTCAATTACAGATATATCGGGGATAGGTACACGGTTTTCAAAATGCTTTTTAGGCGTTGACATAATCTGAAAGATCAAGTACATTTCATGTAATAAATGAGAGGGTTGTTAAAAACCATAATTCTTTTTGTTTCTGGCAGATTTATTCAATTTTTTTTATATTTATTATATACTAAGTGACATATAAATCCAAACACCCAGTTTAAATGGTTTTATTTTAATAAAATTTTGTATAAGTACTTAATGAAGCATAATAAGTAAATGATAAAAATTTCAAAATGATTGCACTGCTTTAAAGCCCTTTGACCTTTAATAGTGTGTGGATGCACCCTGATGTGCTACGCATTCTCCAACGCGCCTAGGCATGCTTCTGATGTCAATGTCAATGTCCTCCTGTGGTATCTCATTCCAGGCAACCACCAACTCCTCTCGAAGTGCTTCTAGAGTCTGAGGAGGACGTTGCAAATTGAGCAATCTCCTACCCATCATATCCCACACGTGCTCAATTGGGGATAAGTCGGGAGATCTTGGTGGCCATGGTAACAATGTGACATCATTATGTTGAAAGAAGTCTATTGTGACTCTTGCAACATGTGGTCGGGCATTACCTTGTTGGAAAGTTGGATCTGCCAGGGTGTCAAGATAGGGTAAAAGATCGGGTTCTAGAACTTCGTGGATATAACGCTGCGCGTTCATGTTACCTCTGATGAAGATTAAAGGTGACCTGGAACCATAAGCTATAGCACCCCAAACCATAACTCTAACAGTGTGATGAACATGTCTTTCAACAAAAAACTGTGGATTGCTCCTTTCACCACGTCGCCTTCTAACCCTGGCACGACCATCGTGCATGCCTAAACAAAATCGAGACTCGTCACTAAAGACAATACTGTTCCATTCCTGATCCCAGAGTGACCGTTGTCTGCACCACTTAAGGCGATTACGTCGGTGTAAGGGTTAGAAGGCGACGTGGTGAAAGGAGGAATCCACAGTTTTTTGTTGAAAGACATGTTCATCACACTGTTGGAGTTATGGTTTGGGGTGCTACAGCTTATGGTTCCAGGTCACCTTTAATCTTCATCAGAGGTAACATGAACGGGCAGCGTTATATCCACGAAGTTCTAGAACCCTATCTTGACACCCTGGCAGATCCAACTTTCCAACAAGATAATGCCCGACCACATGTTGCAAGAGTCACAATAGACTTCTTCCAACATAATGATGTCACATTGTTACCATGGCCACCAAGATCTCCCGACTTATCCCCAATTGAGCACGTGTGGGATATGATGGGTAGGAGATTGCTCAATTTGCAACGTCCTCCTCAGACTCTAGAAGCACTTCGAGAGGAGTTGGTGGTTGCCTAGAATGAAATACCACAGGAGGACATTGACTACCTGATCAGAAGCATACCTAGGCGCGTTGGAGAATGCATAGCACATCAGGGTGCATCCACACATTATTAAAGGTCAAAGGGCTTTAAAGCAGAGCAATCATTTTGAAATTTTTATCATTTACTTATGATGCTTCATTAAGTACTTATACAAAATTTTATTAAAATCAAACCATTTAAACTGGGTGTTCGGATTTATACTCGTATGTCACTTAGTATAAATGTAACTTAATATTCACTGTAAATGTTAGACTTTATTAATGGACAACTCCTAACAAAACTGTTTAAGTCTTCAAAAGCTAAAGACCATCTTTGAATGACAGGATCCTAATACAGCTGCTATTGCATTGTGAAGCCGAATCCGTCGATAAATTTGTTTTTGAATAACAATTAGCGATTTTGCGATTTTTTAAAAACCGTCCGACCTTTGTGCTGGACCATGTAAAAGGAGATATGATATGACCCAAACCCCTGCTCATTTTTTGACTGATTTGCTGGATTTTGTTCGAATGTACTGTTAACTTACTGATCGCAAACCGTTCAAGGACAAGTAGAGGTCACATTAAACAAATTGGTAATGGAATCGTGAGTCGAAATAAGAATTGTGGCATTGACTTATAGAATTAGCTTATTAGTGTTGTTGGAAAGGCACTTGAGCTCGGCTGTCTGAGCTGGCAGCCACTGCATTCCATGGATTCCAAGAGCAGTCAAATGGTAGAGAAGAATATAATCTTGAACTCCGTCTCAGGCTTTTGTTAAGTCCAAACCAACTAAAAATTAGCCTCTATTTTTTCCTCCTGCTCTACAGTAACCTGTCTTTCACGAGTGCGAATATTAGTGGGCTGAACACTTCCTGTATCTCGAAGTCTTTGGTACACTTGCACAAATGTCCTTCTGTCTGGGTGTACCCGTTGGCGAAATCTGCCGCGACAAATTTGAGCTGCAAGATTTGAATACTGACTAGCTTCACCGCAAACTAACAACATGTCGGCGAACTCTTGATTCGAGAACATTGTAAATAAACACGACGACGTACGCGAAGAATAACTAACCACTGTTACCGTTTGCGATCGATTACCGGTTCGATAAGAATGATGAAAGATCGACGCGCTGTTGTCATGTGTGTTTTGAATATTTAATTTACTGAAACTTACTTACTTACTGACTACAACTGTTGGCTTAACATAGACAAATTTAATGCCATTTATTTGTTAATTACCCAATTTAAAAACGTTTTAGATTAGATTATAAAAATTAGTAAGATTGTGATAAAGCACTCAAAGTTGTAAACTATAAAGCCATTTAAACAAAAATCTATTGACTTTTGGACCATGGGTCATATGATCTTTTTGACTTGTTTTGACCGCCCCTATTACCCATCTCAATAATGACTCCATAACGTTTACACCCTGTATAGTTTTCACATTCTTGCTGCAATAATAGTTTTCTTAGAGGGTTGTTTGTTAATAAAGTCAAAATCTACCACTTACAGTAAATATTAATTTAAATTTATATTAAGTTAAAAAAATAAAAAAACATGATTCATACGATTTTCTAAAAATAAAATAAATCTGTCAGAACATGATGATTTCTATCAACCCTGCTGATGGAAATAAGTGATGAGTTTTAATGATGTATGTCATGTACCATAACATTCAAATATAATTGATTTTTAAACATTTTCCAAACTACAGTATATCTTTACTAATTAACTGAAATTAATATAAGAAAAATGTACTGATTACCTGTTCATTCTGTAAAACCCCTAATACTCTCCTTGGCTTCACTGGTATTACAAATTCTTCATAGTCATATAAGCTAGAATGGACTGCTTCTTTCTGACAATTATCTTCTATTCTTAAGGGAGATTCTATATAATCCAGTATTTTCCTCTGATATGTAAGTTTGAGGCAGGCAGGAGGATTTTCAGTACTTTGAGATCCATTCACTTTTTTTGAAGTAGCATATTTCTCAAGTCGTTCCGCCAAAGTATAATCAATAACTAAATCTTGAGATAGGCAAGGTAAAGCATCACCTTTGATAAACAAAAAGTAGGGGTTTCTTTTTAGATTTGTGTACCTCCAGACAGTTTGTCTTAATCTTTTTTCTGCACAAGCTACCATTCTATCATCCTCTTCATCATTATAATCAAAACCAAAATTGTTATCTAATACATAATTTTCATGTAGATCTATGAAGTAATCACAAGGAGATGTCTTTTTGACCAAATGCGTCTGCGCAGGCCTGAGTACAATATTCTGCTGAATATTTATAGTGGTATCCTTTCTTCCATGCATAGAGAAGAAATTGTCCATGATTAATGAAGACTTTTCTATAGCACTAGTCTGCTCAACATCGAAACCATGGAAACTATCTCCACTATCTGACCTATTTATTACCAACATAGACCTGGTATTGCTGAGCCCATGATATTCACTTAAAGTACTTCTACTCAACGTGGTATTTCCATTTATCCTTTGAGATGTTGCACCATGCAAAGTGGCAGATCCAGGTCCACAGTCATGCACTTCATCATCAGTATCATTAATCTTATTCAGATCAATATTTATATGTTCTTTAAGGCCTTCTATAATTTTTTCGCCAGGCACAGTTTTTTCAAAATTTTCTGTAGTACCATTAGTTGAGCCAGATTTACGATAAAATCCATTTGGCAGGATATTTTGTCCATTATTTTTGTTGTGGTCTGCGACTTCATTTAATACGACTTTATTTTGTTGTACTGCCTGACCAGCTTTATTCCTGCATCTACTTCCAAATTTTTGTTGCTTTGGCAATATAAGTTCATTTTCTTTGTTTGCATTTCCACTTAATGTCTCTTCATTTTGTAATATAGGTTTTTTCTTCAATTTCATCTTCTTCATAACTTTTTCCACTGCAGCATTGACTTTCGTTTCATAGAGATGCGCTTTTGTGGTAACTTTTTTATTTTTACATCTTTTGATATTCTCTTGGTTTTTCTTTTCTTTTTTCTCAATTTTCTCCAAAATGCTGTGCATGGTTTTATCAAACTGATCTGAAATATTCCTTTTTTTCCTCCTCCTTGCAACCTCATATTCTAAATCATCAAATTCATACAGATCAGCTTTTGGTTTATTGAAATCAGGAATAGTTTTCTTATAAATAGGTACTTTTCTTTGTAAAGGATCTTCTAACGGTATTTCTTCCGACTTTTCTGTTAAGGGTAAGGAAGACTCCCTATAATCCTTCTTATTGTTTTTACGTAAACGTTTAACAATTGGAGTTACAGGATTACTAATTCTCAAAGGGGTACTTGTCTGTACATTTAAAATTTTTGAACGTATAATGTCATTTGTTTCAGCAAAACTGGTATTTGAAAAACTGTCACACTCATTATCACTGTTACACCTGATTATACTTGCATCAAGAATATCTGTTTTTGATGTGTTCTCAACAGCAGCTGTGTTTTCCTCCAAAATGGTAAGATCCTCAAACAAATCAGACCTGTAGCCGTTCTTGCCCATGTTTCCATTACCTCTAACTTTATCAACATTGTGATTTGCGTTTAAATCCTTCAAAGCACAATGTTTTTCATCATGTTGAATTCTCATCCTAACCAATTTCACAACAAGGTTCTTGTATAGTCTATGGTCTATATTTTTTCTCCGAATATCTATCCGTAACTCACTATTGAACATAAATTCATGTTTGTTTGGTTTATTTTCCTCTACTTTCCTAGAACGTATGTTATGTGCATTTTTCACATTATCTCTTTTGTGCTTAGCTTTTTTCTCCATCATATTCTTAGGCATCACACTTAATAACTTGCAACGATTTTCGCGAACTTAACTTCAAATTCATGATAACGTTTCACCGAGTATTTAAATGGAAATCGAAAAAATATGAAAACATCAACAGACATTTCCCTCGTTTCAAACACAAAACATATGTTTGATTTGATGTTTCACCAGATATCAACCACAAAACATAAACACGGAATGTCAACGTCAATCGACCGCCATCTGTTGGACGTGCGGTAAGTGTAAGTATAGAACTGGACTAACCGTACAGCACAGCGTGCAGGCCAAACGAATGGCTATGGTCCAGTGAAATTAACTCTGCAAATTTATCAAACACTTCGTACGGTGGTCTTGCACCCTATTTCACGAGTATCCATCACGCTTTGACGTCTACTGAGGTGAACAGCTGATCAGCAAGCGACATTTTTGTGTTAGTCTGCGACGATGGCAACAATGACTCGGGTGTAAAATTAAGTAAAACTTGTTTGTAGCGTTTTGTTTTCGTATGCAAATAAACTTTTCTAAATAAAAGAGCTGTTAGCAAGTACAAAATGAATCTGTAGCGTACACAAAAACAAAACAAAATACTGCTCTGACTACCTGGCCTTGACGGATCCGGCAGAATTATGTGTCCTATGCCGATATGGGGAATTTTGAGATATTACTAGATAATGAGCTGTCATTCTACCGTGGTGGATACTCGTGAAATAGAGTATATAGTTGGAGTAACGGATATAGTCCAGTTAAATTGACTTCTGCGGTTCGAATGGATTAACGCACATGTCCAGTGAGAATAACTTTGAAAGTTTATGAAGCAAATACCTCTAACTGGAGTAGTCAATATCATCGGACGAATATAGTCCAGGTAGTGAGATTAACTTTAAAAGATTATCAGGCAATCACTTCTTACGGGGAAGCAGTCCATCTTGTTGATCGAATTAACGGATATGGTCCAGATTTTAAAGGCGAATTCAAAAAATACTTCGCCTTGCGCGGGTAAAACGTATTTCCCGGATTGCTGCTGAAACGGCAATACCTACGAATGGTTTTAGAAGACTGGAGGAGATGTATGGACAATACGAAACATACAGTGACAGTGTTTTTTAACTTCAAAGGGGCGTTTGAAACTATTGACTGAGTTAAATTACTTACAAAATTGCATCACTAGTGATTTAAATGATCTGTACTTAAAATTATACAGAACTTTTTAAATGACAGAAGTCAAAAGACCTAAATTGAAGCTCAAAAATATTTCTGTTAGTTTGTACCGCAATGGTAGTAAACTACAGGTATACTACAATTTATTGCATACATGAATGACATTTGTGATATTTTAGATTGTGAAATTCAGATATTTGCAGCATTAATATACACATCAGTTGAAAATATAGACACTGCTTTAAAAATGTTAAATTCTGATTTGGAAAAATCATATATTGGTTAAATGTAAATAAATTAAAATTGAATGCTTCTAAAACAAAATTTATGCTCATATGGAAATATAAAAATGAAAATACTATCACAGTTAGGATGAATAGTGAAGTAATTGAAAATGTTGAATCAATTAAATATTTAGATGTACACATGGTCTCCACAAAGTTGGGATTTTCTTTTTGAGCGAACAAGTAAAAAAAAAAATAAATGAAAAAGTACTCACTGTTCAGTTGAATTCCAAGTACGGCTCTGTCGTAAAATCCAAGGAGCACACGTAACAAAAAAGAGATCGAAAATATGACGTCGGTGTCACTTTTTCTTGGTGAACGTATTTTATAAGTACTGTTAGAAGTTGTCGTCGCTGCTGGATTCAAAAACCCATGTGCGTGCTCGACGTAGCCAAGCATTAGCGCAGGCTTTTAGAGTGGTGTCCCTTCCCCGAATGAATGCAGCAGCTTGCTCAATTATCAGACGTAATTCGTCAACCGCAGTTTTGTACACCAAGCGTTTCATTTCGCCCCAAACAAAAAATCACACGTGTCCATTACGTCCCATCCACCTATTCGGAAATGACTGATTTAAGAACTCACGCACTTCGCGTCTAAAATGGGGTGGTGCACCATCATGGAGAAACCACATTGATCGTCTTACACACAAAGGCACATCTTGTAGCAGGGTTGGTAAAATGTTCTAAAAAGTCTAGGTATTAAATCCAGTCCAACCGATTCGGGAGAATCGTCTGGGAAAACGATGTGTATACACTCGTGAAGCCTCGGTCGCATTTTGAAGACACTCACCGTAAGTTAACAGCATGTCGACTAGTTCGCTATTGGTGTACGAGTGTGCCATTTTTTTTTATTTTTGAACAGCAATCGGTTTCACAAGTAATGATTTGTTGACCTACACTACCGGCGTCTAGGTCAGGTTGCATACTAGCGTATTTACATCGTAGCCGTACGTCGTACGCTGGCGATGTGCACGAGGGATAGGACCGGCTTCGGTTTGGTTCAGGTTTGCGAGTTTGCGGAGCCCAATAGGTATCTCAGTTCTCTTAAGACATTGGTGTATATGCTACTAAGAAAGTCCACTTATTTTCTCACACGTCGTGTAAAGGAAAACCCCAACTTTGCGGACACCCTGTATATTGATAGTAAACTAAAGTTTGAGGATCACAATGAATTTTCATCATTTTGATAATTGCTTTTATAGGGCTTCTCATAGTCTTAGTACATACAGGGTGACTTTGAAGTTGAGTCATTAATTTTCAGATAATGATTGTAGAAAGAAGATAAACCAAAATATGTGTGTAAAAATAAAAAAAAAAAAATAAAAAATTTTACCTTGTTTTATAAAGTATCCTCCCGACAAGTATTTCAGTGCGGACCTGTATTTGATCGTGAGGTCTTGGAGCACCGGCATGCCGTCCATATGTGAGGTCTTAAGTCAAATGATTCACGAACCTGTTGTACTACATTAACAAAGGCACGAGGGGTTGGTTGCACTCGATTGGGAAACCGATCCGCATAAACATGTGCCATTTTTTATTTCGTTTGAGCCACGCAACAGACACCACTATCCACTACCGACTGACACTGACTGTGTACAACTGAATGAAATAATTGTAAAAACATCGTTCCAAATTCTTTCGCTTTTTTGTTTCCGATGCGATGAACCGATAAGGCGAATTATATCCGTTGTCGCCAAACACGAGCACATAATATTATTATTGAGACAGGGCGGTACTCAAACTTCTAAAGGGCTATAACTTTGTTACTTTAATTTTACCAGAAAAATGGTAAAGGAAAAAAACATTTCTTTTGATCAGATCTACTCACTGTTAAAATAAATGACTCAACTTCGAAGTCTATTTCAAAAAAATAGTTTATCTTGTTCACTGCCAATGAAGCTGTGTTCTCAAAATTACAAGACCCATAAAGCTGTGAGAATAATATTGAATAAAAATAAATACAACAAAATAAAATGTATGTTACAAGAATTGCAGTGGTTGAATAAAAAAATTTCATATCGTATTTGGTTCTCTTATTTTTTTTATACATAGAATTGAAATATCATTACCACCATTATTATACAAGAAATATAGATTTTCATTTGCAAAATGGCAATAGTAATATAACTAGTAAATCAATATTTCAGAAAGAATTACTTGAGTTTATTATTGAACAAATATAAACAAAAGATGTTTAAATGAAAATTAAAGGAATATTTTCTGGACAGTGAAAATTCTTAGAGATGTAAATTTTCTTTTTCTAAGTAGCTGTATGTTATGCAATTGTTGTAGTTTTTTAGAAGAATCAAATTGTAGCAATCATGCTAAATGAATCTTCAACACTGCAACAGTTTACATTTCGAGTGGAAATTCTTTAAGTTGTTTATGCAAATCACTGGCCCTTTTTCATAGCAACAGGATACTGAAATTTAAGCACAAAGTTGTTGATTTTTAGGAATATATTTGTATCATAATTTTATACATAAAATCATAAGGTTGAGTTGCAACAATGCAATATAAAATTGTACCGACTTAGGAAAAAATATCCGAATACATAAAAAGAAAAAACTATATAGAAGATAGTGGGAAGATACTATGCCACAAGGTTATCTGAGCTACTGACTGATGATTATTCGCGACTTTGTTGAAATAAAAGATCACTCTTCCAACATTTCATCGTGAGAGCGCAGTCCAAAGGAAAAAGCTTAAGAAACACGATTTTCTTCAACCTGTAGCTCCCAAAATCATAATGACAGAGCATAGTCAGTAACCATTAGGTGGAATTCACAATTATTTTTCACAGTCAATGTTACAATTAGATTTTATATTCATTTTATCGAAAAAAAAATCATGCATCTAACTTGGGGTATCTTCGTCTGAAAGCACAATGGATTTCTTAATAATCTAATCGGGGGCAAGTAAAGTCAAAAGTAGGTGGTGGTTTGACGTTTTTTGCTTGCTGTTTCGTGGCACTAATACATCTTTTTTTGAAACTCTAGCACACTGAATATTTATAAATTAAATCGCTAAGAATATGAATAAGTTATATTTAGATGATAATCGTCCGGTGTTTTCTAGACTCAACAATAACTGAATTTCATATGCAAGTTTTCCTAAGTCTCATCAGGTATTCCACTTGACAAAAACACAAACACAAATCGATACTGCCTTTATCAGAGACCACCAGTCAGCATGATGTACAAACTACCACCTTTCACGCCAACATAATCAAAACACAAAGAGTGCTTGCGGTTCACAACACATTAGGAAAGCCTTGAGTTCATCATTAGCCATGTTTACACCGGGTGGACAGTTAACCATGGAATTAGCTAGCCTCGGTGTAAGCATAGTGATACAATAGAAACAGGTAATTTTGCACAGTGAACCTTTACCCAATTAGCATTTTGTTGAAATGACGGGCTACCACCCAATAAAAAGTTACCTATTACAGCAGACGCTCGATAACGTAAACACGGGATGATGAAAACTTGCGCTAATGTAAACACAAACTTCGTTCTATAGGATCAAACGGAACGCGCGATAATGTAAACAATGTGTACGCTCGATAACGTAAACAACTCTTGGCGTACGGTAAAATGCTGAAGCCTCGATGATTTATGTCGGGCGTCGGGGAGTCCCCGATTTATGATGTAGAGTGTAGGGGATTCACCTCTGCGATAAAATACGACAAACTCGGTCAGTCGTATGATCGTTTAGGATACGTTTATACGTACGTATGTATTTCATTTTTGAACTTAAGTGAATACATTGCACGCGCTAATATATTTTACGACTATGGCATCCACATCCTATAAAAGAAAGAGTTTAAAGTTGAGTGAGAAAGTGAAAATCATAGACGAAGTTGCACTAGGTGCGGAAGTGACACAGTTAGCAAAAAAATATGGAGTATCGAAAGCAACAATCTGTAAAATTAAGCGTATGAAAACTCAAATTTTACAAAGAACGTGCAATACATTTGGAGGTCCGGGAAAAAGAAAAACTTTAAAAAATGCGAAGGCACCTAAAATGGAAAATTCCCTGTATAAGTGGTTTTTAAAACAACGGGAAAATCATGTCTCAGTTAGTGGCGAAGTACTTAAACAGAGAGCGAGACTGTTAAATGAAAAACTGAAAGAAACTGAAAATTTCGTAGCTAGTGATGGCTGGCTACAAGGATTCAAAACAAGATATGGAATTCGACTGCTGTCTATATCTGGTGAAAAATTATCAGTACAACCACAATTAGTGCAACCATTCAAAGAAAAATTGATGAAAACAATTACCGAGCTAGATTTAAGAATGGAACAAATTTACAACGCAGATGAAAGTGGCCTTTATTGGAAAATGTTACCAGAGAAAACCTATGCTGCATCATTTGAAAAATCTGCCCCGGGAAGAAAGCCGGAGAAACAACGAATAACGTTTCTAGCCTGCACTAATGCTAATGGTTCACACAAAATAAAGCCACTGGTAATTGGGAAAGCAAAAAATCCGCGCTTATTTAAAAATGTTAATATCCCTGTTGATTATGACTGTTCAAAAACCGCTTGGATGACTAGCAGTATATTCCTGAAATGGTTCCACAGGTGCTTTGTCCCTCAGGTATGACAATCAATTATCACAAATGCTCTATTCATAATTTGTTTTCAATTTGTAGGTAAAAGGTTTCCTAAAACAACAGAAGCTTCCAATAAAAGCGTTGTTACTATTGGATAATGCACCAAGCCATCCTCCCGAGCAACAACTGAGGAGCAGGGATGGGTCAATTTTCGTCATGTACATGCCGCCCAACGTAACACCGTTAATTCAACCGATGGACCAGAATATAATAAGACTCACCAAACTATACTATAGGAAGTTTCTACTTTCGTCTGTCTTATCAAAGAATCCTGAAAACTTATCTGAGGCTTTAAAAAAAGTAACATTACGAGAAGCTGTTTTAGATTTACATATGGCCTGGAATGAACTTAACCAGCAAACTATTCAAAAATGATGGAACAATCTCTTTTGTTCCAATAATGAAGATGATGAAGAAGACGATGCCCCTTAAGCGTAATTAGAGAACGTTTGCGATCCAATAATGATAATGTTATTAGTGTGTCATTTGATGTTGATTTATTGAAAACAGTGAATCCCAACATTGTTTGTTGCTGATATTAGTTTATGGAACGAAGATAAACAGACGAATGATGCTGATAAGGAGGAGGATATGGACAGTGAGGATGATGAGAACGATCCCATTACAAATTTTTAACCAAGCTTTAGATTGGGCTGAAAGAAAAGAAGTTTCATACACGGATATTTTAGTTCTTCGTAAATTAAGGGCGCAGGCATTGGAAGACAATGCTAAGCGCAAATTTACGCAGACAAAAATTGTTAATTATTTTTCTTCTAATTAAAAAAATACTTATCGCTGTTAGAATATTTGTTTATTTTATTATAAATCGTATGTATTAAACGTTTCTTTTAATAAATCAAATATTATATAAATCACGTTCGCTAATGTAAACATTTCGATAATGTGAACCACACTTGGATTAAATTAGTTTACATTATCGAGCGTCTGCTGTATATCCTTGAATGATATCCTCAAAATTTGAATTTCATACCTAATTTTGCATTGATATAGCATATTTTTTAAACCATTTTTTTAATAATCGCTGAAATAAAATGTTATAAACCAAGGTTCTTTTTTGCAACCCTGTACTTACAAATAGTTAAGTGTCGGTGTATGGCCGTGACCGCAGTACCGTCACTGCGCAAAATCGTCTACTCCTATCACACAAAACGCCGCAAGCGCTATAGAAAAGGGAAAGAAAGAAGGGGATTAAAGGAGATAATGGAAAAGCACTAATTAGAATCAGAGTCGTGTGATATTTTCCTACGGGCCGCGATCGCCTTGGAGTTTCTCGCTCTCCTTCTGATCTTCTCGTACCGACGGCCGCCCTCTTCATCTGAGCTTTCGCCGGCAGCACGACTTGATGAACACGCCTGGTGGGTTTTCGGATACGGCACTGCAACAAAACAGAAATACAAGGGTTGTCTCAAAAATATTGTTCGCAACGCTGTATCTTTGTCGCGCGTGATGCTACGCGAAATCTGACAACAGCGTCGCGTTTGTCGGCTCTCTACAATATCCATATTACACAGTATATCACAAAATATATTGTGTTTTCAAGACTACATATTTTTATACAAAATTCTACAACTATGATTTCTGGTTTTCCATGAGATGCTTTTTCAATGTCCCTTTGAACATTTTCAAACTGACACACATCTTGATATCATTAATTAATTTATTAAATTCGTACGATCCCTTTTGAAATACTGACTTGCTCGTTATATTGCTACTGCAGTTTTGTAAATGAAAGTCTATACTTCCTCTAGTAGAAGATGATTTTTTAAAAAATTATTCAAACAAGGATGCACTTTTTGCCGCTGTAGAGCAAAAGTGGAGACAGATTGATGAATCTTATATCAAGAAACTTCTACAATCTATGCCGAGACGATGCCAGGGGGAGATTGATAATAATGGTTATGCTACAAAATATGAACACAAACATGGTTGGTTTTCTATAATTGAATGAACTTTGCTTCTTTTTTCTATAATTTTTTTGCTTTGTCTATATATTTATGTCCTTCATAGTTCCAGTTTTTTCAATTAATTTTTTATTGGAGGGATGAATGAAATGAATTTATTTATATATAAGTAGGTATTATGCTATAACGAATTATGTATACAGGTTGGTGTATTAATAAAACAAGTTAAAAAAGAAATACAGCACAATATTATTTTGTCTATATACTTTTGTCCATTACTGTATATCCTATCCCCCGTTTCCGGCTTGAGGCCGATTTCTGGCACGCCCTGTATAAAGTAAGGAAAATCTGTACCTTTTTCTAGACTAGCGTTTCTGGTGGAACACGTGCTAGCGCTGGAGCTAGGGCAACAGCCGCTGTCTGACGCAGCGCTGATGCATCTCCTCTTCGGGGTGCGTCCGTATTCAAGGTCGCTATCACTGGTGTCGCTGAATCCGTCATCTACTGCCTGGCGACTGCTGTTGCTCGAATGCGAAGCTGCCTCCTCTTGCTGGTGTTGCGACCTCCTGACTGGATGAGACCTTTAAAAAAACAACGTTATTACCTACAAAAGGTGTAACTCAAACGTCAAAACAACTTCAACTTTGAACTACCGCTGACGTCTAACCCAATTGAAAGGCATGCCTGCGTCTATTACTTTTTTTTGTCAAAGGTATGCCATTTATAGTCATGGATTCGTTTACAACACAACAACGCATTTTGGTTATCCAAACTGATTACGAAAACGGTCGAAATATAAAAAATACTTTTCGCAAACTTCGCACTAGTTTTGGTCGACATGGACGCCCTACAGAGCTTGGAATTCGTTGGATTGTTAATCGTTTTGAAGAAACTGGTTCAGCTGAAGGTCGTAGACTATACCAGATGCTCGTCCAGCTCGTACTCGTCAAAATATAGCAGCAGTTTGCGAGAATATCCAACCACCTCGACTAGGCACCGTTCGCAACAATTGGGAATTAGTGAGACCACTTTACGCCGGATTTTAGACATTGATTTACACCTCCATCCATACAAAATCCAACTAACACAAGAATTGAAGCCGGCAGACCATCAATAGCGGCGTGTTTTTGTTAATTGGATGCTGGAAAGAGAAGACAGATTTTCGGCCAAACTGCTCTTTTCTGACGAGGCTCATTTTCACCTCAATGGGTACTTAAATAAGCAAAATTGCAGATTCTGGGGGGCTGAAAATCCACACCAATATCAGGAACAACCTCTTCATCCTGAAAAAATGACTGGTGCGGATTATGGGCTGGTGGCATCGTTGGACCATTCTTCTTTGAAGATGCCGAAGAAAAGGCCATTACCGTCAACGGGGAACGTTATCGCGGCATGTTAACAGACTTTTTGTGGCCACAGTTGGATCGTATTGGTGCCGACGATCTTTGGTTTCATCAAGACGGAGCAACGGCTCACACATCTCGCCAAACAATCGCCTTATTGCACACGACATTTCAAGACCGCATAATTTCACGAAATTCAGATGTCAGTTGGCCCCCGAGATCGGGCGATTTAACACCTCTTGACTATTTTCATTGGGGATTTTTGAAAGGAAAAGTGTATGCGAATGGTCCTCGGACAATTCAAGACCTAAAGCGCAATATTCGGACTGAAATTGCGGCCCTAGACCCGATTATTCTGGGAAAAGTCATTGAAAATTTTGATGTTCGGATGTTGGCCTGTAAACGAAGCCGCGGTGGTCACATGACTGATGTTATTTTTCATACATAAATGGCATAACATAACCTTCATTTATCAATAAAAAAAAAATCGATTTCACCGCGTAAAAAGCGTGTGGATTTTTCAAATAGAAAAAAAAGTAATAGATGACGCACCCTGTACAAGATATTTCAGAAAGACGTGCCATTTTTCTAGGATAGAAAGTACATCGAAAAATAAAATATGGGTCCAAAGATGCTAACTTACCGAGCTACAGGGTGATGAAGTTTTATTTACGAAATTGAAAAAATTATATCTACGGAGCGGGTAAACATACTGAGTTAGGAGTTAGATGTCCAGTGAGCAGCACATCATAAGCAATGATTACTCAGCTTCCATGCCCAAACTAAACCAAAAAGTATAAACTGTTGTACCTGGACCCCCAATAGGAATGCCACTGACCTTTTCGGAGGAAAGTAGTGCATTCATTAAAATACCATTCAATTTTCCATGAACTTTGACTCTTAAGGAATTTTTGATAGAACGCTTAGATACAGCAGACGCTCGATAATGTAAACTAATTTAATCCAAGTGTGGTTCACATTATCGAAATGTTTACATTAGCGAACGTGATTTATATAATATTTGATTTATTAAAAGAAACGTTTAATACATACTATTTATAGCAAAATAAACAAATATTCTAACAGCGATAAGTATTTTTTTAATTAGAAGAAAAATAATTAACAATTTTTGTCTGTGTAAATTTGCGCTTAGCATTGTCTTCCAATGCCTGCGCCCGTAATTTACGAAGAACTAAAATATCCGTGTATGAAACTTCTTTTCTTTCAGCCCAATCTAAAGCTTGGTTAAAAACTTGTTTAGCTTGCTCGTCAGTCACTACACTTCTGACTTCAATGGAATCGTTCTCATCATCCTCACTGACCAAATCCTCCTCCTTATCAGCATCATTCGTCTGCTTATCTTCGTTCCATAAATTAATATTAGCAGGAGTACAAACAATGTTGGGATTCACTGTTTTCAATAAATCAACAACATCCAATGACACACTAATAGCATTATCATTATTGGATTGCAAACGTTCTCTAATTACGTTTAAGGGGACGTCGTCTTCTTCATCATCTTCATTATTGGCACAAAAGAGATTGTTCCAACATTTTTGAATAGTTTGCTGGTTAAGCTCATTCCAGGCCATATGTAAATCTAAAACAGCTTCTCGTAATGTTACTTTTTTAAAAGCCTCAGATAAGTTTTCAGGATCCTTTGATAAGACAGACGAAAGTAGAAACTTCCTATAGTATAGTTTTGTGAGTCTTATTATATTCTGGTCCATCGGTTGAATTAACGGTGTTACATTGGGTGTACATGACGAAAATTGACCCATCCCTGCTCCTCAGTTTTTGCTCGGGAGGATGATTTGGTGCATTATCCAATAGTAACAACGCTTTTATTGGAAGCTTCTGTTGTTTTAGGAAACCTTTTACCTACAAATTGAAAACACATCTTCAAATTATGAATAGAGCATTTGTGATAATTGACTGTCATACCTGAGGAACAAAGCACCTGTGGAACCATTTCAGGAATATACTGCTAGTCATCCAAGCGGTTTTGGAACAGTCATAATCAACAGGGATATTAAAATTTTTAAATGAGCGCGGATTTTTTGCTTTCCCAATTACCAGTGGCTTTATTTTGTGTGAACCATTAGCATTAGTGCAGGTTAGAAACGTTATTCGTTGTTTCTCCGGCTTTCTTCCCGGGGCAGATTTTTCAAATGATGCAGCATAGGTTTTCTCTAGTAACATTTTCCAATAAAGGCCACTTGCATCTGCGTTGTAAATTTGTTCCATTCTTAAATCTAGCTCGGCAATTGTTTTCATCAATTTTTCTTTGAATGGTTGCAGTAATTGTGGTTGTGCTGATAATTTTTCACCAGATATAGACAGCAGTCGAATTCCATATCTTGTTTTGAATCGTTGTAGCCAGCCATCACTAGCTACGAAATTTTCAGTTTCTTTCAGTTTTTCATATAACAGTCTCGCTCTCTGTTTAAGTACTTCGCCACTAACTGGGACATGATTTTCCCGTTGTTTTAAAAACCACTTATACAGAGAATTTTCCATTTTAGGTGCCTTCGCATTTTTTTAAGTTTTTCTTTTTCCCGGACCTCCAAATGTATTGCACGTTCTTTGTAAAATTTGAGTTTTCATACGCTTAATTTTACAGATTGCTGCTTTCGATACTCCTTATTTTTTTGCTAACTGTGTCACTCCCGCACCTAGTGCAACTTCGTCTATGATTTTCACTTTCTCACTCAACTTTAAACACTTTCTTTTATAGGATGTGGATGCCATAGTCGTAAAATATATTAACGCGTGCAATGTATTCACTTAAGTTTCAAAATGAAATACATACGTACGTATAAACGTATCATAAACGATCATACGACTGACCGAGTTTGTCGTATTTTATCGCAGAGGTGAATCCCCTACACTCTACATCATAAATCGGGGACTCCCCGACGCCTAACATAAATCATCGAGGCTTCAGCATTTTACCGTCGCGCTGTTTCCGTGCGCAGAGAGTTGTTTACGTTATCGAGCGTACACATTGTTTACGTTATCGCGCGTTCCGTTTGATCCTATAGAACGAAGTTTGTGTTTACATTAGCGCAAGTTTTCATTATCCCGTGTTTACGTTATCGAGCGTCTGCTGTATTTATTTTTGAATATTTGTGGTAAAATACTGAAATATTCTTATAAAAAGGCTTAGGCTCCCCTATTCTGAAAACACTGCGAAGCTTGATATTGGAAACACTATATATACGTTTTTTTCATTTTGTAGATAAACGATTGATCTGCCATAGTCAAATGATGTAAAATTGATTTATATAAGTACTCAAAATGTATCCTAGAATTCGACGTCAAGCCAGAAACGGGAATAGGCCAAGTCATAATAGTTTTCAGAAAAATATATATAATTCGTGTACTTTTCAAACTATAGGCATTAAACAAAAAATCGGAAAAATTGAAAAATCTACACCTTGTGACGATCTTTTAGTTGACACTACACAATCGTGAATTAATAACAGTGGCGTTACTATGTGTCTTGCTGTCACTACATAGAATGACTCTCTGTCACATCGTCTAAGAATAAATTGAAATTTGTAGTAATGGGAACTAAAATATCATCACAGGCTGTAGATTTTTTGATTTTTTTTAAGCCTATAGTTTAAAAAGTACACGAGTTAAATTTTTTTCCGGCTTGACGTCGAGTTTAGGGACACCCTGTATAAATGAAGACTTGAAACTTGTTTCAAAATGGTTGGCATGTAACAAACTGAAATTAAGTACAAGTAAAACGAGCCGTATTAATTGGGAAAAAACCAATGTACAAATGATCAACTGAATATTGATGATGAAGATATTGGATTCGTGAAAAATTTCAAACAACTCAGAGTTTATGTTAGCTATCAATTAAATTTTGATATTCATTATGAGAAAATTATAAACAAGGTTAGGGATTTTATCAAGAATTTCAGCGAGTTGATATAGTGGAAAAATTATCAATAAAACTATCATTCAATTTCTTGCACTGTTCGACTATTCTATATTTAGCTAATTCAATTTTTGAAGGACTGCAAATTAAATATAAATATTAGTTATGCCTATGAATATAACATACCTTTGATTTTGGGATAGATTCGTATTCGCCATTTCTAACACATTGATCAATATATCCTTAGTCCCATTGATTGGGGTGGGTAAGATACTAATGAAATTATTTTGATCTACTACTTCTTCCGTATTTCCGTCCTCTTCAGCATTTTCAGTTGAATTTCTTGGTTCCTCGTCAGAGTCCTGTTCTATAAGACGGAACAGGGCGCTCTTTGAGCTAGTAATACCTAAAAGGAAACACAAAACACTGCTCATAATTCTACAAAAGGATTATTAAAAATTAAGTCAAGAAAAAATCTCAGACGCTTGCGTCCGTATAGAACCCAGATGCCATACACCGTTTACCAAGGTTCATTTTGGTGGTCATTCGTTATTTAAAAATAACGGAAGGCTTAACGACTCGGTACTTTTGTTATACTAAAAACTCTCCATTGAACAATTATCAAACTTACCCGTACTAGTACTAGGAGCATCTATCGAACTATTCTGTTCTCCGGCATTTCTTAAGCTCTGCCTAGTGAAATACTTGGAAGACCTTGGTTCTTTGACAGATTTCTTCCTACGGTGTTCTCTATCTGAAGAACTTTTTCTGTAGGATCGTTTGTGAAAACCGTTATGTTTACGAGGCAGCGCTTTCGATTTTACTAATCTCTTTTTATGTGCCTGTGCCTTCTCCTGGTGATTATTCCGCCTGAAAATTGATCGTACTTTCTCAAAAAGCGGCTAAATTAACATCATCCATAGGTATTATATACGATGAGGTTCAAATTTGGCCGACATCGTAATGCGTACGAGAGAGAAGAGCGATAAGCAATATGTATACTAAGTGACATATAAATCCGAACACCCAGTTTAAATGGTTTTATTTTAATAAAAGTTGGTGAATGTATTTATCTTACTGTAAGTAACAAGTGAAAAAATGTTCAGCCTTATCAGTTGGACATTCCGGTTTTTATACTGCTTTTTTTTTTAATTCACTAACGCTCTAAAAATGAATATTTCAGCCGCAGTAAAGAATCAACATTGGCGGATTTTGGTTCTTAACATCCTTTACGATCGGTTACGATGCCTAGAGTACGGAGACCTGTACGATTTCGTCAACTTAGTGAGTTTGATAGGGGCCGTATAGTGGGACTTCGGGAAGCTGGACTTTCTTTCCGGGCAATTGCAGTTAGAGTGCAAAGAAGTGTAGACACTGTGGATAGGTGTTGTCAGGCATGGCTTCGAGAAGGCCGTACGCAAAGAGCAAGGGGCACTGGACGCCGCCGTAGAACAACAGACCGTGAAGATCGCCGCCTAAGATTATTGGCCTTAAGGGACCGTTTCTCCACTACCAGGTCCATTGCAAATGAATGGTTTGCAGAACACGGAAGACCTATTGGCATGCGAAGTGTTTACCGACGAATGAGAAGTTTTGGCTTGTTTTCATACCGGCCACACTGGGTCCTCCCTTTAACTCGAGAACACCGACGTAATCGCCTTGAGTGGTGCAGACAACGGTCACTCTGGGATCAGGAATGGAACAGTATTGTCTTTAGTGACGAGTCTCGATTTTGTTCAGGCATGCACGATGGTCGTGCCAGCGTTAGAAGGCGACGTGGTGAAAGGAGGAATCCACAGTTTTTTGTTGAAAGACATGTTCATCACACTGTTAAAGTTATGGTTTGGGGTGCTATAGCTTATGGTTCCAGGTCACCTTTAATCTTCATCAGAAGTAACATGAACGCGCAGCGTTATATCCACGAAGTTCTAGAACCCCATCTTTTACCCTATCTTGACGTCCTGGCAGATCCAACTTTCCAACAAGATAATGCCCGACCACATGTTGCAAGAGTCACAATAGACTTCTTTCAACATAATGATGTCACATTGTTACCATGGCCACCAAGATCTTCCGACTAGGGACCTGGGATATGATGGGTAGGAGATTGCTCAATTTGCAACGTCCTCCTCAGACTCTAGAAGCACTTCGAGAGGAGTTGGTGGTTGCCTGGAATGAGATACCACAGGAGGACATTGACCACGTGATCAGAAGCATGCCTAGGCGCGTTGGAGGATGCGCAGCACATCATGGTGCATCCACACATTATTAAAGGTCAAAGGGCTTTAAAGCAGTGTAATCATTTTGAAATTTTTATCATTTACTTATTATGCTTCATTAAGTACTTATACAAAGTTTTATTAAAATAAAACCATTTAAACTGAGTGTTCGGATTTATATGTCACTTAGTATATGTTAGAAACAGTGCGCCGATGGCGTCCGTGGCCTGGTCACTCGGGTTGCTAGGCAACGAGGAGCTTCTTCTGTTTCTAACACGCATATTGCACTCTTCTCTCTCGTAATTACGTCAGTAGGATATGGTTTCACTATAGAAGATATGATTAACTGACGATGTTTAAAACTCCTCTTTATTGAACGACGTTTCCGTCCTAATGGTGATCTTCAAGTTCAATTGATATTTATTTACAATACAAAAAGTATGTACTGGTTAATAAACTATAAACACTAATAAAATAAATTGTATGCTAATAGAGAAACATTTAGGTGACAGTTTAATTAGCCTCATGATTAATAATGAAAAAATTGAAGTAGTCGAATCATTAAAATATCTGTAATGGACAAAAGTATATAGACAAATTAATATTGTGCTGTATTTCTTTTTTAACTTGTTTTATTAATACACCAACCTGTATACATACGAGCCCCTTCCCACTTCAGTTGGCCCACTTCAAGATTTGAACCAAAATATGCCTTTATAAACTAAACATGACGAAACTATTTACTTATAAAACAATTTATTTTCTCAAAAACATTTTGTCTCTAGTCGTAAAAAATACATATTTGAAATCACTTAGACCTATAACTGATAGACCATCTGAACAAATAAACAATGTGCGAATAAATGCGCGAAGTTAACAAAGCAACAATTGAAAGATTACCATTGGGTAACATCACCTTTATTTTTTATTACGGCTGAAATTCTTTGGGGCATAGTGTTAGCCAAGTTTTGTCAAAAATTTGGTACAAATAAAATAAGTACACCAAAATAAAATCTATGTTACAAGAATTGCAGTGGTTCTTATTTTTATATTTAAAATAAAAAATCATCATATTCTCCATCACATCGTCCACATCTTTAACGACTGTTTGGAAAAAGGCTACTTTCCAAACAGATGGAAACAAGCTCTAATTATTTCAATTCCTAAAAAAATGAAACCCACTGAGTATAATGATCTCAGACCTATCAGTTTATTACTAATTTTATCCAAAATTTTAGAAAAAATTATAAAGTTCCAATTGACCGCTTACCTAGAAAAATTCTTTATACTTCCCGACACTCAATCCGGATTTAGAAAAAATTATAGTACAACATCTGCCCTACTTAATCTGAGACAATATTTTAAGTGCCTTAGATAAGAAAGTGACACTAGCCTTAATCTCTATAGACTATTCGAAAGCCTTCGACAGCAGCAATCATAAATTATTACTTGCTAAATTAAATTACATAGGTCTTGACAGTGTATCCCTTTCATTTTTCGACAGCTACCTTCATCAAAAAACTCAGTGTGATTTTCTCAATCAAGAAATGTCTCAAGTGACAATAATACCCTCAGGCATACCTCAGGGCTCTGTATTGGGGCCGCTTCTGTTCCTCATATATACGTTCGACTTAAGCAAAAGTATTGATAATTCTCATGTCCAGTCATTTGCAGACGATACGCAATTGCTTCATTATTTTAACCCAGATAATGTCAATAATACTACTCAAATTTTACAAAACGATGTTAATAAATTAATTAAATACTCTTTAGATCACAATTTACTTATTAAACCACAAAAATCTAAAATGTTATTATTTTGCGCACAAAGAAAAACATACGATGTAACACAGCCTTGAACATTCAGATAAATAACTAAATCTTGCAATTTTCTGATTCTGCAAAAATTCTTGATGTTGTTTTTGATACAAAATTAAGGTTTATTGAACATGTTAAAAGTCTATCTCAGAAAACCTACCTACGGCTGCGCACTCTTATAGCAAACAGGTATTTACTAAATTTTAAGTTGCGTAAAAAACTATGCGAAGCATTGGTCATATCTATACTAAATTATTGTAATATCGTATACTATACTTGTTTAGACAATTTCACTAAAAACGCTATTCAAGTTATTCAAAACAATTGTATACGATTCATTTTTGGCTTACGTAAATTTGATCATGTATCAGCGAAATATCCCGTTCTAAACTGGTTAAAAATTAATGACATGGTCAAGTATCACTATTCAGTTTTTGTTCACAAATTGCTGCTCACGTCTAAACCTTATTACTTGAAGAAAAAAATTCATTTAATAATGATGTTCACTGTCGAACTCTCAGAGAAAATAATATTAGAATACCCCTGCATACGTCTACACTTTTTAAACGCAGTTTTTCTTACAATGTTGGTATTATTTATAATGACCTTCCTAAAGTATATAAAGAATTTTCATTACCTGTCTTTCGACAAAAAGTTAAAACATTATTACTCAACCCTCCAAACATATAATTTACGTAATCATCCATTTCTTTTTTATTCCATCTTTAATTCAGATTAATAATTTTTTGGTGCATTTGGGTTTGGAAAGTATGCCTTTTTCTCTTTTTTTTCAAATTTTACTTTCGATGTAATGAACCAAATCTGTTTGTGGATAGTGTATTCTTTTGAACATCTGCTAGAGACTATATATTTAAGTGTAAGAGTAGCAGCATGCTAAACTTCGCCATGTAAGTCTGACATTTGGCTATACTACAATGTAATTGTGGACAAATAAAGACGTCTATTATTATTATTATTATCTTTTTCCAGAACATTTAGGACACTATATAGAATTGAATAATCATTACCATAATTATTATACAAAAGGAAATATAGATTTTTATTTACAAAATTGCAATAGTAATATAACTAGCAAATCAATATTTCAGAAAGGATTTCTTAAATTTAATAAACCAAATAAAAAGTCTACTTGTAATTTAAAGATATTTAAAAGAAAATTAAAGGAATATTTCATAGACAATGAAAATTCTTAGTGAGTGTCTGTATGTTATGTAATTGTTTAGTTTTTTGGAAGAATGTAATTGTAGCAATCATGCTAAATCAATCTTAAACAACAACAAAAGATCTTTTTACGTGTGGTCTCATTTTGTAGGTCTCATGAATACCTAAAAATCTTATATGGAGAGTTTTCTCGTTCCTGCCAACATTTTCGATTGAATCCCAAAATATACGTTTTCTCATTCTTTGTTACCAAATAAAAAGTGCTCCCACAAAAATTGGTGTACCCATTTTACGCGTCCATGTTTTGAATACCTCCTTGGACAATTTGCACCAGACTTCACAATTATTTCGGGGAAATTTGCTAATATGATTAGACTAGGTTATAAAATACCTAACTGATGTAAGAATGATTTACCAGCCCAATAATATCTACGAATTTTCAGATATTGATAATATATAAAATGCATCGAAAAATATCATTTTGTATACTCACCTTTGAATGTAACTGGATGATTTATTGTGAGCTAATTTTGCTAGTCGATTTTTCTTTTTTGATATTAGTTGTGTAATTCTATTTGTTTTGAACTTCCGCGTTTCTTCCGAATGCCTGCCGTTTTTGAATATTTTCGATATCACCTTGGCCCAATCCTGAAAGCAAATTTTTCAAAATTATTTTCATGAATCCAAACAGGTCACGTCATACACTGTCGAAGCGACCTTCAAGGACAACACTGAGCTAGCATAAGAAATTGGTTCATTAGATTATTAATGTTGCCGAAATATTTACCTGTTCACCGTCGCTAGCACTATTACTGGAAAGTGACTCCTCAGATTGTGAATCCCAGCCTTCGATCTCTCTCTGTATCAGGGAATCGAAGAACGCCATCATTTTGGCATCTTCATTCGTCGACTGATCGCTATAGTCATGGTTTATTCTCTGAAAAAGGTTCAAGTTATCTAGCAGACTCGCGGTTTTTTTATACAATAAATAAGTATACAGGGTTATCCAAATTAAGTGTCCACCATTAGTAACTTTGTTATTAGTGAAAACACAAAGTTGTTTGAATTAGCAAACTAGTAGCATTTTTAACGCTGGTAAAAATGAGAAATAAAAAAAAACAATTGAGAGTCGTTATTTTGATTTTTTTCAGTAAAATAACATTTTTTTAAATGGAAACCCCTGTATATTATATTTTTTTCTGTTAAAGCATCAAATTTTAAACAAAAAAGTTCATAATGACTTTTCCGCTAAAGTCAAAAATAAAGTCAAAATAACGATAAATATTTTTAATTATTTGCAGTATTATAATATTAAGACGGCTATGAAAACAACATGGCGTTCGCGATTTGACAGCATTAAGATAAGCGACAAATTGTTAAACTGGACATACTCGCAACTAGAAGGCTTTGGAAAACAATGATAAAATCAAATAATGTCAAACATTAGTGTAAATACTTGTTTATAAGCTTTATTGTGTCATTAATTTAAAGAAAAATGTTCTCCCATGAAGAAAAGTGTGATATGTTAGAATGCTATTTAGTGTGCAGAAAATCCTCCTTGAGAGCACGAGAATACTACAGTGAATTATATCCCGCTCGCATTCAACCGTATGAACGATATTTTCTGAGACTTTATCGAAAATTTAGGGGCAACGAAAATGTTTTTGCTAAAACAAGGGCAAAAAAAGAATTCATAATAAGCGAGGCCACGGAAATTGCAGTTATTGGATATTTTGAAGCTTATCGTGAGAATTCAATAGCAGATATTCTCAAGGACTCTAATTTCAGTTATGGTACTGTTCAAAGGATTTTAAAAAAATACAAATTTATTCCGTATAAGTACCGACCAGTTCAAACGCTTTTGGCAGGGGATCCAGAGAGAAGACTTGTTTTTTGCCATTGGTATCTTAGCTTCTGTCGCCAAAATGTAAATAACTTTCGTTACCTTTTATGGACAGATGAATCAAATTTTTCAAATTCTGGAATGTTTAATAGAAAAAACCACCATTATTGGTCAAGAGAAAATCTTTTGTTAGTACATCCAAGAGGCCCACAAGTCCGTTTCAGTTTCAACGTTTGGTGCGGTATAATTGGTTCAAAAATTGTTGGCCCGTTCTTTTATGAGGGAACCCTAACTGGTGAAAGATATGTGGAATTTATGTCAGAAATTCTGACTAATTTCTTAGACGAATTGGATCTTATAAGTAGACATCATCTGCATTTTCAGCAAGATGGCGCACCTGCCCACAACTCCAGAGGTACTTATCATTTTCTAAGTACTACTTTCAATGATCAGTGGATAGGAACAAATGGCCCAATACAGTGGCCTCCCAGATCACCAGATCTAAACCCACTTGATTACTTCTTGTGGGGTTACTTAAAGAACCAAATTTACAAGCGAAGGTACGATAACCTTGACGCGTTAAAGACTGCAGTTAGGGAAAAGATAACCCAGATAGATGGTAGGACCATACTTAAGACAGTTCGAGCAGTTGAAAAACGTGCCCAAAAATGTATTGAAGAACAAGGTGGTGTTTTCGAGCATCTTCTTTAAAAAAAATTGTTATTGTATTTTGTAAGATTATAAGTTGATGTTGAAAATAAAGTTTGTCGATACAATTTAATTGTTTCAGATTGGAGGCCATAACTTCAACAATTTGTAACCTAGGAGAAAAGTTATTGTAAGCTTTTTTGTTTAAAATTTGATGCTTTAACAGAAAAAAATATAATATACAGGAGTTTCCATTTAAAAAAATGTTATTTTACTGAAAAAATCAAAATAACGACTCTCAATTGTTTTTTTTATTTCTCATTTTTACCAGCGTTAAAAATGCTACTAGTTTGCTAATTCAAACAACTTTGTATTTTCACTAATAACAAAGTTACTAATGGTGGACACTTAATTTGGATAACCCTGTATATATTGACACCAAACATATAGAGAATTGTATAAAATTCTGTTTATCACCTCTGTGGTTCCTACAAGACTAACATAATCTTCATGCGTATATATAGCCCTCGTGGGATCTGTGTATTCTTTCATGATAGATCCCTTCCAATTTCCAATTGGTATTGCACTCCAAAGCTAGAAATATGAAATATACCTCTGTAGCAGGTTAGATCAGGAGACTATAATTTACGAAATGTCAGGATATTCAATAATCAATGTAATAGAAAAATCGACTAGGTATATGCATGTACACAGTGTTACAGCTACAGTCCTTTGAAGCATATCAATGGCAACAGAAATAGTCCTCAGAATTGCTAAATAATCTTTAATCTTTTCCTCACTCCGGCATCATTTCATTAAACAAGAAAAGATAGGAAATAGGAACACGCAATTTACTTATCAACGTATAGATCGAATAATGTAAGTTAAGAAATTATCATGATTTTAGTAGAAATCTAGACAACCAATATGTTTTGGAATATAGAGAAAATGAATAAAAATGAGTTATTTCAAAGTTACCAAAATAAAAAATTCTAAAAGATGCAGCGATATGAGACCAGTAAATGTGTTACCAGACATTGAAAAATTATTAGAGTCCATAGTGCATGACCAATTAATGCAGTTTATAGAAGAAAACAAAATTTTAGTGGAGGCGCAAGCAGGCTTTCGAAAAAAATATTCCACAGAAACGGCTTTCCAGTTGGTAACTAAGAATTGGAGAAGAGCCATAGCCATAGAAGAAGTTGTCATAGCAGTATTTTTGGATTTGAAGAGGGCATTTGAAACGATTGATAGAGATATTTTGTTAGGTAAATTGAAGGCATATGGTATAACAGGAAGTGTTTTAGATTGGTTTAGAAATTATTTGTCTAAAAGGATGCAAGTTACAAAAGTTAATGACACTATTTCATCAAAAATTGAAAATACGTTGTGTGTTCCACATGGCAGTATCCTGGGACCAATTCTTTTTATTTTATACATAGTCAAAAAATGCAAAATCAGATTTTCACAGATGACACTATGATTTATATAAGTACTAAAAATATTCAGTCTGGTATCTCTTATATTAATGAAGACTTGAAGCTTGTCTCAAAATGGTTAGCATCTAACAGACTAAAATTAAATGCAAGTAAAACGAAAGCCTTGTTAATCGAAAAAAAACAATGTACAAATGTTCAACTGAATATTGATGGTGAAGATATTGAATTCGTAGAAAATTTTAAATACCTGGGGGTTTTTGTTGACTCTCTATTAATTTTTGATATTCATTATGAAAAAGTTATAAATAAGATTAGTAGTAGACTGGGATATTTATCGAGAGTTTCTGGATGTCTGAGTTCATATAGCAGAAAAATTATCTATAATACCATCATTCTTCCAAATGTCTTGTACTGTTCGACTATTCTATATTTAGCAAATAATTCCATTTTTGAAAGACTGCAAATTTTACAAAATAAGTGCATGAGAATAATACTAAATAAAGATAAATATACTCCAATTAGGCAAATGCTTAGCAAATTAAAATGGCTCAATGTAAAGAATTTTATCAAATATCTTGTAATGATATTCATTTATAAAGTAAAAAATAATATATTTCCATCAAGTCTAACTAATTTAACATCATCAAATGTCGACCATCATTTACATAATACCAGAAATAAAGATGACTTCCATTTAATGACCAAAAAGTATAAAATATGCTACAAATCTGTATTCCATCAAGGGTTGATTGAATATAATAAATTATACTCGGAGATAAAAGACCAGAAAACTTTGACAAAATTTAAAGTAAAATTGAGAAATCACTTGTTAAATCTACAATTATAGGTTGCCCAGCATTTACATCATACACCATATGGCTTGAATTTACTAGTTCTAAGTTGTTTACAATTAATCTGTTTATGTAGCCAAATATGCTAAATAAATCTTTCTACTACTACTACATCATTGCTATATTTGAGAAAAATATCAGAACAAATTGATATAAATAAAAAAACACGATTTTTTGCGACACTGCATGATGGTGTCCAAGAAAATGAATTAACTCATTTAGATCGCCAGCTAGAACGCAATGTTGCTGGTACGCTCTGTACAATTATAGTTCAACGTGATATTTTTGGAAAATCTTATCATTTAACGTGAAAAAGCGAGCTGTTTGCTTACGATAAAATGAGCTGTTTTTGAGAAAAGCACTCTTGTTATAATAGTTTTCGATTTGCAGTGCAGCGGGTTCCCCGAATAGTACGACTCTGAGCCCGACAAGACGCTACATTGAGTAGTCTGATCATTGACTGGTTTTCTCAAAAATGGCTCGTTTCATCAATGTCAAGAAATAATACTCCATTTCAGCTGACGCATCAGGGTTAAAGAATATTTTGAGCCATTATCAAACAGGATGTAAAAGGATCAGCAATATTGCAGCTTCAGCACTATGAATACATTACTTCAAAAATATTAAATAAGATAAATTACTTCTATTGAGTTTGCCATAATCTCAGTATGCATTCTAAAAAAACTGTGTATAACACCATAGTTTTCCGCATTTTTTATGTTGTTCAACTATTTTGTTTACTGCAAAACATATTTTCTAAATCACAAATTCTACAAAGCAAAGCTGTGAGAATCATTTTATATAAAAACATCAACTCTATGTTAGAAGAACTGCAGTATTTGAATTTAACAAAGTATCTTATTTAGTTTCAATTTTCATATTCAAATTAAAACATAATTTTTACCACCACATTTAGAAAACTTCATAAAAGTAAACAATCATTATCATAACTATGACCCTAGAAGCAGTAAATATTTTCATCATTAGTAGCATAACTAGCAAATATGTATTTCAAAAGGGAGGAAATTATATGAAATTCAACAGTATCCGAATTTAAAAGTGTTCAAAGTAGAATTGAAAAATCACTTTATGAATACCCAAAATGCATGGCGATGTAATTATACAGGGTGTTTCAGTTTATTGTTGCATAACTTTAAGATTCGATAGAACTTTTAAAATTAATGCATAAAGTCTATATAAACATGGGTCGCAAAATGCGTGGCTTCCAAAATACAGGGTGTTTAAATTTACTTTTTAAAAAAGTTATTTTTAAATATTTCGAACAATATTTGATGTATAACAGTGAAAATTGGTATACAAGGTTTTTTTTTACGACAAAACGAACCATGGGCTTAGTTTTACTGTAGCCGCTAGAGGGCGCTCTCTACTGTACTGTAGTGTATTAAAATGACCGAAAAAAATTCTTAGTGCAATTTTTTGCTTTTTGAATAAAAAAAATGATTCTTCGCACTTTTCAACATAAAAAAGCTCTCTTGTGAATTTTCGTTATAGTTAGCCGTTTTTGAGATATTTCGATTTTTAAGGTTCCATGCATTTTTAATTATTCATGATAAAATAGTGTTAAAAAGTCAGTATCTCGATAATTTTTAGAAGTAGGCTGTGCCTGCAAATATTTTTGAAATTGAAAGCAAAATAAGGTTAAACGTCAATTAGTTGACAGTTAGTTTTGTTGTCTGTTGAAACCTGAAACGTTTTTTTGCAATTGT
This sequence comes from Acanthoscelides obtectus, assembly GCA_963669975.1. NCBI lineage: Eukaryota > Metazoa > Arthropoda > Insecta > Coleoptera > Chrysomelidae > Acanthoscelides > Acanthoscelides obtectus. Next base: position 100,657,076 of record CAVLJG010000006.1, on the reverse strand, counting down.
GAATGCACGAAATTTAGTTTCTTTTACCTGCTTTTTTTTGTAAGTTTTATAAAAATGCCATTTTTATTCTCCAATCAAGAGTTAGCAGATATTCATTTTGTGTATGGCTTTGTAAATGGAAACGCAGCAGAAGCAGCCAGAGAATACCAACGAAGATTTCCAAACAGACGACATCCAACTCGCTCAGTATTTGTAAGAGTGCATCGCCAAATAATTGAAAATGGTTTTGAAAATCTCCAAAGGGATCAGAGCATAAATGTTCGTCAGCGCAGATTTACCCATATGATTCTGCGTGAGTTTGATAGAGATCCGACCACAAGTGTTAGGAGAGTTTCTGGTGCCTTGGGAATTTCAGCAAGCCAAGTTCACCGTGTTCTTAGAAATGACCATAGACGTCCTTACCATTTGCAACCTGTGCAAGGACTACAGCCAGGGGACGGAGAACGAAGAATCACATTTTGTCAGTGGATTCTTGATAGAACTGATAATAATAGGGAGTTTTTAAGTAACGTTTTATGGACCGATGGGTCATGCTTCACTAGACGTGGAGTGGTAAATTTTCATACTCAACATATTTGGTCGCATGAAAATCCGCATGCAGTTCGGGAAAGAAATTTTCAGCATGAATTTAGTGTGAACGTGTGGATTTGTATCTACCGTAATCGACTATTTGGGCCCTACCTTTTGCCTGCAAGGTTAAATGCTGCGACCTTCTTGGAATTTTTAAAGGCTGAACATGCAAATATGTGGGATGATGTTATGTTAGATTTAAGAAGATTGGCCTGGTTCCAGCTTGATGGTTGTCCAGCTCATTATTCGAGAATAGTTAGAAACTGGCTGGACGAACAGAAAGATGGATCGGCCGTGGAGGACCAGTCTGGTCTCCACGATCCCCTGACCTAAATCCATTAGATTTCTTTGTGTGGGGATTTCCAAAAGAAAAAGTGTACCAGACTCCCGTAACCACAAGAGATATGCTAATAGACAGAATCAGGAATGTATGTGACGAAATAAGGCCTAGATTTTGTAGTTTGTCCTAACTATCCAATAGCATTTTAGTTGTAAATAATTAATTTAATTTGTTAAAAATAATATTGGAAAATTAAACAAATTAATATTCTGCTTTTTTGTGTTTATTTGGAGTTAGGAATTATTGCTGTGTTTAAAAACACAATCTAAACGATCATCTTGATTACTTGTAATGCCCAAATCGAAAATGTAAAAAAAAATATTATTTTCCCATAAATAATTAAAAATGCATCGAACCTTAAAAATCGAAATATCTCAAAAACGGCTAACTACAACGAAAATTCACAAGAGAGCTTTTTTATGTTGAAAAGTGCGAAGAATTAGTTTTTTTATTCAAAAAGCAAAAAATTGCACTAAGAAATATTTTTCGGTCATTTTAATACACTACGGGTACAGTAGAGAGCGCCCTCTAGCGGCTACAGTAAAACGATGCCCATGGTTCGTTTTGTCGTACCAAAAAACCCTTGTATACCAATTTTCACTGTTATACATCAAATATTGTTCAAAATATTTAAAAAAAAACTATTTTATCGAATATTAAAGTTATGCAACAATAAACTAAAACACCCTGTAGATGTAGTAGAAGAGCGTGTAAAATAACAGAAGCTTCATTCAAAAATGTGTAAAAAAATAATTATATAAAATTGACATTGAAGCATTTATGCTAAATAAATCATCAAAACAAACAAACCTGAAGTTCTTGTATGTTTAGTCTAGGTTTTTTCACACCTACTCGTTTGTACTTATCGATAATAATTATTGAATATCCTAATGATTTCCGAAAGCTGTGGATTATTTTGAAAACAATTACCTTCACCATTTTTTCAACTCCTGAAGATGCTAGTAAATGGTTGTGATTGTTGTATCTAACTTGATTTACTATTGACCTATGACCTCTGAGTACGATATGGGAGGTACCCCATTCACCTGAAAAATTAACAGTGAGCTTCGTGCGAAGTCTGTAAATTGAGCGATGAGACTGGCAACGTAGAATTCGATCTGGCAACACTGGAGACGCCTGGCTTGGAGGGGAGATAGGGGAACATGTGATCCATGATTCAGGACAAGTTTGAACTCACTCGAGCAGCTGACAAAAGCCCAGGTTTATCGGTGGCCTTCATCTTCAAGAACCGATAAAAATATCGAGATCATCGGTTGACAGTCAGAATGATCGGTGAAGGGTTAAATTCGACTCACACTACCGTTCATCAGATCACCTGGGTGTTGCATCACGAAAAGTTCCTTGTCAGACAGCAATGTGAAAAACGAGTTTTTGACCAGTAAAAACATTTCTGTGGCTCATCAGCCTCCTTATTTGCCTGACTTGAATCCTTGTGACTTTTTTCTCTTCCCGAAGTTGAAAAATCACCTCAATGGAACTCATTTTGGGACAGTCGAAAACCTGTAACCGACCAGCTGAAGGCTATTCCAGTATCGGAGTTCCAGCACTGCTATGAGGAGTAGGAGAAGCGTCTCCAGCGTTGTAAGGGTTCAGAAGGAAGTTATTTTGAGGGTGAAAATATAAAATTGTAATTATACTTGAATTAAAAAATTTAAAAAAAAAATCAGTTTCATCACCTAATTTACAGACCTCGTACATACATTATGTTATCATCAACATTACACAGCTAGGGCATGGTACTGCGTGTAGATGGCAACATTGTCTGGGTGCATCCGACCCTGATTCTAATAGAATTTCGACCATTGAAATTAATTTCGCCGGCGCCCTGACGCCATATATTTGATTCGCGACGGTAACGAAATTTCAAGTACTCACTGTTATCATTGGGCACCTTCCACATATACAAATTGAAATCATCCGATCCGCTGAGGACATACTCATCGTTGGCACCTGCGAAACAGCACGTCTTCATGGTGCACGAGTTGTAGTATTGCGGATGGTAGAACTGGCAGAGCGCATGCTCCGACTCGGTGGCATATAGTACCGGCGGCAGCCGACGGCGTAGAGCGACAACCCGTTTGCCGCTCGTGTCGAAACCGGCACTGATTCCGCTAGTCTTTCCTCCCTGAGAGTCGTAGCGAACCAGCTCGCTGAAAATTACGCTTTGTATTGACATCCAACAATACGAACGTTGATAGTCCGCTTCAATCACTATTCAATTTTTAAAGAATGACGCCAAATAGGTTGACACTGAACTATACAGAAAGAATTATGTATAACAGAAAAATTAAACAGGTCAGGTCAGTCAAACAGGACCATACAATTAGTCCATAGACATTATATCCCCAACCTGCCCGTAGAACCGTCAATCTGGCAACGTCGTCTCCCCCGACGCGGCAGTAATGCCAAGACACTTACCTTACATCTATTTATTAATTAACTGTCTCGAACAAAATAATTTTCTTGCTTATTAAATACAATTTTCCGAAGAAAAACAGACAAACAAAATCTTTCACACAACTGACAACGTCGTACTCCTTCTGCACTGCATGTATCATCGCATGTTGTTGTGATTACTAATACATTTAACTGTAACTTTGTGATTTTCGTATGTTTTTATCTTTTTTCGTGCATCGCATCGTTTCAAATAAGTGATAAGTTCTGTAATTTTTTTTTGAGTAATTGTACTGTACTGAAAGCGTTGTTAAATAAAAAATATTAGCAACAAAAAATTGCGTAAAAGTATTCAATAATTCAAGGCATATTTTCAACAAAAACATCATACAAACGTAAACAATTCGATGAATCAGATGCAGTCGTCGTGCGCTCGTATCGCGGTTGCGTTGCAGCGTTGCCAAATGTTTGAGAATATTTAATTATTTACTACTCACTTTCATCGAAAACGATTGATTTTCGGACATAAGTTATAATGAACTTTTTGCTTAGAATAATGCAAGGAATATTATTTCCCTAAAACCCCGTATATATAAAAAGTATGCACATACATATGTATAATATAATAGGTATGTACATACATATATGTAGTAACACAAAACAACAGAATAAAGACTATCAAAAATTCATATATAGTCGTTTGTCTCCTCTTTTTCTTTAAATGGCGTCTGGAAATCGTATTTCTATTTTAGAAAGAATTTTTGACTTTGTATCTCCCTGATTTTCGACTAAGCTTTTGAGCTGCTTGGTCAGGGTAATAAGCTTTACCATAATTTGGAATAGCTTCTGTTGATACTGGAACCTCGTCGACATCAGAATGTTCGGATATTTCTTGTATTTCAACTGGATTTTCAATTTCTTGGCCTGAATCTGTTTCGTGCTTAAATCCTGCTTTGTGTAAGCAATTTTGCACTGTTTCTTTAGTTACTTGGCCCCAACCGGTTTTTGCCAAACAACTTGCATCCAATGGCGTAACAGCAGGTTCAATGTTTATTATAGTCGAAATCACGAACGATGACGATTACGTCATCATTTTAGTCTGTAGTAAAGACAAACGACAGCGATTTGTGAATATATTTAATGATGTTTCTGATATGTTAGACAGAGACCAACATAATTTTATTGTATAAACAAACTGTCTTGCTAACTTGCATGTATCCAACAAAGATAGACGAAGTTTTCATGTTGCATGATCGATCATATTTGAAAGATGAATAGTTAGGTTATGTTAAAGCAGGTTATGTTTTTTTCGAATAATACTTTGGTCTTTAGTGTTCCTGTCTTAAGGTATTCTACTCATAACTGTTTTTTTCAAAACAAAAGCTCCCCACTAAAATTATTATCAAGGTATCACTAAAAACCATGAAATAAAATGAAAATAAAAATAATTAGTGAAATAACCTAACTTCCCAAAATCATAATATAAATTTGTTGTTATTATGTTTCTGACTCGTGATTTTATCATCGACGTACGTCTATTGATTACTTCAGTACAATTTATGGTATGACGTAATAGTCATCTTTCGTGATTTTGACTTTAGAAGGTGTTTGAGTATTAGACTTTGGTAATAAGTTTTAAAACTCTTCATAATCTCTTGGTCAAGTGGTTCACAAGATGATGTACAATTTTCGGTGAAAAATTTGTAAATATCTGAACTATACTAAGTGAAATATAAATCCGAACACCCAGTTTAAATGGTTTTATTTTAATAAAATTTTGTATAAGTACTTAATGAAGCATAATAAGTAAATGATAAAAATTTCAAAATGATTGCACTGCTTTAAGGCCCTTTGACCTTTAATAATGTATGGATGCACCCTGATGTGCTACGCATTCTCCAACGCGCCTAGGCATGCTTCTGATCAGGTGGTCAATATCCTCCTGTGGTATCTCATTCCAGGCAACCACCAACTCCTCTCGAAGTGCTTCTAGAGTCTGAGGAGGACGTTGCAAATTGAGCAATCTCCTACCCATCATATCCCACACGTGCTCAATTGGGGATAAGTCGGGAGATCTTGGTGGCCATGGTAACAATGTTTCTGGCAGATCCAACTTTCCAACAAGATAATGCCCGACCACATGTTTCAAGAGTCACAATAGACTTCTTTCAACATGTGGTCGGGCATTATCTTGTTGGAAAGTTGGATCTGCCAGGGTGTCAAGATAGGGTAAAAGATGGGGTTCTAGAACTTCGTGGATATAACGCTGCGCGTTCATGTTACCTCTGATGAAGATTAAAGGTGACCTGGAACCATAAGCTATAGCACCCCAAACCATAACTCCAACAGTGTGATGAACATGTCTTTCAACAAAAAACTGTGGATTCCTCCTTTCACCACGTCGCCTTCTAACCCTGGCACGACCATCGTGCATGCCTAAACAAAATCGAGACTCGTCACTAAAGACAATACTGTTCCATTCCTGATCCCAGAGTGACCGTTGTCTGCACCACTCAAGGCGATTACGTCGGTGTTCTCGAGTTAAAGGGAGGACCCAGTGTGGCCGGTATGAAAACAAGCCAAAACTTCTCATTCGTCGGTAAACACTTCGCATGCCAATAGGTCTTCTGTGTTCTGCAAACCATTCATTTGCAATGGACCTGGTAGTGGAGAAACGGTCCCTTAAGGCCAATAATCATAGGCGGCGATCTTCACGGTCTGTTGTTCTACGGCGGCGTCCAGTGCCCCTTGCTCTTTGCGTGCGGCCTGCTCGAAGCCATGCCTGACAACACCTAACCACAGTGTCTTCACTTCTTTGCACTCTAACTGCAATTGGCCGAAAAGAAAGTCCAGCTTCCCGAAGTCCCACTATACGGCCCCTATCAAACTCACTAAGTTGACGAAATCGTACAGGTCTTCGTACTCTAGGCATCGTAACCGATCGTAAAGGATGTCAAGAACCAAAATCCGCCAACGTTGATTCTTTACTGCGGCTGAAATATTCATTTTTAGAGCGTTAGTGAATTAAACAAAAGCAGTATAAAAACCGGAATGTCCAACTGATAAGGCTGAAAATTTTTTCTCTTGTTATTTACAGTAAGATAAATACATTCACCAACTTTTATTAAAATAAAACCATTTAAACTGGGTGTTCGGATTTATTATATGTCACTTAGTATATTTCAGAAAATCGTGTAAAATGAGAACGTGTTCGGTATTTTGGTAAATAAGGTCTCATTTCTGTAGAAATACCGAAAAATTGGTAGGTTCGGCAACATTGCTTGTGCTTTTAGATATCGATGACAGGCGACACGACGTTGCCAGATGGACGGACTTCGTTTGGAAAGAGCAGTTGTTAATTTCCATTAATCATTAGTTTAGATGTTATATTTTTTTGAACTGCGTACCATCATATACAATTTAGTGTTAAGTTATACATATATGAGCTCATGCCCAAGCACAAGTTCCTGCGAAAGTTTTTTGGGTCTATTGTGGAAAGTATTGTTGATAATGTGGGTACTGCCAATGCTGCACCTGACTATATGAAAATCAGTTTCCAGGGGGAAGTGTTGCATACACTTTCAAAATTTCATAGCGTATAATGATCTAAGAAAAAAAGGTAAACAGTTTAAAATCAAATAACAACTGTGCCGAAATCACTACTAAAAACGTGCTGAAAAACTGTTTCGAAATTTTGGGATATCCTATAGTAAATTGGATCAATTGTTCACTGAGAAGCGGTTCTTTTCCTGAAAATTTGAAAAGCTCTACTATAACACCAGTTCCCAAAATAAAAAATTCTAAAAGATGCAGCGATATGAGACCAGTAAATGTGTTACCAGATATTGAAACATTATTAGAGTCCATAGTGCATGACCAATTAATGCAGTTTATAGAAGAAAACAAAATTTTAGTGGAGGCGCAAGCAAACTTTCGAAAAAAATATTCCACAGAAACGGCTTTCCAGTTGGTAACTGAGAATTGGAGAAGAGCCATACACTCAGAAGAAGTTGTCATAGCAGTATTTTTGGATTTGAAGAGGGCATTTGAAACGATTGATAGAGATATTTTGTTAGGTAAATTGAAGGCATATGGTATAACAGGAAGTGTTTTAGATTGGTTTAGAAATTATTTGTCTAAAAGGATGCAAGTTACAAAAGTTAATGACACTATTTCATCAAAAATTGAAAATACGTTGGGTGTTCCACAGGGCAGCATCCTGGGACCACTTCTTTTTATTTCATACATAAATGATTTACCTGCCAGAGTAAAAAAATGCAAAATTCAGATTTTCCCCGATGACACTATGATTTATATAAGTACTAAAAATGTTCAGACTGGTATCTCTTATATAAATGAAGACTTTAAACTTGTCTCAAAATGGTTAGCATCTAACAGACTAAAATTAAATACAAGTAAAACGAAAGCTATGTTAATCAGAAAAAACAATGCACAAATGTTGAACTGAATATTGATGGTGAAGATATTGAATTCGTAGAAAATTTTAAATACCTGGGGGTATTTGTTGACTCTCGATTAATTTTTGATATTCATTATGAAAAAGAATTTCGGTCAATCAACATCTTCCTATAAAATCGCGACTTGTTAATGATAATAAAAGCTCCTGTAATGTGTATTGGTTTAATGATCATATAAGAAATATGAGAGACTTTGACATTCCTAACAGAGCTTCATAAAGACGATGTTACTTTAGTTAGTACGGACTGCTTGAAACAATTTAAATACAGTTACAGACAAGTAATTGTCAAAGCTAAGATTAAAGCCAATGATGACTACATTAATAAATCCAACAACAGACAACATGCTGCATGGAATATCATAAAGAATGTTAAACCGAACGTGCACAACCAGGACTCCTCAACATCTCTCACAGCACATCAATTCAACGACTTTTTTACCCATATCGCACAAAAACTTTTAAATAAAATTACCCCATCCGATGTTTCTCCATCGCATTATATGAATCATCCTACTCATAGTTCACACTTTCGATTCAGGGAAGTTTCATATCATGATGTGAGAACTGCCATAAATAAACTAAAAAACTCAAAGAGTACTGACCCATATGGCTTTACTGTCAGGATTGTCAAAACCTTGCAAAATCTCATCATATATCCTCTAACCAAGTTATTCAATCAGTGTATAGAAAGTAATACTTTTCCGGATTTTTTCAAACTATCTAAAATTATACCCATTTTCAAACAAGGGGATACTGAAGAGTTATGCAACTACAGCCCCATTTCCTCAATACCTATTTTTGCGAAAATTTTGGAATTATTGTTGAAAGATCAAATTAATGAATACTTTGAGGCTAATAATCTATTTTGCTGAACACAGTTGGGTTTTAGGAAAAATAGTTCCACCACATCAGCTATTAACAGTTTTATTCAGTTTGTGAACGAGACTTTTGAAAACAACCTATATGGCCCAGCATGTTTGTTGGACTTGTCCAAAGCTTTTGATTGTGTTCAACACGACATCCTGTTGGAAAAGCTCCCTTTTTATAACTTTCATGAAACATCCACTGCAATGATTAAATCTTACTTGAGTAATCGACGCCAATTTGTATTCTTTAAAGGTTCATCATCCTCACAGTTAGTCGCTGCTCACGGGGTACCGCAAGGCTCGGTATTGGGACCTATTTTATTTTTAATTTACGTCAATGATATAACTAATTATAATGTGAATAATAACTTAATCCTATTCGCTGATGACACTACCTTGATGAATAGCAATGCCTCTTTAGCCTCATTGATATTCGACTCTAAAGCTCATAAAAGAAAACTAGCAAACTGGTTAACCGCTAATAAGTTGACCATCAATGAAACCAAGTCTCAGATGATTATTCTTAGCTTGAGGCAGCACGACACTAAAGTCCGTGAAGTTACTAGGAGTCTACCTTGATGAACACTTGTCGTGGGAAACTCACGTAATCCATGTTCTCAATGCACTAGCAAAATATATATATTTGATAAGGAACTTGAAACAAAATGTCTCTCAGTCAGTTCTTCTTCTAACATATTATTCCTACTTTCAATCAAGAATTTCATACGCATTGTTAAACTGGGGTCACTCGGCCCATTCGTCAAAAGTTTTTGGATTACAACGACGTTGCTTGCGGTACATTGCTGGCCTCAAATACACGGAACCTTGCAAGGAAGCTTTTATAGAATTGAAAATCATGACAGTACCTTCTCTTTACATCTTCACATGTCTGATGTATATAAAGACTAATCTGAGCCAATATACTACCCACAGTGATGTCCACAGTTATAGAACCAGAAATATGGATAAAATCTTAGTACCTCATAGCCGTCTCCAAACCACCAGGAACGGCACAAACTATTATGGGATAGTTTTTTATAACCTGTTGCCAGACCGTATAAAGAAACTGGATGCGAAAGTTTTTAAAAATAAAGTTAATGCTTATCTGACTACTAAAGCATTTTACTCGATCAACGAGTATTTGAGCAACAATTTTTCAGACTTGTCGGATTGTTAGCAAATACAACAGTGTTCCTACACCTGGGATCCTCTAGGCTCCTTGAACTTGCTACTAAGTCATCTGGTAAATTTTTATATCAACATTTCATATGTCTTACCATTTTAACGTATATGTGTGTATATAAGTGTGTGCGCGTGTGTGTGTGTGTGTAGAAGTAAACATATTGTGGTTAAATGAATATGCGTGTATCTATGTACGTATATATGTCCTGTTTTTACAACTTTTATGGACTGTATCTGTTTTTATTGAATCATAATGTCATAAGTTGATGTTTTTCTGTGTAATTTGAACATCAGTCTTTTGTCAGACTGCTTTTTTGTATTAATTTTGTTTTTCTTTTGACTTGTGTAAACACGCTGGTGTACTTAACACAAATAAAGAATTGAATATACTTTTATTTTATTTTAGCAATAAATATTATTATTTATTTAATTGAAGTGAATTAATAATAACGAGAAATGTAGCGAAGTATCAAATAATGATGCCACTTACTTTTTTGGTTTCCTGCAGTCCCACAAGCTAATTCCCTCGTCAGCATTGGCAGTTACCAAAAATCGAGGATTCGTCGGATTGAACATAACCGAGTGAAAACCACTATTTTGTTGAGCTAGCGTTTGTGCTTCTGAAAAAAAGGTCCAGTTATAATAATAAAATTCACTTTTGAAAACAATGTAAATGAAAGCAGGTTGTACGTAGAAGAGTTTGCTAACGTTGACAATTTATGTTTTGAAAATGATATCATCAAGATGGCCTCCAGATCTCCGAGCCTGCAAGTTGCTCTTGAGATTGCCACCATTTCGTCTCTTAATTCGTTGAGGGTTTTTGGATCATCATTGTAGACTCGACTCTTGAGATATCCCCATAAAAAGAAATCGGGTGATGAAGTCAGGGCTTTGTGGTAGCCAATTAATGTCACATCCCCTCGATATCACAAAATATTGGAGCCTTAGGGCCAAAAACTGTCAGCATTCGTTCTCAATTAACAGTTACAGCCCGCGATCATTCTAGAAAACGTAGAGTACAAATAAAACTGCTAGCTGATATTGCTGCCCAAACCGTGACTCTTCGTGGTTTTATTTAAAAAACAAAAATGAATGTTATTATGACCTACACTGTATAAAGACGTAATAGACATAATAGAGAACTTGCAACCAATAAAAGTAATTTAATAAAAACAACAAACTATAAGTATAAGTATAAATTCCTATAAGAACACATAAATACTTGACATCTTTTCAGTATCTCTTGATTGGAAATATGATACTTACCTGTTATAGGAGCTTCTCTGACATCAAAAAGCAATATCCTTCCATCTTCGCCAGCTGTAGCTATAATATTGTCATTTTGAGGATGAATACTTATACCATAAATTGGCTTCTCGTGTGGAATAGCCATTATTAAGTTGCGGCTGAAAATAAATTAATAACTACTTTAGAAACCCTGGGTAAAATCAGGGGGCAATATTTCAGACGATCTTTTCCGAACAATTCTGAAAATATTTGATGATTTTAGAAAAACGTGAAGAGACAGTGAAAATTATGATTGTTTTGCCCCACTTTATCATATAAACTTACGTTAAGATTTCATGCATGAGCACTTGGTCATCGTTGCCGCCAGAAAAAATCTTCTCGTTACGCGAATCGAGCGACAAGCAGAATATGTTGCTGCCATGTGGTGTTCGCATGACGATCGGAGTACCTTTATCGAACATGGCGGTCGCAAGCTTCCATAGCAGTACCCGTTTATCATCACCACCTGCAAGGGGTAAAATGGACATTGCTCAACCTCATGCTAGTCAACACATCCAGTAGTAGTACGGTTGTCTCAAAAATATTTTTTCAGATATATTTAAAAAGACGAATGTATCGTGGGAGACGTTGATCTTTAAGTTACTACTTTGGGACATAAGTACCTATTCAGGGTGTCCCAGAAGTCGACGTCAAGCCAAAACCGGGTGATAGGCAAAGTCATAACAGCTATCAGAAAAATATTTAAAAAAATTTTATGTATGTGTTTTGAAAATTATAGGTCTTTGAAAAAAATATAGAAATTTCACACCCTACGGCAGTCTGCCAACTCCTGTTACTACAAATATTAACTTTTTTTGGATTTTATTTTTACAATGTAATGATGAATAATGCATCTTCAAACTGGTGTCTCAACCTTACTGCCAACTTTTCTCGTTCAGGAAAAATTGCCACTTATTTCCCAACCAAGTATTCCAAAGTAAAACTTTGCTCAACTTTAACTGGCTGTACTGGAAAAAAATGTACTACGAGAGTTTGGCAAGTAACCTTAAAAGTTGGCGCATTTAATAAGGATTCCAAAATGGTATAACACTTAGAAGATAACTCGTTAACTTATGCACAATTTGTATTTGAAGAAAAACTGATGAAAATTTTTCAAAATTTCCTAATTAAACAGCGATTATGAAAACGCACAAGGACCCTTAAGGATAACTGTTTGCACAACAGTGGGCGTCAAAATGCTGCTGATGATGATTTACCTTTACAGCAAATGCTCAAACTGTTTTCCTTCAGCCGCAATACACGCTCGACATCTTCTTAAAAAAGATCGGGTTATTAAACGAGCGAATCCACGGTTATTAACAAACTCAGCTGCTTCCAATAGTCTTTGCCGTAGCTCAGCTATATTTTGAATCGGCTTGAAATACACTTTTTCTTTTACAGTTCCCCAGTAAAAAAAATCTAACGGATTCAAATCTGGTGACCGGGCTGGCCACGGTATTGTACCAGACCGTCCTATCCATCTGCCTGGAAAGCTTTGATCGAGATACTCTCTCACTGAGAGTGCATAGTGCGCTGGGCAGCCATCATGCTGAAACCACATGTCCCTGTAAATACTCAGTGGCACGTCCTCCAATAAATTTTCTAAATGATTTTGCAAAAAACCTAAATAAACCTCAGCAGTCAAAGTCCCTGGAACTCAAACGGACCGATTATTTTACCATTTAAAATTCCTGTCCAATGGTTTATCTTGAAGCGATATTGAGATTTATCTTCTCTCATCAAATGTGGGTTTGCTACGTGCCACTCGTGTAAGTTATGCAGGTTCATGTACCCAACTTTCTTAAATGTGGTCTCATCCGACCATAAAATTTTTTCAAAGAACTATGGATCTTTCCTGTGTCTTTCTAACATTGTGCGACAAAAAGCAACTAGTGGCTCATAATCCCGGGGCAGAAGGGCTTGAACACGCTGTACGTATGGATGGAGCACGTTTTTTGCAAGATTCTATGGGCTGTACTTTTGGGCACACCTGTTTTTAGTTCTACTGCACGCACTGAAGTACTCGGGTCTTCTTCGACAGCTCCTAGCACCACGTCTTCGTAAGGAAGGAAAGATCTTCCCTCACCGTGTGATTGGTTTGGTAGTTGACCCTCTGAGAACAGTAAGCGGTGCACATTTGTGAATACTCGATGATCTGGATGACGAGCTGCATTCGGGTACCTCTCACAGTAAAGTCTCGCTGCAGCACTAGCGTTGCATCTGCATTCCCCATAAATGAGATGCATATTCTTGTACGGTGTACACGGACATAGCGGCACTGCACAATTACACTATCAAAGATAGTCTAAGGAAAGCAAATGTTGTTTTGAAGAGCAATTAAACAGTCCAAATCCAAATCACAAGCGATCAACAGTCCAGTTCACCAATCCAAAATTAGTAACAGTACAAAATCAACAAGCACGAACATGTAAAGATGCGCAGTAAACGAAGGAGTACTGATCGGTATCAAAGTGTGCAATAGCAAGTAAGTGATGTGCTTCATCCATACCACATACAGCGTGTTCAACCTCTCCTGCCCCGGGATTATGAGCCCCGAGTTGCTTTGTGTCGCCCAATGTTAGAAAAACACAGGAAAGATCAACAGTTCTTTGAAAACATTTTGTGGTCGGATGAGACCACATTTAAGAAAGATGGATACATGAACCTGCATAACTTACACGAGTGGCACGTAGCAAACCCACATTTGATGAGAGAAGATAAATCTCAATATCGCTTCAAGATAAACCATTGGACAGGAATTTTAAATGGTAAAATAATCGGTCCGTTTGAGTTCCCAGAGACTTTGACTGCTGAGGTTTATTTAGGTTTTTTGCAAAATCATTTAGAAAATTTATTGGAGGACGTGCCACTGAATATTTACAGGGACATGTGGTTTCAGCATGATGGCTGCCCAGCGCACTATGCACTCTCAGTGAGAGAGTATCTCGATCAAAACTTTCCAGGCAGATGGATAAGGCGGTCTGGTACAATACCGTGGCCAGCCCGATCACCTGATTTGAATCCTTTAGATTTTTTTACTGGAGAACTGTAAAAGAAAAAGTGTATTTCAAGCCGATTCAAAATGTAGCTGAGCTACGGCAAAAACTATTGGAAGCAGCTGAGTTTGTTAATAACCGTGGATTCGCTCGTTTAATAACCCGATCTTTTTTAAGATGTCGAGCGTGTATTGCGGCTGAAGGAAAACAGTTTGAGCATTTGCTGTAAAGGTAAATCATCATCAGTAGCATTTTGACGCCCACTATTGTGCAAACAGTTATCCTTAAGGGTCCTTGTGCGTTTTCATAATCGCTGTTTAATTAGGAAATCTTGAAATAAAAATTGTGCATAAGTTAACGAGTTATCTCCTAAGTGTTATACCATTTTGGAATCCTTATTAAATGCGCCAACTTTCAAGGTTACTTGCCAAACTCTCGTAGTACATTTTTTTCCAGTACAGCCAGTTAAAGTTGAGCAAAGTTTTACTTTGGAATACTTGGTTGGGAAATAAGTGGCAATTTTTCCTGAACGAGAAAAGTTGGCAGTAAGGTTGAGACACCAGTTTGAAGATGCATTATTCATCATTACATTGTAAAAATAAAATCCAAAAAAAGTTAATATTTGTAGTAACAGGAGTTGACAGACTGCGGTAGGGTGTGAAATTTCTATATCTTTTTCAAAGACCTATAATTTTCAAAACACATACATAAAATTTTTTTAAATATTTTTCTGATAGCTGTTATGACTTTGCCTATCACCCGGTTTTGGCTTGACGTCGACTTCTGGGACACCCTTTATATGACTCGTTGGGCCAACTGTTTTGCATATTTTGGGGAAATTTAATTGTATGTCCCATTGTCTTGGAAATATGGGTTGATGTTGGCAAAATAATTGTCTGATGTCAAATACCCAATGATACCATAACAGATCATAATAAAAGAAATTAAAAAAAATATATGTTTGTTTTTCACCATACAAAGTTTTTCGTTTTTCAATGGGGTATGACTCATTCTTTGACCCAGTGAACATAGTGACGACACAATGCCGACATGTTTAGAGCACTACTGACTTACGCCGACCAAAAAAAATGACGTCGATGTTAGGGTCTAATGTCACACCCAATTAACGTCATTGTACGATGTCATAGTACGTCATATAAAAGACCAAATACAAAGTCGATATGACGTCTATGTCACGTTCATATGACGTACATCGCTCGCCAAAATAATCGCTAGGTACAGTAATGGGCAAAAGTATATGGACAAATTAATATTTTGCTGTATTTCTTTTTTAACTTGTTTTATTAATACACCAACCTGTATACATAATTCGTTATAGCATAATACTCACTTATACATAAATAGATTTATTAGACTCCCTTCAATAAAAAAATAATTGAAAAAACTGGAACTATGAAGGATAAAAATATATAGACAAAGCTAAACAATTATAGAAAAAAGAAGCAAAGTTCATTGAATTATAGAAAAGCAACCATGTTTGCGTTAATATTTTGTAGCATAACCATTATAATCAATCACCGCCTGGCATCGTCTCGGCATAGATTGTAGAACTTTCTTGATATAACATTCATCAATCTGTCTCCACTTTTGCTCTAAAGCGGCAAAAAAATCATTCTTGTTTGAATAATATTTATCTCGTATTTGCTTATCTAAGTATTCACATAGATTCTCAATGGGATTTATATCGGGAGACTGTGAATGCCATTTGAGAACTGGTATTTTTTCATCCAGAAATAATTTCTTTGTGAGATTTGAAGTGTGCTTCTGGTCTTTATCTTGCTGGAAGATTGATCTTAATGGCATATTGTCTTCCATAAAGGGTAACATGACATGCTTTAGTATGTCTGTGTATACAAACTTATCCATAATGCCATCTATTCTATGTAAAGGTCCCATCCCAAACCCCGAAAAGCACCCCCAAACCATAACAGACCCGCCTCCATGTTTGACAGTGGGCAAAGTGTACTTGGGGTTCAATCTTTGTCCACTAGGACGTCTAACATAATGAACACCATCTGATCCAAACATATTGAACTTGGATTCGTCACTGAAACATACCCTCTTCCAGTCACAGATGCTCCAATCAAGATGCAACCGTGCAAATTGTAATCGGTCCTTACGGTTTTTCCTTGAGATTAGCGGCTTCTTACACGGGCGAAGTGGGGTTTTAAACGGATCTTTGGATGAAATTACTTTTATTAATCTAACTGATCTAGCATTCAGTTTTCTAGGCCGACCACTTCTCTTAGAGGCTTCCAAGATATCTTTTTGATATATTTGTTCAATATTGCCCAAACTGCTTTAAGCTTCAGCTTCAAATTTTTCGCAATGTCGACTTGACGTTGACCATCTCTGTATAACTCAATGATCTTAGTTTTCACATCTTAAGAAATTTCTGGACCACGTGGCATGGTCTTAAAATCACTCAACTTATTCCACAATACTTGATAAACACAAACTAATCCTCTTCTGACATGAAACTGTACTAAACTAATGTTGAAGAGAATTTGTCTACATATTTTTGTCCCTCATAAAATAGTGCTTATATTCAGACTTGTATTGTGTTCATTGCAGATAATGTAAAAACAAGGAATTTAGTTTTTCTACTAATAACCCATTTGTTTATGGAGCAATGAAGTATGAATTCGTTTTCTAAAGGTAATTAGGTATATATTCATATTTGTCCATATACTTTTGTCCATTACTGTATATTCAAATGCTCCTGAAAAATTGTTGAATGTTACTACGATGCCCCACAAGCAATGACTTCAGCCAAAACTGATACTATTTATGAATGACAATAAAGTAGTTATTATCTAGTTTACCTTACTGTTTATTAAAAATCTATACTTTGTAGGTAAGACTTGATTTTTCAGTACTGACTGTCCAACAAATATGTCAAAATAACAGCCTTTTAAATAAAAATAGCGATGATAAAGACGTCATTTTTTAGTCAATGACGTTTCCGACCAAAAGCGACCGAATAATGACGTCATTTTGGCGTCATCACATTCACTGGGAAGTGACCAATATGTTTACCGAAAATGATACAGAAACAGCACTTTTTGCGGATCAAAACATTTTTAATCTGTGCTGATTTGTGGTAAATTTGAAAATAGATGTATGTAAATGTGTGAGACATACAGAGTACAGAACCAATCTACCTGACACCAATTTAATTTCCACACCAATGGCCTCAATACAGTAGAGGAGAATTAATGAATATAAATATTTAAGGAAATATGTTCTATTTCTTTTATAAGCTTGAAATTTTACTTATGCAATGAAATCTTTTTTGTGGAAAGTATTACCCTATGGTTTTTTAAACTGTTACATGTCTCACTCTAGCACAACTATTTGTTTCCAAAGTCTTGTGGTCTTGATAAGCTTTACTCTTTATTTGAAATTTTCGTTTTCTATATAAATGACACCATTTTATTATATTTGTATTACTTTTTTAATTAGTTTTATTCACTAATTAGTACGTTTCATTTTTGTAATAAAGTATAATTTTGCCTAGTGTCACTATAAATGTACTTTGTCACAAGATTCTTCAGAAAAACACCTTATTCAAATAAGGAATAATAATCATTGACAGAATGTCTCAATTTAAATGATATTTTTGCTATTTATTTTAATAATGGAAACACTGCCTGTGTATATTTGTAGTAATATATATATTCTGCAAAAAATGTTGGGGAGTACGAAAAATTCCAGACAAATATATAAAAACATATATACCTACTACTATTACTATGCAAAAAATGGTCTTCCTCAGAATAATTATATTAATTTATGCTATTTTTGATGTATCTACAATATCAATTATTATAATTATAATCAATCAATAGCCAACAATACATTTTTTAGTTTCTGCTCTCCTTCAAATTATAAAAAGGTTGACTTGTCATATTGTCAGTTTAAAAACTGCATCTGCATTATTATGCGTTTTTCTATATAATCTGAATCATTTCTAATATTAAATGTTGGTCAGAAATCTTTATTAACGACGAATAATTATTTATTAATCATAAATTTTATAAAATAGTAATGTATTTTTTCACTTGCCTGAAACCAAGTATTCCCCATTTTCTGAAAATTCTATAGCATTCACACACCCATAATGTGCCAGCAAATCTTTTCTATACAAGTTTCTTGCTTTCACTAATCTTTCACTAAATAATTTATTTTGTATACTTAAATTGTCCTTATACTGTCTTTCAATAAGATAACAAACTGGATTAACTGTAGATAGCATGGCCATTTTCTTATGTAAAAACTATCCACCAAAAGCCATTAGCCATTCATGCACTTTGTTGACAAAAATTCTGTTGACTTTTCATACGTCTCAAACAGCTGATTGATGGTAGTTGTGTTCCTAGGGTTTCTACTTTTCTACATAGTACATAATCACAGGGGCAAGGGGTGTAATCGCCGTGTAAAACCGTGTACACGGGGGTACACCGTATAAAACGTCAAACCATGGAACACGAAAACAAAAAATCAACATTTTAAAATATGATACGATACAACAGATTATAATGTATAAATGATTATTAATCAGAAGAGAATTCTCAAAAATTTGGGAGAAACTTTATACAACGAAATAGATAGATATTAACTAACGTCACCAAAGATCTATAACTAGCCACCGTGCCACACTTCAAAATTGGATTCGGAGAAATTTCGAAAATTTATACAACAGAAATTTTCATTAAAAGTGTACGCTCATTATATTTATTTCAGGGTTTTGCACCGAAGATCAAAAAAATTGGTATTTGAGACATCGAATTCAGTTTATCTGGGGATCACACATTTTTCTGGACTGAACTATAGCGCATATCGCAAATATTTCATTTCTTATTTTAAAGTAGAAAATTAGGATGTAACTAGTACGAAAATATCATTTTTGCTTCAAGGAAGCCTCTGCTTGTTATTTTATAGAACTTCAAAGTTGCATTTTGGGTGGTAACACGATATATCAATAACCATAATTTGAGAATTTTCATATGCAATGACCCTAGTGCCTTTTGTATTTTTTATGTGACACGAGCCTATATGGTGAATTTTCCACTGTTTTTTTCATCTAGTTTTCAATCTTCACTATTAGGACAATTTCTTATAAAACAAGCCATTTACAATTGAGACTTTTATTTTTCAAATAAAATTTTTTTGATTACGTGTTTCTCCAAAAAAGTACAATTTAGCAACACAGCATTTGTATTATCTGTCAAGAAATGGACGTTATAAAATGGCCATTGAGATTTGTTTCTATTTTTAAACTCTTAAAAACGCAAGTACTTAGATCTCGTTGAAAATGCGCCAAAAAATGGTTAAGGAATTTCAAGAAAACATTGAAAAATCACAACGCAACACCTTTACACAGGTTGCGAAGTAAATGCCATCATTTACGGTATCTATTTTGAACTATTATTTTAGCTTATTACACGGCTAGTTTTGAACCTTTTTCTGCAAAAAAACAACGATTTTTTATAGTTTCTCTATTATCCTTGAAAAATGATCATTTCTATTGATTTCTTCAATTTTTTTCGAAAATAAAACACGAATTTCGGTCTTTATGCGCTAAAGTATAGTCTTGCCGTTTTTATGAATTATCAAGAAATGGTAAACTTGTGTTTCACCTTGATGATCAAGTCCAAAATCAAGGTCAAAAAATGGTCAAGGGCATATTCGAACACAAAATTTTCCGTTTTCTCCATTTCCTCGCTCGAAAGTATGACGTTCCTTTAAAAAAGAGTTAACCTTCAAATGACCTTGTAGGTCATGGCCAAGGTTAGAACCAAGGACACCATTGAATATTCTGGGAAAAATCATGAAAATAATGTCTCGGTGGTCTCCTTGTACGGCTACTGGCTTTCAAGTTATATCACCCTGCCTGATCTCTTAAGGTCAAAATTTAAGAATATTATATAGTAATAGTAGTAAGACTATGTTTAAATGCAAATTTTTTCGTTCTCATTTACGGGGTTAAAATGGGGGGTTCCATTAAAAAAATCGACTTGACGTTAAAATTATCTTGAATGTCATGGTCAAGGTCAACTTCCAGGTCACCATTATATAGCTGGGAAAAACTTCAGGGCTTATTCATTTCCTACCATTCACAAATTATCTTGGGGTTCCTCAACTTTTCAATATAATAGGAACGTCTCAAATGGTCTCTCAACAGTACTTGTCACAATATTTTTTTGGATTCTATTTGCGAGTACCTATTTCAGCAGTTAGAGTGTGACGAAGAACATAAGATGAAAATTCAAATTCATCTTTTACGCGTTTATAACCAAAATTTAAACTGAAATGTGAAACGAACAGAAAATTTGTCTGATTCGATTTCACACAATGAACAGACCTCTTCGAGATGATGACTGGAACCAATGGAACACGGAACACCTTCAATGTCAGGCAAAAATAATCAACTTCAATGAAATATGAAATCGATATATAGAGACAATGGCCAGAGTAAAGACAACATTGCCAAGCAAGGCTATTGAAATATAACTCTCTAGACTCTAGAAGACTATCGTAGCTAAATTTTTCTCGAAATCGTTGCACCACACTTAAAAATATGCAAATGAAGATTGGAAAACTGCCGCTTTGACGTTCTAAACGACTCCGTCGTTACCCCGGGATAGTCATACGTTTTGAAAGTTGACCTTGCCTTTCTTGTCACCTAGATTGCAGCGTTGCCAGCTCATCGGACGATTTTGCTACCTCTGCTAGTTTGCTAGAATGTTACAACAAAAAAGAAGTTTTTCACAAACGGTATCTGGTAGGTTGCCTCTGTATCTCACTTTCAATTGAAAAAGGTTGTTATCCGATGCTAGATTAGAAAATAACGCATCGTATCATCACAATATTCAAATGAAAATTTTTGCATGGGAAGTACAGCATCAATCTACTTGATACCACTTTTTTCAAGTTCAGCTTGCTTTATTTCCCTTTTGTGAAGCCCATTGGCAGCGGGGTATTGTAATCGCGAAAGAGCTCTGAAAGGAGGTTACATGACATCACGAAAAACCATGTCGATCTATCCACTAATATCATAACCGCCTATAGCTCGAGAAGTATAGCTCGTATTTCTATCAAATATTTACACAATGTTACTACAATGCTAAGGATGCAAAAGCTTTGTAGGGACGAAAATAATGTCTATTCCTTTATGTACTGAATGTGTGTGAAGTGCAGAGTCAACCTACTTGACGCCATTTTGTCAAATTCATTTCTCGACACTTCTATTGAATTGAAAATTTGACATATACCTAGTTCAAATCTGGATCTACGGTGTCTATTAAATACCCGAGCACCCCCGAAAACTTGACAATCACATTTTTCGGTAATACCGAGACAATCTACTTCATGCAATTTTCCAATGTTTTAGTTGCTGACAGATTTTCTATGCACTGCACCCATGGACAGAATGGTAAAATTATTGGTAGAACAAGATGTACCTGTTTATGTCTACGTCATGAACACGACTACATATAGATTATAGAATCATTAAATTTGGAAGAATGGAGAAAGTGGGAGTTGGAAAGGGGCGTGGCGATACTACCCGGCCGTGCCGTATCGCCGCAGCGAGGTACAGCACTCACACGCATCAGTCTCTCGGCAACCGTCGGCGCAACGGAATGTCTACGTGTTCACAGCTCCGTACAGAGCTCTATTCGGTTTAACTACTTTTTTTCATTAGTGGTGTTCACTATAGGGTTCTCGATTGTCTCTCAGTGGTGACGTGGGTGTTAAGTGTTTCCAAAGTGGGAATTAGGTCTACTTCTAACCCTTCTGAGCGAAACAGGATACCTGTGCAGCAAATTAGGTGAGCTTTGCATATTCAGCTACTTGTGTGTTAGGGCTGACATCCTATCTCTTTTTAAATAAATTGCGCACATTGCATACACTAAGAGATTAGTCATATACTGAGGTATTTCTCATTCGCCAGATCAATATTAGTCAAAGAATCACTTCCAAAGCGACTCATTTTTTTTAATAGTTTATTTAAACACAATAATACAAAATGAATAACCAGTTTTAACAATAATTCTCCAATCAGTTCTTGTAAACACTGGCCCCGAGAATAACAAAACAATAACCAATATCTATAAACTATACACTGCAATGTTGCTCATAATTTCAACAAATAAATTAAAAAACATTTTTAAAAACTTTCAATTCTCTAACAAAACTTCTATAGTTATTTAAATCTTTTATACAATACAATAAATTTTTTAATTGCGTCTGTGATTGAACTTTTTAAACCTATATTGTGTGGAAACTTGATAAACATTATTTAGTGATCTTGTTTGGTGATCATGCACGTTATGCTAAAACCTAATATTTATGTTACTTTTTTGTAGATTATTTATAAGTTTACATTTTCCACCTCCAATATCACTCGTAATTTGTTTAAATTTGTATTAGAACTTGTAAGCTAATCAAAATTAAACAACATTTCCAGAATTTTATTTTGCAAAATCTTCACTCACAACCAGACACTGCACCAGATCCAGTTTATTTCTTATACTTCAAGTTCATGTAAGCAATTTTTAGTTGTTCACGAGGCCTTACTAGTTTTCCAACTGGCTTTTATTACTAATAAGAACTTTTGAGCTTTCGTCCTTCCTTAAAAGGGTATTACCATCTTCAAACCAAAGGAACTTAAAATTTCGGTCTTTGTTAAAACTTTGACAGCCGTGTATATATCTAGATTCGCTTTTGTGAGTTCATGGTTGAGAAATATTTCACTACATAAGCTGTTGTTGTTGGAGAGAACAGTACGCCCTGAACTCTACCACATTTATTCAGCAGAAACCAAATTTACCAATATAAAAATAATATATATCTGTACATTAACGAAATAAAAACAAAGTTTCTCTATAATATATGAGCGCCTAAGTTTAAAGACTTGTATGCGCAAAAACAGACCAAAACAGTAATTAATTGATAAATATAATAATAATAATGTCTTTATTAATCCCTCCACACTGCGAGGCGAAGTTTAGCCAGCTGGCTACTCTACCACTTAACCTCACATCGTGCAATATATATTTTTGTATAAAATCACTCAACTATACAAACAAAACGTGATAAACGATATACACAAAATGAAAGAAAATTTCATATTTTTGTTGCAAGTCATAGATTTAACTTAACAGAAAAAAAGTGTCACAATAATATCAAAAAGAAAGAGAAGAAACAAATAGGCAGATCAATCTACCTCACCGCAACTTAAAATAGACGCATAAATTGTTCACGATTTTCCCAACAGAACATATTAAACGAAACATTACATTTTTATTATTTCCAATATTCCTGATATTAGCAGGAATCAAGTTGTAAAATTTAGGTGCAAGATATGTCACAAAACACAAATTTAAATCTCGCCTGGACTGCGGGACGTTCAGGTTATGAGTGGTGTTTGCTCGGGTCATATAATTATGGGACACATAATTTGTATTTAATTTCCTACTTGCATGTACAAAACTACATACTCCAAGGATATACAGGGTATTCCATAATTATTGCGACAAAATGATAGGGGTTGTAGAGGGCATAAAAATATGCAATTTTGCCTTATAAACCCCTGTTCGTAAATATGCCGTTTGAGCACTACAGTTAATTTTACCTTAAGAGCTCATAGGAGAAACAAAAAATTCACCAGCTGCAAAATGTTCGTCTAGCACATTTCATGGTCTCGCCGGTTTGTAAAAAAAGCCTGCTGTGTTTACATTTTTGTTATCGTACACCCGTACCACCTTTTAAAAGTCCAAGCCATGGGTCCAGCAGACTATCTGCCGCGTCGACGTTTTTGTCGTTGGTGGCTGCAGCAGGAGTTGAGGCAACCAAACTTTGGTCGCTACGTTTTGTTCACTGACGAGTCCTGTTTTACAAAGGACGGTTATTTTAATAGCCGTAACAGTCACATTTGGGATGAAGAAAACCCTCATGCCAGCCAACATCAGTTTTCAATTAACATCTGGTGCGGCATTGTGGACGAGCATATCATCGGGCCATATCTGCTTCCACCACTTTTGGATGGGCATGCTTATGGTCGATCCTTACAGCGTGTGCTACCGGAACTATTAGAAAATGTGCCACTGAATATAAGAGCCAACATGTGATTTCAACACCATGGCGGTCCAGCCCACTTTTCTTTACAAGTGCGGCAGTATTTGGACGACAAATTTCCAAATAGGTGGATAGGCCGAGGTGGCCCTGTGCCTTGGCATGCGCGGTCACTTGACCTGACCCCACTGGATTATTTTATCTGGAGCTATCTGAAAGCTTTAGTGTACGAAACTCCCGTTCCCAACCAACAAGAGCTACTGGGAAGAGTGATGGCCGCGTCCGCACATGTTCAGGACATACCGGGGGTATGGCACAGAGCTCGCCGATCATTGAACAATCGTGCACAGCTGTGTATTGAGCAAGGTGGAGGACACTTTGAGCAATTACTGTAGGTAAGCTGTTTCAAGAAACTGATCTTTTTTTTTTGCTGCAGCCCAAACGGCATATTTCCGAACAGGGGTTTATAAGGAAAAATTGTTCATTTTGATGCCCTCTACAACCCCTATCATTTTGTCGCAATAATTATGGAACACCCTGTATAAGATTTTAATATTGTTTATTTCTTGAGAATAAAGTTGCATAGTGGGATATAGTCTAGGTTTTTTTAGAATAATCCTTACAATATCGTTCTGCACCACTTTTAACTGCCCAAGATTTGAACCGTACATCCCACCCCCACACAATTATGCCATATACCAATAGTGGCACCACAACTGCTTTGTAAATCATTAATAGCAGTTTAATGTTCAGTATATTACGAAGAGCGTAGAATTTATGGATGAAAAATCTAATTTTTTTGCTCAAATACAGCACATGTCGGTCCCACTTCAAGTGCTTATCAACAACAACCCCCAAATATTTAATTTCATTTACTTCTTTCAAAGGCTCATCAATATTATCAAGTTTATTAGCCATGGTTATAGAGAAGGCAATGTAATGAGTTTTTTTTATATTCAGAGTTAATTTAAATGTGTCCAGAAGGCTTTTAATTTTTGCAAAATCAGTCTTCAATTTTTTACCCGTTGATTCCCATGTCTCTCCATGCTGAATAGCACTGTTTAAAAACAATAATACAAAATTTAGCTTAGCGTCTTTTTCTGGTATCCTAGGAGACCATCATTACTTGTTATCAAAGATATTGTATTTTTGGTGGCAATAGTTGTCAAGTTTTGCCGCGGGTAAACTGGGAAAAAATGCTAACATGTACTGTCATATAATATTTCTATCTAGAAACCATTTATAATTCAAAATTGCGCGTTTGTGATCGGTATAAATTAAGACGAGGGAAATAGTCGTCATGAAAACCACAGGATAACTTTTAGATGCTACATTAACACAAAAACTGGTGCCACGACTCGACTTGTGCTTGAATGTTTATGGTGGCTATGTTGAAAAACGAAAAAATGTTCATATTTTAGTTTGTGATACAATTTTCATTCATAAATAAAATTTCTCTGACTGGATTACAAAACGGTTCTTACTTGAAGAATGACCCTCGTATAAACCGTTACTTCAATGCTACGTTTGCTTAGGTTAATAACTGTGGCATGCTGGCGATTTTCGATTGTACAACAAATGAAGCCAGAATTATGGAAAGATTTTTCTTCACCTGATACAATTAATCTTAGCAGGAGCGGTTGAGGTTTTCTAGGGGTTTCCCTCGACCAGGTGCGAATGCAGTGACTAAAAAACCATATTCCACTAATATATAGAGAAAATGAAAATCGTACTTCTCATATTAATTATCATGCAGTTTTAGATCAAATAGTTAATAAATATATTTATATAATAAAACATTGTTTTTTTCCAATTGTTGTATTCAAAAAGTATTTTATCCTATAAAACTGGGCATTTATAAAAGTGTTCAAAGACATTAACGTTCCGCCGCATAGACGCCAGGCGACGCAAAATGTAAATAACAGCTTTTTTAATTTTTTAGCAAACATTGCTACGCCTCAAATTTTATATATCTCCGTTGGTATCTCTCAATATTTTATTCAAAACCTTTTTTCTATATTCTAGCAGAATAGCAGAGGTAGCAAAATTGTCCAATGAGCTGGCAACGCTGCAATCTAGGTGACAAGATTGACAAGGTCAACTGCTAAAACGTTTGTCTATCCCGGGGTAAAAGGACAGAGTCATTTAGTACGACAAAGCGGCAGTTCTCCAATCATCATTTGTATTTTTTAAGCGGTGTGCAACGATTTCGAGAAAAATTTCGCTACGGATAGTCTTCTAGAGTCTAGTAGAGTATATTTCAATACTTGTCTTGTGTGTCCATGCTATGTTTACTCGGGCCGAGACAATTAGTATTATTTTAGTTAACGAATTAGTTTTATTTTTAGATGAGGCTTCTGACAGACAAATTTTGGTCGCTGAAGACTTATCTGAAATTATTGTTCGGCGCTCGAAAAAATTGTTTCATCGTTCATTTTGTATAATTTTTCCTTTAGTTGTGAAGGTTCAAGCGCGACACTGACACCGATAATAGACGTTGGTCCCACCGTGCGTCGAACGACCGAGACTAAAAAGTTCATCCCATCCTGTAGGAGTTAGGAGACACACTTGTCAATAATTGTTGGCTGTCGAACGTTGCAATGTAAACAACGTTGTATACAACGTTGGCAGCATCATGTGAGAGCCGCATTAAGGCCTATTCATACTCAGCTGTGACGTGACAATGCTGTGATCCGCCTCGCGAAACTAAAAACATTCTTCCTGGAATTTGGATGAACTGATTCACACTAGACTGGCACGTGGAAGTGGCCGTGTTGTTAGTGCCCTCGACGACGCCGTACCGTGGTCATCGCATTGTTTTGGAACGATATTTTTCGATTTTCACGGCAGGGTTTTTATGTAATTTCGTGAATATTTTGTTATAAATGGTCAAAACTTTGTACGCGTACATCCCGTGTTGTAGAACCAGTCAAATTCAAAATACATGGACTTCCGTTTTCTTCTCGTTTCATCTTCTTCATCTTTCGTAGGTGGTAGACGGTCTCTGAATGTCGAACGAGGAGGAACCACCCGGCGGATCTCGTAGGGAGGGCCACAATGTGTGCATGTTGCATGCACACGTGTTCCCTCGCCAGAGTCCGTGTGGCGCCCCCCCTTCCCCTGTTTGCCCCTATAGCACCACGGTACCCCGGAGGTTTAGGCCTTAGGCCTTCGTGGTAGTTGGAGTATTAAAAAAATCCAGAATTAATGCAATAATTGCAAGGTCATCCGCTGAAAATTTTGCCATCTCGACCTCACGGAACACAACTGCACTGTCAGAGCATGGAGAAAAATACTGACCGGTGTGAATTGAAAACACTGCGAGTTCAAATCAGCAAGAATCACTGGCACGTCACGCCACTGTCATGTCTCGGCTGTGTGTGAATGGACCTTAATTTAATGCCGTCAATGGTGAAGTTAGTCGTAGATTCAAATTTGACAGATGGCGTTCTTATAGCTATTTTTACGCCTAGCTTCAATTGATTCACGTTTTGACAAATTTATTGGATGGAAATGTCGTCATCCGAATTTTTCTATTTATAAGGTAGCGCACGCGTAATTTCCGTGGAAATCGCCATATTTTTATTTTATTATTGTAATTGGGAAAGTCTTTGATATAATTTTGACATGGCAAAAACTCTAAACGGAGAATGGATTCACAGTGATCTATAGGTGTAAGCTCATACCAAACAATCTCCTGTCTTTAATACCTCATCATTTTTTTGCTGGAGCGTCCAGTTTGTTTACAGTAGTTCTTATTTTAGAAAAAATGAAGCTCCGCTAAAGGTGTAGAAGAAAAAGATAATACAGGATGGGTGCATTTCTTGAAAAGCCAAAGACAGACAAATTTCAAGATTCTGGGGAAGGTAACGGCATTCGCTATGGGGTGGCCAGCATGCAGGGATGGCGCGTCGAAATGGAGGATGCCCACATGGCCAAGACTAACCTGGGCGACGCGCTCAAGGACTGGTCTTACTTTGCTGTGTTCGATGGACATGCCGGAGCTATGGTCTCTGCACACTGTGCCGAGCACTTGCTGGACACAATCATGGCCACAGAGGAGTTCCAGGAGGATGTAATGAAGGCCATCCATAAAGGATTCCTAGGTAAAATAGTCTTAGTTCAGAGCTGGTATTCATTGTAGGTGACATACACAAAAACAGGCAAACGTATGATTCATTTTTGCACACTGATGAGTACATGTTACATCATTGCAATAAAGTTGATAAATCATTGGATATACATTGCATTATAGTTTTGATTTATAATTTGTGTTGGATTGTGATACCAAATATTTGATTACTGATCCTTTTCAGTCCAGTTTTGTTAAAATGACATACCTACAACTTCTGTCAATAATGCTGGGTGCATTCTTTCCCTAATTTTCTTGATATTTTGTTTAAGATATGCTTAGCATCATTGCTACAATTACACTCTTTAAAAAAACTACAACAATTATGTAACATATAGATATTTGGAAAGACAAAATTTGCATCTCTAAGAATTTCCCTTGTCCATGAAATATTACTTTAATTTTCTTTTAAACTGTAGCATAAAGGTTGTTAAATTCAAGTAATCCTTTCTGAAATATTGATTTGCTGGTTATATTACTATTGCAATTTTGTAAAAAAAAAATCTATAATTCCTCTTGTATAATAATTGTGGTAATGATTGTTCAATTCTAAGTAGTGATCTAAATGATTTTTTATTTTAAATGTAAAAATAACCAAATATGAAATGAAATTCCTCTTGTATAATAATTGTGGTAATGATTATTCAATTTTACGTAGTGATCTAAATGATTTTTTATTTTAAATGTAAAAATAACCAAATATGAAATGAGATTCTATATTATTTTATTTCATGCTTCATTTTGGAGGGATTGTGATTTTGAAAATAAAGCTTCATTGGCAGTGAACAAGATAGTTGAACAATATAATAAATATGGTAGAATAATTTTTTGGAATATGTAATAAGACTATGAGAAGGCCTATAAAATTATTTTGTTTTTTGGCAATTTTTTAAATAATGTATTCTAAGTGATCCTAAAACTTTAGTTTACTAACAATATATATACCTAAATATTTAATTGATTCATCATTTTATTCTAACTGTGATAGTATTTTTATTTAAGTGTTTCCCTTTTAGCATACATTTTGTTTTAGAAGCATTCAATTTTAGTTTATTTATATTTAACCAGTTTATGATTTTTGCCAATGCAAAATTTAGCATTTTTTAAGCAGTATCTATATTTTCATCTGATGTGTATATTAATGTATCATCTGCAAATAGTGTAAAATATCATTAACGTATAAAATAAATAGAAGTGGACCTAGTTTACTACCTTGTGGTGAGATTGATAATGTAGATCCCACTTTGTTTTTTGACTTCTGTCAATTGATTAGTTTTGAAGAATTTTGAATACAGATCTTTTAAATGCATAGTGATGCAATTTTGTAAGTAATTTATCTCTTTCAATAGTTTCAAATGCACTTTTAAACACCAAAAACACTGTTAGCATACATTTTGTTTTAGAAGCATTCAATTTTAGTTTAGTTTATTTATATTTATCTAGTTTATGATTTTTGCCAATTCAGAATTTAGCATTTTTTATGCAGAATCTATATTTTCATCTGATGTGTATATTAATGTATCATCTGCAAATAGTCTAAAATATAATTAACGTATAAAATAAATAGAAGTGGACCTAGTTTACTACCTTGTGGTATACCAACTGAAACATTTGTTGAGATTGATAATGTAGATCCCACTTTGTTTTTTGACTTCTGTCAATTGAGTAGTTTTGAAGAATTTTGAATACAGATCTTTTAAATGCATAGTGATCCAATTTTGTAAGTAATTTATCTCTTTCAATAGTGTCAAATGCACTTTTAAACACCAAAAACACTGTTAGCATACATTTTGTTTTAGAAGCATTCAATTTTAGTTTATTTATATTTAACCAGTTTATGATTTTTGCCAATTCAGAATTTAGCATTTTTTAAGCAGTATCTATATTTTCATCTGATGTGTATATTAATGTATCATCTGCAAATAGTCTAAAATATCATTAACGTATAAAATAAATAGAAGTGGACCTAGTTTACTACCTTGTGGTATACCAACTGAAATATTTTTTGAGGTTGATAATGTAGATCCCACTTTGTTTTTTGACTTCTGTCAATTGAGTAGTTTTGAAGAATTTTCAATACAGATCTTTTAAATGCATAGTGATGCAATTTTGTAAGTAATTTATCTCTTTCAATAGCTTCAAATGCACTTTTGAAGTAGAAAAACGGTGTTTTTGTTTGTTTCCTACTGTCCGTACATCTCCTCCAGTTCTCTAAAACCATTTGTATTGTCATTTCAGTGTTTCTTTCTAAATTCAGCTTGAAATTTGGATAAAACTATTTACCGCGATATTCGTAAATAATTTCTTCAAAGATTTTTCAACATCTGACAACACATTTATTGGCTGCATATTGGTGTACAACTCAAAATGAACTTTCACAACAGGAGTGTGTAGAACACTTCAGATTTGTTGGAAATTCGCCATAAATAGTAATTTATCAGGATATTCTTGCTCCAATAATATAATATTCATAAACACCCTTTTAGACAAAATCTCATTTTTATTTTGATTTCAATTTTGATACAATTTTCTTGAGACAATCAATGCACTGTTCTAAATCAACGAACTGTGCCAGTATGTTTTTTAATTTTATTTAGGTTATTTGAAATTAAAAAACTTAGTATTGATTATCACTATATTGCTGCTATATCACTGCCAACATTTTGGCAATATTGCTATACTATAACTATCTAAAACTGTAATGACTCATTGATGTTCATGTGAACATCACTTAACTACCAGTAGTCGGCTGTTCATAGGCGGGGTATGAATGTTTAACATGGGTGAACTAGATTTGTCACATGCTTAATAAAGAGTGGTTTGAAACATATTGTAAGTCAAAAATTTGGGAATCACCTTTATTCATCGTCGCTTCCACTTACATCTGACAGTAATAAACTGTCGCTATCGCTTTCCTCGTTGAAATTGACTATAACTGGCTCTATGATGGTGTCGATGTGGTGGTCAAGCTGCCACATTTTTGTTTCTTCCTTCACAACATGACGGATAGCATTCTGCCAAGCTTCGGGCGTTACTAGCTGTATGGAAGTCTCAAGTAAAACCTTAACGTCTGGTAATTTGAAGGTTGTGTTATGGCGCGCAATATAACCCTTCACTTGAGCCCAGATGAGCTCTATTGGGTTCAGTTCACAGTGGTAGGGCGGTAACCGCAGCACAGTGACACCACATTGACGGGCCATCTCATCAGTCACGTAACTAATGTTCGCAGGTTTGTGCTGTTTAATTTATTCAAACAATTCCGCTTTCACACATGAATCGTCAAACGGGATTCCTTTTTCGCGCAACCATTGCTGCATGTCACTTTTTCGAGATCCCATAGTCGGTACACGTTCGGCTCGACGACTATGGTAGGAAGCATTATCCATGACGATCACAGAGTTGGGCTCAACTCGCTGAAGCACCCCTTGAAACCAGCTCTCGGAGCAGCTGGCATTCATTTCGTCATGGTAATCACCTACTTTCTTAGAGACGAAAATCAAGCCACACTCTTCTAAAAAGCCACTATCGCTACCAATATGAGTTACGATCAATCTTTGACCTTTCCCTGACGGTCCACGAAGATCTGTTGACAAACCTTCAATGCTTGCTTGTCGGTTACTCACTATGTTTTGGTCTATCCAGGTTTTTTTAACTGTGTGACCTGCATTTACCCATGTCTCGACCAAATAATAGATTTTTCTGCTTTGTCGCCTATATTCAATCATTTCGCGTAGGTATTTTCGACGCCAGGCGACTATTTCAGGTCTCTCTATCAATACTGACTTCCGATTACGCGTTTCGTAATGAAAATTAATTTCGTGCAGTGAATTCCTCATTACCTCGACGCTCATTTGGGGTATAAT
Source organism: Acanthoscelides obtectus (assembly GCA_963669975.1). Lineage (NCBI taxonomy): Eukaryota > Metazoa > Arthropoda > Insecta > Coleoptera > Chrysomelidae > Acanthoscelides > Acanthoscelides obtectus. The sequence goes on along the minus strand of CAVLJG010000006.1, from coordinate 100,624,844 downwards.
TTCATTTTTCTTGATCGCTGCATGTACATCCTTGAGGGTTGGTATCTCATTCCTAAAGAAGAATCAATGTACGGTTCGCCTTAACGCCATTTTGCTATCGTCATCCAATTTAACGGCCTTTCGTCCATTCAAATTAAACTTTGGATCAGTAGTAGCTCCAGTTTTCTTCTTTTCATGCACCACCCTGCGAATGGTCCACTCTGGAACGCCTGTCATACTTTCACAACGCGCAAGTGCATCTCCCTGCGACATAGTTCTGTTCAGATAATTGAACACGTTGAGCACGATTTCTTTCGCGTCCCTCTTCAGTGCTTTACGAAGCCGTCTACTTGTTCCCTGGCTTTCAGTACTTCCACTCGTGCCATTTGTACTCTCCATGGTTAAGTATAACCAAAACAGTAACCACAGAAACCACAACAATAACAATCACACAACAATTCTTATAAAAACACACAATATGCGATCGCTCAACGAAACACGTTCCAATGCGTTGCCGACGCCTATGAGTCTGCCGGTCGAGGCGCGTCTTTGATTTCATTGGTTCTACCGGCGGAGAACAATCAGCCATTATTTCCATCTCTGTCTGTGCTGTTGACCACCGCAAAGCCACAGAAACGACATATGTCGTACGCTATACGGCTGTACTGGAAGGGATCGAGCTCTGATCACGTGTTGATCACGCGTATGAGTCATTACAGTTTTAAATAGTTGTAGTATAGATGGTGCTAGTAGTGGCCAGTGATCAGTGGCAGATCCAAGTGGCTCTCCTGGGGGTCCAGATCACTCCAAAATATCATATTAATACAGCATTTTATTGTGTTGCATTCAGAACTTGATAATGAAAATTTAACATTTTCAACTTGTCATTAGAGCTAGACTCCAAGATGCGTTCGCTGCCCGAAATGACATCTGGAGAGGACAAAAGCGGAACAACAGCTGTATGCGCGTTCGTGTCGCCAAAGACTATTTACATAGCCAATTGCGGTGATTCCCGGGCTGTATTGTGCAACAAGGGCCAGCCTGTCTTCAGCACGCAAGATCATAAACCTGGATTGCCCACTGAAAGAGACAGGATCGTGAAGGCTGGAGGGAGCGTCATGATACAGAGGGTAAGTGAATCATCTTGAATATAATATGTAAGGCAATATGTAAGTTACGATGTAAAAAATTTTTAGTTACCCAATCGGTCCAGTTGGCAACCGGCTTGGGTATTACGTATCTTGAAAACTGACGTTATTTCGATTTATTTTGACATTATATTGTTTTTTAACATTATGTAGGTTTTTCTACAAGATGTTAAGTTAACACTATATCATGGGCATGTTTTGTAGTTGTACGTCATGAGGCTTCAGTTATCAATGTTTGTCTCTGATGTGATGTAAAATCTGCTCCAGAGATGGCATTACTGGCGGTAACGGCAATGAATAGGTGCATAGTGAGGATTTCTGTGCTAATAATATGTGTTGATGATAATTCCATTGGATTCTTGTCTCAAATACACTTGAGATTCGAAGCTAGAAATTAGTTGCACATCCACTTTTTCTTATCCATTCTGGACATTATATATTTGCTGAATTTAAAAAATGAGTGAGATAAGAAATAAATATATTCACTGTACACTGTCGAATTACAAGTCATATACATGCTAACAGTAATTCCACACAACGCAGGCATGTAATTCTTCTCACAGCTTTTGAAAACACAAAGAAAACGTAATTTTCTTACACAGCAAATATCACTGATTTTATACACATGCAGACCAATACACACAATCATCCGGATGCGATCTTGCTATTCAGCCAACTTTCTTCTCAGAGATAAAAACTATAGACTACTCGGCTTCACGAAACATATGCGACCAACAATGCGTGTAGTTGAGCTATTCCTCCATAGATGGACGCTCACAACGATCCGAGTGAGCAAACGTGGAATGACGGTTTGCACCCTAAAAACTACCTAGTTTGCAAGATGATATTTTATAGGTTTTTTTTGACGTTTTATAGGTTTTTTATATGGGGTTGTACAAAACGGACGCAGGAAAGTAAACGCATATTAAAACAAGAAAGATTGATATTCAAATCAAGTTGGGTACTTTATTTTGAAGGTTCATTTATATCATTTATGTATGAAAAATAATATCGCTCAAATGTTCACCACGACTGGATTTACAGACGTCCACGCGATGGTCGAACTTTTCAATGACATTTTGCAACATGGTCGGTTCTATGGCATTTATCTCGGCAATGATGTTGTTTTTGAGTTCTTGGAGGGTGGCTGGTTTGTTGACGTAGACTTTGCTTTTCAAATATCCCCATAAAAAGAATTCCAAGGGAGTCAAATTGCACGATCTTGGTGGCCATGGCACATTTCCTCTGCGCGAAATCACGCGATCACCGAAGAAGGACTGCAATCGATGGATATTGACGTTGGTTGTGTGGCATGTTGCACCGTCTTGTTGGAAATTAACATCGTCCATATACATTCCTTCAAGTTGCGGCAAAAAATAGTCCTCTATCATCACGTGATATTGCTCAGAATTGACGGTACCGGCGTCCCCGGCCGCATTTTCGAAAAAGTAAGGTCCGATGATGCCTTTTGACCACAATGCACACCACACAGTCACTTTTTGAGGATGCATCGGCTGCTCTTGATACTCACGGGGATTTTCGTTCGCTCAGATGCGGCAGTTTTGCTTGTTTACCGTCCCATTCAAAGTGAAATGCGCTTCGTCGCTGAACATAATTTTTGATGAAAAATTGGCATCAATTTGGCGGTGTTCAAGGAGCCAATCTGAGAACGTTCGGCGCGAAAAATGGTCGGCCCGACGCAGCTCTTGCGTCAATTGGATCTTGTCGGCGTGTACATTCAAATCCTTGTGGAGAATGCGGAGCAAACTGGTTCTCGAAATGCCCAATTCTTGAGATCGACGCGTTGTTGATTGTTTCGGATCGTCTCTCACACTCTCCTTCACAACAGCAATATTTTCCGGTGTGCGAACGCTCCTGGGCTGGCCAGAGCCTGGCAGATTTGCCACAGAACCTGTTGCCTCGAATTTACGCACCAGACGACCGATGGTTGTTTCGTTTGGGCGGTTGTTGCGACCGAAATGTTCACGAAGCGCGCGAAACGTGTTTTTTATTTTTGCACCATTTTTGTAGTGCTCTTGAATAACTTTAATGCGGTCTTCAATCGAATACGACTCCATAGCGATCAATGGTAAACATTCAACTAACAAAATGACATGTCGGTGACAGAAAACAAAGATGGCGTCTATGTGAAATTGACGTTTACTTTCCTGCGTCCCTATTGGACAACCCTTTATAATACCCGTGCGGTAGGGGGGTAGTAAAAAACGTATATGTAAAAAAACGACAAAATGTCAGCTTGCTGATTAGATAGTTCCTAGAGTGAAAATAGTTGATTCCGCTATTGTGATTGGAAATAAAGAATAATGTAAAACGTATCAACTTTTTCACTTTTCCTAAGTATTCCTATATATGTGGCAGATTTTCTCAGCTGTTGGTTGTAAGGTACTTCACCAACCAGGAATTTTTATTTCTTTTGTCTCTCATTTGTTCCATTATCCCCACCATTAGGTCGGTTGTACCCGCCATGAGTTGCGATATTTCACATTCTTGGACCTTTTGAGTGAATCTCATAACTTTTGCTAATCCCAATTCTAATTATTTCATACAGTTCTGAACCATCACAACTCGTTAAAATCAGTATTTAGAAAATCAACTTCGTAGTAAAAAGCATTTTGGATCAAAACATTTCTAATACGAACATCTTGACACCTCAGTCGCCAATATACAAGGTGTTAATTAAGTGTGTACCATAAACTTAACAGGCGATTGTTTGAACAATTTTAAGACAAAAAGCTCATATAAACATAGCTCCGCAAATTCTTCGTTCTCAAGATACAGGGTGTTGAAATTTAAAAAAAAAATGTTTTTTTTTGTAAATATCTTAAATATCCTTTATTTAATTTTGTTGTAATTTCACGGTGGTATTAATAGCATAAAAGACCTAATTTAGCCTTAACTTGATTAAACTTATTAAGTCCATTGGCGTCCCGAGCGGGATCAGAACGAATATTTGTGACAAAGAATATACGCCACTGGCTTTTGTGCATTTTTTTCTTCTTTGGACTAAGCAAATAGAAATACAACTTTTTCGTCTATTGATGGAATATGGGAAAAGTTTCTTTTGTACTATAAGTAATAAAATAAATAATAAAAGTAGTACAATCATGGGTGATTTTTTAAGAGGTATAGGATTTATATATATATTGGGGGTTAGATGGTAGAATAGATATATAATCTAAATCTCGCCTCCTGTAAGAATATTACAAATAAAAGACGTTAATTATTATTATTATTATTTCATTTAAAAAAAAAACACAAAAAATTTGAAAAAACGATTAAATCTTTATTTGAGTCGATAGAACGGTGGATATAATTTAATGTTTAAAGATTATTTCATGTAAATGTTGGCTGCGGCTCCGCTTTAGATGGCCCATGCGCAAGGTCCAATTTTGGCACACTCTCTCCAACATATCGGCCGGTATCTCACGAATAAATGCTTCAATATTGGCTTCCAGTGCGTCAATCGTTGCTGGTTTATCCCTGTAGACATTAGCCTTAACATGGCTCCACAAGAAATAGTCCAACGGCGTTAAATCACACGATCTAGGCGGCCAATTGACGGGCCCCAAACGTGAGATAAACTGTTCACCGAACTCGCCTCTCAATAGGGCCATTGTTTCGTGTGCGGTGTGGCATGTGGCACCATCTTGTTGAAACCACATGTCAGCCAAGTCCAGCTCTTCCATTTTGGGCAAAAAAAGTTTGTTATCATCGCACGGTAGCTCTCGCCATTCACAGTTACGTTCCGGCCATTGTCGTCTTTGAAGAAGTACGGCCCGATGATGCCACCGGCCCATAATCCACACCAAACAGTGATTTTTTCGGGATGCATTGGTAGCTCTTGCAATGCTTCTGGCTGGTCTTTACTCCAGATGCGGCATTTTTGCTTGATAACGTACCCTTTCAACCAGAAATGAACTTCGTCGCTGAACACAAATTTTCGATAAAAATGTGGATCTTCCTCCAACTTTGCCAGCGCCCATTCACCAAATTGGAAACGTTGTGGGAGGTCGTGTGGCTTCAATTCTTGCACCAGCTGTATCTTATAAGGTTTTACACCGAAATCCTGTCGCAAAATTTTCCACGTAGTGGAGTAACAGAGGCCCAAATGCTGCGAACGGCGGCGAATCGACATTTCACGGTCATCACTAACACTGGCGGATACAGCCGCAATATTTTCATCAGTCCTCACTGTACGTCTGCGTGTTGGTGGTTTAATGTCCAATAATGTAAACTGGGTTCGAAATTTAGTCACAAGCTTCCGAATAGCTCCCTCAGTAGGCCGACCAAATTGCCCATAAATTGGAAGCAGTGCTCGATGCACCCTCTTAACCGAGCATGAATTTTGATAGTAAAATTCAATAATTTGCAAGCGTTGTTCGTTCGTAAGTCGATTCATGGTTAAATTATAGACCAAACTGAACAACTTTGACAATGACACAAGACACGCGTCATCTGTCAAGAACGGTGTTGCCAAAAAGATACTAGCAAAAAAACACCCATTACATAGTAAATACATGTTAATGTAATGTAATTTAATTTAGTGTTCATTTGTTGTTGCATAATTAGCAATAGAAGATTATAAAAATGTCATTTCCAAAAGAAACTTTTCTCCATACTCGTGTTCCTTGTGTGGTCCAGGATATGCAATTAAGTGGACTTTTTTTTAATCGAAGAGCAAGCAAGATACAAAAAAAAATTCAAGAGGCAAGAAAGTTGCTTAATCCAAAGAAAGTAAAAATATTGCACAAAGGTCAATGGCATATATTTTTTTGTCACAAATATTCGTTCAGCTCTCGCTCCAGACGCTACTGGTCTTAATATTAATATATCAGGGCTAAATTAGTTCCTTAATATTATAAATACTACCACTAAATTACAACAAAATAAGATAAAGGATATTAAATACACGAGAAATTAGTCTCGAAGAATTCTAAGATTTGTGTGGCCTCTGTCACACCTGACAGCAGATCAAGGATTGCGTCAGTCGTTTTTCTGTTTGCTCTTAAACCATACTGCTTTTCAGAAATGAATCCGTTTGTCTCAAATAATTCTAAGATTTGTATGGCCATACATTTTTTCAATATTCTAGCGATAATTGGTAAAAGAGCTATCGGTCTGTAATTTTCTGTGAATGTCGTTTTTGAAAACTTGTTTCACTAGAGCTAGCTTGTGATAATCTGGAAACGTAATTGTTAAGCACATACGATGGTTGTCTCAAAAATAAGGTTCCCAGCGCTGTATCTTTGCCGTGCGTGATGCTAGGCGGCACCTGGCAACACCGTCGTGCTGCTCCCCCACCACCGACCCCAACAAGAAGCGCCTATTTGCGATGCTCAGTACCGGCCCGACATGTCGGTTCTCATTTTGATCGATTAGTGCTTCCATCTCACGTGCGAAGTTCATTCGTTGTGCATAATCTCCGGGCTGTAACTGTTGCACAATGGCCAATTTGTAGGGGTGAAAGCGGAGATCCATATGCAAAATTCGCCTTACCGAACGATCACTAAGGCGAAGTGCAGCATCATGTTTCCGGGCAGATCGAGTCGGACTGCGAAGAAAGACCTGTCGAACGCGTTCAACATTTTCAGGAGTTTCTTACTGTTCGCGGCGCTCCTCTTGGTCTTCTGTTGATCAGTTCACCACGCTTGCGAAGTGATTCAACCACACGAAGGATGGTGTTTCGAGAGGGAACAGCTCTATTCCGATGAATGTTGAAGTGGCGACGAATCTCACGCTATACGACGATGACTGACTCATTATTTCGGACGAAACAATCATAGACGAAAACGCGTCCACCGTCCAAGGCTCCCCACCTCTCTCGTAGACGGAGGCGGAGGGTACTACCCAACCCAAAAACGTCCGTCCTCTCTGCCGCACCCTGAATTAGCGAGGTTACTTAATGGTAATAAGATGATGTGTTTTATTCTTTTCATTAATCCGTCAGGTAAACGGCAGCCTGGCCGTGAGTCGCGCTCTGGGCGACTTCGAGTACAAGAACGTGGAGGGCCGCGGCCCGTGCGAGCAGCTGGTGTCTCCAGAGCCAGAGATCTTCGTTCGAGAGCGCGACGAGGAAGGCGACGAGTTCCTGGTCTTGGCCTGTGACGGCATCTGGGACGTGATGACCAACGAGGAGCTGTGCGCTTACATCAGGAACCGTTTAACCGTTACCGACAGCCTAAAGGAGGTCACCGCTCAGGTGATCGATACCTGTCTGTACAAGGTAGGTGCTCACGTTGTTTGCTTCGTCATCGATTAACATATTCCCTAGGAAGGTGTAGACAGATATGCGGTAGCTACATGCAAGCCCCTTTGTCAGGGTTTTGGAGTCTGATTAAAGGATCAAGGCTGGACACAGTGCTTTAGAAAGTGTGCTTGGGGTCACAAAACATCCATTTGGGTCGCAGTGACATTGCAAGCCGACCCCTGTCTTTTGTTGTAACATATTGTCTTTTTCAGGAGTATCCAGTACGGTAGAATAACAACTCACTATTTAGTAATATTTTAAGATGCCCCATATCGAAGAATGACATAATTCTGACGGATCCGTCAACGCCAGGCAGACAAAGGCATATTTTGTTGTTTTTTGTACGCTGTAGATTCATTTTGACCTTGCTAGTTCATTTGCATAGTAAAAAACGCAAGAAGCAAATTTTACTAGATTTATACCCGATTAATTATTGACAACGTTACAGATAATTGCTGATCACCTGTTCAACTCAGTAGACGTCAAAACGTGACGGATACTCGTGAAATAGGGTCAAGGTTGCGGTTTAAATCAAACGATATAAATCAAATTATGAATTGCTGCAAAAACGCAGTGTTACCTGGAAGACATAATTAAAATATACTGAGGAAGGTAACAATTCGGGACCGTACATTGAAGAAGCATTTCAAATATATCTGGATTCATTGGATGATTATTTTTAGGTGTAATAAAAGAAAATTGGTTTGAATATTCAAATGCTTGCCTAGATACATGGCGTTTTTTAATGTATGAATGCTTATATTACAGGGAAGTCGAGATAACATGAGCATTGTACTTGTGGTTTTCCCTGGTGCTCCAAAACCAACTATGGAAGCCATTCAAGCCGAAAAGAGACTGGATGAAGAACTTGAATCGCGCATTTTTGGTAAATATATGTATATTTTTAATAAGGGGTATACCTTTTACTGTGGAGTTGCACGCCTATTGAGGGGAAACAAAGGAAATGCGACATTTGGTACCCAGATCAGTAAATTATGTACCGTTGTGTAAGTATTTTCAAATAAAAAAGAGATAAATGTTGTAGAATGTATTAGTTTTCCCGGTGTCAGGTACAGTCTGCCAAAACCAAATTTTGGTCTGAAAAAAAGCTAGCTTGAAGTAGCTCTAAATTGATCTAATCTCAAAATACCCTCCAAGGTCTTCTAGAGCAAGATTTTGAACTTTAAATAAATTACATGTTTTAAAAAGCCTTCCATTGTAAAATGAATAATTATTCAGAGCATACTGTACGTGAAAAGTGCATTATGCGTAAAATTTGTATCTTTTATTTTTTGATGTAACAATGTCCAGTTCATCAAAGACCAAGCGGCATGTGAGAAGGAAAAATCATCTATTGATTGGTATCTATTTTGGACATTTCTCCTTTCAAGGGAATGATCTGAATAGTTATTTAGAACTTCAAAAATATGTTTGACACCCTATATCTTGAAAACGAAGCATTATTATGTCTATAAAAATTTTTCGTTTTACTAATAATCCGATTAAAACCTCATTAAAAGGGTGTTAAAACAACTTTTCTTTTTCCAGACATTGTAAGTTTCGAAGATAAGGAGTTTGGAAATGTCTTGCAAATACTGCTGTCTTCAGATATACAAGGATTACCACCGGCGGGACTTGCATCAAAGTAAGTATAATTTTACAGCATTTTTTATCTACTCTGATAGTAGACCTGGATATCTAGAATTTGAGCCAAAAAAATGTAATAAGCTTTTGAGGGTATAACGGAAAGTTCCTTCACCGAGAGATGCTTACTTTTTTATCAAACGTCAAACTTGGAGGAAAAACCACATGTTCGCAGATACTTGAATAGTTATGAATTCAAGTTATGTTATACAGGGTGTTCAAAAAATAGACGAAGATATTTTAGAGGGTGATTCCTTGTTAACAAATATGAAAAAAGTTTCAATTAATATGGGTCCGGAAATGCAGTTTTCAAGATACAGGGTGATAAATTTAAAATATTTTTTTTTATTAATATCTTAAAACATATACTAAGTGACATATAAATCCGAACACCCAGTTTAAATGATTTTATTTTAATAAAAGTTGGTGAATGTATTTATCTTACTGTAAATAACAAGTGAAAAAATTTTCAGCCTTATCAGTTGGACATTCCGGTTTTTATACTGCTTTTTTTTAATTCACTAACGCTCTAAAAATGAATATTTCAGCCGCAATAAAGAATCAACGTTGGCGGATTTTGGTTCTTGACATCCTTTACGATCGGTTACGATGCCTAGAGTACGGAGACCTGTACGATTTCGTCAACTTAGTGAGTTTGATAGGGGCCGTATAGTGGGACTTCGGGAAGCTGGACTTTCTTTTCGGGCAATTGCAGTTAGAGTGCAAAGAAGTGTAGACACTGTGGTTAGGTGTTGTCAGGCATGGCTTCGAGAAGGCCGTACGCAAAGAGCAAGGGGCACTGGACGCCGCCGTAGAACAACAGACCGTGAAGATCGCCGCCTAATATTATTGGCCTTAAGGCACCGTTTCTCCACTACCAGGACCATTGCAAATGAATGGTTTGCAGAACACGGCAGACCTATTGGCATGCGAAGTGTTTACCGACGAATGAGAAGTTTTGGCTTGTTTTCATACCGGCCACACTGGGTCCTCCCTTTAACTCGAGAACACCGACGTAATCGCCTTGAGTGGTGCAGACAACGGTCACTCTGGGATCAGGAATGGAACAGTATTGTCTTTAGTGAAGAGTCTCGATTTTGTTTAGGCATGCACGATGGTCGTGCCAGGGTTAGAAGGCGACGTGGTGAAAGGAGGAATCCACAGTTTTTTGTTGAAAGACATGTTCATCACACTGTTGGAGTTATGGTTTGAGGTGTTATAGCTTATGGTTCCAGGTCACCTTTAATCTTCATCAGAGGTAACATGAACGCGCAGCGTTATATCCACGAAGTTCTAGAACCCCATCTTTTACCCTATCTTGACACCCTGGCAGATCCAACTTTCCAACAAGATAATGCCCGACCACATGTTGCAAGAGTCACAATAGACTTCTTTCAACATAATGATGTCACATTGTTACCATGGCCACCAAGATCTCGCGACTTATCCCCAATTGAGCACGTGTGGGATATGATGGGTAGGAGATTGCTCAATTTGCAACGTCCTCCTCAGACTCTAGAAGCACTTCGAGAGGAGTTGGTGGTTACCTGGAATGAGATACCACAGGAGGACATTGACCACCTGATCAGAAGCATGCCTAGGCGCGTTGGAGAATGCGTAGCACATCAGGGTGCATCCACACATTATTAAAGGTCAAAGGGCTTTAAAGCAGTGCAATCATTTTGAAATAATTATCATTTACTTATTATGCTTCATTAAGTACTTATACAAAATTTTATTAAAATAAAACCGTTTAAACTGGTTGTTCGGATTTATATGTCACTTAGTATATCTTAAAAGATATTTACTCGGTTGTGTTGAAATTTGGAAATATTATTTATTGTATTACGAAGCAAATTATAATTGTTTTCAAAGACACTGTTTTGTTACCAAAAATTAATAAACCAATTTTCATATTCTTTTAACAAGGAATCACCCTCTAAAATATCTCCGTTTGTTTTTCGAACACCCTGTATAATCACTTCGTCCTACTGAAAAGCTGATGAAAAATACACTTTGGCAATAACTTGTCCTTCAAGGTCATTTGAAGGTCAAATCAAGACTCTAGATAGATTAATATGTTTTATTGTGTAAGCGCCCTATCGTCAGTCCTACCTACAATTTATTGAAGGCGTCCTTAATTTTCCTAGTATTGTCTCTCCTTTCTAGATTTCTACTGTTCCGTATCAGCATCAGCCCTCTCCTATTGTGAAGAGGCTATGTTTTCTTTTTGAATTGCAGGAAATTTCAGGCTGATATAACAGATGATATAAATAAAAAGGAATATTTGTAACATAACCTCAAAATTGGGCGCTGACACGGAACAGCAGAAAACTATGAAAATCAAGAAGGCCTTAAGGGCGTCCTACAATAATTCCACTGATCAACAGCCAAAAAATATCCTAAATAAAATCAACAAAATATTACTATTTTTAATGTGCTAAAACCGGAATGAAACTTATTTTTTCAATATTAGTTCAAGTTTTAGAGATACGGTAATTATATGTGTTCCTGCTGTGACAGTGTTAATATACTGTAATTCACAAGAATGCACGTGCTACATTTTTATATTCGGCAAGGAAAGATGATGTAATCGGCATGATTGTGTTACGTTATACATACGTGTACATTATATTGTTTTATATTAGCCATTTTTTCCTCAGTTGGCTGACAGCGTTCATGCAAGATTTCTCGAAAGTGTGTAAACAATCCAGATCAGTTTTGTTACGTCTGTGGTGATGTGACTTTTGCGTCTCAGAGATGGTCTATTACTCCACTAATAACAAAGGCATATCAGCTTTATTTCGGTTGTAAACTAGGTGATCAAGACAAACAGTGGGCACCCCACATCTGCTGTAATACGTGTGCTTCAAGTCTGAGGAGCTGGTTAAATGGCAAAAAACGGTCTATGCGCTTTGCTGTCCCAATGGTTTGGAGAGAGCCTACAAATCATATTAATGATTGTTACTTTTGCATGGTACCTTGTGTTGGACAAGCCACAGGTATGTCCAAGAAAAAAAAAATCGGTTATTAACTACCCAAACATACCATCTGCGATGAGACCTGTGCCTCACAGTGACGAAAATCCTATTCCAAAACCCCCAGAATCCTACACTTGCGAATCAGAAAACGAATCAGATCATGGCGATCGAGTGATTCGTCAGGAAGAAGATATGCCATCAACGTCAAGAGATCCTGATTTTATACCGAGCACGTCATGCCACCAACCGCACAAAATAACACAGTCAGAATTAAATGATCTTGTAAGAGATTTAGAACTTCCAAAATGTAAGGCAGAGTTACTTGGATCAAGACTGCAGCAGTGGAACTTGTTAGAAGACGATGTTTCGGTATGTGTTTTTCGTAAACGCCACAAAGACTTAGAACAATTTTTCAATATGGAGAATAACTTGGTTTTCTGCAGTAACATTAACGGCTTACTGGCGGCTTTAAATATAAACTATAACCCAGAAGAATGGAGATTGTTTATAGACAGTTCAACATTGAGTTTAAAGGCAGTGTTATTGCATATTGGAAATATTTTACCATCTCTTCCTGTAGGGTATGCAGTTCACATGAAAGAATCATATGACAATATGAAGTACCTATTTACCTGCATAAAATACGATGAGCACCAATGGCATATTTGTGGCGATTTGAAAGTTGCTGCACTTTTACTTGGGCTGCAGCTAGGCTACACAAAGTTTTGCTGTTTTTTGTGTGAATGGGACAGTCTGGCAAAGGCACTTCATTACACCAGACAAAACTGGCCTGTTCGTCAATTCCTAGAGCCAGGTCAAAAAAATGTACAGCATATGCCATTAGTAGATTCGAAAAAAATTTTATTACCACCACTGCATATCAAGTTGAGCTTAATGAAAAACTTTGTCAAGGCATTAGATAGAGATGGGTCAGCTTTTCAATACCTGCGTCAGAAATTTACAACACTAAATGAGGCAAAGGTTAAAGAAGGTATTTTTGTTGGGCCACAGATTCGAAATATTTTGAAAGATACACAGTTTGAAAACACTTTAACAGGTATTGAAAATGGAATGATTTCCGTCTGGTGGTCACTAATTTCTTGGGAAATAGAAAAGCTGACAACTATAAGACCCTTGTCAAAAATATGCTGTCATCGTATCAAAAGATGGGCTGTAATATGTCTCTTAAGATAAATTTCCTACACTCACACCTGGACTTTTTTCCTGACAATTGCGGAGCCGTAAGTGATGAGCACGGCGAACGTTTTCATCAGGATATTTCAACAATGGAAAAAGGTACCAGGGAAAGTGGAATCCTTCCATGCTTGCAGACTACTGTTGGACTCTTGGTAGAGATGCTCCAGAAACGATCCATAAAAGAACAGCAAAAAGACAGCGCATATAGTGATTCTTATAAGTATATGAATTTTGTTACTTTTTTTAATATATCCTTAAAAATAAAAAGTTTTTTTCTAAACCGCAACTAATTTTTTTATTTCATTGTCATTTTTGGATTCAGCGCCCCAAAATTAACAAAGAAGTGCACTTTTCCCACAAGATACAATTAAAAAACTAAAATTTGTTGTCCAGTGTTCTAGGAACGACTGACGATTTGACCCTTAAGCTTGACACAATATTGTTGTTGTTGAGGACAAGGATGTGAAATTTCCTGCTCTTCCCATTTCCAGTGTAAAAATGAGAGATTCGCTCAGGAAATTCTGATTTAACCGTGAGCGTCATGTCAAGGTCATCTTGATTGATCCCCATGTACCTCACAACTGTGCTATCGAACATTTTTGCGAGAGCAATTGTCTTGAAATGACCTTGAAAGTAATGGTCAATCATGTCCAATTCCGATGTAAAAATATTCATTTGACCTTGAAATGACCTTATGAGGAGTAGTAAAGGTCACCATCATTTTTCCCCATCAAAACCCTACAACTTTATGATGAACATTTTTTCTAGAATGCGCAAATGAGGATATTAAAATATAAACCTGGCATTACTTCTCTCTAGCCGACACAAATGACAGGATACTAATATTTTTTTTGTTTTCTTTAGGCGCGCACTAATCGATAAGATCTACAAAAACCTATGTCCGGATCAGGCAGAAACAGTAAGTCCAAGTTATATATGCGATATAGATTGACAGCCGACCTCATTTCCAGTTTGCCATAATAAACGTTGACAATATGATTGTTCATTACTGATACTCCCTTATTTTGACGTTACGGGGATGGCACAACATACACACAAAAACTCAGCAAAACCGTAATTTTATCTTGATTGTTCCCTTCCGTCAACACGTATATGCTATCTCTCCCAGCCAGTAAAATAAAATAGTATAGGTAATGTATTGGCGATATATTTTTTCTTTTTGCTTGTCCATATTGATATTGTTGTGTAAGTTATTGTGTGGAGTTGATTACTTATACTGTTTTATTGACTGAATCCATGTTGTACAGCAGTTATATTTGTATATTGAATAAAGCAGGAGTTTTTAAAAACGTTGTTTATTTTTGGTTTTCGAGGTGTTGTATTGCTTGGTGAGGTCAAACTAATCGAGAGGATTGTGCATGTACAGATATTACCATTGCCTCTGGCATATCTGCCTGGAGCATACAAGGCGATTTTTGTCAAGCTGATATGAGCTATGTTTAATTTTAATGATTAGCTTTCGAGAGATATAGAACTTTAAATTGGAACAAAAAGAACGTTTATTATAATAACAGAAATGTAGCAAAATTGTTGGGGGAAATTGTGAGGGAGGAAACATTTGGTGAAACTCAAGAAAATGGGTCATGTCAAGAAAAAAATGCTTAATCTATTTTCTATTAATGAAAAATGCATGAAATTATTATTTTTCATACAAATATTGCTAACAGATTCCAACTCTGTTCCCTTTTTTGACCGTAAAATATAAATAAACATTTGAATTGGATAGAAAAACCGGTAAAAATGAAGCAAAAGCTAGTCTGTTGCATCGCGCATTTTTAGTAGTATAAACGTACAAATTAAATTAAAATGGCAACATTGTTTCAGCGAACTGCATGTTTGAATAAATTCAGGTAGATCGGTTTTGTAGCCGAAATTCAACATTTTTCAGCTAGACTCAGATCAGTAAAACTCGCCATGTATGATGCTATAAAATTTTCAACAAAGTAACAGCATTTTGCTTCTGCACTCACCATTGATAATTAGGTATCTTCATTAGTAAAACTATTTGGAGAGACTGTTTCCAAAAAATCTTTAAGGGCCGTATCGTCAGTCGTGGCTCCCTTGGTTCTCATAGTGTTCTACTCTTCCGTGTCAGCGCTCTATTTTGAGGTTATATTACATATATCTATTTACATCAAATTGTTCATATTTTTGATTTATATCATCTGTTATATAGCCTGAAATTTTCTACAATTCAAAAAGAAAACATTGATAATATGGGGTTGTCCAAAAGGGACGCAGTAAAGTAAACGCATATTAAAACAAGAAAGATTGATATTCAAATCAAGTTGGGTACTTTATTTTGAAGGTTCATTTATACCATTTATGTATGAAAAATAATATCGCTCAAATGTTCACCACGGCTGGATTTACAGACGTCCACGCGATGGTCGAAATTTTCAATGACATTTTGCAACATGGTCCGTTCTATGGCATTTATCTCGGCAATGATGTTGTTTTTGAGTTCTTGGAGGGTGGCTGGTTTGTTGACGTAGACTTTGCTTTTCAAATATCCCCGTAAAAAGAAGTCCAAGGGAGTCAAATCGCACGATCTTGGTGGCCATGGCACATTTCCTGTGCGCGAAATCACGCGATCACCGAAGGACTGCAATCGATGGATATTGACGTTGCCGTTGGTTGTGTGGCATGTTGGAAATAAACATCGTCCATATCCATTCCTTCAAGTTGCGGCAAAAAATAGTCCTCTATCATCACGTGATATCGCTCAGAATTGACGATAACGGCGTCCCCGGCCGCATTTTCGAAAAAGTAAGGTCCGATGGTGCCTTTTGACCACAATGCACACCACACACAGTCACTTTTTGATGCTCTTGATACTCATGGGGATTTTCGTTCGCCCAGATGCGGCAGTTTTGCTTGTTTACCGTCCCATTCAAAGTGAAATGCGCTTCGTCGCTGAACATGATTTTTGATGAAAAATTGGCATCAATTTGACGGTGTTCAAGGAGCGAATCTGAGAACGTTCGGCGCGAAAAATGGTCGGCCCGACGCAGCTCTTGCGTCAATTGGATCTTGTAGGCGGGTACATTCAAATCCTTCGACGCGTTGTTGATTGTTTCGGATCGTCTCTCACACTCTCCTTCACAACAGCAATATTTTCCGGTGTGCGAACGCTCCTTGGCCGGCCAGAGCGTGGCAGATTTGCCACAGAACCTGTTGCCTCGAATTTACGCACCAGACGACCGATGGTTGTTTCGTTTGGGCGGTTGTTGCGACCGAAATGTTCACGAAGCGCGCGAAACGTGTTTTTTATTTTTGCACCATTTTTGTAGTGCTCTTGAATAACTTTAATGCGGTCTTCAATCGAATACGATTCCATAGCGATCAATGGTAAACATTCAACTAACAAAATGACATGTCGGTGACAGAAAACAAAGATGGCGTCTATGTCAAATTGACGTTTACTTTCCTGCGTCCCTATTGGACAACCCTATAGAACGCTGACGCTGAAAGGGTATAGCAGAAATTAAGAAATATCGCAGCCTTTCTAAACGTGAGGAAATACTATGAAAATCAAGAATGCCATAAAAGCGTCCTACACTTGTAGGAACAACTGACGATACGGCCTTAAGTGATGGTATGTTTACCACAAACACGTATTTCAAAATGTGATTCGGTACAATTATGGTTGCTTTAAATACTAAATATTTGAATGCATACAGATAGACAAGCACGTGAATTTTGACAGCCGAGACTGAATAAATGTAACTTTTTGAATTCCTTTTGCTTTTGCATTGCTCTGAATTTGAACGAATAACGAATGAGGTCGAGTTTTATGGTTTTTAGTTGTTATGGGAAGGTTTTCTTTTGTTGTCACTATTGGATATCTGTAACACCTTCAATTTAAAGAGGCAAGTGGAAAAATTCAATTGTTTTATCCATGGAATATTCCAAAAAACCAAAGTACGCGGATCTAGGCGGTTTTAAGAATTTTTCGGTACGGAGAAAACGTACAATGGATCGGTCTACAGTCGTGCAAGGAGATATAAAAAAACCTTAAAACATTAGCTTTCTTCTTAATCCCAAAAACGCGGTCGATTTTCCAAAACAAGACAGATAGTAACATTTTTTTACTTATTTAAAATTAACACTTGGAAGGAAAGGAAACAAAAAAAAAATCCTAAAAGATTGCAATCAAACCTTATAGGAGTTTTATCCCAGTTTTCGGAAATACCCTTAAATTCTCTGCGTGGCAACCGGTTACCGAGATACGAGGGTTGTCTCAAAAGTAAGGTTCCTACCGCATGATGCTAAGCGAAATCTGGCAACACCGTCGTGTTTGTAGACTCCCCACCACCGATCCCAATAAGAAGTGCCTATTTGTGATGCTCAATTCGTGTGGTCATACGATTTTTGCACGCAAAAAAGTTACCACGTATAGAAATTGATCACCACTTGAGTGAAGTATGTGTATAAGCGTTCACCATGTTGCCAAATGGTGAAGGAAGTGTTCTGACAGTCGCACGATGAATAACGAAGCAGGAGGCCGTCGATCTCCGAGAAAGTTGTAACGAAGCAAATCTTGGTTGAAGTTCGGCGAATCACCATCCGGGAACAAGCGGTTGAAATTCCTGAGGCTTCCGAAAAAGCTGAGTCAGATAACTCCGCGCCAAATCGCCGTATCAAAATTTTAAAAACAGGATATTGGAAGCTGAATAAACGTGTTATCTGATCCATATGATGGTATCGCAGAAAACATCTTTTTCAAGCCCGTGACTAAAAAGAAGGCAAACGTTTTGAAAAAAAATTCTTGCACTACCTGTTAGAATTGAATGAGAACCACTGCGTCTAAAATGTTTCTGCTAGGAGGCCTGAAAACTGGAGTCTTACAGCTTGAAAATGTTTTTTTTAACTCTAGATACGACCATATTGTTTCACCAAAATACAACTTGTCAAAGATCACCGAAAAATTGATTTTTTTCTTGATACCTTTAATTTTTGAATAGGGCATCCTATAATTTTAGCTAATGATTAGCTAGGAAGGCAAGACTGAATTTAGCCCAGCAGCATTTTTTTACAAGAACTATACTATGTATAAAGTCCCAACTTCCGAGAATGCCCTATATACAGGGTGTCCGCAAAGTTGGGGTTTTCCTTTTCAAAAACAACTACCCTTGAAATAACAAAGGTAATGTGTAGTGAAACGAGGGCGACCAAGTAAAAAAAAAATAAAGGAAAAAGTACTCACTCTCCAGTTGACGAGAAGGGCTAAGTACGTCTCTGCCCGAAATTATACCGCTCCAACAGAAAATGAAATCAGCTGATGCGCTACCGAGCAGACGCAGGCAAACAAGGAAGACAAAATGTTGCGTAAAAAGTCTAGGTATTGCATCCCGTCCAATCGATTTGGGAGAATAAATGGTCCAATGAGCATACCGTTCACCATGCCAGCCCAAACATTCACCGAAAATGTTTGTTGAAAATGTGCCCGACGGACAGCGTGCGGATTTTCTACTGACCAAACATGAGTGTTGCGAAAGTTATTCACCGCATTACGCGTGAACGTAGATTCGTCTGTCACCAATATGCACTTCAAAAAGTCCGGATTATTATCATGTTGATGCAACAACCACTCACAAAACCCACTCTTGCTGGAAAATCGTCAGGTTGAAGGGCTTGTACACGTTGGACGTGAAACGGATACAGCCCCTCTTCACGCAGGGTTTGTCACACTTTAGTTTTTGATACTTGCACTTCTCTAGCCACGTCTCTAGTGCTTGTTGAGGGATTCTCGTCTACGCGATTACCTCTAGACGCGTGACCGTAACCCTCGGTTGAAGGTTGCATACTGACCTGACACACTGATCCCGACCCAGTTCTGTCGTCGGGTTGAGCTAGTGTCCTAGTACCAGTCGGGGATGTCGCGACTACAGGACGGTATTCAGATATTTTTGATGTTGCAGAGCCCTTTATCTCGGTTACCTTAAGACATTGGTGTATATGGTACTAAGAAAAATTGCTTATGTTTTCAAGATCTACACGTCGTGTAAAGGAAAACCCCAACATTGCGGACACCCTGTATTGGTAGTTTTAATTTTTCTCTACTTTCGGACATCGTCTTTTTTTGAGCATACTCTTGTAGTTTTTATCAATAAGTTGGTTTTAAAAGATCCATACAAAATACTGACATATTGAAATGCGTTGTTTTTGGTTTAGGCTGGCAAATGTATATCGAAACAAAGTTCTGAAGTTTTGAATTGATCTGGTATAAAATAAGTTTGTGATTTATGTTTGGCTTTGCACATGGACAATATCTGATCTGACCCGAGCCTGTTGTTTTCTGACAGGTGCTCCTAAAAAAACCACAGAACTCGACACTATGTAGAATACGCATGATGATGCATATGCACAGAATGCAGAAAGCAGCTAAGGAAAATGATCGAAATGATCCTCCTCTAACGTAGCGTACGTCAGAGATAGAAACAGTAAGGTCTGTTCCAGCTATGATGGTGTAATTCGAACAGTGTTTCAACTCTCAACTGTCATCGCTAAAATACTACGTACGGATGGCATGTCGCGTGATTTGTGATTTTTTAAAAATTCAGATATATTGTTACATTCCTTATATGGAGTCTTATTCAAACTTTCAAAAAAGAAGAATGTTTCAACATTATTGGAGAGAAGTTGTTACTGTTCGTGAATCACTTAGTGTATGGCGAATTTAAAATTTTATTAGGTTTAATTAGTTCTGTTCCAAAAGTTCAAAATTCTGAGTTATATACAAATATGCGGATTTAGAAAAAATATTCTACTGAAACAGTAATTCAAATGGTAGTAGAAGAAAGGTTTGCAGTAACATTGTTCTTGGATTAATAAAAAAAAATATTTGGACAGAGAATCTACACGAAACGGAAAATCTACGGAAACAGCAATTCACTGCTTCTACGGAACTCTTCTTAAAATGAATGAGGCCCTGTTGGGATCTTTTGTGACTTCAGCAGTGCATTGGTCTGCCACAATCTGAAGAAAATATCAAAGTATGGTTCACCATATAAAGTCTTTTTTAGATAATAGGTTTCAATTTGTATCGTCGATAGTGGCACCTATTAGGCGTCCCTCAGGGCTCTATTCTAGGACCCGTGCTATTCAGACTATACTTAACTGACCTGGAGTACTGATCTTCTGAAGGTAGATTCATTTTATACGCAGATTATACTTCTGTTGACGAATAAGAGAGATATTGTGGGGCGTTACTGCAAAATATTTTAGGCACCTCCTCCTCACACAACATTAAGCCAGCGTTTTGGTTTTCAGGCAACATTTGTTTACCGCTTAACAGTTCCTTTACTAGCAACTCATCTCACCACTTTGTTAGTTGGGTAGCGCTATCTAGGAGACAGTAGCAGAACACAAATGATACTGCTGGTACTGTCTAACATATGGCGCTGGGAATATTTTTTTTGGATGACTACGGGCATTGATTAACGTATTCCACCTGAAGATACCCAGTTAAAATAGACATAAACAGGCGCCAAAAAGTAATTGTAGATCCCAGGGACATATATGAAAAAGTAGCATAACCAAACACTGCAACCCATTTTGAAGTAGATTGTTAAATTAATGTTTGTGTTCTGTGACTGTCTTATAGATGGCGCTAGTATCCCTCAGATCCCTTTTTGGGCGTCGGCATACAGTATACCTAAATTCAGGTATCAGTCTTAGTAAAAAAAAGGCTATTGAAATGTTGACTTATATGAACGTAACCTGCTGCAGAATACTTAGCATAGGCGCTTTGTTTCAGCAGCTGAAATTAACGTAACAAATAACTGTGGGGAAACATTCTACTTGTTTTTACATATAAAATCACGATAGGAATAGATACAATAGAACTTGCGAATATATCCCAGAGCACGTGATTTGGTTTCGTCATTCGAAATATCTATATCCAAGCGTCAGCATTACTGTGTCTTGCTCTTATTAGGAAAAATATGAAACTATTTTAATCAGAATCATATCACATCGAGTTGAAGCACCTATAGTTTTACATCATGCTAACTGCAGTGATTTGAAGACTATATTTTTTCTGCATGTACTTGCTAATTCTACTTGACACGCGCTATTTATTGTTTTTATATAATATATCCATTTGTGTGTAACTTGCTTTTTCCAGCTTTTTGTTTGATATGGTAACAATTTGAATTTCTTAAGAAGTAGAGGCGCTTTATGGCTTAAATGACAAACAATACGCTGTTTTTGCGACCTTGATTGCTCGATAAGTTATGAAGATAATCATCATCAAAATGAAGAAAAAAATCTGTTCTTATTACTTTGTCTATTTTTGGTTTTTGCGCGATCTGGGCACTTGAAAATTTCCAAGTGCCCTAACTAGCGTGCAATATAAACAATAGAAACTTAACAACACGCTAAATTGTCCATTCAAACAAGCGGATTTTTTGTAGTAACTTTGATCGAACTTTTCGACGATTTTAGACTAACTTGCCCCCTTTCTTGCTTGAGTCTGGCTTGCATTTTGGATGAAAACGTAAACTGCAATGTTTAGCTTTGACGAAATTTTCTACCTAGATTACTGCTGAACAAGCTGGTAAATACTGATTGAACATCTGGCCTGTTATATTTTACACAAAATAACTCACTATCGTTTGCGCCAGCAACATTTTAAAAAATGCATTTCTATCTGTATAGTTTTGAGTTCTGTGGGTCGTCGGTACAGTCTACGAAAACCAAAATTTCGCCAATTTTGGCCTAATAGACAAGACTAAAAATCGCTTTGAAATTAAGGAATCAAGGTTTAATCTTTAATTTGGATACTTTGCGACTCCAAAATTTTTTTAGCATTAAATATTTTTATGGGTTTTCAAGCGCTCATAATTCGAAAATAGTCAGCCTCAAAGAAAAGTGAATGGCAGCCTTTTGTGTTCGGAATGAACATTGTAATTTATTAACCCTGCATCTTCCTTTGCGCGACACCTTATTGAAAAAATCTAATATTGACATATGTTATCAGTTATGACTTATAGATGACATAAGATATTATAAAAGTTGAAAAATAACGTGGGAAAATGACTTTAAAATTAGTTGCTTGCAAGCAACATTGCGAAATAAAGTATAGGTTCTATTGTTACTTGCAAGCAATAAAATAAAGGTAAACCTAATTGCACTGGTTTATATGGAAATACAACTATACATTTCAAATCATTTATTTATAAAACGAATATCAAGACATAAAGAAAATATATATTTCTAGTTTCACAAAATCTAATTGGAATGGAAAAGGTAGAAACAATTCTTATTTGGGGTGAAACAAAGCCCAAGATTGCACTTGGTACAAAAGATTTTGTACCATAAGTTGGCCAATGACCTATGCCATCTTTTTGGGTGGTGATATCAGGTCTCGGCAGTATAGGGTTTGATATTATTTTCGCAGGAGTTTTATTAGTCGAGGAAATGGATGGTCTGCCACGAGAACTTTGTTTTCCTGCGTTGGCCAACGATTTAGCTAATTCCATACGGAACTCCTTTAGCGGTTTTGACGTTACAAGTGCTGTGTTGCAGTCCTTTCTATACAGAAGTCAGGCGTTGATCACTGACATATCAAGAACCGATGTGAAAATTGGGAAATACCATCTTTTCGATCTGCTTCGATTGCGTTACAGACCAAGTAATGAATTGGCCTTATCGACACCGCTCATGTGCTTATTGTATTGCGTTATAACGGATGGACAAGGGATGGCAATTTTTTTCTTTTCCACTTTCGAATATCTTTTTGTCGATTTTACGGGATTTAGACCACAGAATGTACTTGCTAATAGAACACATTTATTGTCAGCCCATTTTACTACTATTATACCTTTGTCTGTATCTGCTTTATGAACGTAGGAACCTCTTCCCCTTTTTTGAAGCACTTTATCGGTTTCAAGTTGACATCCAGCTATTCTGTTAGACTTTATAGTTCCTAAAGTAAGTATCCCGAATCGGTCTTTCAGATAAATAAATAATTTTACACTTGAAAACCAATTGTCACAGAATATAACAGTGTTTTTCGGTTCGCTTAGGGTTTTGCACAGAGAAATGACGGCGCTAGCACCTACACCTAGATTTACATCATAATCATCTAACTCATTCGGAGATCCTCTAACCACTTCAAATGTCGCAGCTCCCTGATAGGGTATGAAGTCGGCAATATAACCAGAAACCCCAGCACGGATAAAAAATTTAAACCCCCATTTGTGGGGTTTATTTTGGATATACTGCCTCAAGTTGCCTGCATATGTGCCTTTGTAAGACCATTGTTTCATCAATTGAGTATTGATTTTCAAACTGGAGTTTATAACAGTTCTTGCGTACAATTTCCAATAAGGGTCTAATTTTGAAATATCGATCCTTTGTCTGGTCTGTTATGTTAGTATTATCATTGAAATGGATAAACCGTCTTAGTTTCTGAAACCTCTTCAGAGGCATTACATTGGCCATGTGATCTACTCTTGTAGTAGCTGCCCAAAAATCTTCTTTGGCAGGAAGTTGTATTGCACCCATAATCAAGAGTATAGATAGAAAATCCGTTATTTCTGACGGATTTGTATCAATACATTGCCCAAGTTGCTGAGTACTATAAAGATTTGCCTGATAGACTATTTTATCCATTAGATCAAATGAAAAAACTTTGTAAAATGCTCAATGGGAACTGCAATGTTGTCAGGTTCAGGAAAGTCTGGTGAAGGTATGTTAGCAGAAACTATGTCAGCTTCAATCCAAGAATATGATTCAGTTTTTCGTCTTTGTGGTGGTGGCGGCTCAGTTTCATCGTCACTTTCTTCGAATTCAGAATTACTTTCTGGAACCAGCATGTCAAGTCCTGAAGGCACTTCTTCTTCATCGTTAAGCTCATTTGTTTGGGAAATATTTTCTCCGTCACTGAAATCGTCGTCTGAGACATCGGAAATAGGCGGATCTGTGGGAATTACGGTCGGTGCCTTCTTTTTGCCGAAAAAACATGTAGTGCTTATGGTTGGAAAATTATCCAGATCGGAAGACTGAAAAAGAAAACGTAATTATTCTGGCAATGTTGCTTGCGAGATACATACTAAACAAAGTCATTTTCCTGCCTTATTTTCTGATCTATCGCTTAAAAATAATAATAAACATAAAGACTCAACTTTCTTTTATACCTATCAAGGCTAATAGAACATAAAAACAAATGATTACTTACTATTTGCAACTAAAACCCCAACTACAGATTCATACGTGCACCAAACATCTGTTACGCGGCAACCATATTGAACATTTTGACTCAAATTTTTATAAACAGAGGTCGCTCGTAATATTATTTCCGTTAATGAATAATGTAGTTTACGAGCAACACTGCCCAATCAGACCGTTAGA
The DNA here is from genome assembly GCA_963669975.1 of Acanthoscelides obtectus. Classification (NCBI taxonomy): domain Eukaryota; kingdom Metazoa; phylum Arthropoda; class Insecta; order Coleoptera; family Chrysomelidae; genus Acanthoscelides; species Acanthoscelides obtectus. Next base: position 100,600,245 of record CAVLJG010000006.1, on the reverse strand, counting down.
GCAGGGAGGACGAGAATTTGAGGTTTAAAGATGATGTTGCCTACAGGCTACAGCACCAGATATAGGGTTAAAAAATTCGATTTGGGTAACCGTGCGGGTATTCAGTCCTTAAAAACTCTGTCAAAAATTATAATTTTTGAGGTGGCCAAATATCTGAATTAAAGTTAAAACCTTAATCTACAAGACCCTTGAGAGTATTATTAGTTTATATTAGAACAATTTCAAATTTGTTTCTCGGGCCAAAATTGGCGTACTTTTGGCTTTCAAATACATGCCGGTATTTGTAACCTGTCATTTCTACTTTTACATCTCCGACGGTCAGTTCGGGTTCAACAGATTTACTCCTGTAGAGTGAATCTTTGGAGAGTTGTCTCGTATTTGTGGACACTTTTGTTGCGGAATGCTAGAAAATACACCGATGAATCTCATCGTCTGCTTAATTGTGAAATAATAGGCTACTTTAATAACTAAAGATGAAAGATTATTGCTTTATTATGTTTAAGCTTGATTTTACACTAACAACGTTACGTTAAGCGTAGATCCAGGATTTTTTGTAAGAGTTGTAGTTTGTAAGAGGCGTTTATTTAATGATTTCTACTCATGGATCCACGCCTGCCGTACCATGCTATGTTTGCATTATTTTTGGGCTTGTGTTCCTGATTTGACCTTACTATAAGCTTGGCACCCGAGTATACATATGCTTGACGGAGATTCGCACCGTATAAGAACGAATTTATCAGAATTTTGTTTTTGATTATATACAGGGTGAGTTTTCATTGTTTAATTGGTGTATTGGTAATATATACAACTATTTACTAAAATGATATATGCATCAATATGCTTCTTGCTTGTAAAATATGCCACTTTCTACAGGATGATTATTGACTCCGTGTCAACACAAACCTGCATTTTTTAAATGGAACACCTATATATTTTAGTATATTCAGAAAGGTCTCTTGACACGAAGAATTTTGGCATGATATACAAGGTAAAAATAAGCTTGGTATCTCATAGCTACGTTTTGTATATTTTCTATACAGGACGTTTATAAACTCAAAATGGGCCATTTAAAAAAGTGCCTATGTTTGTAAAGTGTAAGTTTAAGCTTTTTATAAGCTTTAATTTTAGTATAAAATTATTGAGATTATATTACAAATTTTATCGGCACTTTCCCAGAAAAAACAAATCGAAATAAATAAATTGCACTTTATTCGCGGATCAGTACCAGTCGCCGAATCAGTTACTTTCCAGCCACTAAAAATATCCCCTTTCTGAGAATCATGTTGTATTTATTTATTTTGAATTTTAATTTTTTTAAAACTGTATATAACTCAAAAATATTTTTGTAATGGAACCTCACACAATTTTTACACCAAAATAAAACTGATAAAAACTCAAAACCGTTAAAATATACAGGGTGATTCAGAGAAAGTGGCAACATTTCTAGGGTAGGAAGTACATCAAAAAAATAAAAAAAAGTTCTTATAAGCAGGTCCAACATATAATTTCTACACCACTGGTGTGACTGAATCAGAACAACATATGAATATTATTTAACACTTAGTACATTCTTATTTCTACAATAGTTGGTAAAATGACAGGTTGTAGTATTCGAATACGAATCCTAAATACTGTATTTTAAATTGTATTCAAATACTCGAGATTCGAATACAAAAAATATTCGAATACCGTTGTTTTGAATACCTGGATTCACTTAAAGTGGAATACTTTTTGAATATTCCAACTAAAAAAACGTACGAACTGTTTACATTGTATACGTATTGTTTACATTTCATACGTAGTGTCTACATCAACACGTAGACAATTCATGAATACGCCTAAAAGCCCTTTATAAATATGTCGAATTATTATTGCAGTCGAGTATTCTGTTTCCAAATTTTTGTACTCTGTATATTTCTGTGAACTTTTGGATATCATCCAGGCCGTTGTTTAAAAAAATTGATTTATAGATCCGTCGAGTATATGTATACCTAAAGTAATGGCAAAAAATACAACGGCTCACTGATCACTGATTTTTGTCACTTCTTATGCTGTAGGTCCAAGCTGAGATATTTTCCAAGCAACGCTGTTCTAGATTTCAGATGATGATAAAATTGAATAAAAGCGCGTAGCAGCTCTAAGTAAAACGATACAATTCTCTTATTGGTTTACGAGAACCTTTTCAGTTCTCAGTCAATACTGGATAATGTTGTATATTTTGCCACTACTATAATATTCCAGTCAAATTAGACAATAAAGCGATTATACAAAGTTCGGGAACCCACGATAATTTATGGATTAATAATGATTTTAAAAAACTAACCCCCGCGATTTAAAGGATTTTTCTCCAGTAATCGTATGGTGACCTTGAATTTGACCGTGATCATGACCTTCAAGGTCATTCAGGGATCAGGTCGATTTTTTTAAACTGAACATTTTTGACCCCGTTAATGAAAAGAGCAGAAAATTTCACGTTCAAATTATGGTCTTGGCCATTCTTCAATTTTGACCTTAGGAGCTCATGGTCAAGGTTAAACCCAGGTACCATGATATAACTTGAAAAGCAGTAGTCGTATCGCGAAACCACCCAGACATTATTTTCAAGATTTTCCCCGGATATCCAAATCTGACCTTAACCATGATGACCTCCAAGGTCATGTGAAGGTCAAGTCGAATTTTTCAGCTAGCGAAGTGGAGATTTAATTATCAAGAAATTAAGGTAAACTTGTGTATGACCTTGATGGTCAAGTCAAAGGTCATGTTTCAAAAATGATCTAGGACATATTCTAACTTAAAATTCTCCCTTTTCTCCATTTCCGCGGTCAAAAGTATAGGGACCCATTAAAAAAATTGTTGACCTTCTAATGACCTTGAAGGTCAGATTCAAGATCACTATAGGATATCCGGGGAAATCATGAAAACAGTGTCTGGGTAGTTTCCCTATACGACTGCTGACTTTCAAGCTATATCCACGTACCTTTGTCTGACCTTGACCATGACCTCGTGAGGTCAAACTTTATGAATGATCAAAACCATACTTGAACATCAAATTCTCCGCTATTTCCAACAATAGAGTGTTGTGACGCAAGACAGCTTGAAAGCTCTTTTGATACTTTCATCATGTTGATGACTTTGCATTACTAAAATTATGCAATAATACTGTCGGGTATATAATGCTTTTTGTGCGTTCAATAAATGTTTTAGTGGGTACGAGTGTATTCCGACAATATCACTATTTAAATTCCCGTGCGCATTTATTTACTTTGGGTTCTTTCGCTGGGTAAAATATAAATTAAAATCATTATAATGTGAAAGAAATTCAGTATAACAAAACAAGTTACCATAAAATGTCTAATTTGACTGGAATATGGTGCATAACGCTTATTATGAGCGCTTTGTTGTTTCCAGGTTTAGGATCCCTCCCCGCAACTAATCTCAAGAATTATTTTGGTCTTTTTCAAATTATATGTACACAATTGAGACATTGTTTGCAGGAACTTTTATAGACTTATTTGTTTTATTAGTGGAACTTATTATGGTGATACGCATATTTTTCTCATTGTTTTACACACAATTTTACATTTTACATTTTATAAATACTTAAACAAATATATTTTAAGTGAAATCTGTACAAATTGTTGAATATGATGATTATGATAGTATGTATAAGTTGTTTTATTTAAGTTCCTACACCTTCAGAATGTCATTTTTAGTCTACCTATACTTTAGTTGCAAAACAATGGAAGCTATTCTCAAAGGCTAAGGCGGAAGTGCTTTCCAACGTCCTTGATGCCAAACTCCACCCAACGCCCGATTACTGTCGATTCAAAGGGTTTCCTACACTATGCGGGAAGTAACATTCAGGCATAAGACCGTAAGACGGATGATCTTGTCGCTCCACATCAATAAAGCTGGCCGTTGTACTGAGATGTGCAGCAGAGTTCTTTCGCGTCTCTTCCAGATACCTTCCGAATCCGACACTTTGCCAGAAAACTGGAAATTTGCTCATGTCCAACTCATCTCAAAAAATCTACCTCTACCTTCTGTTCAGTGGCGTAGTAAGGGGGGGGGGGCGGTGACTCAACTTTTTATAGTTGAACTCTAGGCAGCAGCGGTGGCCGCAGTAGTAGACTCTTCGGTCTCCTGATCAGTCGCCGTGCGCTGTGCGGGTTCGAATCCCGTCCCAGGAGAAAATTTTCTCTTGGTTATGGATGTTGTGATTGTCCGTAGGTGGTAGACGGTCTCTGACTGTCGAACGCGGAGGTACCACCCGGCGGATCTCGTAGGCGGAGCCAGAATGTGTGCATATTGCATGCACACGTGTTCCCTCGCCAGAGTCCGTGTAGCGTTCCCCCTTTCCCCTGTATCCCCCTATAGCCCCACGGTACCAAATGAGTGTTTAGGCCTTAGGCCTTCGTGGTAGTTGGAGTATAAAAAAAAAGATCGAAGTCTCTTCAACACCTAGTTTCATTGCTTGATATCGTTACAAACAAATACTTTGCTTTTGGCGAATACTGAAGAACTGAAATTAGTTACATCCAAATTTACTGATTTTTATGACGAAGTCTCAGAAACAGAATTACTTTTGGAGATACCAAGACTGCGAAGACACTTAAAAGCCGCTAATGTTACAGTTTCTGATTGGGTATCTCTCGAGTTTTTAAAAGTTTATTGTAGAATGGGATTTTACAGAATCTATTCCAAATCTTATGATTGCACTAAAACTGTTCATGACGGTTTGCGTGTCCGAAGCTTCACCCAATTGCGGATCAGCAATCTTGATATATTAGCCATCGAACACGAGGCAATGCAAAATATAAATTTTGATAAAGTCATTTCTGAGTTTGCAGATGTCAAAGCTAGATAGAAGAGATTGTAACATAAAAATATTTTTCTGTCTTAGTTTTTATTGTTTTGTTGTTTGTTCAATATTTTAAATAAAAAGATTAAATGATCCATGACGTAAAATTGCTTTTGACTTTCGATGGGGTGACACCACCAACTTCCGCACCGGGTAAGCTGATGTATATATTTGTCTAGTCGCAAATGAAACCTCATAAGCTACTAGTGCCTACTGATGACATTCCGGCAATCACGGTGGCTTTTTTAAGCAAATACATAAGTTATTCTTTGCGATTAGTGGCGTTACAACTTAAGCGACGATGTCTCAAATTCCAAATATGTTAGAAAAACAATAGTGGCCTTTACATCATTAGCGGAGCATCGAAATATTAGCACCCCACCTTCTGCTAGTTTCGAAACACGTAAAACAATCCAGTGTTCTGCGGTCAACTACCTTCAGGTGACCTTCATTCCTGGATGTTTACCTTCCTTCTGACTAGCTGCCATATCACAGACATCCCAGTTTAACTGCATGTAGGATTTGATATACCACAATGCACAATGTAATTTGAGACACCTCGCCAAAAACTGTTTTAAGGGCGGAGTGACGCTACTCTTCATTTCGCAACTACCTAAATACTAAATATTAAATAACTACTTAAAGTGTTTGTCTCTAAGAATTTTGGTTGCTCAAAACTCTTATTGTTATTGTAACCTTTTTATCGCATGTCATATCGGTAATCATTACCCTGTATGTTTAGCTTTTGCTTAGAGTGATCCATCGGACGGCCATAAAGAGATGAAAGAAATAAACCGGCAATAAATTATACTCGAAAAAAAGAGGGACGCTCTACATAAAGACAGGTCGCAGGGCGACGTGTTTCTGCTCCCCTGATTACTCATTGCCGACGGTCTGTTTAATAACTGGTCAGTCAGATTCCCAAACAGAGATTGAGAGATGAATTTGTCTATGGTAGGTCAAATATATTTGGTATTCAATAGACAAGCCAAAAATTCAAATGATTATGGAGTATTTATGTATAATATATATATATATATCGAAGCAGTCGCGCAGGCAGAAGCCTAAATGCCGAAACAACAAATAAATTTTGTTAATACGATTTTTGAACTGCCTAAGGTTAGTAGAAAAGCTTCCTCTTGTAGATTGTTCCACAGTCTCGAAACTCTCGGGACAAAGGGGCGGTCGTATCGCCCAGTTCTGGATGAACGAAGCTCGACATGGTTAGGATGGGACGTCAAAGTTAGGCGAATCTATCTGGCAGGCACATCGCGCGGCGGCATCATGGAAGAGAGCTCCGAGGAGCAAAGCCCGTTGGTGTAGCGGCAGAAACGAACTAGATCGCCGAAGGCCTGCCGGTGCATCGTGTATAGTATAAAATAATAAAAACAAACAGTCAATTCCATGCAATTAAAACAAAAATAATATCCTTTAAAATACAAACAAGTAATAAATCAATCTAGAATTCTCAAAAAAAAAAAAAAACAGTTTCTGTATAAATCCATAAACAAAAGTAACAAATAAACAAACACATTCTTATAAAAATCTAATACGAGCCACGTAGCAGTCTAAAAAAATGACATATTGTTATTCAAAATAGATTTCCAGTATACAGTGAAACTTTTTCTATACTATACACTGAAAAAAACCTCCGTCCCATTCCACCAAGTTGGGAATATCATTTCAAAGCGAAGCCTCACTAAGTTTTTTAAAAAGCTTTGTGAAAACAGTTTAGCTACAGTTTGCTTTCAGTAGCAGCACAACAGGAAAATGAACAAAAAATCAGACCGAATTTTTTTCTTATGATGCGATTAGAGATAATAATAGCCAGCCTTCTGAATGCTTAATCCACTAAAGGTAAGACTCAAATAGAAAAATACGACTTTTTTTCTAGCTACTGTCAAACTCATTGTGAGCCAAAAACACAAAATAGAGCTTTTGTCTTTGAGGTGCAGCGCCGCTGATTGCATAAGCGTATCCGCTGGTTGTTCCACTTCCACATTCATAAGAAAAAATTAATGCCTATTGAAATTTAAAATATTATCTTTTTTATCAAATGTCTGGTAACATTTTATGACTAAAAACAGGATAATTTCTTTGATTAATGCATTAAGTTGTAAATTGAATCAAGAAGGACTTATTCATTTCTTATTTACTTCGTCGCCGTCGCTGGATGGATGCAAACCCAATGATGTTAGAAAGAAGGGCGGAACTCTTTGAGTTAGGCCCACAGACCACACGCCTCTGTTACTATTCTGGTATGGGCACACCGGCGTATTCATGGGAGGGCTTTGGGGCTCCTCGGAGTTTCCCTTCTCGAAGCGCAACAGCTCATTAGGCTTCTTCTACATATTACAGCATGTTATACCTTCTGTGAACTGTGCTACCTGGACTAAGTGAGTTTCCCCCCCTGCTATACAGTTTTCTCCATGACCCTGGATCCTGAGCCTCCTCCCAGATCTTTTTCTGGATAACACCACTCGTTGAGCAGTATCTCAATCTACAGGAAACGATTACTATCGCGAAATCAACCACAACAGTGGCTCCTACAAATCACTTTTATGGGCACCCTTAAAATTTCCATCATCGCACTAAACTAGGAAGTCACATATGAATAAATTTTAATAAATCATAACTGATCATAATTGTTTGTATTAGCATTGGGAGGATCTCTGGAAAACCAAAAATTCTATATACTTGGATTTCTGCTTAAAGTGGCTGAACCTACCAGTATGTCTACAAAGTAAGAAGCATGTAGACCAGAATGCAGTTTTGTATAGACACGGAAAGTGGTTAAACTGAATACTGGTGAAATACTTTTCAGAGCTAATGAAATTAGTTGCAAGAAGGATAAATAGCCAGCGCTAATTTCGTAAAGTAAACCGTTTTTAATATTTACATTTTAGAAGTGTCCAAACGTTAGGTAGCCTAGCTCTTACGGCTTGTCTATTCAATACCTAAGATCCAACCTACTATATCAGAATTAATCAAACAACCTGCTTCTGCCTGAATATTGAAATTTGAAGGAAATATTTTGCTTTTGAAAAGCCTGGATATATATTACAAATAAAGATGTAATATGCTTTGAAAATCACACCATATTGAGAATTTAATTAAACCTGCACCTCATCAACAGCAATAGCCCACCGCCACTGGAGACAACTCAATCAAGCCACGCGCCTCTATAGAATGCGGTTCCTTTTATCTATAATTTATTGCTCGGTCATTACCTTACAGTATCCGCGCTAATACAACGTTGCAGTTCAGTATTTTGGGAGGCCCGAAGATGAAAGAGGTATGTGCAACTTGGATTGCAGATTTTTGTACAGGTACATACATCGCGAGTTTCTGGAGTACCTCGGACGTCACGGCTTGATTAGCGTCAGATAGGCTTGAGACATACGGCTCTTTTCTCTGATCTCGCTCATTTCGTTCATCTCTTCAGTGAGTCGTTCGATCGGAGTCGTTCATTTGAACGATACGATTACCGACCGGCCTCGAAACTGACGAGAGTATTGTGTTGCCTATAGTAACGACTCACTGAGTCAGAATACACATCATACTATGAAAATGAAACGAAGGGTTAGGGTTGCCGATGTTATTGTATTCATTTAAGTATTAATACATATTTTTGATTGAAATTGAATATAACGAATGTATATTGTCTCCCGAAAAAAGAAGGGATGTGTGGCCCGGTTTTGCGAATTACCGAATTCTTGATCAAAATGCAAGTTTTGCTCTCAAATCCCATCATTTCAACGTATAATTTAATGCTACATCTCAAAACAAAACAACCGGGTTCCCCAGATAGTGTCTGTACTGTTACCACGTTGTCAGCTGGCAGTTCAGTTGCATACTGTAGATGCAGACACGCTTTGGACAATTGAACGAGTCATATATGTAATAAAAGAGTCGTTCAATCATCGCTCACTTAGATGAATCGTTCATTTTGAACGACTCGTTCGCGAACGACACATGACTAGCGTCAGGCAGTATGGCTTCTGGCGGAGTAAGTCATCCAGTCTTGCGGTGGGGCTCATGTCGTTGCTCTTTATATTACGAAAGCTTTTATATGTGGCATGCTGCCCTCCTATGCAAACTTCCATCCTACGGCCTTCCCGAGAAGCTTTGCAGGCCGTCTGGCCGCAAGATACGAGTATCCATCGTAATTGACGGGTTCTTCTCTTCGTCACACAATGTCAACGCGGCTGTGCACTCAGGGATGTAAACGTTCATGAAATATGTGGATGTTTTGGTCCAAAAAAATAAAATACGTCAGCGTTATTTTTATTTTTTGATTTCCATACTACCGGTGGGGCAGGGAAAGAATGTCTATGGATTGATTGTAGGGACCTGTTTGACTGAGTTTTTTCTCAGAGGATCTAGTTTGTGCTGAACATAATTCTGAACTGACAAGTGCCGTCAATCTACTCGACGCCATTTTTTTATTACCTTTTTAAATAAGAGCGATGGTAAAACGCGTTTATATCAAAATGACGGCAAATGGCGGTATTATGTAAACAACCTAAAAAATAAACGAAAAAATGTCATCTTGCAGACTAGGTAATTTTTAGTGTGCAGAATAGCTCATTCCACGTTTGCTCGCTATAATCGCTGTGAGCGTCATCAGAAGCACCCATCCATGGAGAAATGACTCGACGACACGACTCGCTCAAGCATTGTTTATTAATTTCATTTCCTCAAAGTACTAATGACAGCTGATTTGAAATTTCTATTCTACTATCACAAATTTTTAAATACGGCTCTGTCTAAAAATGCTGTCTAACGACTGGGAACTAACCTTCCGACTAGTAGCACCTTCTGTCCGAGAATATCTATAAGCAATGTATTTATTGTCGGCGAAAAGTTAACAACATATACAGGGTGGCGCATCGAAAACGAAACAGACGCATTTACTGGCAGCTCAGTTTTTTTTTTGGAAAAACGCTCAGACCCGTCTTTTTTTTTCGAGGGGGACACAAGTTTGGCAAAAAATTACGTTAAAATGTGCAGCCCCCTGGGCGGGGGTGACACCAACCCTAAAATCTTTAATGGAAAGGGGGGGTCGAGTGATACCTTATTTTAAAGGTCTTTCAATTCCCTTTATAATGATGTAAAATACATGAGCTTCAGTTCAGTAGTTTTGAAGATTTATTGATTTAAAGCTTAAAGTAGATTTTAATAGGTACATCAAATTAGTTTGTACTACTTTCAGAAGAAATTTGACTGAAAGAATGTACTTAATAAGTAAATGCTTTTCTTCACTACGCCCATGGTTTGTTTATCATTTTGTTGTTGAAAATAGCTATTAGTATACTTATCTTAAATAGGAGTTTAGTATGGTTTATCTGAAGTCACTTGAAATAGCATAAAAACCTTTGGTCGGCGCGTCCTTTGTAATTTCATGACGTATCATAGGCGTGCGGTTATTTATTTAGAACAATAATAATAATGTTTTTATATCACAATAAATGGATTTTACTATCTTCTTATTTTTTTGATTTGGGATAAAAAATACTTATATTGGGAGTTTAATTTATGTTGACTGAAAGTTAAGAAATGGAAAAATTACAGATTTCCAACGTTTGAGATAGGCAAATATTTACATAGCAGGTAGGTATATAAAAAGGTATATAAAGACTTACATTATAGGTATTTATATATCATCCTCGCCTTCGGAGCTGTCGCTAGAGTCATCTTGTAGAGGAATTACAACGGGATTTACAGGAGGCAAAACACAATATTCATTTTCTTTTTCAATACTATGCCTAGAACACTGCTTCCATAGGTCTGTGGCAGCAATATGAGATACTGCATCTCTTATTGTGGCCAATAGCGATTCACTTAATTGAGGGGTCTGAATATGTTTTCTTACTTTTTTTTTAAAGCTGCCCAGACCAACTCAATCGGGTTAAAAATGCAGTAATAGGGAGGTAGACGTAATACTTCATGGCCATTTTGCTGAAGCAGATTGTCAACAACATACTCTTTTTCAAATTTTTGTCTTTTAATAAGATCCAATAATATGGCTTTGGTTGATTTTTGTGGTATTTCCATTCCCTTATCCTTCATAAAATCAATAATGTCTTGTTTTTTTGTGCCTGTATTCGGAATTTTGTTTTTCTGTCGGGAATGGTATGGCGCATTGTCCATAATAATCACTGAATTTGGGGAAATGTTTGGTATTAACTGCTGCTCTATCCACTTTTCAAATAAGTCGGAGGTCATGTCCTCATGATAGTCGGCACATGATTCTTTGATATTTTTGGCAGATAACAGCAAGGCATTAGGTATAAATCCATTTTCACTGCCAGCATGGAGAATAATGATTCGTTTTCCACGGTTGCATGGTGCATTTAAAATGCACTTGTTGCTGTCGTCAACCCAGCCGTACTGCACAACATCATGGGTATCATACCACGTTTCATCCAGGTAAATCAGATTTCTTTTCTGCTCTCTATAGATTTTAACTTTGTGCAAAAATTCTTGGCGCAATTCAACGATTCGAGACGACTCCATAATCACCATTCTTTTATCTATTTTTTTGTATTGAAAACCACACAGTTTTACAATACAGTGCAGTGAGTCTAAGCATTTGTAATTATAAAAATCTTCAGGATAATCTTTTAATTTACCCCGTATCATTTCCAACGTGGGCACCAAATTTTATTTATAAAATCCGTATATTATACGACGAATATCTTCCTGAAAACCCACGTCTATTCGTTTTAATTTTTGCCCTATGCGCTTTCTGTGGAAGGAATGGTTGACTACATTTCCCCTTTTTATAACCCGATAAATGGTAGACCGACTGATTTTTGTCAGGATACAAATTCTGTTTAAAATTTGATTTTGCGAGGAATCTGGATTTTCGTTTTTCAGACAATCATACATATTTAGGATTACTCTTTGGGTCTGTTCCTCTAAATCTTTATGAAAGAATTCTGCCTGCACAGGTTCATCAACCATCTCCTCGTGGCTTGGAGCATTTTCCCAAGGTCTCCAAAGAGCCAGATTTAGGACACACAAGAACAATAAACACAACAAGTAAATCAACGAGTAAACTGAGTATTCAAAAGTCAAAAACACACAAACTAATAAAATCTATGAAAAAACACGGACAGACTAAAGAAAACACGTTTATTCACCGCTACACGGCACTGGCTAAACTGTTTCAATTTTCAGTAGCCACCTGCACTTGTTCAGAGCTCTGAAATACACGCTTTCTCATTGGCTATGTCCACGCATAGGCGTGCTTTACTCCACGTGGACCGGTGAAACTGCCTTTGATTCTTATACGGGGGATATTTGCTGCGAAATTTGGCGATTTTTGCAGCAACAGAGCGTGTTAAATATAGATATATAAAACGCACCCGGTATTTCACAGTGTTTCAAGTGACAGATAAAGTATACATAGTTTGCGAATGATTTGAACCAAACTTTGTTGCTAAAATGACTTGTAACGCTTTATTACATAAATTAACCATGGTATATTCCACAGCAGAAAGAGTTGAAATTTTTCAAATATTTTTCGGAATTAATCAGTGCGCTAATAGAACAGCAGAAATATTTAATGAGCGACATGAGAACAGTAACGTGTATCGAAAATATGTTCTAGAACTTGTAGCTAAATTTCGGGAAACTGGGTCAGTCGCCAATAAAAAACGCAACATTGAAAATCCCATAAGGAACGAAGCAATAGAAGTGGTGGTTTTAGGGCAAGTTTATGTAGATCCTACGTTAAGTACCCGCAAATTGGAGACTGTGTATTGATCTCCACTAATGATGATGTATTAGTTTTATTTAAGCTTTAAATCAATAAATCTTCAAAACTACTGAACTGAAGTACATTAATTTTATATCATTATAAAGGGAATTGAAAGTCCTTTAAAATAAGGTATCACTCAACCCCCCTTTCCATTTAAGATTTTGGGGGTGGTGTCACCTCAGCTTAGGGGACTGCACGTGCTAACGTGATTTTTTGCCGAACTTGAGTCCCCCTCGAAAACAAAATCGACGGGTCTGAGCGTTTTTAAAAAAAAAAACACTGAGCTGTCAGTAAATGCGTCTGTTTCGTTTTCGATGCGCCACCCTGTATAATCAGCTCCAAAAGCATAAGTTGTGTTATTTTGAACACAAAATTCGTAATTACACTTTTGTCTAAACTGTTCGACCACTGGCACATTCACCCTACAAAGTCTTCCTATTTCTTGGACTACAATCTTACAATCGCGAGCCGAAACCTATAATAGAGCGCATGTTGTAAAAAGCGCAAAGCGTCGCTCCTGACAGCTGCAGGTCAACGGTGCGGTATACACACACATATTGCAGTAGTAGTGTGTCCCGCGACGCGGCTTCAGGAACGTACAGGGTACGCCGTCGCGACGCTCGCTCGTGAAACAGTCGACGATCGCATCGACCAAACTGCACTGTGCGATAGTAGGCCGTGGATCAAGTACAGATGATATGCGGTGATTCGTATCCCGAGCTTTGGACAGGTTTATTGGTATTAGAACATGCAAATCGATAATCAATTGCTTATCGTTTCATTTTGAAAAACGATAAATATCGATGATCGATAAAAAAATCATATAAATATTTTTCGCAACGATTTTCAAAATTTCCGAACGATACAATATAGTCCTCAGTACATAACCCATTTTATATATACTTGAAGCAGCTTCCTTTTGGTGAGTCTGACAATTTTTTTTTATTTTTTTTTGAAACCCGTTGAATTTATGACGTTGGGTAATTAGTATACAGGATGTTAATTGAGCGTGTACTATTAATTTTAACAGGCGATACTTTGAGCAATTTTAAGACAAAAAGTTCATATAAACATAGGTACACAAATTCTTCGTTCTCAAGATCCAGGGTGTTAAAATTTAAAAAAAATAGTTTTTTCGTAAATATCTTAAATATCCTTTACCTAATTTTGATGTAATTTGGTGATGGTATTTATAAAATTAAGGAGCTAATTTAGCCGTAACTTAATCAAATTTATTATGTCCAGTGGCGTCTCGAGATTTAAACGAATATTTGTGACGAAAAAATGTACGCCACTGACTTTTGTGCAATTTTTATTCTGTTGTTTCGATTAAGCAAATAGAAATACCAATTTTTTTTCGTATCTAAAATCTAGAAATACCCCAGCCTTTCTGGAGGAGAGAAAATACTATGAAAATCAATACAATAATTGTAGGAACGACTGACATACGGTCCTTAGTTTTGGAGAAAAAAAAGGTCCACTTAATTGCATATCCCCGGACCACACAAGGAATATGGGGTAAAGTTTCTTTTGGAAATTATTTTTATATAATTTTTTATTGCAACAAAATTAGGTAAAGAGTATTTAAGATATTTACGAAAAAGCATTTTTTTAAAACTCTAACACCCTGTATCTTAAGAACGAAGAGTTTGCGGACTTATGTTTATATGATCTTTTTGTCTTGAAACTACTAGAAGGATCGTCTGCTAAATTTATGTTACATACTTAATTAAGACCCTGTATACTTCTTTATAATGATCTCCAACAAAAATACTGTTAGTAATAATAATAATCACATATAAGCAGAGGCAAATCATACGAGGGATGTGTTTTAAGTTTTGCATATGGAAATAAAACAACACGGTAGGTAGTTTTAAATGACATTGTTTTTCGAAGTATTCTCCACGGAGATTAATACACATCTGCATGCGCTCTAACCAATTTTCCACTCGTTTGCTGGCAGATCCAACATTAAGAGGAATTGTTGCTTTTGACACAAATGTCGCGACCATCTTTTTCGAAACACTTCGAGAACGGATGACTTTTGTTGGATTTTCTTCACCTTGGAACACCCAAACAGCCGACTGTCGTTTATTTTCTGGTTAATAACGGTAAATCCACGATTCATCACCACTAACAATTCTGTACACATTTTTTGAGTTTCCGGAATTGAAAGGGTCAAGCGTTTTTTGACAACAATTAACCCTGGCCGCTTTCTGCTGATCAGTCAACAGGTGGGGTATCCAACGAGAGACTAATTTTCTCACTCCTAATTCTTCATGTAAATTTTTTTGAATTGAGGCCTTTGAGATCTTCAAGGACGCCTCAATCTCGCGATATGTCACATGTCTATCTTCAATGATGAGTTTACGCTCAGCATCGACGTTTTCCTGGGTGACTGCCGTTTTTGGGTGCACCCATCCTGGGATCGTCGCTAAGACTCGCCCGTCCACGTTTAAATTCTCCATACCAACGGGAAATTGTCGACTAATGTGGCGCTTCGTCGCCGAAAAGCGACAGTAACTCAGCAAGGCATTCTTGTTGAAAATTTGTCTCTGAAAGTTGTAATAAATTATGGCGCGAAAATGTTCTCGGTTGAGTTCCATTTTTCTAATGACTTGGCGACACTTAAAAATTCACTGAATTTAAGTGTACTAAAGAGTGAGGTTAAGATTCAGTACTGACGTTCGATCCGCGTGGCCTACTATGTTTCTATATGCAAAACTTCAATGACATCCCTCGTAGCAAATATTCAAAACGTTGTCCGTTATTTTGTAGGAAAAGCTTGACTCTTCTCTGTACATTGTTCACGGCTCGGTTACTCCATTCCAATGTACGTAATTCCAATATAGCGTCTATATGAAAACACAAAGTTGGAAAGTCGAAAGAACAAACCTCAAATTGAAAATTTGACCACTCCATCTTGTAGAGAAAAACAGTGGCATTAACAAAAAGCAATTCATTTTGAAATTCCATCTCAGAAAAAAAATGTTTTAGTCATAAATTTGGTACATGAAACAAATGATAACTCCAAGGCCTACGTAGGAAATTCTGTTTTTTTTTTAATAATAAGAGTTTAGCAATGTCAATGTATGGCATGTTACACATTTTTGGAATTAGCATTAAAAACTCTATTCACCTGTGCAAAAATACAATATGGCGTCATTAAGAAAAAATAAAGCTGATGCTAGAGGACAAGAGACGAAACGTCATATTGAAATTCTAATTACGTCATCTTGTAGGGAGGAAAAAGTTGGAATGCTGATGTGCAATTTATTTTGAAATCCCACTACAAGTAAAGTCAGGAAAAAATTAAAACGATTCTGGGAGAATTCTCTTGTTGTTACCAAAGTTACGGTTTTTCAGAAACTGATAGCATATTTTGCTTTTCTTATGGAATGATATACATTTTATTCGATATTTGCATTCTGCGAGAAATTCTGAATACTTTTTATCAACCAGACTTTGACGTAGACTTCATAGTTTTCGGAATATTCGCGGTCAAACATTAATATTCAAACAATAAACGGTATTTTGCCACCTAAGCAATGACCGGCATCGAAAAAGTCCATTGAGTTTTCTTAGTAGAGTTATTGAGAATGATTCGTTTAACTGAAACCGAGAGAATATAAATAATTCTAATGATTATGGGTTATGCCGATCGTCGATGCACACAGCAAGAAGTTTCCGATACTTTTAATGACAAATATCCCAACCGGAATCCAATAACAAGGTCTACTGATGGAAAAGTTTTGAAGAAATTTGAAATAACAGGACATGTAAGGGATGTTCCACGATCTGGACCGTTTCAAAACAGCCCCTGACGAAAATAAGGCTCTGAATATTTTAGTGACCATAGCTGGAAACCCTCCACCTTTCTACCGGAACACTTGGTGAAGATGACAATTAATACATCTCACATGTCTGTGGAAGGCATTTGAAAGACGGAAAAATTCCAGCCTTACAAAGTTACCTTGGTTTAAGAGCTATTAGATGATGATTTTGACAGGCGATTACTATTTTATGATACCATGTTTCATTAGGGCAAACGGCGTCAGTGACAGTCGTGCTACCGTTGGTGATTTTTCTTCATCAGAAGATTCTTCTTCAGAAGCTTCTTCAACCGAAGATCTGCTTAGTACATCAGCGGCATCTCCCGAGATCCCGCATTGCACACCAGCAGAAATTCAAGGTCATATTAAAGACCTTAAAGTGCGTAAAGCACCTGGGGAGGATCAAATCACTAATAAGGCGCTGAAGCTGCTTTCGCGCAAGTCCTTAACTTATCTCGTGGCAATAGTCAATGCCATGCTAAGGACACAGTACTTCCCATCTGCGTGGAAGACCGCTGAAGTTATGATTCCAAAGAAGGTGATGAGAATTTCTCGTCAGATCACCATGAGATTCCTGACGTGCAAGTCGGTTTTCGGTCTGAACATATACTAAGTGACATATAAATCCGAACACCCACTTTAAATGGTTTTATTTTAATAAAATTTTGTATAAGTACTTAATGAAGCATAATAAGTAAATGATAAAAATTTCAGAATAATTGCACTGCTTTAAAGCCCTTTGACCTTTAATAATGTGTGGATGCACCCTGACGTGCTACGCATTCTCCAACGCGCCTAGGCATGCTTCTGATCAGGTGGTCAATGTCCTCCTGTGGTATCTCATTCCAGGCAACCACCAACTCCTCTCGAAGTGCTTCTAGAGTCTGAGGAGGACGTTGCAAATTGAGCAATCTCCTACCCATCATATCCCACACGTGCTCAATTGGGGATAAGTCGGGAGATCTTGGTGGCCATGGTAACAATGTGACATCATTATGTTGAAAGAAGTCTATTGTGTTCTTGCAACATGTGGTCGGGCATTATCTTGTTGGAAAGTTGGAACTGCCAGGGTGTCAAGATAGGGTAAAAGATGGGGTTCTAGAACTTCGTGGATATAACGCTGCGCGTTCATGTTATAGTACCTCTGCTGAAGATTAAAGGTGACCTGGAACCATAAGCTATAGCACCCCAAACCATAACTCCAACAGTGTGATGAACATGTCTTTCAACAAAAAACTGTGGATTCCTCCTTTCACCACGTCGCCTTCTAACCCTGGCACGACCACCGTGCATGCCTAAGCAAAATCGAGACTCGTCACTAAAGACAATACTGTTCCATTCCTGATCCCAGAGTGACCGTTGTCTGCACCACTCAAGGCGATTACGTCGGTGTTCTCGAGTTAAAGGAAGGACCCAGTGTGGCTGGTATGAAAACAAGCCAAAACTTCTCATTCGTCGGTAAACACTTCGCATGCCAATAGGTCTTCCATGTTCTGCAAACCATTCATTTGCAATGGACCTGGTAGTGGAGAAACGGTCCCTTAAGGCCAATAATCTTAGGCGGCGATCTTCACGGTCTGTTGTTCTACGGCGGCGTCCGGTGCCCCTTGCTCTTTGCGTACGGCCTTCTCGAAGCCATGCCTGACAACACCTAACCACAGTGTCTACACTTCTTTGCACTCTAACTGCAATTGCCCGTTTAAATGGTTTTATTTTAATAAAAGCTGGTGAATGTATTTATCTTACTGTAAATAACAAGTGAAAAAATTTTCAGCCTTATCAGTTGGACATTCCGGTTTTTATACTGCTTTTTTTTTAATTCACTAACGCTCTAAAAATGAATATTGCAGCCGCAGTAAAGAATCAACGTTGGCGGATTTTGGTTCTTGACATCCTTCACGATCGGTTACGATGCCTAGAGTACGGAGACCTGTACGATTTCGTCAACTTAGTGAGTTTGATAGGGGCCGTATAGTGGGACTTCGGGAAGCTGGACTTTCTTTTCGGGCAATTGCAGTTAGAGTGCAAAGAAGTGTAGACACTGTGGTTAGGTGTGTAACCCTTCCTTTCCGCAAAAAGTCCAGAAAAGATGGAATGCAATGAAGATTCCAACTTTTCTGCACAATCACAGAAAGGGGGTTACCATTAGCTTCAGGTAGCTCAGTCGGTGGCATGAAGACATCTACAGGCGTGTAGCTGTGTGTCGATCATGGCATGGCTAGAGGATAGAAGAACAAATAGAACACAAAAATTTAACAGATTTTATTTAACAAAAAAGCATTTTCATTACATTTGAAATTGAAATTTTAAAGAACAAAATAAGTTTTAAATCTTCGGCGCTGCTATAAAACTATACACTTAACTTTTGCTAAGCCGGTCCATTTTGACTGGACTGAAGCGAGGATGGCCAGGTGCTTGAAGTGGAGGACCCAGTTATGAAGGGTGACCTCACATTTAGTGGCTTCAAAACTAGTTGTAGGCGAAGTTGAACTTAAAGGTGATGGCGCTGTCAAGGCACATGCATGGGTGAAGTGATAGGCCAAGCAATGCAAAGTCAAAGACAAGGGAAAAGCAAAGTCAAAGACAAAGGCAAAAGTCAAAGACAAAGGCAAAGGGGGTGGCCCCAATCATTTTGTCCTATTCGGACACACATTCTACAACATTCTAGCACATGGTGCTATATGACCTCATGCTACAGAGAACAAAATTCTTAGCTCTTGTTAGATCGGCGGCTCAAGTGAAAAGGAAGCGCGACGAAGATCGCAGATCAGGAACTCCGCATCAAGCGCGCTCCAAGCGGAAATGTTTCCAAGTAAAAAACCTAGAGATGGGATTAATGACTTGCGATTCTGAAATGATAATCGAGAAGTGATTTAATAAATACAATCGGACGGTGAAACCGTTACAGGTGTTGTCAGGCATGGCTTCGAGAAGGCCGTACGCAAAGAGCAAGGGGCACTGGACGCCGCCGTAGAACAACAGACCGTGAAGATCGCCGCCTAAGATTATTGGCCTTAAGGGACCGTTTATCCACTACCAGGTCCATTGCAAATGAATGGTTTGTAGAACACGGAAGACCTATTGGCATGCGAAGTGTTTACCGACGAATGAGAAGTTTTGGCTTGTTTTCATACCGGCCACACTGGGTCCTCCCTTTAACTCGAGAACACCGACGTAATCGCCTTGAGTGGTGCAGCATGCCTAGGCGCGTTGGAGAATGCGTAGCACATCAGGGTGCATCCACACATTATTAAAGGTCAAACGGCTTTAAAGCAGTGCAATCATTTTGAAATTTTTATCATTTACTTATTATGCTTCATTAAGTACTTATACAAAATTTTATTAAAATAAAACCATTTAAACTGGGTGTTCGGATTTATATGTCACTTAGTATATCTTAAACTGTATTACAAAGTTTTTCGACCTTTCTGGCTGTGTTGCCGACTGGAACCGTTTCTACCCATGTGTTCATATGAAGTTCTGTAGGATTAAGAAGACATTTTTCTAATATTATCATCATAATTATCCGTTACAGACTGTATTTTATACGGAGCATAAAGAATTCAAGAAGGTACTTGCCAAAGCTCGCGATCTAATCTCATATCATTTGGACCTACATACTAACTTCAACCTGTCTCAGACGCATAACAAAATGCGGCCGTAACACCATTGTTCGAGTGTTACAACTACGAATCGTGTGTATATATAGCACGATACATTTTGGAGAACGGCCATACAATTCGAAAATTTTGATGCTGCGAGCGACAACCACTTGGCGGTTACCAGGTCATCGATGACACCAACTTTCACTGCACCATGGATAAAAAGTGTAAGTATATTACAAACTTCTCTATTATGTTTACTATAAGCGTTTTTAATAAAGCACTGTATGCGCCAACATTTTGAACTTTCACTACCATAGCGCGCCAAGACTCGCTCAATACTGAAAACCGCTGCAAAATGTAGATTATTCAGATGAATAGGGATTCGTCAAATCATGTAGCTTGATATTTTCATAAACGGACGTAAACTCACTCCACTCTCGGCATGTCCGCGTGGAGGGTGGGCTCGAGGGAACAACATCGGAAATAAAATTTGTTTTTCGAACATCTGCGCAACATTGATCACTACCTGCAATCCAATCGTCCCGCCGTGCTTTTCTTGGCGGAGACAAAAATCTCAGAGTCTGCACCGATTAACCATCTTAACTTCCCAAACTACGTGGTGCACACCAATCTCAGAAAGAACGGGGGAGTTGTGGCTTTTGTCCGCAGCAGTATTTCCTGCTCCAGAGATGTTTCTTTGGAATCAGACCGGAAGGACATTCTGTGGCTTCGCCTCAACTCCAAAACATTACCCAAGTTTATTTGCTGCCTTATCGCTTTCCCTCGGACTATAACTGGGATGACCTGCTCGAATACCTCGCCGTCCAGATCGACTTCCTGAACATCAATCACCCCGCTTCAGAGGTAGTTCTTCCCGGTGATTTCAATACCCATAATGAGCTTTGGTTGGGCTCAAACAAGACCGATGCAGCAGGTCATGCAGTCGAGGCGTTCGCTCTTACTCAAGGGTTGACCCAGCTGGTGACGAGCCCTACTTTTTTCCCCGCGTCTCGTCACACGCCAGTAGCATGCTGGATCTCTTTCTGACCACGCAACCTGTGCCTTGCAGCACTGCTGTCCTGTCCCCGCTGAGTAACTCAGACCACGGTGTTGTGGAGGTTAGGTTTCGGTCAGAACCCGCTGTGGAAGCAGAAACTCGCACAGGCCGGAAAATTTGGCATTACGGACATGCCGACTGGGAGGGGCTCAGACACTTCTTCTCTAGCTTTCCTTGGAGAGATGTCTGTTTCACTGACACGGATGCGTCGGCTGTCTGTTCTTCGATAACCGAAATTATCCACGTCGGAATGGAGGAATGCATCCCTCACACAGCGAAAGTGTTAAAACCAGGGTCGAACGCCTGGTTTAACAAATCGTGTGACACTGCTTGCCAGCAGAAGATCAAGGCACACAGAACCTTCTTACAAAACGCCACTGTAGAGAACAGACAAGCCGACGTCGAGTCCAGAAAGAAATATAACGAAGAGGTTCGCAAAGCCAAAAACCAGCATGATATAAAAGTTAGGCACAGGGTAATGTCGCAGCGCAATGGCAGTCAGTCTTTCTGGACGCTGGCCAAGCAAATTGAAAAGAACTTCTCACACAGTAGCCTTAAACCACTTACATGTCAGGATGGAACTATTGTATTCGACTCAAAGGCCAAGGCGGAAGTGCTAGCCAACTCCACCATGGACGTCCCCCCCCCCCCCCCCAGCGCTCGCTCAAGTGCCGTCAATTCAAAGGGTTCCCTACACTATGCGGGAGGTAACATTCAGGCATAAGACCGTAAGACGAGTGCTCTTGTCGCTCGACATCAACAAAGCTTCTGGTCCGGACTTGATTCCTGCCATTGTACTGAAGAGGTGTGCACCGGAGCTTGCTCCAGTTCTTTCGCGTCTCTTCCAGATATCTTATGAATCCGGCACCTTCCCAGAAAACTGGAAATTTTCTCATATCCAACCCATCTCAAAAAAAAGATCTAAGACCGACCCTTACAACTACAGGCCTATAGCTCTGCTTTCTGTTATAAGTAAGGTGATGGAGAGGTGCATAAATCGCGAGCTTCTGGACTACCTATAAAGTCACAGCTTGATTAGCGACGGGTAGTATGGTTTCCGGCACCAACGATCCACAAGGGACCTTCTAGCTTACGTCACGCAATTGTGGAGTAAACTCATCCAGTCTTATGGTGAGGCTCATGTCGTTGCTCTTGACATCACGAAAGCGTTCGATCAGCTGTGGCACGCTGCCCTCCTAAGCAAACTTCCATCCTATGGCCTTCCAGAAAAGCTTTGTAGATGGGTGGCTGACTTCATCTCTAACCGCAAGATATCCGTCGTAATTGACGGGTTCTCCTCTTCATCCCACAACGTCAACGCGGGTGTTCCCCAGCGATCGGTCTTTGATCCGACACTGTTTCTCTTACATATCAACGACCTCCTTTCCTGCACGATCAACCCAATCCACAGCTTCGCTGATGACAGCACTCTACATTCAGGAATTTAGAGTGACAAGCCGATCTCTGCCGCTGAGCTGGAAAGAAGAAGACTAGCGACGATTTCCTCTCTAACAAGAGACCTGGAGGCTATCATTGCTTGGGGACGCAACAATCTTGTACAGTTCAATGCTTCCGAAACACAGTACTGTACTTTGACGAACAAAAAGCGTCCTAGCGCTCATCCGGTTTCGACGGATGGCCGATTTCTGACAAAGAGCCATTCATTTCTAAAGCATGACAAAAATTATTTAAAATAATAAGAAGAGGTGAGGGAGCAGGCGGGATGTATTTCGCATAAATCGTTTTTTTTTTGTAAAAGTCAAAATATTAAGTTGATGATCTCGAATAAATTGGGATAAGGTAGGATATTATAGCATTCTTAAGAGAGACAAAAAAGTAACGCTTTTATTTTTCAAGATCTTTACCGAATGATTTAAAAGATAATGTAGCCAACTTGTGGCGAGCGCAATATGATTTATTAAATTTGTCTATCTATTTGAAAAAATAATAAGAATAATTCAAATAAAAAATAAATCTGTATAATTTGAAATTGATATTTAGGTTTTTATTTCAAAAAATATATTTAACAAAATAACAATTACTTAGTAGGTAATGTATGAAATAATAATGTAAACTATATTAAAAAAATAACACCAAATATACCCATTCTAATCGGAATAGGATTTCTTGCTCGGTGCTGTGTCATTCGTTATTGTACCTAAGTCAATACCTAAATCATCATTTTCTTGCTTTTTTAAATAGTTCTGAACTGCCTCGTTGCATTTCTTATATTTTTTTGAGCTCACCTTTCTTTTTGAGGATATAAAAGGATCAGAAGTAAGTAAAAGAACACGCATGAGATCCTTATTCGTATCTGTTCTTGAACATTTTCTGGTGTGAGATAATCGATGTTTCCTAACCTCTTTATGGCAAGCCTCAAGCGCATCCTCCGACAGTTCTCCAATGGGCAAACAAAATGCATCAATTATCTCACACCCATGAACAAGGACCTTATGTACCGTGTTTGGCATGTTGTACCACTTATAAAGGTGGATATACAAATTTCTTGCTTCTTCCAGCAATGACGCAAACTTTTCCATATCAATAGCGCAACCACTAGCTAACACTCCTAAGATGATCGCAAATTTCTCGATTAATTCCCTGTCAACCCCTGTGATATCTGAAATTGTTTGTGGATTGTGGAAAAAAATTCTGGCCGTATTGCCATCATTTGAGGAGCCATACCCGGGTTTTGGTTTGTCAACTATTAGAGACAGCTTGGCTCTAAACTCTGCTTGGATTCGTTTTTTGTTTGCTTCGACTATAGCTTTGTTTTCAGGCCCACGAACCTGCCAAGATTTAATTGGCAGGCGGTATCCAATATGGAGTAAGCATTCAAAAAAACGAATCCAGCAGTGTAAAGTTGACAAACCAAACCGGTAATTGTCTACGTTAGGAGGACGGTTAATCCCTGCTAACGTGTTCATGTACTTGGGTGTGGCTCCGCAAATGATGCACTTCATAGTTGAATTTGTCTCTGATAGAACGTTTCCAACACTGCCGTCCAACATTGTTAACATCATATCAACTTATAATAAGAGTGCCCTTCTTTTGTTTTAATCTCAATAGGAATCAAATTTTCAATTTTTGTTATTATTTCCTTTTCCGTATTCCGCACTAAATCAGCATTTTCCTTTTTAAACTTGATCCGCCTACAATATAAAGTAGATGAAGGGCTTCTCATTTTTCCACAATACCACATTCGTTTCCATATCAATCAATCTGAGTGGCGTCATTGCTACAAGAAACATAAATTCGTCGGTGTTTTCTAAATCAGAAAATTTCTGTTTATATTGGCTATGCCCAGAACTGCTATCAAATCCCCACTTGCATATCACTTTAATCCGGCAATCTCTCTCTTCAAAATTTATTATTTCAAGGATACTTTAGCTGTTTTCTGTAGAAGTTCTTGCAAATCAATTTCTGCAGAAATTTCAGTAATAATAAATTGTGAAGGGAGGATAGCATTTTTTGTTTTCTGTAATTCTTTATAACTAGGAAGGCAGTTCTGGGCCTTACCATTAATAACAGACCTAAGTAGCAAATACTTTCTTACGGATATATCCAAATCTACCATAAGGGCTAGAGCTTCAGCTGTACTAAAACTAAAAATTTGTGGCGAGACCTCACTGTGATTGCTTCCAGAAACGACATTTACAGCAAATTGAAGTTCATTTGCAGATCTGTCTGTGGTTAGTTCGGCTACACGTCTTTGTTTTGTTTTCTTCGATGCCTCTTCAAATGGCACCCGTGGCCGTCCAACTGAGCGACAAGGAGGTTCTTGTTCCTCATCCGAAGATGTGTTTTCTTCAGAATCATTATTTATTCTATATATAATCTTGTCTAACCAATATACCTGATTTTGTAAAAGTCGATTCCGAGATTGTCCTACTTTCTGCCGTTTATTTGCCATTTTCAACCCAAACAACTGGCTGCATTTCATAATATTATTTTTAAGATGTTTGGAAGGTTCATCTGTTATATCAATAAGAGATAATATCTTTTCATAAACCACCTGTTTTCTATTTCCTCTCGGTGCTTCTATCCACACATCAATCAAATCTCTATTTCTGACAATAGCACCATGTCCTAAAAAAAATTATATCTCCCTTAGACGTGGCATGACGTGATTTAAACTTTTTATCAAAACTTACTATGGACAGATAAACAATAAATAAAAAAATTTTTAGGGTGATGGGAGGTGATTTTTGTAAAACTCTAAACAAAGTCAAAAGTTTAAAAAAAATTAAAAAAATCGGTAATAGTCACTTTAACTTGAAAAATTATCTAATTATAATTATATTTTAAATAAATCTATACATCAATATAATGTACTTACCAGCCTCATTACCAGCCATATTGGAAAAGTTAAAATATTTAAATATTTCGACACAAAATTTATATCTTTCCCGAGCAATAAAACAGAGAGATTTTTCGCCTTCTTGACAGGTCTCGACATGTCTAACTTTAAAGTTGCTAAAATAGGTAAATCGCAGCCAACTTGATTAAAGTACCATACTTACGTGTTGCAGTGACTATTTATCTATCCAATGGTATAATTAAAGCAACAGAATTCTAATGTCAAAAATTATGTTTTTGAGTAATTTTGTCCATTGGGCGCCACACTGCACGTCGGCTCTTTTCTACCGCTTCACCAACGGGCTTTGCTCCTCACAGCTCTCTTCCATGATGCCGCCGCGCGATGTGCCTGCCAGACAGACCCGCCTGACTTTGGCGTTCCATCCTAACCGTGTCGAACTTCGTACATCCAGAACTGGCCGATACGACCGCTCCTTTGTCCCGAGGGTGTCGAGATTGTGGAACAATCTACAAGAGGAAGCTTTTCCCAGTTCTACTAACCTTAGGCAGTTCAAAAATCGCATTAACAATAGCAGCCGCGGTGTTCCGGCATTTAGGCTTGCGTGTCTGCTTCGATATATATAAAAAAAAAGATCGTCGGAAACGTCAAAAACGAAGTTTGAGCGATTTTTATTCCTTTTTGGTCTTTTTCTCCGATTTTTAAAAACTATAAATTTGGCATAACAGCAACATTGCGTAAAAGTTATAGGCGGTTATAAGACAGACATACATACCGACGGAAATGAATGATATCGTTGGTCATAATGTCCATGTCATATAACATCCAAAAAACATAATATCTAATTTTTTATTTTTTCCTTATTTTCGCGATTACAATACTTCCTCGCCAGTAGGCCATCATTTTGAACTTAATTTTCTCAGACTTCGGTTTTCACACCTTACCAAGTACGGTAGTATAGTTACGTTAGATAGCCTAGTGTGGCAGTAAGTATAATTAAAATTGTTGATATAGAATGGCTCTCTATTTTTGCTTACTTTATTGTTTCGCAAAGGTCCCAGTAACTTTGTAAATAAATAGTGGCAAACGTTTTAATTGTCAGCAGAAAATCAAGAAAAATACACAACATGTTTCATGAGCCATTAAACGATGATTTCAATGTGGAACAATAAAAGCTATACGGTATATTTAGGTATACGAGTATGGCTTGATACATCGTTTTATATCAAAACACGTCTTGGGCTTGTCGAGCTTTCTGCAACGTAGGATTTTTGTGGAAGAACCGATTTTCCTAATACGTTTTAAATTTCATTGTTAAATCAATGTCGGGCGTGATGAAAATCAAACGTGCCTTGCTTTGTCGCAAATATTGCGTTATTAACGTAACATGTACTTTTTTTAACAACCTGTCTGGAGGAGTATTTTTAATCCTTTTTGACTTACTGATCCACAGTTTAGAGATGCCTGAAAAATAATATTATCAACTTCTTCCCGTTCAAGTGATTGACCACGCGTTAAGGAATACCTCAGTACCGATTGCCGGGTGGCGGTACAAGTCCGTCAACCTGCCACCTTAGGTCTATTTAATATCGCTAACACGTAAACAGAAGGTGGTAGACAAGGACCAGTCGACCGAGGCGGTACCAACCGCTAGCTTTATCCAGGGTGTCTTATAAATGTCCGCATGTTCCCACACCTAAGTTATACAGTCTTCCAAAACAAAGAAATTAATGATGATGGATCCCTCGAGCACTAAGAGCTCCGGACGTAAGCTCACTCCACTGTCAGGATGTCCGGATGGAGGTTGGGCTCGAGGGAACAACATCGAAGATAAAATTTGTTTTTCGAACAACTGCGGGATTAACAGCAACATTGATGCTGTTCATCACTACCTGCAATTCAATCTCCCTGCCGTGCTTTTCTTGGCGGAGACAAAACTCTCAGAGTCTGCACCGATTAACCATCTTAACTTTCCAAACTACGAGGTGCACTTCAATCTGAGAAAGAACGGGGGAGTTGTGGCTTTTGTCCGCAGCAGTCTTTCCTGCTCCAGAGAGGTTTCTTTGGAATCAGACCGGAAGGACATTCTGTGGCTTCGCCTCAACTCCAAAACATCACCCAAGTTTATTTGCTGCCTTTATCGCTCTCCCTCGGACCATAACTGTGATGATCACCCCGCTTCAGAGGTAGTTCTTCTCGGCGATTTCAATGCCCATAATGAACTTTGGTTGGGCTCGAACAAGACCGATGCAGCAGGTCGTGCAGTCGAGGCGTTCGCTCTTACTAAAGGGTTGACCTAGCTGGTGACGAGCCCTACTTTTTTTCCCCGCGTCTCGTCACACGCCAGTAGCATGCTGGATCTCTTTCTGACCACGCATCCAATCGTCTGTTCTCTTTCAGTTTACAGTCCACTTTTTGAATCAGGTCATCGGTAATGACTGAAGGTCTCCCACTTCGTTCCTCATCATGAATGTTTGTGCGGCCATCTTTAAAGGCCCTAACCCATTTCCGCACCATTCCATCACTCATAATGTTTTCACCATACACTTCACTGATTTGGTGATGAATGTCAACTGATTTGAAGCCTTGAGCACAGAGAAACCGTATTACAGCACGCACTTTAACAAACAAAAACAAACAGGTGTAGAGTCGATTCGATGGTTCCGTAATGGCGTCTGTGGCTTCCCAACAGATGTAGCCAGTGTCGCCAGAGCCAACATTGAAAATTCCGCTACTGGTATCGAAAAACTCCGCTACTTTCCGCTACCCCGGTGATTATCGTCGGAGGGAGGGAGGTTGGCGCACTATTATAAAACAGGGGGGCATTTATTATACAGGTTGTGTCAAAAAATTAAAACAAAAACCAAACACCGTGATAAAATATAACATAAAACTGTAATAAAAAACATTTGACTATAAAAACCAATACAATATTACAAATAACTGTCAAACAACAGAACATTTATCACGCAGTCATATTAAAAAAATATCACAGGATACTAAAAAATAAAAAGGCAAAAATTGAAGTTTTTGAGTTACTTATACTTGGTCACTGTCTGTATCTTCTTGTTGTATTTCTGTTCTCTGTATACTATATAAATTATTTTTGTATTTTTTTAAATGTTTTTCACGAAATTCGAAGTCTAAGCAGCAACATTTTTTTGTATTGTATCGAGTTTGATAAGTATCGCGAGCAAACTTGGAGGTAAAATACGATTCCTTTTCTTTGTTTTGATTATCCCCATAGATATATGAGAATGTCCACTCGACATCTGTATTACCATGTGGCAAATGTTAAAATTATTAGACATACTTTGGAAATACACTTCACAGATTGTGTTCTTACCATCTACTACCATCTATATGCGTCTCCGTTGAATAAAAATTACCGACCCGTGGTTACCACTGTCGATTGGAAATATACCTGTATTTAGATTTGGTTAGTAACTGCACTCAATTTTTTTTCTGGTAAAAATATCCATCAAGTGTACCTAAGTTGCAAAATTCCGCTACTTTTAACAAAAAATCCAATTCCGCCGCTACGCCTCTACCACTTGAAAATTCCGGTACTTCTGGCAACACTGGATGTAGCTACACGACGCGCATGCGCTAAACAGCGACCGCAGCGCTGCGACGGCGTAATTTAAAAACGGTACTTACTTTAAAAACATGCGTCGTATTTTCATGAATAACTGGCATTTTTTAGAAAATTTAGTTTGTACAGCTTTGAATACTATGCCTGAAATTGAGCCGGAACTTGAATTTTCCATCTTGAATTACATAAAAAGTTCCTGGATTTCTGTAAACTTAGAAAACTCAAATTCTATGTTGGTGAAACAGGCCGTAATCTAATAATCATAATTAGACAGTCTGATATTATACATATAATAATAATATTTATTACTCTCATTAAACAGTAGTAGTTTCAGTTTATTGTTGCATAACTTTAAGATTCGATAGAACTTTTAAAATTAATGCATAAAGTCTATATAAACATGGGTCGAAAAATGCGTGGCTTCCGAAATACAGGGTGTTTAAATTTACTTTCTAAAATAGTTTTTTTTAAATATTTCGAACAATATTTGATGTATAACAGTGAAAATTGGTATACAGCGGTTTTTTGGTACGACAAAACGAACCATGGGCATAGTTTTACTGTAGCCGCTAGAGAGTGCTCTCTACTGTACCTGTAGTGTATTAAAATGACCGAAAATTTTTTCTTAGTGCAATTTTTTGCTTTTTGAATAAAAAAACTGACTCTTCGCACTTTTCAACATAAAACAGCTCTCTCGTGAATTTTCCTTATAGTTAGCCATTTTTGACATATTTCGATTTTTAAGGTTCGATGCATTTTTAATTATTTATGATAAAATAAAGTTAAAAAGTCAGTATCTCGATAATTTTTAGAAGTAGGCTGTGCCTGCAAATATTTTTGAAATTGAAAGCAGAATAAGGTTAGCGTCAATTAGTTGACAGTTAGTTTTGTTGTCTGATGAAACCTGAAACGTTTTTTTGCAATTGTGAATGCCTGTTTTTTTTTTGTAAGTTTTATAAAAATGCCATTTTTATTCTCCAATCAAGAGTTAGCGGATATTCATTTTGTGTGTGGCTTTGTAAATGGAAACGCAGCAGAAGCAGCCAGAGAATACGCACGAAGATTTCCAAACAGACGACATCCAACTCGCTCAGTATTTGTAACAGTACATCGCCAAATAATTGAAAATCGTTTTGGAAATCTTCAAAGGGATCAAAACATAAATGTTCCTCAGCGCAGATTTACCCGTATGATTCTGCGTGAGTTTGATAGAGATCCGACCACAAGTGTTAGGAGAGTTTCTGGTGCCTTGGGAATTTCAGCAAGCCATGTTCACCGTGTCCTTAGAAATGACCATAGACGTCCTTACCATTTGCAACATGTGCAAGGACTACAGCCAGGAGACGGAGAACGAAGAATCACATTTTGTCAGTTGATTCTTGATAGAACTGATAATAATAGGGAGTTTTTAAGTAACGTTCTATGGACCGATGAGTCATGCTTCACTAGACGTGGAGTGGTAAATTTTCATAATCAACATATTTGGTAGCATGAAAATCCACATGCAGTTCGGGAAAGAAATTTTCAGCATGAATTTAGTGTGAACGTGTGGATTGGTATCTACCGTAATCGACTATTTGGACCCTACCTTTTGCCTGCAAGGTTAAATGCTGCGACCTTCTTGGAATTTGAGCTTTTTGAACCCGTTTTAGTTCCACACTATCAAGAAATGGGCCATATACCATAGCAGCAAAGTTGAAGTGGGACAACGCTAAAGCTTCGCAGAGCGTGGCTTTAGTAATTTGTGATAGGTAATGTCTATGGGGGTAAATTATTTTTAACTTTGAATATGCTTTTCTTAGGCAATTTCTTCTAGCAAATTTGACCTTTAGTCTGAATAAATTTTCAGGAAGGCGACCGAAGACACATGAACGCAGTTTTGGTTTCGGCTACAATTCCGGAGGTTGTTCTCAAGAAAAGAGAAACTCTGATTTTGGACTAAAACTGGGCGACACCGAAAGTACGGTGGGATTACAATCTCTTGCTAGAAACGCATCTAGCTTAATTTTGAAAATTTCACGAATTCTGTATCTCTCTGGTTATCGACACGATAAAGGAATGCAGCAAAAGTGACAACATATGGTTTGGAGTATCCGAGCAATATCCCGGGATAATTTGGTCTTTGGTCTTACGAACACTCCATATATTTTAATTTATAGCCTCGGTCTAAATATAAATTTAAAGTACAATTTGCACAGGCCAAGATGACGCATCCTTTAACCATTCGTAAAATGTATCCACTAACACATCCAAGATACTCATAACAATATCCTGCTGATTAGTTGTGTGTAGGCTTTCTTTAGCGCCAAGTAGGTTGACTCGGCACTTCTCACTCAATGCCGTTATCGGTTAATAATGGACAAACTAGACCCGCTGAGAAAAAGGTCAGTCAAACAGGTCCATATCATTCGTCCATAGACTAATTTTCCCTGTATAGGAAACGCTATACTGTGACGCTGCAGAAATACGTGTGAACAATAGAACACGCAGCAGTTCCGGGCCGGTAGATACCCGATCTGTCTGCCGAGAAGTTTTAAGGGCTAATGTACTGAGAAATGTATGATACTGCGCTGTGGTTTTCTTATATAAAATTTTGAACAACACAGTTGATTGCCAGTTTCTTTTAGAAAAGCTGTCATTACACGTACCGTACCGAAACATAAGGTTTAACAATACCAGTTTCTATTTACCTGTGCGTCGTACCAATGTGTTACTTTTTTCGCCATTATATGTAATGTGTAACAACTATGAAAAAGTAAAGAATTTAGTAGACACTTTTCATTGCACTATGTCACTTTTAAAAAGGTCGTTTTTGACTGTAGGTTAAGAAATTATTTAGATATAATGTGTGTAATGTACTTGATACGTTGTTTATTGATTATTTTTTTTTTATTTCTGTATTTTGTATATTTCCTGTTCGTTAAATGGAATCATCTGTGCGAGCAGTGTACTAACCGCAAATAAATAAATAAATAAATAGATATGGGAAATATGGCGAATACGAGCCCCTTCCCACTTCTGTTGGCCCACTTCAAGATTTGTACCAAAATACGCCTTTATAAACTAAACATGACGAAACTATTTACTTCTAAAATAATTTATTTTCTCATAAACATTTTAGAGGCAACAATTGAAAGATTACCATTGGGTAACATTACCTTTATTTTTTATTACGGCTGAAATTCTTTGGGGCATAGTGTTAACCAAGTTTTGGCAAACATTTGGTGTAAAACAATCACATATTTCTTGAAGCTTTTGTCTCAGTTCGGTAATTGTACAAGCAGGATGTTGTCGTAGAACCTTTTTTATCAAGTGCCACAAAGTTTCAATAGGTGACAGATCTGGACTGCTAGAAACCCATTTCAAAAGTGGTACATTATTTTCTTCCATCCATTTTATAGCCTTTTTTGAGGTATGGCACGTTGCACCATCTTGCTGAAACACAAAATCTTGGTCGGATGTCAAACATTCTTCCATCAATGGTAAAGACGTTTCTTCTAAAATTGCCAAATATTTGTTTGTATCCACATTTCCATCAATAAAATGAAGTTTTCCTACTCCTTTTGATGACATACTGCATCAGACCATAATGGATGCTGGAAATTTCACTTTTCTCTTCAGACAGTCAACATGGAATGCTTCATTTTTTTTGCGAATAACTCTACTGCGACTGTCACCAACACAAACTTCGAATCGGGCCTCATCACTCCATTGTATTGCACACCATTGTTGAGATGTCCATTGTCTATGTTCTTTAGCCCATCTAAGCCGATTTTTCTTTTGCAGTGGAGTTAATAGTGGCTTTTCTTTGGCCTATAAACAAGTTGTGCAACTTTAGGGTTATTACTTCACTTTTTTTATAAAAAACTTACCTTGCAAGTGCTAAATCCCAGTTTGTGGGCCTCTCTGTGAGTTGTGGACCTCAAAATTCTCCTTCCAATAGCGTCACTCCACAGAGCACTTAATTGTAAATATGTAATTGGCACGCCTGTTTTTCACGATTATTCTTCTTAATGCTCTTCGGTCGACATTTGTGATATTACTTTTTTTCACATATCGTGGCTTAATATTAACTGAACCGGTTACGTTATATCTTCTAACAATATTTCTCACACTGTACCGCGATAAGTCTAACAAAGTTGCAATTTCTGAGTTTGATTTCCCAGAATTAAAAAATTTAATTATCAGTAACCGAATTTTCTCACTAATAACCTTTCCTCTACCCATTTTGAAAACCTTAACTACCCAAAACTATTTTAAACGTATTCTGACAGCTGTTATTAATAAAAACAATTGTCATGGCTTTTATTTTTCACAGGCACCTGTGCGGTATAGACTTATTTTGCATTGAAATGAAAATAGGTTGATATGCTGTAATTGCAAATTTGATTAGGGAGTGATAAAGTTGGTGTTTTCTACTATATATTATCAAAATATTCATTGTTAATATTTTAAACCTATAACACGCTGCAACATTTTTATTATTTGTGTTTGATAAGAAAAAAACTAAAATTTCAATAGTTGGGCCAACTGAAGTGGGAAGGGGCTCGTAGGTGCGTAGAAAAATTGAGATTTGAGTATTTTGTCACCAATTTTTTTCTAAAAAATGATCAGGATCCTATGAAACGTCAAAAAACGAAGTTTAAGCGTTCTTGGCGCAGTAGTAACATTGTAAGAAAATTTCATCGAAATACCCAAATTTTAAGTGGTTATAAGATTAGAGAACATTATCGGCAGACAGAAAGACCCACTGAAATGAGTGTCATGGTTTTTCTTGATGTACATATCATATAACATCCAAAAAACAATAGCTCATTTTCGACCATTTTTGTGATTATATTACTTCCCCGCCAGTGGGGGTGGGAAGTAAAATTGCTTTTTGGGGCACAGAAGGGAAAAATCTTGTGATTTCGTTTTACAGTGATGCTGGAGGCTCAAAGCATGAATTTTAGTGAGTTATTCAAAAAATAGTGAATTCATACATAAAAAAGTGAGTTAATTTTCTGTGAAATTGAATATCACAATGCTAAATTTGAAAGGATAATGTAAATAAGAATGTGTGAAAAAACAAGAATAACTCATATATAAGGTGTTTGTTACTGTTTTATTGACATAAGCAAAAATAATTTTTCATATGACTGCGTATTTTACGCAACGGCAGATCCAGGATTTGTGTCTGGGGGGGTCAGTTCATTCTTCATTTTTAAATTATTTTGCTGCCAAATGTATTGATCTCCACCAATGATGATGTATTAGTTTTATTTAAGCTTTAAATCAATAAATCTTCAAAACTACTGTACTGAAATACATTAATTTTGTATCATTATAAAGGGCATTGTAAGACCTTTAAAATAAGGTATCACTCGACCCCCCTTTCCATTTAAGATCTTGGGGGTGGTGTCACCCCCGCTTAGGGGGCTACATGTGTTAACGTGATTTTTTGCTAAACTTGTATGCACCTCGAAAACAAAATCGACGGGTCTGAGCGTTTTTCCAAAAAAAAAAAACTGAGTTGCCAGTAAATGCGTCTGTTTCGTTTTCGATGCGCCACCCTGTATATATAGAGTGCCTTTAGCAAAGCTGAATTAAAATTCAACGTAGATTTTAACTAATCCTCATAATTTCCCATGTAATACATATATGGCTCAGCTTGGGGAGAACCCTGTACATGAACAACTTTAGCATGACTAATTTAAAAAAAACACTTCATTTAATTCCGTCGGGGTTGAGAGAACGAGGCACCTCCCTTGAAAACGTCGATAAACTACAAAAACGAGATTGAAAATAGTGAGAAAAGTGAACATTTTCAATGAGAAAAAAAGCGAGAAAAAGTGAGTCGCCAGCATCCCTGAATTACGAACTATCGTTCAAATATTATTTCAGAAGACCGTAGTCTCCTTTATGAGCCTGTATCTTCTTAAGAAACATACAAATCGTGGAGTAGCAATGTACCAATCTTACCGTTTACACTCCTTACGACACTCATGGTAACATACTGTATGTGATATGTTCTGTATTGTTCCCCTGTACTTATTATTATAAGCACGCCAGCCTGTGCGGAACTACAATCTTAAATTAGACTACATTTTTAGAAAATAATAAATACCTATTTATTTTAATGCATCTCCAGGCTACAATTATGTTTATCTGATACCGATGTGCGGGATTGCAAAACAGAACCTTCGCTAGATTTGTACCTGACAGCTTTGAATGTGTATCAAGGTAAGTATAGGAGAAATATTTAGATGCTTATAATAAACGATCCAGAGTTGGATTTTGGAATGGAAATGAGAAACCCCCAAAGAAGGGACGGTTTTTCACTATGGTAGTGTTTATAAAGGGTTGTCCAATAGGGGCGCAGGAAAGTAAACGTCACTTTGACATAGACGCCATCTTTGTTTTCTGTCACCAACATGTCATTTTGTTAGTTGAATGTTTACCATTGATCGCTATGGTGTCGTATTCGATTGAAGACCGCATTAAAGTTATTCAAGAGCACTACAAAAATGGTGCAAAAATGAAAAACACGTTTCGCGCGCTTCGTGAACATTTCGGTCGCAACAACCGCCCAAACGAAACAACCTTCGGTCGTCTGGTGCGTAAATTCGAGGCCACAGGTTCCGTGGCAAATCTGCCAGGCTCTGGCCAGCCAAGGAGCGTTCGCACACCGGAAAATATTGCTGTTGTGAAGGAGAGTGAGAGAGACGATAACTTTCGCCTTAAATGAAGACAATTTCGAGATACGAGGGATGTCTTTTAAGTTTTGCATATGGAAATAAAACAACACGGTAGGTAGTTTTAAATGATTTTATTGTTTTTCGAAGTATTCTCCACGAAGATTAATACACATCTGCATGCGCTCGAACCAATTTTCGAAGCACATTTTGCATTTTTGAATGCGTCAACTGCTTCTTCTGGTAACTGGAACCTTTGACCACGAAGTCTGTTTTTAATTTTCAGGAAAGTAAAGAAATCGTTAGGACTTAGATCGGGACTATATGGAGGATGGTCCAATAAATCCACGTTTTCTTCCGTTAAATACTGCCTTGTTTTTTGGGCTATGTGCGAGCTTGCATTGTCTTGGTGGAGGACGATTCTTCTTTCGGGGTTGATTTTTCGAAGCTCGGTGAAAACCATCTAAAGCAGCCCAATCCATGTCTTAAATTAGATTATATAATTGGGGGAAGTTGGCTTTGCGGAAAGAAGAATTTATAAATGAAACAGGAAAATTATGCTTAGTATTGAAACTGCTGTTGACATGACAACATATATTCAGGGCAGGATGATATGCGTCTTCATCTAGCAGCGGATCCCACGAATGTCCAATCTCACACAAACCACTAAATCAAGGGTAATGTCCATGGAATTTGAAATGTTGTTAAACTGATTAATAGCAAGACCCTCGGCAAAGTTGTTCAACGATACCAATTACCGTGTTATAACTTAATTCTTATCAAATAGGACGTGCAATGACAAGACTGCATCATAAAATTGCTCAAATTCAGCATTGGGCTTATCAGGTGGTATGTATACAAAAAAAATTTGGGGGTCCATCAAATGACACATACACTGATAGTACCTATTTACTTACATCATACTATCTTATAATATCAAAACATATACATTATTTATAAAAGTACCTATGAAGTAAAAAAATTATTATATATGTTTATAAAATTGTGTAAGTTGTAGGATGTTGGTATTCGCTTTGTGGTCGCACTTGTAAAAACCTGAGAGTCGCAGTCTCAGAGCTTCGCTACCTTGCATTGACTTGTTCAATTCGTCACTCTATAAATACGAATGTGGGACAAATACGTTTATTCGTTTCCTGAATCTTGAAAAGGAAAGTGCTAAGAAAATATTTTAAAAAATATAAACAGCTAGTATATCACACAAATTATAGTGAGTCAGTGTTATTTTGTTTGAGAGTGCTGGAGAAAAGTAAGTACATTATTTTTTATTAAATTTTAGTTTTGTACTTGTAGTTATTAGTAGTTAAATATTTAATCATGCAAAATTACAGTAGTACTCCTCAATAGTTTCTTTTTGAAAGTTTTAGCAATCGGTAATATAATTACAGTGCAATCT
Source organism: Acanthoscelides obtectus (assembly GCA_963669975.1). Taxonomy (NCBI): domain Eukaryota; kingdom Metazoa; phylum Arthropoda; class Insecta; order Coleoptera; family Chrysomelidae; genus Acanthoscelides; species Acanthoscelides obtectus. The sequence goes on along the minus strand of CAVLJG010000006.1, from coordinate 100,563,120 downwards.
CCGTAATTCGAGCTTATTGTTGCAAGATGTTCGAATTATGGAATGTTTTCGGAAAAATCAAAAAATATTTTTAATATACAGCTGCTGGATTTTCTGTCTTATTTAAATAATTTAATTTTGCCCACAGATGACTGATGCCATGTCCGAATCTAAAAAGAAATCTAGACAGTACAGTGTTGATTATTTGAAATTTGGCTTCATTCCATCATTGCCGGACAAACAATCGCCTATGTGCCTTTTATGCAACAAAGCTTTCGGCAATGACGCTATGAAGCCATCTAAACTGCAAGATCATCTGAGAAGATGCCACCCTGATAAGACAGAGAAATTTTTGGAATACTTTCAAACACTCAAAGATAAATTTCAGAAGAGCCCTGCACTGGACAGAATGTTCGCTTCGACGTCACAAAGAAATGATGATGGTTTGCGGGCGTCTTACAATATCTCGTTACTTATAGCAAAATCCGGAAAACCGCATACTATCGGAGAGAAGTTAATTTTGCCAGCAGTTGAAGAGGTTTTAAATTTGTTTTACGCAAACCTGCATCTGATATCATTAAAAGAATTCCCTTAAGCAACAATACTGTTGAAAGACGTATTGATGAAATGAGTTCTGATATTGAAAGCTTCTTATGTAATTATTTGCAAACGACCCATTTCTCTATACAACTGGACGAGTCAACTTTACCTGATAATGCAGCATTATTATTGGCATATGTTCGTTTTATTATGAATCAAGAAATCTACGAAGAACTGCTCTTCGCAAGAACTTTGATAACCTACACTAAATGTGATTCAATATGTCATGTTTTGAAGGATTACTTAATTGAAAAAGCAATTCCTTTATCAAATATAATATCAGTAGCTACAGATGGAGCACCTGCCATGGTTGGACGTTATCGTGGATTTATAGGCTATTTAAAACAAAATGTGTCAGGGGTGTTAGCAATACATTGCGTCATCCATCGACAACATTTAGTTGCTAAAAATTTGAGTGTTAGATTGCATGAATCACTTCATTTAGTCATTGAGGCAGTAAACCGAATCCGAAGCAACGCGTTGAATACGCGGTTATTTGCGCAGTTGTGTGAAGAAAATGACGAGCATTTTCATCAATTACTCCTTCACACTGAAGTACGCTGGCTGTCGAAAGGTCGAAAGGCTTATGTTTGACAAGATTTTTTGCACTTTTGAGACTATTTTAGAATTTCTGGATACTAAAGATAAAATTTTAAAAGAAAATTTAATGAAGAGGGAAACAGACATCGCCCATTTAACAGATTTGTTTACAAAATTTAATATGGTTAATTTGCAATTACAAGGCGACAGTTTAAATTTGATTAAAACAAAGTCCATCTCATCAGCGTTTCTTGCCAGAGTTAAACTAATGAAGCAAAATATTGGACGGCGCGAATTTTCTCAGTTCCTCAATTTGTCACAGACAAGCTGCCAGGAAGACGACGTTTCAACTTACGTTCAACATTTAAATGCCCTCTATTCAGATTTTGAATCTAGATTTGAGGATATTTTGACTATGGTAATACCACCGTGGATAATTAATCCATATGGTGACATAGAAGAAACGAATGTCATAATACAAGAGGAACTGACTGAACTAAGTATAAACGAAGAACTTAAGGTTCAGTTTAAAAACGGATATCAGCAATTCTGGCTGCAAAACAACATACCCGTTACTTATCCCGTATTATGGAATATAGCGAGGAAATTTTTAATTTCCTTTCCATCGTCATACCTAGTGGAAAGGGGGTTCAGCGCTGTTACCAATCTCCTAACGAAAAAAAGAAACAGACTGGACATCATTAGCCGAGGAGATTTAAGATTAGCCCTTACAAGATTGACGCCAAATGCAGATAACTTATTATTAAAGCATCAGGTTCATCCTTCTCACTAAAAATATTGCTTATGTTATTTTATTTATAGTTTATTTTGTTTATTGGTGTCTGACCAATAAATGCCCGCATTGGAAATAAGTGCCCGCATTGATTTTTTAAAGAAAATATTTTTTTTAAATTATTCTGAAAATCCAAGGATAGGTAGGTACACACTAAAATTCGTTAATTTTTTGCCTATTTTTAGATAACTTAAACGTGTAGGAAGCGGGATTTAATGAAACTAACAGTGAAATTATTGTAGAACATACGTTTATGTTATAATTAATAAACGAACTCGCTTATTGTACTAGTTTAAGTAAAAAACTTTTTTTTATTGTTTTTCACTTTTTTTTTATTTCATCCCTCTTATTTTTTTTTCAATTCGGGCACTTATTCCCAATGCGGGTGTACTAGTTTAAGTAAAAAACTTTTTTACTAAAATTCGTTAATTTTTTGCCTATTTTTAGATAACTTAAACGTATAGGAAGCGGGATTTAATGAAACTAACAGTGAAATTATTGTAAAACATACGTTTATGTTATAATTAATAAACGAACTCGCTTATTGTACTAGTTTAAGTAAAAAACTTTTTTTTATTATTTTTCACTTTTTTTTTATTTCATCCCTCTTATTTTTTTTTCAATTCGGGCACTTATTCCCAATGCGGGGTACTAGTTTAAGTAAAACACTTTTTTTTATTATTTTTCACTTTTTTTTATTTCATCCCTCTTATTTTTTTTTCAATTCGGGCACTTATTCCCAATGCGGGCACTTATTGGTCAGAAACCTGTTTATTTAATGTTACGTATATTTTACATAACAGATACAAAATTTTATTTTGAGTAGTTTTAATTTAAATTCAATTAATAAATGTATAAATTAACATGTGTTTTTACTTTAAGTTTTTAACACTAAACTTCACTACAGTTAGAAATTTACAGGAAATCAGTATCAGGTAAGTAGGGGGTCTACCCAACACGGAAAAACATGGCAAGGGGTCTACGACACAAAAAAGTTTGGGGAACTCTGGTTTAGACAATTACATAAATTCTGTTTGTCTCTACCTAACATATCTGAAACCTCATTAAAAATATTCACAAATCGTCCTTACTACAGACTAAAATGATGACGTAATCGCCATCTTTCGTGATTTCGACTATACCTTGTTAAATCTGTAACGTTATATTGATGAGAAAATTAATCAGCTATACACAATTGTATTTACGTTGCCCAGAAATTGAAAGGAACTCGCTCCTGTACTGACCAGCTGTGGTTAACTTCCCGCAGCGAAATCTGAAGTATAAAGCTTTCAGAGGTAAATATTTTATTTTCGCTATAAATTAACGATGTTTCGACTCGCTCATGTTTGTTATGAAAAAACATAATTTACCTAAACTGCCATTATTTGTATACGTTAATCCAGTTCGTTCATTTGTTTTATCATGTCGACAAGTGGTAATCGGTATATCCTACCTCCGCATTCGCACTGCTCTATTTCATGGATAATCGTTGGTATACATAAATCGTATGATTTATGAATATATTTTCCTTCAATGAAAAAGATTAAAATAATATTTTGCTCAAGATGTATAAACACATTCATTTGTGAACAAGTATTGAGTATTTGAGGATTTATGGCTATTGAGTTGTTGCCAACACCTTGTATAGTACATACCAAAAACCATGGAGATGATATGAAACACTCAAATAAATAACTGAATCATAATTATAGAAATTTTCCTGACGAGGATGAAGGCCAACAAACTTTGTTCATAATACAGGGTGTAAACATTGTAGTGTTTATTGAAATGGGTAATAGGGGGATCAAAACAAGTCAAAAAGTTCATATGACCCATGGTCCAAAAGTCAATAGTCTAAATGGCTTTATAGTTTACGTGCTTTATATCGACCACAATCACCACAGTCTTACTAATTTTTATAAACCAATCTAAAACGTTTTTAAATGGGGTAATTAACAAATAAATGGCATTAAGTTTTTCTAAGTTAAACCAACATTTGTATACTAAGTGACAAATAAATCCGAACACCCAGTTTAAATGGTTTTATTTTAATAAAAGTTGGTGAATGTATTTATCTTACTGTAAATAACAAGTGAAAAAATTTTCAGCCTTATCAGTTGGACATTCCGGTTTTTATACTGCTTTTTTTTAATTCACTAACGCTCTAAAAATGAATATTTCAGTCGCAGTAAAGAATCAACGTTGGCGGATTTCGGTTCTTGACATCCTTTACGATCGGTTACGATGCCTAGAGTACGGAGACCTGTACGATTTCGTCAACTTAGTGAGTTTGATAGGGGCCGTATAGTGGGACTTCGGGAAGCTGGACTTTCTTTTCGGGCAATTGCAGTTAGAGTGCAAAGAAGTGTAGTCACTGTGGTTAGGTGTTATCAGGCATGGCTTCGAGAAGGCCGTACGCAAAGAGCAAGGGGCACTGGACGCCGCCGTAGAACAACAGACCGTGAAGGTCGCCGCCTAAGATTATTGGCCTTAAGGGACCGTTTCTCCACTACCAGGTCCATTGCAAGTGACTGGTTTGCAGAACACGGAAGACCTATTAGCATGCGAAGTGTTTACCGACGAATGAGAAGTTTTGGCTTGTTTTCATACCGGCCACACTGGGTCCTCCCTTTAACTCGAGAACACCGACGTAATCGCCTTGAGTGGTGCAGACAACGGTCACTCTGGGATCAGGAATGGAACAGTATTGTCTTTAATGACGAGTCTCGATTTTGTTTAGGCATGCACGATGGTCGTGCCAGGGTTAGAAGGCGACGTGGTGAAAGGAGGAATCCACAGTTTTTTGTTCAAAGACATGTTCATCACACTGTTGGAGTTATGGTTTGGGGTGCTATAGCTTATGACTCCAGGTCACCTTTAATCTTCATCAGAGGTAACATGAACGCGCAGCGTTATATCCACGAAGTTCTAGAACCCCATCTTTTACCCTATCTTGACACCCTGGAAGATCCAACTTTCCAAAAAGATAATGCCCGACCACATGTTGCAAGAGTCACAATAGACTTCTTTCAATATAATGATGTCACATTGTTACCATGGCCACCAAGATCTCCCGACTTATCCCCAATTGAGCACGTGTGGGATATGATGGGTAGGAGATTGCTCAATTTGCAACGTCCTCCTCAGACTCTAGAAGCACTTCGAGAGGAGTTGGTGGTTGCCTGGAATGGATACCACAGGAGGACATTGACCACCTGATCAGAAGCATGCATAGGCGCGTTGGAGAATGCGTAGCACATCAGGGTGCATCCACACATTATTAAAGGTCAAAGGGCTTTAAAGCAGTGCAATCATTTTGAAATTTTTATCATTTACTTATTATGCTTCATTAAGTACTTATACAAAATTTTATTAAAATAAAACCATTTAAACTGGGTGTTCGGATTTATATGTCACTTAGTATAGTCAGTAAGTTTCATTAAATTAAATATTAAAAGTACACATGACAACAGCGCGTCGGTCTTTCATCACTGTTATCGAACCGGCAATCGATCGCAAACCGTAACAGTGGTTAGTATGTTGTTTTGTTTTTGTTCGTGTACGTCGTCGTGTTTATTTACAATGTTCTCGAATCAAGAGTTCGCCGATATGTTCTTAGTTTAGGGTGAAGCTCGTCAGAATTCAAATCTTGCAGCTCAAATTTATCGCGACGGATTTCGCCAACGGGTACACCCAGAATTTTTAGAGGCGTCAGTATTTGAATGAACATTATCCAAAACGCTGGATCGATCGAAATGCTCCTGATCCTCGAAAATGGCCATCAAGATCTCCTGACCTCAATCCGATGGATTTCTGGTATTTGGGAGAACTTACAGGGATGGTTTATGGGGCTGGTCCAATAACAACTGAAGCACAACTTCGCGAAAAAAAATTTAATGCGGCTGAAATAATAAATGGACAACTTCGAGGACCTAGAGTAAGAAGAAACTGGGTTCGTCGTAATGAAGCTTGTGTGCAAAGTGGAAAAAATACAAAAAAGTGCAGTGTGGGTGTTAAAAAGGTTTTTTTTTTGGTAAGCACACAAAATACTCAAACTAACGCGAAACTATTGACAATTTGAGACCTATTTGTTTTGACTAGGTATTTGTTTTGTTGTATTCCATAGCCTGCTTTAATTAATTGTCTTTTTTGTATACAGGGTGACTTCGAAGTTGAGTCATTTATTTTAACAGTGAGTAGATCTGATCAAAATAAATGTTTTTTTCTTTTAACATTTTTCTGGTAAAATTAAAGTAACAAAGTTATGACACTTTAGAAGTTTGAGTACCGCCCTGTCTCAATAATAATATTATGTGCTCGTGTTTGGCAACAACGGATATAATCCGCCTTATCGATTCATCGCATCGGAAACAAAAAAGCGAAAGAATTTGAAACGCTTATCACGATGTTTTTACTACAATTTTATTCAGTTGTATTCAGTCAATGTGTCAGTCGGTAACGCGAGAGTGGCATCACGGATTTATGCGGATCGGTTTCCCAATCGAGTGCAACCAACCCCTCGTGCCTTTGTTAATGTAGTACAAAGGGCTCGTGAATCAGGTGACTTAAGACCTCACAGGGGAGGGCATGCCGGTGTTCCAAGACTGCACGATCAAATACAGGTCCACACTGAAATACTTGTCGGGAGGATACGTTATAAAACAAGGTAACATTTTTTTTATTTTTTTTTATTTTTACACACATATTTTGGTTTATCTTCCTTCTACTATCATTATCTGAAAATTAATGACTTAACTTCATACCTATAGTGAATATGCATTTATACAAAAAATATGCCTTCTGTATTAGCAACACTTACTTTTTGGCGATCTTTTCTAATGTTTTCAAAAAAGATGATTCTATTCTGATGAAAGTTGAAAAAATTCTAGAAAAAATAGTTTAAAAAATAAAAATTTAAGGGATTTCCATATAAATTTTTTTTTGGCATAAATTTTATTTTAGGAACATCATTTAGCTACTTTTTCATAAAAAATCATACCAATGCATTTAATTTTTTTGAGTAAATTAACCATTGCTGTCGAAAAGAGCCCTCTAGCGGTCACATGTGAAACTAACAAAACATCAAATATTTGTAGCCCGAAAATAGCTCTGTTCAAATAGCCCAAGTTTGTTAATTTCTTCTCAGACGCTTCAAAGATACAGGGTGTTTCTTACGGAAACCTTTGAATAGCCCCCACCATTTTATTTTTAGAGATACAGCAAAAATTCTCAAACAAAAAAGGTTTAAATTACGCTAGGGTTACGCCCCCTAGCGGCCATTTCAGAAACTTGAAAATATTTTCCAGGTTTCTTTCTTGCCTGTTTTGGTAATTAACTGTTTTTGCCGTAAGCCTCTACGACAGATAGGTTCCCAGATACAGTACCTCGCATTCTTAGATGACCACCCTGTACAAGACACAATAAAAGATAATATCTCATTTCAGCAATTCTTTGCGATTACAATACCTCCTCGCCAGTGGCTTCGGTGTGAAAATTAGTAATCGAACTGGGTCAAAATTCAGTGCTTTTCAAAAAGGTGCCTCTCGAAATGTATTTTTAGGAACAGGTCAAGTTAAGAAGCTGACATTCTGAAATGAAACTGATGCATGAATAGTAAATTTGAGTCAAAAATTTAAACACATTATCATATGAAGAAGATTGTAGATTTCGAGCTTCTGCCCTGGGAAGAGCTGTCACATTGCCAAAGTGCCTCTGGTGCGTTGGCTGAGACTCAAATACTTATATATTTACGGTGTCCACAACATTATGAGAAAGTTATGATTATGGCCGGCCCAGCTCGGTGTATTGACCACATCAAACTATGTATATTCGTAATACCGCTGCCACACGCAATGCAGTGTTGAGATGTTGGTAATTCCCGAGTTGATATAACCCTGCAACTTGGACGGAAAATGGTAAACAGATCATTATTGGAATTACCTTCTATTGTTATTGTTATCTCACACTCATATTACTCAGCTGAGTTCCTAAAAACAGCTTTATCTTAGGTCATGGTTCGTATGTGTTAGTATGGGCATTACCTTGTTGTACTTAGTAAAAAAAGATATAGAGTCCAATATAAAGTTTTTCACGAAAAATGTAATCTGTTTCTGTTGCCTCTAAAGAAATAACTGTGGTCATAACATGACTATGACGGTGTAAACGCCAAAAGTTGGGGTTTTCCTCTACACGACGAATAAGCGGAATTTCTTAGTAGCATATATACAACAATGTCTTAAGAGAACCGAGATATTGGGCTCCGCAATCTAAATCACACCTGAACCAAACCGAAACCGGTCCTATCCTATCCCTCGATCACGTCCACAGCGCCAGCGCCAGCGTACAGTTATACGACGTACGAATACGATGTAAATACGGATCTTACGACAGAGCCGTACTTGGAATTTCAATTCAACCGAACAGTGAGTACTTTTTCATTTATTTTTTTTACTTGTTCGCTCACGTTTCCTCACACATTAGCTTTGTTGTATCAAGGCAAATCAAGGGATTTCTTGAGAAATTCCTCGGCATATCTAAGTTTTGACTGAAAGCAAATCTGCAAACTAAAATTATTTAAATATAAGTACAATATCCCATAACGTTGTCCTATATTTATTGCATACTATTTGGGAAGCGCTTATAAAAACAATAATTTGTATAACATATGGTTTCGATTATCAATTGTTTAAATATTCATTAAAATCTCTGAAAAAATGCCAGTTTTGAATATATTTAAATACATTAATTTTACTTCAAAAAAATGTTATCATCATAGGTTTTAAGTTGATCTGAAAGAAATTCTGTATTATCTCTCTATTTATACAGGGTATCTCAAAACGAAAAATGTCCCTTTTCTCATACAGGGTGTTTCAAACTCGAACCTCACGATTGCGATGTCGGAAACTGTAAGTGATACGGAGTCGCTTAAGTGGAGTTTAAGTTGCGTATTCAGGTAATCAACGAAATGCCGCTTAGAAAGTTTCGAAATTCAAAGTATTTCCTGAGAAAGAGTTTGAATAACAGACTTTGTTCTTTTCTTGAGAAATATGACATAATATCGAACTGTCAATTTGGGTTCCGCAAAAATTGCAATACAGAGCAATCTCTACAAGAACTTACAGGACAAGTGCTTGAAAATTTTCAAGATGGAAATAAGACTGTTGCAGTTTTCCTAGATCTTCAAAAGGCTTTCGATTCAGTATCTCATACAATTTTATTAAAGAAACTAGAAAGTGTTGGAGTGCGTAGTGGAGTTCTGAACTTATTTGAGAACTATTTGGCTGATCGATTACAGCAAGTTAAGGTAGGGTCAGATTTAAGCAACATTCAAAAGATCAAAATAGGTGTGCCTCAGGGGACGGTTTTCCTCATATACATAAATGAACTACTTCGATGTAATTTCAACTGTAAGATGGTATCATATGCAGACGATACTGTTTTAGTTTGCACTGGTCATTCATGGGATGACGCAATACGGAATGCCGAGTTGTCATTAAATATAGTCAAATGCTGGTTGGATAACAATTTACTTAAACTTAATATCTCTAAAACTAAGTATGCAACGTTTTCTCCAACCAAAGCAAGCATGCCATTACACCAGCGAACATTAATTATAAATGATAGTGCTGACACTGTCGAAAGAGTTGAAGTTATTAGATACTTAGGAATCATTGTTGACAGTAATTTAAAATGGCAGAGTCATGCCGAGCTTTTGGCATCGAATTTAAGGAGAATTATTCATAAGTTTTTCATTCTTAGGAATATTTTAAGCAGAAACAGTCTTCTCTCAATATATAACTCGTTTGTGGGGTCTCTACTAACTTACGGGATAAGTATTTGGGGAGCCGCATACACTAGTACTTTAAAAATACTACAAACCACGCAAAATTATATTGTCAGGACTAGTTTTCGTATCCCATGTAGGTCAAGTTGCAGATTTTACATTGAAAATGATCTTTTGAATGTTAGAGGTTTATATATTTTTGCTGCTCTAAAATTTGTTCACTCCCGAAACAATGTTCCAACCATCCACGCGTATGAAACAAGAACTAAAATAAATATAAGTTACACCTATACCAGAGTGAATAAATCTGCTTGCCAAAAATGCATAAAGTTTGATGGTATTAGGTTGTACAATAAATTACCCCTAGAATATAAAATCCTCTCGAAGTATAGTTTCAAAAAAAGAATTAAGAAGTTCATCTTAAATAACTTTGACATGCTTGCATCGACGGTAGCTTGACTCAACTCAGTAATTTCCTTTCCATCTAATGTTTTTTTTTATTTCTTTTTTTTATATACATTTGCTCATAATATACCTTATGACCATTAGCCATGCATTGAATTTGTATATTGTATGACACACACAAGCTTATAGCTTAGGTGTCTATTATTTTGTAGTAAATTCTTTTGTAGTAAATTGTAGTACTCTTGTTTCTCTGCTTAATCTTTACGCAAAATTTTTATTGTTTAAACAACATAGTTTGACCTTACTCGAAATATTCCTCTATTATCATATTTCAGATATTCATATCTTATGTACTCTATATTTATACTTCCGAGTGTTTTTAGTATGCTTCTGTACTATTGTTATGAATTTTAGATTTGTTTATGCAGACACGTAATTTAGGATTTGTGACGACAAGATCCAGACATTTACCCTTTACGAAAGTATACAGAATTTTCACAATTCATATACCGTTACTTGCTGGTTCTAGATCTGATGCTAGTATCTTTGCTCAGATTTCTGTTGCAATCTTGGTTAGCAAGAGCATACAAGCTCATGTATTTTTGAAGCTTTTTTTATTTAAATTGTACTGAAGGTTGTTTTTAATTTGTAAGTTATATTGGTTTTTGAATTTGAATAAACTTTGAAACTTTGAAAAAAAAACTTTGAAAGAAAGACGGAAAAAATGATTTTTCAAAAAATCGTTTACATTTTTCCCTGACTTTATTTGTAGTAAGGGTTGAAAATAAATTGCACACTAACATTGCTACTTTTTCTCCTCTACAAGACGGCATAGTTAAAATTTCAATATGACGTTTCGTCTCTTGTCCTCCAGAATCAACTTTATTTTTTCTTATAGACGCCATATTGGATGTTTGTACACATGAATAGAGTTTTTAATTCCGATTTAAAAAATGTATAATATGTCATACATTTATGTCGCCAAACTTTAGTTATGCCAGAAAAATAGAAGTTCATGGGAAGGCCTTGAAATTATCAGATTTCATTGATTTTTTATACCAGACCAGACCTTAAATTGAACATAGCAACATATAATTTAACTACCTAAACAAGCAACTTTTCCTCCTTTAATAAATCAATAACTTTGAAAAAGAATTTTACCAAAAAACTTTATTTGGGTCTGTACGTACAAATCATTAGTTACAAATTACAAAAGTTTACAAGTAACTATTACACTGATCAACAGCCAAAAAATATCCTAAATAAAATCAACAAAATATTACTATTTTTAATGTGCTAGAACCGGAATGAAACTTATTTTTTCAATATTAGTTCAAGTTTTAGAGATACGGTAATTATATGTGTTCCTGCTGTGACAGTGTTAATATACTGTAATTCACAAGAATGCACGTGATACATTTTTATATTCGGCAAGGAAAGATGATGTAATCGGCATGATTGTGTTACGTTATACATACGTGTACATTATATTGTTTTATATTAGCCATTTTTTCCTCAGTTGGCTGACAGCGTTCATGCAAGATGTCTCGAAAGTGTGTAAACAATCCAGATCAGTTTTGTTACGTGTGTGGTGATGTGACTTTTGCGTCTCAGAGACGGTCTATTACTCCACTAATAACAAAGGCATATCAGCTCTATTTCGGTTGTAAACTAGGTGATCAAGACAAACAGTGGGCACCCCACATCTGCTGTAATACATGTGCTTCAAGTCTGAGGAGCTGGTTAAATGGCAAAAAACGGTCTATGCGCTTTGCTGTCCCAATGGTTTGGAGAGAGCCTACAAATCATATTAATGATTGTTACTTTTGCATGGTACCTTGTGTTGGACAAGCCACAGGTATGTCCAAGAAAAAAATATCGGTTATTAACTACCCAAACATACCATCTGCGATGGTGGTGACGAAAATCCTATTCCAAAACCCCCAGAATCCTATACTTGCGAATCAGAAAACGAATCAGATCATGGCGATCGAGTGATTCGTCAGGAAGAAGATATGCTATCACCGTCAAGAGATCCTGATTTTATACCGAGCACGTCATGCCACCAACCGCACAAAATAACACAGTCAGAATTAAATGAACTTGTAAGAGATTTAGAACTTCCAAAATGTAAGGCAGAGTTACTTGGATCAAGCCTGCAGCAGTGGAACTTGTTAGAAGACGATGTTTCGGTATGTGTTTTTCGTAAACGCCACAAAGACAACCATTTTTCAATATGGAGAATAACTTGGTTTTCTGCAGTAACATTAACGGCTTACTGGCGGCTTTAAATATAAACTATAACCCAGAAGAATGGAGATTGTTTATAGACAGTTCAACATTGAGTTTAAAGGCAGTGTTATTGCATATTGGAAATATTTTACCATCTCTTCCTGTAGGGTATGCAGTTCACATGAAAGAATCATATGACAATATGAAGTACCTATTGACATGCATAAAATACGATGAGCACCAATGGCATATTTGTGGCGATTTGAAAGTTGTTGCACTTTTACTTGGGCTGCAGCTAGGCTACACAAAGTTTTGCTGTTTTTGTGTGAATGGGTAAGTCGGGCAAAGGCACTTCATTACACCAGACAAAACTGGCCTGTTCGTCAATTCCTAGAGCCAGGTCAAAAAAATGTACAGCATATGCCATTAGTAGATTCGAAAAAAAAATTTATTACCTCCACTGCATATCAAGTTGGGTCTAGTGAAAAACTTTGTCAAGGCATTAGATAGGGATGGGTCAGCTTTTCAATACCTGCGTCGAAATTTCCAAGACTAAGTGAGGCAAAGGTTAAAGAAGGTATTTTTGTTGGGCCACAGATTCGAAATATTTTGAAAGATACACAGTTTGAAAACACTTTAACAGGTATTGAAAAAACTGCTTGGAATGATTTCCGTCTGGTGGTCAATAATTTTTTGAGGAATAGAAAAGCTGACAACTATAAAACCCTTGTCAAAAATATGCTGTCATCGTATCAAAAGATGGGCTGTAATATGTCTCTTAAGATACATTTCCTACACTCACACCTGGACTTTTTTCCTGACAAGGTGGAATCCTTCCATGCTTGCAGACTACTGTTGGACTCTTGGTAGAGATGCTTCAGAAACGATCCATAAAAGAACAGCAAAAAGACAGCGCATATAGTGATTCTTGTGAATCTTGTTACTTTTTTTAATATATCCTTAAAAATAAAAAGTTTTTTTTCTAAACCGCAACTAATTTTTTTATTTCATTGTCATTTTTGGATTCAGCGCCCCAAAATTAACAAAGAAGTGCACTTTTCCCACAAGATACAATTAAAAAACTAAAATTTGTTGTCCAGCGTTATTGATTCTAACCGGGTATTGAACACACTTCAAATGCCGGGAGACTATTTATACAATTTGAGATGCTGACTAAGAATCAAAAGAAAATAGACAATATACCATGAACAATGGATAAACAATAAACTATAGAGAAATAGAGATACGAGGCAAGCAACTGATTAGCGAGAAGTTGTTATCTTATGCTAACGCAGTGTCTGGTGCAACATTGTTAGGTTAATAACTCCGTAGTTACTAAGGGCATATAACATACATATTTGCCTTTTCTAACTTGACACTAGGCGGGTGTTTTTACAATATAAAACTTGGTTAAATCCGTGTGAATTTTGGTTATTTTAACAATTATTCTACGCTACGGCAACGGATTGTTCTCCAATACGAATTTTACAATTTCCTTTATACTATATCCAGTATTATAACACATACTTTCCAACGCATTTGGCATTTTCGCATATCGACTTCATTGAAACTCAACTCTTGACAGTTTGATCGCAATAATGTTGGTTGCGGTTTTCTGTAATAGCTACTTGAATACGCGTATCGATTTCGCTAAGCACGCGAAAATAACCTATTCTAACCAGCAGTCGACGTGGAAAATCCATAACAGATTTCTTTGACCTTGTTTAAGTTTGCCGAACACTATTTAGGAAGATATTGCGAATACATTGTATACTAAGTGACATATAAATCCGAACACCTAGTTTAAATGGTTTTATTTTAATAAAAGTTGGTGAATGTATTTATCTTACTGTAAATAACAAGTGAAAAAATTTTCAGCCTTATCAGTTGGACATTCCGGTTTTTATACTGCTTTTTTTAATTCACTAACGCTCTAAAAATGAATATTTCAGCCGCAGTAAAGAATCAACGTTGGCGGATTTTGGTTCTTGACGTCCTTTATGATCGGTTACGATGCCTAGAGTACGGAGACCTGTACGATTTCGTCAACTTAGTGAGTTTGATAGGGGCCGTATAGTGGGACTTCGGGAAGCTGGACTTTCTTTTCGGGCAATTGCAGTTAGAGTGCAAAGAAGTGTAGACACTGTGGTTAGGTGTTGTCAGGCATGGCTTCGAGAAGGCCGTACGCAAAGAGCAAGGGGCACTGGACGCCGCCGTAGAACAACAGACCGTGAAGATCGCCGCCTAAGATTATTGGCCTTAAGGGACCGTTTCTCCACTACCAGGTCCATTGCAAATGAATGGTTTGCAGAACACGGAAGACCAATTGGCATGCGAACTGTTTACCGACGTATGAGAAGTTTTGGCTTGTTTTCATACCGGCCACACTGAGTCCTCCCTTTAACTCGAGAACATCGACGTAATCGCCTTGAGTGGTGCAGACAACGATCACTCTGGGATCAGGAATGGAACAGTATTGTCTTTAGTGACGAGTCTCGATTTTGTTTAGGCATGCACGATGGTCGTGTCAGGGTTAGAAGGCGACGTGGTGAAAGGAGGAATCCACGGTTTTTTTGTTGAAAAACATGTTCATCACACTGTTGGAGTTATGGTTTGGGGTGCTATAGCTTATGGTTCCAGGTCACCTTTAATCTTCATCAGAGGTAACATGAACGCGCAGCGTTATATCCACGAAGTTCTAGAACCCCATCTTTTACCCTATCTTGACACCCTGGCAGATCCAACTTTCCAACAAGATAATGCCCGACCACATATTGCAAGAGTCACAATAGACTTCTTTCAACATAATGATGTCACATTGTTACCATGGCCACCAAGATCTCCCGACTTATCCCCAATTGAGCCCGTGTGGGATATGATGGGTAGGAGATTGCTCAATTTGCAACGTCCTCCTCAGACTCTAGAAGCACTTCGAGAGGAGTTGGTGGTTGCCTGAAATGAGATACCACAGGAGGACATTGACCACCTGATCAGAAGCATGCCTAGGCGCGTTGGAGAATGCGTAGCACATCAGGGTGCATCCACACATTATTAAAGGTCAAAGGGCTTTAAAGCAGTGCAATCATTTTGAAATTTTTATCATTTACTTATTATGCTTCATTAAGTACTTATACAAAATTTTACTAAAATAAAACCATTTAAACTGGGTGTTCGAATGTATATGTCACTTAGTATATTAGCACAGTAAGGTGTATGTATAACAACAGATACGACAAACGCAAGTTTATGTCTGTAGTCGGTTTAAAAATACAAATATCGGTAAATTAAAAATACATTTTTAATACCAGAGCAGAGGTATTCCCTATTACCTCAGACGTTGATCGATTGTTTGAGTAAATTAGCCAGAAAATTTGTAATTTTCCGGCATGGAAGGCATCGGGATGAGTTAACAAGATGTGATGATTATTAATCATGGACAGCTGGTGTTACTGAATAGCAATACGAGGGCGGTTCAATAAGTACCCGCGTTTGACGACAGAGGGCGTTCCGGATAGAAGTTAATGTTGTCATCCTGTGCTGCCATCTATCAAACGACGGCACAACAAATTTCAGAGTGATTGATAGGTTAGTTTGGATTTGGCGGCTATTCGAGTAACGCGTGTTTCGTGATTTTCGGTAAGATGGAAAAACAGCAGAATCGGTCGGTAATTCGCTTTTTGTTTTTGGATGGGAAAAAGTGCGAGGAGATAAAAGCAAAGTTAGATGCTGTTTATGGGAGCACTTCGCCATCTATGACCATAGTTAGATATTGGTTCAACGAATTTAAACGTGGGCGAACATCCTTTTTTGATGAGGATTAACCAGGACACCCGGTAGACGTGGTTACCGAGGAAATCATTCAAGAAGTCCAGTAGGTGTGTCGAACGGAACGGCAATCAATATTTTACATGATAAGTTGGCTATGAAAAAATTGTCGGCCCGATGGGTGCCTCGATTGCTCACGGTGGACAACAAGCGGATGCGGCTGTTAACTTCGAACCAATGTTTGGAGCAATTTAAGCGAAATCCGAAGGAGTTTTTGGGTCGAGTTGTCACCGTCGATGAAACCTAGATTCATCATTACACATCAGAAACTAAGCAACAATCAAAACAATTCAATTCAGAATCTGCTTCAAAGTAAGCGAAGACGGTCCCATCGGCCGGAACGGTCATGGCGACGATTTTTTGGGATGCGAACGGCGTCATCCTATGCGGATTTTTTAGAAAAAGGAAGAGCGATCACTGGGCACACTATAGTTAGTTATTGGACCGCTTCGACAAAAAATTGAAGGAGACACGGCCACATATGACGAAAAAGAAGGTGCTGTTTCACCACGATAACGGACCAGCACATTCATCCGGAGTTGACGCCCCAAAACTGCATGAATTGCTTTATGAAGTGCTGCCGCACCCCCCGTATTCACCTTATCTGCCCCCCTGCGACTTTTTCTTGTTCCCTGACATGAAGAAATGGCTCGCGGGAAAAGAATTTAGCTCAAACGAGGAAGTCATCGCCGAGACAGTGGCGTATTTTGAAGAGTTCGACAAATCCTATTTTTTGGGGGGGGTGTTAAGAAAAGGGCAGGAATGTTGGGAAAAGTGTATCTTTCTAAAAGGGGATTATGTTGAAAAATAAAAAGGAATTTTTTGGAAAAAAAACGGTGTCTTCATTTCTAACACGTGTATTTATTGAACCGCCCTCGTATATGTGACGCTTAGAGGTTTCATATTAGAGATATTATTACGACTGTGGATAGACGATATGAATTATTACTTTTTCATTGAATACAAGGAAACATTCCGTATCATATCGCCTATCACATAGCAAGGACGCATTTAGGAGTCTGTCTAGGGGGGGCACTGCTTTAAAGCCCTTTGACCTTTAATAATGTGTGGATGCACCCTGATGTGCTACGCATTCTCCAACGCGCCTAGGCATGCTTCTGAGGTGGTCAATGTCCTCCTGTGGTATCTCATTCCAGGCAACCACCCACTCCTCTCGAAGTGCTTCTAGAGTCTGAGGAGGACGTTGCAAATTGAGCAATCTCCTACCCATCATATCCCACACGTGCTCAATTGGGGATAAGTCGGGAGATCTTGGTGGCCATGGTAACAATGTGACATCATTATGTTGAAAGAAGTCTATTGTGACTCTTGCAACATGTGGTCGGGCATTATCTTGTTGGAAAGTTGGATCTGCCAGGGTGTCAAGATAGGGTAAAAGATAACTCCAACAGTGTGATGAACATGTCTTTCAACAAAAAATTGTGGATTCCTCCTTTCACCACGTCGCCTTCTAACCCTGGCACGACCATCGTGCATGCCTAAACAAAATCGAGACTCGTCACTAAAGACAATACTGTTCCATTCCTGATCCCAGAGTGACCGTTGTCTGCACCAGTCAAGGCGATCACGTCGGTGTTCTCGAGTTAAAGGGAGGACCCAGTGTGGCCGGTATGAAAACAAGCCAAAACTTCTCATTCGTCGGTAAACACTTCGCATGCCAATAGGTCTTCCGTGTTCTGCAAACCATTCATTTGCAATGGACCTGGTAGTGGAGAAACGGTCCCTTAAGGCCAATAATCTTAGGCGGCGATCTTCACGGTCTGTTGTTCTACGGCGGCGTCCAATGCCCCTTGCTCTTTGCGTACGGCATTCTCGAAGCCATGCCTGACAACACCTAACCACAGTGTCTACACTTCTTTGCACTCTAACTGCAATTGCCCGAAAAGAGAGTCCAGCTTCCCGAAGTCCCACTATACGGCCCCTATCAAACTCACTAAGTTGACGAAATCGTAGGCATCGTAACCGATCGTAAAGGATGTCAAGAACCAAAATCCGCCAACGTTGATTCTTTACTGCGGCTGAAATATTCATTTTTAGGGCGTTAGTGAATTAAAAAAAAGCAGTATAAAAACCGGAATGTCTAACTGATAAGGCTGAAATTTTTTTCACTTGTTATTTACAGTAAGATAAATACATTCACCAACTTTTATTAAAATAAAACCATTTAAACTGGGTGTTCGGATTTATATGTCACTTAGTATATATGAAGGCTTAAAAAGTACTGGTTGGGAAATGGAAAATTTAATCTGAGAATGACCTAAAACTTACAATGTATAGCTCGTGCCTTCTATGTACATATGGATTTTAACTCTTGGGACCACGTGCAGCCAGGCTTTTATTTGTTTTTTAAATGAGTTTAAATTATTTACTTTTTTGTAAGACACTGGGATGGTATTGAAAATTCTTGGATAGAGAAAAATCCAGGATCTTTGTATGAGTGTTTTCTCCGGCTTTGGGACTACATTCTGAGACAGCATTTTCTGACGGATGCCAAGTTGGACAATAGAACGAATTTTATTTTTTTACACAAAAATGGCGCATCGAAGGAAACCAGTTCAAGAGAGATCATTTGTTTGGAATTGAACGGGGAATTCAAATATAATTCTTATTTGGCAAAAAACTATTAACGTACTATTGTTTTCTTAAAAAATATCGAAGTCAATACCCGTACGCACGCCACTGTTAAAGCTACAAATTATTTATGCATTGAAAAATATGCAACTTTATTAACTTTCACTACGTACTGAATATCAGTAAAATATCTGAAGCGGTTCTGAAAATATTAATTAATTTCCATTTTTTCCTAAAACTTTAAGACCCCGAGTTTTTTGTAAGGAAACATTTTTGGACCATAGTTTATAAAGCAAACTAGCATTAATTTTTCAAGTAGATGCAAACCCTTAAATATTCGCATATCATTAAGGAACAAAATTGGTAAAACACTATCTTCTGGCTTACGACGGCAGTTTAGTGTCTCTCTGTAATTGGATCTTGTATCTGTTGAGAAATATACAGGGTGACTTTGAAGTTGAGTCATTAATTTTCAGATAATGATTGTAGAAGGAAGATAAACCAAAATATGTGTAAAAATAAAAAAAAAATTAAAAAAAAATGTTACCTTGTTTTATAAAGTATCCTCCCGACAAGTATTTCAGTGCGGACCTGTATTTGATCGTACGGTCTTGGAGCACCGGCATTCCCTCACCTGTGAGGTCTTAAGTCACCTGATTCACGAGCCCTTTGTACTACATTAACAAAGGCACGAGGGATTGGTTGCACTCGATTGGGAAACCGATCCGCATAAATCCGTGATGCCGCGTAAATAAGAATCATGTCCACAAGTTCAGCATTTTCGTAAACATGTGCCATTTTTTATTTCGTTTGAGCCACGCAACAGACACCACTATTCACTCACGCATTACCGACTGACACTGACTGTATACAACTGAATAAAATAATTGTAAAAACATCGTTCCAAATTCTTTCGCTTTTTTGTTTCCGATGCGATGAACCGACAAGGCGGATTATATCAGTTGTTGGCAAACACGAGCACATAATATTATTATTGAGACAGGGCGGTACTCAAACTTCCAAAGGGCTATAACTTTGTTACTTTAATTTTACCAGAAAAATGGTAAAGGAAAAAAACATTTCTTTTGATCAGATCTACTCACTGTTAAAATAAATGACTCAACTTCGAAGTCACCCTGTATAAGTAAAATAAATAGTAGTAATAGAATCTTGGTTTCAATCTACTCAACTACACTTTATTCCAGATTCAAGCGGAGGCAAAACGGGCGCCAGCACCGCAGGATCGCCATCTTCGGGAAGTCACCACCAGCAGCAGGGCGTGGCCACATTGGTGGTGATGCTGGCCGTCCTCGGTATCATCATACTTTTCTGCTGTTTAGCCGCACCCGGCATCAGAGGATTGTGCAAGAGATTCATTTGTAGGACGTGTATCATTGACGATCCCGACTTGGATAATGGTACGTATTTGGTCTAACGCTCATGCAAACTTGAATCTTGCGTACTGCATTTCAGATTCAGATTTAGATTCGAATACAAAGAAAAAAGTATTCGCATGCCGCATTTAAACAGGTATGAATCATTTTTATCACCAAAACGGCCAAGAGAAAAAAGTGGAAAATATTTGCAAGTTTCTGAAATGGCCGCTTGATAGCCTTTAGGCGGCGCTACGAGGGATGTCTTTTAAGTTTTGCATATTGGAATAAAACAACACGGTAGGTAGTTTTAAATGACTTTATTGTTTTTCGAAGTATTCTCCACGAAGATTAATAAACATCTGCATGCGCTCGAACCAATTTTCGAAGCACTAATTCCACTCGTTAGCTGGCAGATCCAAAACGGCATTTTTGAATGCGTCAACTGCTTCTTCTGGTGACTGGAACCTTTGACCACGCAGTCTGTTTTTAATTTTCGGGAAAGTAAAGAAATCGATAGGACTTAGATCGGGACTATATGGAGGATGGTCTAATAATTCCACGTTTTCTTTCGTTAAATATAGCCTTGTTCTTTGGGCTGTGTGCGAGCTTGCATTGTCTTGGTGGAGGATGATTCTTCTTTCGGGGTTGATTTTTCGAAGCTTGGTGATGACTTTTGGCAAACAAATGGTGGTATACCAATCCGCAGTAACAGTTCTTTGCTCATTAAGAGGAATTGTTGCAATATTACCCGCTTTTGACATAAATGTCGCGACGATCTTTTTCAAGAACGGATGACTTTTGTTGGTTTTTCTTCACCTTGGAACACCCAAACAGCCGACTGTCGTTTATTTTCTGGTTCATAACAGTAAATCCACGATTCATCACCACCAACAATGCTGTACACATTTTTTGAGTTTCCGGAATTGAAATGGTCAAGCGTTTTTTGACACCAATTCCATTCTAGTGACTTGGTTACACTTAAAAATTCACTGTAGTGAGAACACTGCACGTATTGCTGTGAAACTTTGAATTTAAGTTTAATAAAGAGTGAGGTTAAGATTCAGTACTGACGTTCGATCCGCGTGGCCTACTATGTTTCTATATGCAAAACTTAAAAGACATCACTCGTATTTCACGGAATCAGAAAATACATTTCGTAGTTCCGGATTTTCTCAGTTGTTTTTGAACGCAGAAGCTTCAAATTTGGTAATTGCTTATAAGAAATAGTTTTCATGTTCGGAAACTACTAGATTCCACAAAAAAAGTTACAGCTTATGATATACAGTAATGGACAAAAGTATCTAGACAAATATGAATATTTACCTTTAGAAAACGGATTCATACTTCATTGCTCCATAATGCTCCACAAATGCGTTATTAGCAGAAAAACTAAATTCCTTGTTTTTACATTATGTGCAATGAACACAATACAAGTCTGAACATAAGCACTTTTTTATGAGGGCAAAAATATGTAGACAAATTCTTTTCAACATTAGTTTAGTACAGCTTCGTGTCAGAAGAGGATTAGTTTGTGTTCATCAAGTATTGTGGAATAAGTTGAGTGATGACCATGCCGCGTGGTCCAGAAATTTCTTTCGACGTGAAAACTAAGATCATCGAGTTATACAAACATGGTCAACGTCAAGTCGACATTGCCAAAAATTTGAAGCTGAAGCGTAAAGAAGTTTGGGCAATATTGAACAAATATAAACAAAAAGGTTCTTGGAAAAACCGTTCTATTGTCTAACTTGGCACCCGTCAGAAAATGCTGTCTCAGAATGTAGTCCCAAAGCCGGAGAAAGGTCCTGGATATTTCTCTGTCCAAGAATTTTCAATACCATCCCAGTGTCTTACAAAAAAGTAAATAATTTAAACTCATTTAAAAAACAAATAAAAGCCTGGCTGCACGTGGTCCCAAGACTTAAAATCCATATGTACATAGAAGGCACGAGCTATACATTGTAAGTTGTAGGTCATTCTCAGATTAAATTTTCCATTTCCTAACCAGTACTTTTTAAACCTTCATATACTAAGTGACATATAAATCCGAACACCCAGTTTAAATGGTTTTATTTTAATAAAATTTTGTATAAGTACTTAATGAAGCATAATAAGTAAATGATAAAAATTTCAAAATGATTGCACTGCTTTAAAGCCCTTTGACCTTTAATAATGTGTGGATGCACCCTGATGTGCTACGCATTCTCCAACGCGCCTAGGCATGCTTCTGATCAGGTGGTCAATGTCCTCCTGTGGTATCTCACTCCAGGCAACCACCAGCTCCTCTCGAAGTGCTTCTAGAGTCTGAGGAGGACGTTGCAAATTGAGCAATCTCCTACCCATCATATCCCACACGTGCTCAATTGGGGATAAGTCGGGAGATCTTGGTGGCCATGGTAACAATGTGACATCATTATGTTGAAAGAAGTCTATTGTGACTCTTGCAACATGTGGTCGGGCATTATCTTGTTGGAAAGTTGGATCTGCCAGGGTGTCAAGATCGGGTAAAAGATGGGGTTCTAGAACTTCGTGGATTAAAGGTGACCTGGAACCATAAGCTATATCACCCCAAACCATAACTCCAATAGTGTGATGAACATGTCTTTCAACAAAAAACTGTGGATTCCTCCTTTCACCACGTCGCCTTCTAACCCTGGCACGACCATCGTGCATGCCTAAACAAAATCGAGACTCGTTACTAAAGACAATACTGTTCCATTCCTGATTCCAGAGTGACCGTTGTCTGCACCACTCAAGGCCGGTATGAAAACAAGCCAAAACTTCTCATTCGTCGGTAAACATTTCGCATGCCAATAGGTCTTCCGTGTTCTGCAAACCATTCATTTGCAATGGACCTGGTAGTGGAGAAACGGTCCATTAAGGCCAATAATCTTAGGCGGCGATCTTCACGGTCTGTTGTTCTACGGCGGCGTCCAGTGCCCCTTGCTCTTTGCGTACGGCCTTCTCGAAGCCATGCCTGACAACACCTAACCACAGTGTCTACACTTCTTTGCGCTTGAGATGGGACCTTTACATAGAATAGATGGCATTATGGATAAGTTTGTATACACAGGCATACTAAAGCATGTCATGTTACCCTATATGGAAGACAATATGCCGTTAAGATCAATCTTCCAGCAAGATAATGACCCGAAGCACACTTCAAATCTCGCAAAGAAATTCTTTCTGGATGAATAAATACCAGTTCTCAAATGGCCTTCACAGTCTCCCGATATAAACCCCATTGAAAATCTATGGGAATACTTAGATAAGCAAATACGAGATAAAAATTATTCAAACAACGATGAACTTTTTGCCGCTGTAGAGCAAAAGTGGAGACAGATTGATGAATCTTATATCAAGAAACTTCTACAATCTATGCCGAGACGATGCCGGGCGATGATTGATGATAATGGTTATGCTACAAAATATTAACACAAATATGGTTGGTTTACTATAATTCAATGAACTTAGCTTCTTTTTTCTATAATTGTTTTGCTTTGTCTATATATTTTTGTCCTTCATAGTTCCAGTTTTTTCAATTAATTTTTTATTGAAGGCAGTCTAATGAATTTATTTATGTATAAGTGAGTATTATGCTATAACGAATTATGTATACAGGTTGGTGTATTAATAAAACAAGTTAAAAAAGAAATACAGCACAATATTAATTTGTCTATACACTTTTGTCCATTACTGTATAATTATTTATTTTGGCAAAAAATGTCAAATAATAAGTTTTTCTTGAACTCAACAAATTTCATCTGATCATTGAGTTGAAAACTGCATCGAAACCGGTCGAAAATCAAGTGAGATGTTCTGGAAGTACGTTTGCGGTAGGGTTGAAAGTGCTCTTAAGCGACCTGCCTGTATTGCAAATTCAGAAACACCACCGTCCATACAAACAAAATAAATTTGAGTATATATTTTCTTTATTCCTTCCTCAACCACCGCGAACGTGTTTTAACACGCTCACGTTGCGTAAAGCCTAACGCAATACTCATAAAAATATCCAAACTGTATTTAAAAACAGGATTCTAATATGAGGGTTCGAATAAATTGGATGACGATAGCAAAATGGCGTTAAGGCGAACCGTACATTCATTCTTCTTTAGGAATGAGATACCAACCCTCAAGGCTGTACATGCAGCGATCAAGGTAAATGAAATTATACCCCAAATGAGAGTCGAGGTAATGAGGAAATCCCTGCACGAAATTAATTTTCGTTACGAAACGCGTAATCGGAAGTCAGTATTGATAGAGAGACCTGAAATAGTCGCCTGGCGTCGAAAATACCTACGCGAAATGATTGAATATAGACGACAAAGCAGAAAAATCTATTTGGACGAGACATGGGTAAATGCAGGTCACACAGTTAAAAAAACCTGGATGGACAAAAACGTAGTGAGTAACCGACAAGCAAGCATTGAAGGTTTGTCAACAGGTCTTCGTGGACCGTCAGGGAAAGGTCAAAGATTGATCGTAACTCATATTGGTAGCGATAGTGGCTTTTTAGAAGAGTGTGACTTGATTTTCGTCCAGAAGAAAGGAGGTGATTACCATGACGAAATGAATGCCAGCTGCTTCGAGAGCTGGTTTCAAGGGGTGCTTCAGTGAGCTGAGCCCAACTCTGTGATCTTCATGGATAATGCTTCCTACCATAGTCGTCTACGTGACTGATGAGATGGCCCGTCAATGTGGTGTCACTGTGCTGCGGTTACCGCCCTACCACTGTGAACTGAACCCAATAGAGCTCATCTGGGCTCAAGTGAAGGGTTATATTGCGCGCCATAACACAACCTTCAAATTACCAGACGTTAAGGTTTTACTTGAGACTTCCATACAGCTAGTAACGCCCGAAGCTTGGCACAATGCTATCCGTCATGTTGTGAAGGAAGAAACAAAAATGTGGCAGCTTGACTACCACATCGACACCATCATAGAGCCAGTTATAGTCAATTTCAACGAGGAAAGCGATAGCGACAGTTTATTACTGTCAGATGTAAGTGGAAGCGGCGATGAATAAAGGTAATTCCCAAATTTTTGACTTACAATATGTTTCAAACCACTCTTTATTAAGCATGTGACAAATCTAGTTCACCCATGTTAAACATTCATACCCCGCCTATGAACAGCCGACTACTGGTAGTTAAGTGATGTTCACGTGAACATCGATGAGTCATTACAGTTTTAGATAGTTATAGTATAGATCTTGTAATGAAATTGCATGTTAAAAATGTGGAGTAGTATCTGATCTAAAGAAATCTTCTTTGGTTCTATGATAACCCATTTTTTTACTCCATACAGATAGACCTATTGAGTTCTTGATTGTTATTCTGTTGTGTTTACTCGATGTCCTTTGTGCTTTCCACAGTAATTTTAGGTAAACAGCCACTCTCTCGACTGTATCGTTAAACTGGTTCATTATTCCGAGTATCAAGTTGCTAAGTGCACTCAATCAATCCTTGATGACAGCCATGCACATAATGCATTACGCCTCTATGTTATTAGTAAAATCAACATATTCCAATCATCAAACTTGGCAGTGTATATGTATCATGTAGACACGCACGGATTCTTTGAAATTGGCTAAGTTGTGGTAAATATTTAGATTCTATTCACATATACAAAGCCCGGTGTTCTAGTTAGCTGTTTAATGCACTGACTTTTTCTTCATTTGACTCTATAATTGAAACGTTGAAACATAACATGCAATCCGGGAGATGTTTGATGAGAGTCAGGTAATAACATGGGGAAAAAAGTGCAATGCGTTTTGTAGGTACATGGAAAACACGAAGACTAGAGTGGGGTGTATAGTTTGCGAAGTAACTAGTTCAATCGAACGATTCTTATCATTGAACTAATTGAACTAGTTCATCATTCCTTGAAGAATCGAATTTTTCGTATTCGGCAATTTTAAATTGATCCTAAAATTAATTTAGAGCTTGGTTGTTGAATAAAAATTATAATTTTGGTCGCACGATTTAATTTTGTTGACAGTGCGAACCGCGGCCTGGTGTGCTTGCGAACTTGCTCGACTGTGTAGTCTACTGACTCGTGCAACAAAGGGTTGCTATGCAATTCCCCTTGCTAAAACGTAGCTGCGCTTGTTGTTTGATGTAGCAGCTTGGGTAAATGATGTCAAGGTATCTGTGAAGGGTCTCGTTGGAGACATACCATGGGGCGTTAGTGATTGTACGCAAAACCTGCAGACTACCCAAATGCGTTTTAGCGAGAAAACACCAAGTCGCACTTGCGTAAGTGATCGCTGGTTCTGATAACCATCTTGTATGCCAAACTTGTTGATCAAATTTAATTTCGAATTCCTACATAGCATACGGCCGATTTGCCAAAACGTGATTTGGAATTTAGTTTTTAATGCTCCAGTGTGCTTCTGCCAGGTCCTCCCCTTGTCAAGAGTAACACCGAGATGCTTAGCAGAACTTTCCCATGGTAGCCGAGCTACATTCACGGGGCGCCGCTATGTTTTTTAGTTCAACACATAGCCTGCGTTTTCGAATGGTTAATTTTGATCAGCCACCGCAAATTGCAGCCTGTCTTGAGCTGGATTTCCAGAACAGGGCCACCAGGGCAGTGTCATCAGCATAGAGAGTTGCTGAGGCAAGGGACGTCATGAATAAATAGTGAATACAGGACTGGTCCGAGTGCCGAACCCTGAGGGACACCGGCTTTGATGGGCCGTGTTTTCGACAGAACATTATTAATTTAGATCCGAAATTTCCTACTCTCAAGGAAGGATTTCAAAGGTTTTAGGAGCCATAAAAAGGAAGCCATTATGGATCATTTTGGCCCTTGTGCCACACCTTGTCAAATGACTCTGACACATCCATAAGCAAGATGCCAGAACTTCTACGGGTGAATCGCCTGTTTACTCGCTGAACAAGTTTAACCGTAATACGTACTATACTATAACTATCTAAAACTGTAATGACTCATCGATGTTCACGTGAACATCACTTAACTACCAGTAGTCGGCTGTTCATAGGCGGGGTATGAATGTTTAACATGGGTGAACTAGATTTGTCACATGCTTAATAAAGAGTGGTTTGAAACATATTGTAAGTCAAAAATTTGGGAATTACCTTTATTCATCGTCGCTTCCACTTACATCTGACAGTAATAAACTGTCGCTATCGCTTTCCTCGTTGAAATTGACTATAACTGGCTCTATGATGGTGTCGATGTGGTGGTCAAGCTGCCACATTTTTGTTTCTTCCTTCACAACATGACGGATAGCATTCTGCCAAGCTTCGGGCGTTACTAGCTGTATGGAAGACTCAAGTAAAACCTTAACGTCTGGTAATTTGAAGGTTGTGTTATGGCGCGCAATATAACCCTTCACTTGAGCCCAGATGAGCTCTATTGGGTTCAGTTCACAGTGGTAGGGCGGTAACCGCAGCACAGTGACACCACATTGACGGGCCATCTCATCAGTCACGTATCTAATGTTCGCAGGTTTGTGCTGTTTAATTTTTTCATACAATTCCGCTTTCACACATGAATCGTCAAACGGGATTCGTTTTTCGCGCAACCATTGCTGCATGTCACTTTTTCCAGATCCCATAGTCGGTACACGTTCGGCTCGACGACTATGGTTGGAAGCATTATCCATGACGATCACAGAGTTGGGCTCAACTAGCTGAAGCACCCCTTGAAACCTGCTCTCGAAGCAGCTGGCATTCATTTCGTCATGGTAATCACCTCCTTTCTTAGAGACGAAAATCAAGTCACACTCTTCTAAAAAGCCACTATCGCTACCAATATCAATCTTAGACCTTTCCCTGACGGTCCACGAAGACCTGTTGACAAACCTTCAATGCTTGCTTGTCGGTTACTCACTACGTTTTTGTCTATCCAGGTTTTTTTAACTGTGTCACCTGCATTTACCCATGTCTCGTCCAAATAATAGATTTTTCTGCTTTGTCGCCTATATTCAATCATTTCGCGTAGGTATTTTCGACGCCAGGCGACTATTTCAGGTCTCTCTATCAATACTGACTTCCGATTACGCGTTTCGTAACGAAAATTAATTTCGTGCAGGGATTTCCTTATTACCTCGACGCTCATTTGGGCTATAATTTCATTTTCCTTGTTCGCTGCATGTACAGCCTTGAGGGTTGGTATCTCATTCCTAAAGAAGAATACGGTTGGCCTTAACGCCATTTTGCTATCGTCATCCAATTTAACGGCCTTTCGTCCCTTCAAATTAAACTTTGGATCAGTAGTAGCTCCAGTTTTCTTCTTTTCATGCACCACCCTGCGAATGGTCCACTCTGGAACGCCTGTCATACTTTCACAACGCGCGAGTGCATCTCCCTGCGACATAGTTCTGTTCAGATAATTGAACACGTTGAGCACGATTTCTTTCGCGTCCCTCTTCAGTGCTTTACGAAGCCGTCTACTTGTTCCCTGGCTTTCAGTACTTCCACTCGTGCCATTTGTACTCTCCATAGTTAAGTATAACCAAAATAGTAACCACAGAAACCACAACAATATCAATCACACAACAATTCTTATAAAAACACACAATATGCGATCGCTCAACGAAACACGTTCCAATGCGTTGCCGACGCCTATGAGTCTGCCGGTCGAGGCGCGGCTTTGATTTCATTGGTTCTACCGGCGGAGAACAATCAGCCATTATTTCCATCTCTGTCTGTGCTGTTGACCACCGCAAAGCCACAGAAACGACATATGTCGTACGCTATACGGCTGTACTGGAAGGAAGCCGGGATCGAGCTCTGATCACGTGTTGATCACGCGTATGAGTCATTACAGTTTTAAATAGTTGTAGTATATCTGCAAATTTTGAGGTCTAACTGGATTCTCAGGGTCACCAGATAAGCAACAGGAAAACCTCAGCTCAATGAATGACAAGTATACAATTGGTCGATTATAATGATTTCTCAATACAAAACAGACTTGACGCTGTGTCTTGCGGGCGCAGCGTTGCCGGTATTGTTTCTATTTGTGTGATAAAATGGAAAATAAATCATGATCAAATTACTAGTGCTTTTTTCTGTTAAGACAAAAGTTTTGGCAGTTCTGTAGCTCTGCAGAACTTAAGAGCCAGCCGCCCCTGGGCCAGGTTTATACCAGTAGTGTCGTTTGGCATAGAAATAGTTTTACTGAAGCATACTTAACCATAGAAATTGTCATGGAGATAATAATTTGCCTCTGCATTTTCAAGCCTTATACTAATTGCATGTTGGAAAGCAGACAGCAGAATCATTGTAGTTGATGGTCCGTGTAAATAAATCACAGTTTAACTTTGTAATTCGCAGCCCACAGGCCTACTACCGCACAGTTCGTTCATTTACTTTATTTACTGTTACCATTACAACTGCCAAGTAATTTTTTCAAGCTGGTGTCAGACTATTAACGCGCATTGTTTGTTATTTTATTTCGTTTCTTTGTACATAAAGGATACGTTTGGCTTTAATCTAGTGGATAAAACAAGCCGACGTTTGGCACTAACATAAAGGATACATACGTTTTGTTTAAGTTTGGGTTCGACATCTCTCTTTGATTTTTCGAATTTGTTTTGAAATGTGACGTCACTTCTTCATGATGATTTGTATATTGGCAGCGTTAAACAGAATAGAATTTTCCCAGAACCGTTCTGATACTGTGGAAATGGTTCTTGTCGTTGGCTATTGCGCGAGTCGGAACGGTTCTAAGAAACTTAATGCTGGTTATGTTAATGGAACGAGTAACACATGCAAGCTAGATCTATTGAAATGAAAACATAGTTGAAGTCACTGAAGGCTAGTTCATGCCTAGCTAGCGCTTCCGAAATTGAAGGAACACCCAGGCATCAACGGTTCGAGACGGACGAGGAGTTGCAGTTACCAAGTTTCCAAGCAGTCTAAAAAAAAGCGTAGAAAAATAGCTTAAAGATCGACATTTCTATGCTGCGGCGCGGCAGTAATACGTGTAATACCAGAACACTCACTAAGGCCGGCGATTTACCCCCAGAAGGAGAAGCAAGCAATCAAGATAGGTCTATAGTCTGATATCAAAATTGAAGGCAGTGACAAATTTGAAAGAAAGCCGCGTCTACCGTTTAACGGGGCTCCTACAATCACGAGTACCATCTGCTGAGGTAACGGGAGGGTGAAAAGGAAACGATTGTGGGCTGGTCTTAGACGGTGGTCGACGCTACTTTAAAAGAGGAAAGGATGGAAGATGTGCTGCAGCTGTAGTGAGCCACAATACCGAGCGGCCTGTCTATGTGGTGCAAATACATTTACGTTCTAAGCTTAGTCCAACCTCGCTTTTCACTAAGATGGAACAAAGACTCAACGCAAGAATCTGGGAAATAAACTCAGACCAAAAAAAGTTTATATAAACATAACTAACAATTCGGATAGCAATTCCAAAGAAAATATATAATAGTTTTATGGCGAATTCTGTCAAAAACCTGACATGAGCGACATTGATTTGGAGGTTGCTAAGCAAGAATTTTTAGGGAAACTTAGAAAAAGTGACGAAGAGATTTTGCATATCGAACAAGTGACCAAATCACAGGACTGTGCTTTGTGGCGTCTTCATCGGAGGATAAGGTTGACAGCGTCTCGATTTGGTGAAGTTTGTAGAAGAAGGCAGACAACAAGCTGTAAAGTTCTAGTAAACTCCATCATATACCCAAATGAGTTTTCTAGTAAGGCGATGAAAACGGCAATACAAAAATTATTGGACATCTTGTGGTTTGTTTATTGATCGCACACATCCATTTCAGGCAGCATCACCTCCATCTACCTATTACAGTAGACAAGACATGTACTTAATCCAGGTAAAGCCTACCTGCTTATTGCTTATCGCCTTTTTATACTTTGTATAAATAAAGCCGGATTATTATCATTATTATTATTATTATTATATGACTTAAAAAACATAACATCTCATTTTAGAAATTTATCGCGATTACAATACTTCCTCGCCAATGACATGGGAAGTAAAATGGCTTTAAAATCGAGGAGTATCAGCGATCGCGATTATGAGTACCTATTTGCAGAACGACTTCTCTACGCGATATTATAAGAAATAGGGCCACCAAATTATCTGAATACGTCCTTCTTAGTCCGTACATTGCGCCGCAATGCTTGGTTTGGCAGCACGAAACAGTAGACGAAATTCGTCCAAAATACGATTTGTAGAGGTTTGCGCGCTGCTAAATTGACGCTTTATTTTTTGATATTTTTGGATGAAATTTCTACAGAATACTGAAAACAAAACCCCACAGCGTGCTATAGAGCCACTTTTTCATTTTTTTCACTAGGTTCTTTTTAAAGAAATCGCGAAGTTGAACAGAAAAAGTGCGCACTTCAACCCATCATAAAACTTGTGCAAAAACAAAATTTCAAAAAGTGCTCCTATAGCACCCTGGGCAATTATCTTCTCAACATACTGTATGAATTTCATTCAAAAATTTTGAAAAATGGAGTGTCAGTTTTGAAGCAGCTGAACCCTTGTAAATGGCTTGAAAATCACTGCGTCGGAGCCGCCTCAAGCTTACGGGGCAAGAAGGCACGCTTGCGATTTTGCTGTCGTGAATCTTGGCTGGAGTGCGGGATGAAACGTGAACCAGCAGCAGTCGTGGACTGTTCACATGGTTCACAATTCAGGTTCAGTTAATTCCTTGGAGCTGACTATGCCGGAACATGTTGTGACGTTTAGAGTTCGGTTTTAAATGCGATGGTAGCAAAAAGGCTAATAAAGTTATGTGAACAGATGAAAAATTGGAAGAATAAGCTTTATTTTGTCAGAAAGTAGACACCACAATTTTTTTCATTCTAGAAATGTTTTCTAAAATGATCAGTTCCTCCGAAATGTCAAAAGACAAAGATTGAACGATTTTTTTTTCATTTTTGACCTTTTTTTAAATTTGAGACAAAACTCGTCCATTACAAATCGCGATGAGTTCATTAACCAAACGGAATCGGAACAGAAACTATGAATCAGATAAGCAATAAAATAAAATGATATTTTTTATGTGCTCCCGAATGTAGTTTTCAGAACAGGTATTTATAATATCGGGTGTAAACAGAACCGGCAAACAACTATTTTATATCCTGTTTATAGTAAAGCTGACATAAAATGTCACATTAACGATTCCTCAATTTAATGGAGCGAATATAATTTATTTCTCTTTATACAACCAGAAGAGTAATTTGAAGGATAAGGTGGAATTCGGCGTCAACATTTGTCAATTTTACTATTACTTTTTATAGCTGTTTGTGATGAATGCGTAAAATCTAATCTAGTACATTTATTACAATTATAACGACCACGCTTCTGCCCGGGTAGTTTAAGAATACTGTAACAAAAATAAATAGTATACTAAGTGACATATAAATCCGAACACCCAGTTTCAATGGTTTTATTTTAATAAAAGTTGTTGAATGTATTTATCTTACTGTAAATAACAAGTGAAAAAATGTCCAGCCTTATCAGTTGGACATTCCGGTTTTTATACTGCTTTTTTTTAATTCACTAACGCTCTAAAAATGAATATTTCAGCCGCAGTAAAGAATCAACGTTGGCGGATTTTGGTTCTTGACATCCTTTACGATCGGTTACGGTGCCTAGAGTACGGAGACCTGTACGATTTCGTCAACTTAGTGAGTTTGATAGGGGCCGTATAGTGGGACTTCGGGAAGATGGACTTTCTTTTCGGGCAATTGCAGTTAGAGTGCAAAGAAGTGTAGACACTGTGGTTAGGTGTTGTCAGGCATGGCTTCGAGAAGGCCGTACGCAAAGAGCAAGGGGCACTGGACACCGCCGTAGAACAACAGACCGTGAAGATCGCCGCCTAAGATTATTGGCCTTAAGGGACCGTTTCTCCACTACCAGGTCCATTGCAAATGAATGGTTTGCAGAACACGGAAGACCTATTGGCATGCGAAGTGTTTACCGACGAATGAGAAGTTTTGGCTTGTTTTCATACCGGCCACACTGGGTCCTCCCTTTAACTCGAGAACACCGACGTAATCGCCTTGAGTGGTGCAGACAACGGTCACTCTGGGATCAGGAATGGAACAGTATTGTTTTTAGTGACGCGTCTCGATTTTGTTTAGTCATGCGCGATGGTCGTGCCAGGGTTAGAAGGCGACGTGGTGAAAGGAGGAATCCACAGTTTTTTGTTGAAAGACATGTTCATCACACTGTTGGAGTTATGGTTTGGGGTGCTATAGCTTATGGTTCCAGGTCACCTTTAATCTTCATCAGAGGTAACATCAACGTGCAGCGTTATATCCACGAAGTTCTAGAACCCCATCTTTTACCCTATCTTGACACCCTGGCAGATCCAACTTTCCAACAAGATAATGCCCGACCACATGTTGCAAGAGTCACAACAGACTTCTTTCAACATAATGATGTCACATTGTTACCATGGCCACCAAGATCTCCCGACTTATCCCCAATTGAGCACGTGTGGGATATGATGGGTAGGAGATTGCTCAATTTGCAACGTCCTCCTCAGACTCTAGAAGCACTTCGAGAGGAGTTGGTGGTTGCCTGGAATGAGATACCACAGGAGGACATTGACCACCTGATCAGAAGCATGCTTAGGCGCGTTGGAGAATGCGCAGCACATCAGGGTGCATCCACACATTATTAAAGGTCAAAGGGCTTTAAAGCAGTGCAATCATTTTGAAAATTTTTATCATTTACTTATTATGCTTCATTAAGTACTTATACAAAATTTTATTAAAATAAAACCATTTAAACTGGGTGTTCGGATTTATATGTCACTTAGTATATTTTGAACAAGTTCGATTTTCCGAAACAAAAAATGTTCGTTCATTTTTTCTCTGTCTTATTTACTTGAAGACTTGAAGACTTCATCTATGTTGCGGTCTCGCCAATGAAAACAACCAATTTTTATGAAAGATTTCTAATTGTACAGCAATTTGTTTCAATTTTGAAATCTGAATGATACAAGCAATATTTTCAGTTTAAAGATGTACGTATTATTTTTTATTTCAGTGTATACAAGAAGATATGGTTATGATACGCGTGACGAAATAAAAGAGGTGTCAGAACTAAAGAAACAGGTAACGTTGTGTGTGTAGTTCTGAATTTAACAACTAACAAAAATACCGTCAATTACTTCATAAAGTATCAATCCAAACTGTAGAGGATGATCATTAGTTCAGTTCATATAACCGTAGTTTTTGCAAGGCTTTAAGATACATCCCAACTAACAATTATCACTCCTATTGGAGTTTGAAGAATGATTATACAGTATTCCTTAGACAGCATTGTATACTGTAAGAACATTGACAAAACCCTCTTAGAACAGCTATACAAGCGGAATGGGCACACCTAATAGGACACTTCAGTCATTTAAGAGGTTGTCTAAGGGCTGCAGGTAACAGTTATACAACAAAAGTGTAAGCCACTTGCAGCCGCTATAGGACATTTGCATCAGTGCAAGATTCAGTTTTTGTCAACTATACAACTATTGTGTTACGTGATTCTACCTTATTGCAACCAAACTATTTCTTATGTATTGTATAGACAAAGTGAAGAATATATAACTAACAATACAGTCATCTTGTTTACTTACATATCGGCCATTGTGAATTTCATACACAGGTATATGATAAACTTCTACACTGTGATATAGGTCTATTGAATTACTTGCGCAGCAAATTTTATTGTGATTATCTTGCAAAGTAGTTACGCAACTTCTACGGGCTTCGTATTTGATTCATATCTTGATAATGATCAAAAGTATGTCTAGATTTTTAAGATGGAAAACTGAACTTATCTGCGTTAAATCTTCCACAAATCCTATATTAAGACACAATTACACTAATGTTTATCACTTTATATCTGTAATTTCGAACTGAAACATAATTATTTAATATCAAATTGAGGAATAAATGTTTTCCCAATATGGCGGGTGATTGTGTATAATCATGGCATCGTCCATGTTGTCTTTAGTTTATTAGAATATTTTGGTGTTGCCTGCAGGTGTTATACAACAATTTGACAAATGTCAGAAATGAAATACCGACAGAGTCGAATGATTTACCTAGAATTTGTACAAGATCTATATCTTCTGTTTGAACAGTTGATAAAACCTTTTTAACCAATATGCATGCGTTGTTTGTCTTAAAACATTGGTTATGGCATTTTAACAAAAATAAGACAGGAAAAAGTTAGGTTATGGTGAAGTTGTATACCAACATATTTAGCATATGTACAGCCTTTAACAGTTACTAAACAACAGTTGTATAAGTGCTTCCTTTGGGAGCAATTTGTTGGCTAAAGTAGTAAATACGCATAGCAAAACAACCAGGCTCGGGTTTGTTTTATAAACGATACCATGGATGCCACAACACAACCATTTTGACCAACCTGCAAATATGCCGTACAAAATAGTTGTATAAACGTTTATGCAACAGTTAATTTTTTTTTCCTATAAGGTGTTGTGTAACTATGCTATAAGAATATTTTAAACACCTCATTTTAGAGCAAATTTGTTGCAGAAAACAAATTTGCATTCCACACAACATTAAGCCAGCATTTTGGTGTTCAGGCACCATCAATAGAGAGCTTTTATGGCTGAACGGTTCTTTTACCAAAAGCTTATACCACTACCTTGCTAGTTGGGATATAAATGGACGCCATCAAGAATTTTTCTCAGGGGACCGATTCGATATCGACAAAAATAAACTTTATATTATGATTCGGGTGTTCGAAAAATAGACGGATATATTGTTGTTAAAAAATATGAAAAAAATTTCTACAAACATGGATCCGGAAATGCAGAGTTTATAATATACAGAGTGATAATTTTTTTTATTAATATCTAAAAAAATATTTACTGGATTCTGTTGAAATTTGGCAATATTATTAAAGTTGCAGTAACACTATTTCCTAGAAGTTTTTCAGATTTTTTGTTTTCCAATGCAATTGTGATTTTTTAGCAAAAATTAATAAACCAATTTCGTGCAGTGACATGCAATAAAACTTTCTTAATTTTTCTTCTTCGAAAATGAAGTGAGATACGAAAAAATACAAGAGGCAAAGACGCAGTAAAAAAGCAGCGGCGTACATTTTTTGCCAATAATATTCGCTAAGGTGCCACCAGGACGCCACTGGACCTAATAATTTTAATCTGTTTAGAGCTAAATTAGCCTCTTAATACCACAAATAATACTGTCAAATTTCAACAGAATGGAGTAAATATTTTTTAAGATAAAAAAATGAATTTACCACCCTGTATCTTGAAAACTCTGCTTTTCCGGACCCATCTTTATAAAAGCTTTTTTCATATTTTTCAACAAGGAATCACCCTCTAAAATATGTCTATTTTTCAAACGCCCTGTATATCATCTCT
Organism: Acanthoscelides obtectus; assembly: GCA_963669975.1. Lineage (NCBI taxonomy): Eukaryota > Metazoa > Arthropoda > Insecta > Coleoptera > Chrysomelidae > Acanthoscelides > Acanthoscelides obtectus. Next base: position 100,526,617 of record CAVLJG010000006.1, on the reverse strand, counting down.
CAAAAATGTTTCAGAAGCGAGGGAATTAAATTTTTTCAGGGGGTACACAGCTCCCTCCTGGCCTTCCCATACGGGGGCGCCCTATATAAAATCTAGATGAAATCAATTAAGGAAAACGCATCTCTAAGGCCCGTATCGTCAGTCGTCCCTACAATTGTAGGGCGTGTTTATGGCCTCCTTGATTGTCATAATCCTTTCTCTCCTTAAAAAATTTCTAGATTACACTTGTCCCGTGTCAGCGTCAGGGCTCTCCTATCTATAGATATTTTTTCTTTTTCTTTATATACTTTGAAGTTGAGTCATTAATTTTCAGATAATGATTGTAGAAGAAAGATAAACCAAAATATGTATGTAAAAATAAAATAAAAATTAACAAAAAATGTTTACCTTGTTTTATAAAGTATCCTCCCGACAAGTATTTCAGTGCGGACCTGTATTTGATCGTGAGGTCCCCTGTGAGGTCTTAAGTCACCTGATTCACGAGCCCGTTGTACTTCATTAACAAAGGCACGAGGGGTTGGTTGCACTCGATTGGGAAACCGATCCGCATAAACATGTGCCATTTTTTATTTCGTTTGAGCCACGCAACAGACACTATTCACACGCTTTACCGACTGACACTGACTGTATGTATAACTGAACTGAATAAAATAATTGTAAAAACATCGTTCCAAATACTTTCGCTTTTTTGTTTCCGATGCGATGAACCGATAAGGCGGATTATATCCGTTGTTGCCAAACACGAGCACATGATATTATTATTGAGACAGGGCGGTACTCAAACTTCCAAAGGGCTATAACTTTGTTACTTTAATTTTACCACAAAAATGTTAAAGGAAAAAAACATTTCTTTTGATCAGATCTACTCACTGTTAAAATAAATGACTCAACTTCGAAGTCCCTGTATATATGTACAGGGTGTTTCAGTTTATTGATGCATAACTTTAAGATTCGATAGAACTTTTAAAATTAATGCATAAAGTCTATATAAACATAGGTCAAAAAATGCGTGGCTTCCGAAATACAGGGTGTTTAAATTAACTTTTTAAAATAGTTTTTTTTAAATATTTCGAACAATATTTGATGTATAACAGTGAAAATTGGTATACAAGGGTTTTTTGGTACGACAAAACGAACCATGGGCACAGTTTTGCTGTAGCCGCTAGAGGGCGCTCGCTACTGTACCTGTAGTGTATTAAAATGACCGAAAAATTTTTCTTAGTGCAATTTTTTGCTTTTTAATAAAAAAACTGATTCTGCGCACTTATCTGCATAAAAAAGCTCTCTTGCGAGTTTTCGTTATAGTTAGCCGTTTTTGAGATATTTCGATTTTTAAGGTTCGATGCATTTTTAATTATTCATGGGAAAATAATATTTTTTTTACATTTTCGATTTGGGCATTACAAGTAATTGAGATGATCGTTTAGATTGTGTTTTTAAACTCAACAATAATTCCTAACTCCAAATAAACACAAAAAAAAAACAGAATATTAATTTGTTTAATTTTCCAATATTATTTTTAACAAATTAAATTAATTATTTACAACTAAAATGCTATTGGATAGTTAGGACAAACATACAAAATCTAAAGTAGTTGCTCGAAATGCAGACCCAATTGTTCAATACACAATTCACATCTACGAATGATCGAACGTGGTATAGCATTATTCAAATAAGGCCTTATTTCATCACATGCACTCCTGATTCTGTCTATTAGCATAACTCTTGTGGTTACGGGGGTCTGGTACACTTTTTCTTTTAGAAATCCCCACACAAAGAAATCTAACGGATTTAGGTCAGGGGATCGTGGAGGCCAGGCGACTGGTCCTCCACGGCCGATCCATCTTTCTGGATAATTTTCGTCCAGCCAGTTTCTAACTGTTCTCGAATAATAAGCTGGACAACCAATCTTCTTAAATCTAACATAACATCATCCCACATATTTGCATGTTCAGCCTTTAAAAATTCCAAGAAGGTCGTCGCATTTAACCTTGCAGGCAAAAGGTAGGGTCCAAATAGTCGATTAGGGTATATACCAATCCACACGTTCACACTAAATTCATGCTGAAAATGGTTGCAAATGGTAAGGACGTCTATGGTCACACACGGTGAACAACACTTGTGGTCGGATCTCTATCAAACTCACGCAGAATCATACGGGTAACTCTTGATTGGAGAATAAAAATGGCATTTTTATAAAACTTACAAAAAAACAGTAACAGAAACTAAATTTCGTGCATTCACAATTGCAAAAAAATGTTTCAGGCTTCAACAGACAACAAAACTAACTGTCAACTAATTGACGCTTAACCTTATTCTGCTTTCAATTTCAAAAATATTTGCAGGCACAGCCGACTTCTAAAAATTATCGAGATACTGACTTTTTAACGTTATTTTATCATGAATAATTAAAAATGCATCGAACCTTAAAAATTGAAATATCTCAAAAACGGCTAACTATAGCGAAAATTCACAAGAGAGCTTTTTTATGTTGAAAAGTGCGAAGAATCATTTTGTTTTATTCAAAAAGCAAAAAATGCGCTAAAAAAAATGTTCGGTCATTTTAATACACTACAGGTACAGTAGAGAGCGCCCTCTAGCGGCTACAGTAAAACTATGCCCATGGTTCCTTTTTGTCGTGCAAAAAACCCTTGTATACCAATTTTCACTGCTATACATCAAATATTGTTCGAAATATTTAAGAAAAACCATTTTAGAAAGTAAATTTAAACACCCTGTATTTCGGAAGCCACGCATTTTTCGACCCATGTTTATGTAGACTTTATGCATTAATTTTAAAAGTTCTATCGAATCTTAAAGTTATGCAACAATAAACTGAAACACCCTGTATATATATATATATATATACAGGGTGACTTTGAAGTTGAGTCATTAATTTTCAGATAATGATTGTAGAAGGAAGATAAACCAGAATATGTGTGTAAAAATAAAAAAAAATTAAAAAAAAATGTTTACCTTGTTTTATAAAGTATCCTCCCGACAAGTATTTCAGTGCGGACCTGTATTTGATCGTGAGGTCCCCTGTGAGGTCTTCAAGTCACCTGATTCACGAGCCCGTTGTACTACATTAACAAAGGCACGAGGGGTTGGTTGCACCCGATTGGGAAACCGATCCGCATAAACATGTGCCATTTTTTATTTCGTTTGAGCCACGCAACAGACACTATTCACACGCTAACCGACTGTATGTATAACTGAACTGCAATTACAAAAATTTACAGGTTGTTTTCAAAGTTTTTACTGCTTCATCACGATACGAGGGATGTCTTTTAAGTTTTGCATATAGAAACATAGTAGGCCGCGCGGATCGAACGTCAGTACTGAATCTTAACCTCACTCTTTAGTAAACATAAATTCAAAGTTTCACAACAATACGTGCAGTGTTTTCACTATAGTGTCACCAAGTCATTAGAAAAATGGAACTCAACCGAGAACATTTTCGCGCCATTTTCGCGGAACAGAGTTCAGATAACATTTTTCAAGCCATTGCTGAGCTTGCAAGGTTTTCTTTCCCATTAAATAACAATGTTTTATCAACACACGAAATTCGTTTTTGTCCATTTTGGAAACAAATGCAAAAGTAACCTCACTTTCACCGCAGTATCTTTGCTGTTTAGGGTGCGATTTTCGCGAAAACTTAACAGGTGTCACATGAAGGTTATCACTTTCGACAAACGAAGTTGACTTGTCATCACTATCGCCATTTGTGTGTGAGTCCCGAGACTTATTGAACCCTGTGTTATTTAGCAGCAATGTTTTGGGTTTCTTAAGGGCTCATCCACAACGGACGCTATAACAGCGTGTATCGACCAGTCATGCAATTGCTCTGATGAAGGAAGCATGCCTCTTGGGATATTGGTAGACTTGAGTACAGCTTTTATACCAAAGTAACAGAGGACTGTCACGTCAATGGTTCAAACGATACTTGACCAATAGACGACAGAATATTCAACTAAACATAAGTCAGTCCAGCCCACTTACTGCACAATCGGTGCACCACAAGGGCTTTACGTTTTTTTGCTACAACTTTCAGAGACAATTATCGCAACAAGAATGCCTTGCTGAGTAACTGTCTGTTTTCGGCAACGAAGCGCCACATCAGTCGACAATTTCCCGATTTTATGGAGAATTCAAACGTGGACGGGTGAGTCTTGGCGACGATCCCAGGGTGGGTGCACCAGAAACGGCAGTCACCCAGGAAAACGTCGATGCTGTGCGCAAACTCATCATTGAGGATAGACATGTGATATCGCGAGATTGAAGCGTCCTTGAAGAACTCAAACACCTCAATTCAAACAATTTTACATGAAGAATTAGGAGTAAGAAAATTAGTTTCTACTTAGATACCCCACCTGTTGGCTGAAGAGCAGAAAGCAGCCAGGGTTAATTGGTGTCAAAAAACGCTTCACCGTTTCGTGTACAACATTGTTAGTGGTGATGAATCGTGGATTTAACTTCGAAAATTGGTTCGAGCGCAAGCAGATGTGCATTAATCTTCGTGGAGAATACTTCGAAAAACAATAAAGTCATTTGCAAGGATCTAGTTGATAAATTTAATAGTACCAAAATTAATGAAAGTGCTAGATTTGAATTTAGTTTTGCTACCCCACAAAATGTGCTAGACATTATTCTGTCTCTAAAATCTAATGCAGCAGGTTCGGATGGTATAACAGTCTAAATGCTGAAGCTTTGCTTGCCTCGAGTATTACTACCCCTGACGCATTTATTGAACTGTTGCCTGGAGGCTGGGTATTTCCCTGATGCTTGGAAACTATCTTTTGTCAAGCCCTTGCCTAAATGTAAAAATCCAAAATGACTCTCAGACTTAAGACCTATAACTTTGATTCCTGTTATATCGAAGATATTGGAGAAATTGATTAAACATCAGGTTTATCATTATTTCTCTAATAATGATTTCTTTCCCAAGTTTCAATCTGGTTTCCGCAGTGGTTTTAGTACAACTACAGCTTTAGCAACGGTTTTAGATGACATCATTGCTTCGCTTGATAAGGGAGATGCTTCAGCACTTGTATCATTAGATTATTCTAAGGCGTTCGATAAAATAGATCATGAGCTTTTATGTGCTAAATTGAAGTTTTTTGGTTTTTCAGACATACCTCTAATGTTTTTTATAACATATATTTCAAATCGTAATTAAGTTGTAGAGATAGACAACACTATATCTAGTCCGATTGATATAACATCAGGTGTCCCTCAGGGTTCAGTTTTAGGGCCCTTGTTGTACTTAATTTATACTATAGACTTGGGTAGCTCTGTGAAAAACTCTTCTGTGATGTGCTATGCCGATGATACACAGATATATAAGAGCTTTAATAGTAACACTTTGCATACTTCAATCAATGAGCTTAATGATGATTTGGAGGCAATAGTAGGATACTCAAATGGTAACAATCTTAAGCTCAATAAGGATAAGTGCTCAGTGATGCTTTTTTGTCCTGCTGTCAAACGGTACACTATATTGTATTCTCTTGATGTAAAAATCGACAAGGAGCGTCTAGCTGTCGTAAATACTACAAAAAATTTAGGGTTGATTATTGATTATACTTTACGGTTTAAGGAGCATGTTTCGTCTATCTTAAAAAAATGTTATGCAACTTTGAAGTGTTTTTATGTCAATCGCTCTATTTTGAATTTTAAAGTTAAAAAAAAGTTATGTGAGGCTATTATATTTCCAAGCTTATTTTACTGTAGCACTGTGTTCTATCATTGTCTTGATTCTATCACAAAAGCAAGACTCCAAAATCTTGTTGTCGATTTGTATTTAATCTCAAGAAGTATGATCATGTGTCCTTAAAGAGATTTCAGCTTGGTTGGATGTGTATAGAAAATGCTTGCAAGTACCATATAGCAGTGCTTACACATAAGATCATATCTTCTCGATCCCCCTTGTATCTTTATGAGAAATTTGTTTTCAGACGAAATAATTCAGACATTGATTTCAGACACAAAAAAAGACTAGAGATCCCTATGTATAAAACAACTTTATTTCGTAGTTCATATACAGGGTGACTTCGAAGTTGAGTCATTTATTTTAACAGTGAGTAGATCTGATCAAAAGAAATGTTTTTTTTCTTTACCATTTTTCTGGTAAAATTAAAGTAACAAAGTTATAGCCCTTTGGAAGTTTGAGTACCGCCCTGTCTCAATAATAATATTATGTGCTCGTGTTTGGCGACAACAGATATAATCCGCCGTATCGGTTCATCGCATCGGAAACAAAAAAGCGAAAGAATTTGTAACGATGTTTTTACAATTATTTCATTCATTTGTATACAGTCAGTGTCAGTGAATAGTGGTATCTGTTGCGTGGCTCAAACGAAATAAAAAATGGCACATGTTTATGCGGATCGGTTTCCCAATCGAGTGCAACCAACCCCTCGTGCCTTTGTTAATGTAGTACAACGGGCTCGTGAATCAGGTGACTTAAGACCTCACAGGGGACCTCACGATCAAATACAGGTCCGCACTGAAATACTTGTCGGGGGGATACTTTATAAAACAAGGTAAACATTTTTTTCTCTTAGCGTTTCCGAGATCTCTATGATAAGGGTCGAATTTGAAACACTGTGTATAAAGGATTACTCCTATTAAGCTAAGAAATGGCAAACACTCACGAGTAAAAAATATGGCTATATTATCGTAATCTCAAACAAATTGAGTAACATACCTTGAAAATCATGTCATATTTATAAAATATTGCAAAATCCTCCTGTCAAATATTTCGACGGTGCTATTTTTCAACGGTATTATTTTTATTTTATTCTCACGCCGAAAACTATACAGGGTGTCCCAGAAGTCGACGTCAAGCCGAAACCGGGTGATAGGCAAAGTCATAAGAGCTATCAGAAAAATAATTAAAAAAATTTTATCTATGTGTTTTGAAAATTTTAGGACTTTGAAAAAAATATAGAAATTTCACACCCTACGGCAGTCTGTCAACTCCTGTTACTACAAATATTAACTTTTTTTGGATTTTATTTTTACAATGTAATGACGAATAATGCATCTTCAAACTGGTGTCTCAACCTTACTGCCAACTTTTCTCGTTCAGGAAAAATTGCCACTTATTTCCCAACCAAGTATTCCAAAGTAAAACTTTGCTCAACTTTAACTGGCTGTACTGGAAAAAATGTACTACGAGAGTTTGGCAAGTAACCTTAAAAGTTGGCGCATTTAATAAGGATTCCAAAATGGTATAATACTTAGAAGATTACTCGTTAACTTATGCACAATTTTTATTTGAAGAAAAACTGATGAAAATTTTTCAAAACTTCCTAATTAAACAGCGATTATGAAAACGCACAAGGACCCTTAAGGATAACTGTTTGCACAACAGTGGGCGTCAAAATGCTGATGATGATGATTTACCTTTACAGCAAATGCCCAAACTGTTTTCCTTCAGCCGCAATACACGCTCGACATCTTCTTAAAAAAGATCGGGTTATTAAACGAGCGAATCCACGGTTATTAACAAACTCAGCTGCTTCCAATAATCTTTGCCGTAGCTCAGCTACATTTTGAATCGGCTTGAAATACACTTTTTCTTTTACAGTTCCCCAGTAAAAAAAATCTAACGGATTCAAATCTGGTGACCGAGCTGGCCACGGTATTGTACCAGACCGCCCTATCCATCTGTCTGGAAAGTTTTGATCGAGATACCCTCTCACTGAGAGTGCATAGTGCGCTGGGCAGCCACCATGCTGAAACCACATGTCCCTGTAAATACTCAGTGGCACGTCCTCCAATAAATTTTCTAAATGATTTTGCAAAAAACCTAAATAAACCTCAGCAGTCAAAGTCTCTGGGAACTCAAACGGACCGATTATTTTACCATTTAAAATTCCTGTCCAATGGTTTATCTTCAAGCGATATTGAGATTTATCTTCTCTCATCAAATGTGGGTTTGCTACGTGCCACTCGTGTAAGTTATGCAGGTTCATGTACCCATCTTTCTTAAATGTGGTCTCATCTGACCATAACATTTTATCAAAGAACCGTGGATCTTCCCTGTGTCTTTCTAACATTGTGCGACAAAAAGCAACTCGGGGCTCATAATTCCGGGGCAGAAGAGAGTAGATGTCTTATGGGGATTCGGTCTCAAAACTTCCAAAATCCGCCACCAGAGGCGCTGGCGTCGCGCGCCATTGACAGGTTGTTGGACGGAATCTGTATTCATGAGTTGGGGATTCCGCCGCTAGATGGCGCTGTCAAACCAAACGGAATCTGTGTGTCATTGGACACCTGTCATGCGTCATTGGGCATCTCACGCTTCGATGGCGTTACACGTCATCTGTTATACGTCATTGGACACCTGTCATTGATGGGTTGGGCATCTCGCGCATAGATGGCGCCGATTTGTTTGGCGCTGTACAAACCAAACGGAATCTATGTGTCATTGGACAGCTGCCATTGATGGGTTGGGCATCTCGCGCATAGATGGCGCCGATGCCGCATCTGTCTGGTGTTGGCGTGGATTACGGGGGGCAACGTGTATACAGGGGTGCATCGACAAATAGCGGATCGATGGACCGACGGTATATCGTTAAATCGTATATAGCAAGGCATGACCTAAATAGCGTGGTGGGCTCCTCTGGTCGGTCGGTCGGTCGGTCAGAATGTCTCATAACCTGTATACGATGTACTGTTATTATTATACAGGATGATACCGTTCAAAATGAAAATAGTATAGACATTCTGACAATTATTTCGCAAACCAGAGGTATTTTCAATAAAACTACAATAATACGTTTAATATTTTATTGAAAATAGAAAAAACTACATAGGTAATATGATATTTGAAAACCAGTGGCGTAGACGTTCAACATTTCTCTGGGTACAGGAAAATTGTCCGTTGGTGTGGCATGGATTGGAATCAGCAACAAAGTTTCCAGTAGCACACGGTGTACCATCATACTTGCAAACATCAATAATGTTGGGAAAAACACCAAAAATGTGACATTTCTTGAGTAAAAAGTTTGCTTTCTGTTCTCCACGAACGTAGACATAGTCAGCCGCATATATCACCTTATTTTTAATTATTTCATTTAACTTGGAATATTTAACGTCGCCGGAAGAATATTTAAGCCCATGGAAATTCTTCTCCAAGTAAGCGACAGTTTTCTTGTCTTTAGTATTTAATGTAGAAAAAGGTTGCGGAGGTGTAAAGATGTAATGACTTTTCTTGAAACCAATTTCGATACATAGTTCTTTAGGTACGAATAATCCGTCAACTGTAAAGCCTTGAATGTCAACAAACGCGATCCTCATGATGTCTGATGCGGAACTGAGAGTCCTTCGTTGCTTACGAGATGGTTTTAATAACTTCGGTGAGGGGGAAGTACTCGATTAAGCAGTCATGTATAATGATGCAGTAGGCCTTGGTGTTGGTTGGAAAGCCAGTATCGGCTTCGATATCCAATCTAACATCAACAGTTGATGATTTCATGGTTTCCTCTTGTTTGGAACAGTCAATAACAAACAAAGCGCGATTTTTAAAAGCGGTATAATCTAAAAGACATCTCTTCAGAGGAGAAGAAGAAGTTGTATAGCTGGTTTGAAAGTCGCTATAGTTGAAATGAGCTTCAGTAAAGTGATTGTTTGCAAAGTCCAATTGCATACGTTCGTTGGGATAGTATTCACCATTTAAAGATACTCGAATACTAGCAGCATTCACGTGATCAAACAGGGTAGGGTCTGAGGTTGCGACGTCACGTTTACCGGTTTGGAAACATACTATAATGAAACGTGGTCTTTCGATTGCGGTGCTAGTTTTAACTGACCATATTTCTCTTCTCGCATCTGCGGTAATTGCAGGCAGTTCATTCAGATCCCATTTTCTAAACGGTATAAGTATCGGCTTATCAGTTTGAATAGCTTTTAAAAGTTGTTCTTTCACATCATCACTCGGGTAAATATGTTTGATTTTCAGTTCCATGCTTTCAATAGTTATTTTCGCTGTCGTCGTCGTTCCAGTTTTTTCCTTGATAATGATACAATCGTTATCGTTTCTAGCTCTCACAAATCTGAGAGTTTGTCTGCCACACGTAATCATAGGATAATCATTGAAAATGTTGAAAATATGTTTAAGCGGCATTAGCAAGCTAAAAGACTTGTTATGTGTTGACGCCATTATAGGTGTTGAAGGATAGTTCCATCCAGCTATAGCCATATGATTTGAGTCTTCCTCACTGTAACATACGTAAGCTCGGACAGTACTTACAATACCAGGATCACGTACTGTTTCAACTTCTCTAGCGGATTCACTGTAAGTGCAAGAGTCAAATAGGAAGGCACCAAAGTTTGGAGCTAAAGATACATCTCCTGCTCCTCCTCCTCCAGTTATTTCAACTTTTCCTTTGATAGATAGAAGGGAAGCGTTCATTGCAAAGAACGAATCTACTTGATTGATGCTAAATTCCACAACATCATTACAATTAAATGACTTGATGAACGGCGTATAAGATCTATACTCAGCCTTGCGAATAGATTCATCGAATGCTGGAGATCGATATAGATCAAACATCGGAGAAGTATGTGATGCTGCTGCTGCTGCCTCCTCAGTTTTTCTCTTTTTGTACATGATTCTTGTTGTTGTTGACATGATATCCAAGTGAGCGTAGAAACAGGATATTTGATGTAGTTAGTAGTAGATGTCGTCGCTTAGGTGCTTGGGGTAATACTGAAGTTGCCTTGGAAGCACCACTATGTCTTATAATCACTAATCCCATCTGCGCTTCGCTCTCAACTCCAACACAAGAGTACTAGTTTCACCTTGAAAGTTTACAGGACGACCGTCTTGATCTAAAGCCAACACTGTGATGTTGGTTATTTCTTGTTTCGGTATAACAGGTAGATATAGTAAATTTACAGGTGTTTCGACTATAGCGTATCCAGGATCGGCTGTCACAGCAAATTCGTAGATCGTGTGTGTAGGCGTGTCTCCGTCAAAGGCTCCCGACGTAATGTTAGCATCAAAGTGTATGGTTGATACTTTTATTATGTTTACAGGTAAATCAGAAGAATGCTTTTGACCAGGATTAAGAACTTTTTTCGAGAATCCCAATAGATGTCCAAGATTATTCGGTTCTGTAAAAACTATTTTATAATACTTGCTAAAGATTTCACATTGCAGTGTATTATTGTTAGGTTTTAGAGAAAAATAATCATCCGGAGGAGCAACTTCATTTTCAAGATTCATTTGCGTTCGTATAAATGTTTCTATGTCGGTAATTTCATAACAACCTGTCGGAAACTCGATGACTTTTAATTGACCACCACCACCTATCCGGTCGATATAATAAAATTTATCTCCTTTTTCAATATTCGGTATGGAATTGTATGAAGTAAAAGACCTAAGCGCCAATTCATAATCTTTTTTCGGATCCAACACTATCGGTGTTGAAGGACGAAATGAAAATATATGAGTAGTGCTATTGACTCTCAACAACTGCGACATGATGAATGAAAAAATATAGCTGTGTACTAAGCATTTATTCAAGTTTTTTTTTTGTTTATTTTCGAATGGATAATTTACAGAAATAACAATTTGCTTGAGCAGTAGCCGGTCCATCCCAATGTGTTGTCCAATCAGGTCTGTTGTAGTGAACATAGCATGGAAGTCGTATTTGAAGATCAAAATTGGATGTGTATTCTGCAGGCAGTTTGTGCCATATACTCAATAATTCTGCAGGTCTCACATTGCTTATTAAATATTCCAGCGGCGGAATATTCTTCTCAAACTCTTCTAATGTAAATTCCGATAATGTTTTATTATCCATCGTTGTTGTTGTTGTTATTGTTTAGAAATTTCAAACACAATTGTCCGCAATTAACTTGATTATAAGTTTGGTAAGGATCGTTGTTGTAGAAAATTTTAGCGTTTTTCAGATATCGAACAAGTTCCTGTGGAGGCTTCAGGTTACCAAATGAATCGAAATACTCAACGTTGTTGTTTATCTTTTTATAAGCTACCCAATGAGTTCCGTTGTTTTGTGAAATATCTAAGTTCACGACGGCGCATTCTCTTTTACGTGGACCGTCTCGTGGTAAAGTGTCACGCATGAAGACACCTCGGAAATGAGGTATGTTCAAGAGCTTCGCATATTGCTTTATTTCATAATCATAAAGCGCTTTCTTGGGTAGCTTGATGTTTAGTTTTTTTGAGTTTTTTTTTTGAGGTACAACCCATAACCACCTTTAGCATTTTTTCTCAAATACAATCCTTTGCCCAAAGACTCCATAGCTTTGTTATGGCGATGGTCTTCCTCCAATTTCTTTTGTGCATTCTTGGCATCAACGACCGTTTTGGCCACACCTGCAGCTCCCCCTACGAGCGCCCCCAAGGCACTTAATCCGGCGAAAAGGGGGATCAAGGGTAGGAATCCCCCAGATTTTCCTTCGATCGGAATTATTCTCGGTAGTCGAACTTTATGTTTTCCACCTGCACTCTTCACCGCTAATCTTGCCGCTTTAAGAGCAACCAATGCAGACTTTTTTAATGTCGTGGTGGTGGGAGCATTTTTCTTCAAGGACTTTGTGATTTTCGTGAGAACACCTCGTCGAAAAGATGATTTCTTCTGCCCCATACCCAATTTTCGCTTAACTTTCATTGCGGTAGTTGTTAGCCAAGCTGCAGTCTTTTCTCCTAGTGAAGCGTCAGGTGCTTTTACACGTTCCCAGGCTCGGTTCTCAAGAATCCAATCAGCTTTGTGCCTGTCTTTCAAATTTTTGTATAAGGCGTATGCAATATCGTGGTCTCTTGCAGCACGATCCAATGGGTTCTTTCCAGGATCTCCTCGTGCTAACCTCTTCTTTAATTTAGTCCCCGCTGAAAATATACATATACATGTGTGAGAATGAAAAAAAAAATATCCTAATCTGTCGCACACTTACGTCCCAGGAACTGATACGAAGGTACGTGGAGTTCTATCGGAAGATTATTTATCAGAGAGTTTACAACACCTTCACCCTTGTACGTTAACATGAGAACTGTTGATGATGCGTTAGCAATATCTACATATATACTTTTACACATTCCTTATTCGAACGCCACACGATGAAGGTTGTTCAACAAGAGCAGTCATTACCCATTGATAACTTGGATTTTACAGCAAAAACTCAACATAGTAAACATGGTAAATTGTTACCGAATTCGTTTCGCGCTATCATCTGCGGACCAAGCGGATGTGGAAAAACGAACGTAATGCTGGCGCTGCTTTTCCATCCAAACGGTGCTAAGTTTAAAAATGTTTACGTTTATTCAAAATCGTTGTATCAACCAAAGTATCAACTGCTTCAAGAAGTGATTTCCGCTGCTAAGGGTGTTGGCTATTTCCCATTTAAGGATAACGAGGAAATTATAAGTCCAAGTAAGGCTAAAAATAGCTCTATATTTATATTTGACGACGTGTCGTGTGACGGTCAGCAGAAAATTCGAGAGTATTACTCCATGTGTCGTCATAAAGATATCGATGCTGCATATCTCTGCCAAACATACTCTAAAATTCCAAAACAGCTCATACGAGACAACTGTAACATTATAGTACTATTTAAGCAGGATGAAATTAATCTAAAACATATATTTGATGAGCATGTATCTCCAGATGTTACTTTTGATGAATTCAAAAGATGTGTTCGGAATGTTGGGCAGAAAAGTACGGTACGTTAGTTATTGTTAAAGACTTTCCTCTTAATTATGGTCGATACAGAGTAGGATTTGATAAGTACATAAAATTGTAGGCTTATCATGTACGCCATCATTCAGTAACATGATGTCAAAGGACCAAGTTGCCGTTGCTAGTCATAAAAGAAAGATCGCAGAACTTGCTCGAGCTATACGTAAAAAGTATCTTACTTTAAAGTTAGGTCGAACTGCAGAAGATGAATCTATTAGAAAACTTTTCAAACCAATATCTGAACCTCTTAAGCAAATAGCTAAGACTCAGCAGCATCCTTCATTTATTATTAAAAAAGAGGAAAAATTGAAACAGGATGATGATGATGATGATGATGATGTATTCACACAGAACCCAAACTATCTCAATTTAGAAGACGTGGCTTCAACTGATGAACAAGGTAATATACCGCCGAGACCTGAAACACCACCACTACCTGAAGAAATGCGTCCTGCTGATTTTTCACAAGAAGCAATAGAAGAATACTTAGATCAATATCCCCCAATAAGCCATAATTATTTACAAGATTTTTGGACACAAAACGATAAAATTGATAAAAATTATGGACCTATATATACCGACAACATTGGTTGGATGTTAGGTAAACGCCGAATTAAATTTGATAGAGCGACTGGCCAAATACAGATATTACCTGAGGGGACAAACTTAGCAGGTACATGGTTTCGTGGCACACCTGGGCTGTATCAACTTTTATTCTATAATGACCCAAACTATGCAGATGCAGATTTACAACCCTATAAAAATCTATTGCAAAGTACCGGTGTTCATTTAGATTCGCTTGGACGCCTAAAAGGTTCGACAGGATTTAAATATAATCACATTATTAAGCCTCTCTTTAAAGATGTGCAGAAAAATAAAGGTACAATTGTCACACGATCAACATCTACAAAAATACGTAGTCCACTTAGTCGATCATTAACAAGATCCACTCCCTCAACAACAACAACAACAACATCATCAACATCAAAACCGCCAACAGGAAAAGGTATCGGTGATTACTTGACATACAACGAGGAACCAATCGAATACGTGTACTGGGATGATCCCAATGAATTAATCGATCGACTTAAACTCCTTATGGCATCTCAGGAAGCTGGCAATACGTCGCATGATAATGAAATAGTAGCCATCCTCAACGAGCTAAAAGAAGCTAATATAATACAGTAATCTAGTTCCTTGGTCTTTCATTTACACGATGAGTCTTGATAAATTCGGACGTCGCTTTGATAAACAAAAGACACTTCCGTATATGCGTACACCGCCAAAGTTAACACTACCCCATACTTCTGATGGAAATGTTGACTTCAAGAACGTAAAGTTGTGTAATATAAAAGATCCCACAGATAATTCAGATGCGGCAACTAAAAAATACGTAGATACCTCAGTGATTGATTTAAAAAAAATAACAGCAAAAACAGATCAAATAACAGAGTTTATTTCGAGAAATCCGCCTACTTCTGGTAAACATATGGCAACAAAAAAATATGTAGATGACTCTATTGCAAATATAACAACAAGAATAGAACAGGAGTTGGCTACAATTAAGTCTCATACCGATTTGACTCCAATAAGGAAAAATATCATTGAATGAATTACAACTTTTGCAAGGACGCACATCATATATATCATTGAAAACATTCGATCTTGCTAAGCGTATAAAGCCGATGGAACAACAATTTAAAGCGTTAAAACATGATGACGTACGCCAAGGAGAAGCTACAACTAGTTAACGAGCTGCACAAGCCTGCTCGAAAAAATTATCTAAGACGACGTACCATCATTAAAGGCTTAGACGATTTATGGCAGACGGACTTGGCTGAAATGCGACCTTATGCTCATCAAAATAAAAATTTCAAATTAATTCTCGTCGTAATCGATTCTTTTTCCAAGTTTATGTGGACTAGACCGTTAAAGACAAAGACGGGTGAGGAGATAACTCGTGCGTTTTCGGATATCCTCGCACATACGGAACGTACGCCGAAAAATCTACAATCTGATCAAGGTAAAGAATTTTACAATAGTAAATTTCAAACTTTAATGAAGAAGCATGATATTAATCATTATAGTACATATAGCATCAAGAAAGCGGCCATTGCTGAAAGAGCCATAAGGACGTTGAAAAATAAACTTTACAAATACTTTAGCTTAATGGGATCGTATAAATGGATTGATATATTACAAAGCATTACCAATGAATACAATGGAACACGTCATCAAACCATCGGATGTAAACCATCACAAATTAATAAATCCAACGAAAAATGTATCTTAAATCGAAAATATACTCATTTAAAAATCGCGGGCCCGCGTAAGTTTAAAGTTGGTGACATTGTACGCATCAGCAAAACCAAAATGCTATTCGACAAGGGATACGTTCCAAGCTGGACAACGGAATTATTTAAAGTTACTAAAATTAATATTACCAACCCTGCAACGTACATGCTCGAAGATATGCAAGGTGCACCGATCAAAGGAGCCTTTTATGACGAAGAATTACAGAAAACAGCCAATCCAGATGTTTATTTAGTTGAAAAAGTTTTACGTCGTAAAGGTAAAAAAATGTACGTCAAATGGCTTGGCCTTGATGCAAAACATAATAGTTGGATTGACAATGATGCGATCGTCTAGGTGTATGGGGTGGGGGGGTTTCTGCTAAAAGTGAGTTCTCAGTCGGTTGCAGTCAGTCAGTCAGTCAGTCAGGCAGCTAGTAAAAAAAAAAAATGGATACCAGTGGTAGTGGTTCAAGTTGCAGCGAGTTTGACCTCACCACCAGCAGCTCACACGAATCATCTGTAAACTACGACCGTGAGCTGGATGCTATTCTGGAAAGGTACGAAGAAGCGGCCAAGAACGAGGACCATTATCTGCTGTACACGCAGTTTCCAAATGGATCATACCAAATTGGATGCGGTCTAAGCCCAGCGAGATCATTTACTCCTGCTGTAATTGTGTGGAACTCATCACGGTTGAAACTATCTTTCAGTTCCTATGAGTGGGAACAATTAATCACCCAGCTCAATGTGGTAACGGTGAAGGAGACGGAGGAGCAGGAGGAGGAGAAGAACCTTCCTGACAAGTATGATCCTGTCGAAATCGAGTGCGGTGACTATTGCAGAATTCGACGACTAATCTATGATAGTACGAAAATTCTCGAAATAACCAAGCACAACATTAGTTTCTACCTCTCAGAAATGGACGTGAACGCTCTTTTAGAAGCAAATAATGAACTTTTAGTACCGTATATGTCTATGCTAGAAACTGTTGAATTTCCAAGCTATTATTATAATGCGCTTAAGATTGTTCGAGCTAGTTTTAATGATCAAAATTATACGTTTTCAGATGCTATTCAAAAATTGTATACATTTAAGCTCGTAGGCTGTACTTTACAACATATAGCGTTAGGACAACATATATTTTTCTATAGACATAGGATCGCTAATGATCTTGAACGATTTTAATAAAGTTTTTGTAAAAATGCATATCTGTCGTTTCATTATGATATACGTCACGTAACGTGACACGTGACGTGACGTGACACGTGACGTACGTGACGTGACACGTGACGCACGTGACGTGACACGTGACGCACGTGACGTGATACGTGACGCACGTGACGTGATACGTGACGCACGTGACGTGATACGTGACGCACGTGACGTGCACACTTTGTTCAAAAATACCAAAAAGATGTCTTGATAGCCCGAAGAACCGCGCCACAACATCAGAAGTAATGTTAGTATTATGTGTGTGCGTGTTTTTTTTTTTTGTTTTTGAACACGCTAAGTTTTGAACTCCAACCACGCACTAACATTGCTTCTGATGTTGCACACCTCTGACGACTCAAGCTATCAGGACATCTTGTTGTTGTTGTTGTTGTGAACTCTTCTTACTAGAAAAATCTAACGAAATCAATAAAACATCTTTTTATAAATATTCATTTATTAAATCTAATTACATACATGTTTGAAAAAATATATATATATATATATAAATGTTAGTACTACATACATGTTTGAAAAAAAATATATATATAAATGTTAGTACAATAGATAGAGAGAAACTGGAGGACGGATGAACGCTTTTTATATATTTTTTTGTAATTTGTTTGCTGTGATGTTTTTTTAAAACTCAATATCGCTGTCTACATCAGATTCATCAAATCGGATTCGGATGTTATTTCTAGACCTATCATGTAAGGCATCTCTGCAAGATTCCTGGTCTTTTAGTTCAAACACTACGCTTTTAAAGCAGCTGTGACACCAATTATACTTTTTTTGGTATACGTTCAAAATAATGTCATGTGCATCGTGAACCTCGTGAGAATGGTCATAGCAGGCAAATAAACGTTTATTTAAAGTTTTATGTATTTCTTTAAATTTAGATAAACAATTTTTACATACGTGTAGGTAATATTGGTCCAGCCAATATCCACTTGTCCATAGACAGTAACTAGAATAATCTTCAAAAACATAACCCCAATCTGATTTTCCTAATATAGTGTGAATTAAATTTGGATCTATTTCTTTGTGACATCTAATAAAGTTAATTCCTGTATATGAAGAATCAAGATCATTTTTGGCTTCTTTAATCATAGCGTGCCATTTATATAAAGGAAATTGTTTCACAATTTCCGTAGTTAATTTCCATGGTAGTGGAGACTGCTCCATGAATTCTACTGCTGATGATGTTATTGATTCGCAAATTTTTCTAACAGCTAACTCTGATAATGTTGGGGCATTCATCTATAACAAAAAAAAAACGCTATTATAAGATACTGTAATGCCCCCACGGAAGTGTGTCAAAAACTGTTCGGAATTAAATAACGTTTGTCGTCATACGGACTTAAACTAATTTTGACTG